>CM059586.1:41307500-42553750 GCA_030407085.1 Trichopria drosophilae
TAGTGATTAATACGTTTCATAGGTGCATTTTCAATATTTCTACGTTACGATGTGGTTTTATTAATTTTCCTTTTTCAGTATATTTCTAATTGCAGAGAGAATATTTTATTACGTACAACTATAAGAAAATCGCGGAACTCTTCGGAAAATTCACCTTCACTTAATTTTCCCTGTGGGATTTCTGTTCTTCTTTTTTAATTTTATGATGCTATTGGCTTCACTTTATGCTCTCGTAAATTACACAGGATTTACATAAGGGGAGTGTAAATTATGGTTTATGGTTTGAAGTAGATTTATTACTGGTATTTATTGTCAATTCTCGATTTCTAACTGTTGAGAAAATGACTATAAGTACATACCTTACATTTATTTTAAATTAAAATAGTGTTACCGGAAGAAAATTGAACTCCGATATATTAAATTACAACAACCAAATCGAAAACGTCGCTGGGAATTTTGGTTCCCTCCTTTGCACGGTCGATGAAAATATGATTTTCTTTTTTTTTTACAGCAATTTCATACATAATTTTAGAGGAAGTTGATCGTTTTCATATACTGTGTATTAATACTTCGACCCAGACCACAGGTTTGGACGAAATATTTGGTCAGTTCGACAAAAAAAATTACACTATAGTTTTTCATTAAATTCAGATTCTAAATAATTAAAAAATGCAATAAAAAAATTTGTGTCCGTAATCTTGTACATAGGTCCGTCCGTCTCTCCGTGCGTGTGTATCATTTTTTTTCAGTTCAATCTCTTTTTGAGCTTGGCATTGTCCAAATTAGGACTGATTTTTTGGAGTCGATCCGTATTAGATTACGGGAAGGTCCAACAAAAATAGCCAAAAATATACGTTTTTTGCGTTTCTCGTAAGAAATACTAAAAAAAGTGTCACTAAAATTGCTTCCAACAAAAAAAAGATAGAGCATAGTTCTGTGACACTCAGACTTGGTACAACTGCTGCAGTTGTAAATAGTATGTAAATATTACAAAACACTAAAACAAAATTCAATAATGACTTATGTCTGTAACTAGTCACGTTTATTAATTTCACTACCTGGTTAGTGTCATATATTTGACTTTTACGTGATCTACGGAATTGATTTGGATTCCAGTGCAACATCACTATGATGTTTCTCTTTGACCAAAACAATTTTACCCAAGAATGCATTTCATTTAAAGTCAGCCCTTTGATGAAAATCACGTGTTAATTATATTTAATTAGTAATAAGTTTCTAAACAACATTTAAATGGCCTCGAACAGGTAACATGATCAATCAGGTAGCGTGGAATTTTTCATTTCTGAACTCGAACTTTGTGGTTTTCACTACAAAAAGGTACTTTGACCTTAAATTATGCTCAAAATTGACATCAAGGTCACAGTGAAGGTCACCATAGTTTCACCTGTTGAACGCTGTAAGCTTCATATGAACATTTATTTTCCTTCTACATTACCGAAAGCTGTCTTGTTTCAAATTGAATATTTGAACATCTATGTATGCTCGGAGAAACTTGAAGCCGACAATATATTTCACAGAAGTTTACGTATAATTTGTACAATAATTTAGTTAATTTTACTACTGGAATAGTTACTGGCACTATAAACGCAGATTATTTTGCTATAAAAATACATGGAAAAATAGATGGTTGGATCTACACTATTTAAGTAGTATGATGCGGACCAGACATATTTTATACGTGGCATTACTACTTAATTTGGCTTAGTATTTCAGTAGTAAGAATCATTACTCATTTTATCCATGTAGGTTCCAGATAGATACACATTGTTATTATATACATATGGACTATAAAATATATCGAACTTACACAGGTAAAATGAGTAATGACTCTTACTACTTAAATACGAAAAACAACTGCTTAAGTAGTAATGCCACGTATAAAAGATGTTTGGTCAGCATCTTAATACTTAAGTAGTGTATAACATGGACTACCTCTTGCCAAAACGTTTAATAGAAAATTAACTAGAAATTAAGTGCAAGAATAAAACCTTTTACAACCTGTTTATGCGCATCGACGTTCCATTCCTACATCTAAAAAAAAGACATTGATAACAAATTTGAATCTGAAAGAAAACCTTGTAAACAAATATTTTGTTTTTAATTATTCATTATGTTTACAATAAAGTGGAGTAAAAATGTCACGAGTTAAGTAATTTTTTTCGATGATGCTCATTATGCCATTAATTTTTTAAACAAATTTTTCATATGTGAAAATTATTCTTATCATCGTAAAAATATTGAAGCATAGTATATGACTGCATAACATTTTTTTCATACATGTAGTACATCTTATAATCTTGAAGATTGATTTTTTCTCGCAAAACATAACACACATTGGAGCTATTGTAAAAAAAGGGAACTTTTTAAATTCAAATATATACCATAGAAAATAGGAGATTACAGACACATTAATACATTAGATATATACATATAAGAATTTCTAAATTACATTGTCCTGAATTTATTAAACTTGTAATAAAATAGTTTGGTACGTACTCTTTTCCGTGTAACTCCCTTGGTATGTCATAATATAAGTAATTACCTTTTCAATTTACTTTCAATGTAAAAATGTAAGCTTATCTTGTATCTTAGAGAGACAATACCAAACTTTTGATTGTTTCAATTAATTGTTCAAAAAATTCAACAATCGCCCCAATTTCGAATTTCTTATTTTTAAGTGCAAAATGCTGACTTTAAATCAATAAGGGTGCTCAATAATGATATTGAAAAGTCGCACTATTAAATTAATAGAATATTGTGTTACTAATTAAACATAAAGCAGAAAAACATATAACAAGAAATGTCTAACGAGTAAACAAAACAAACGCAAACAAACACCAATAACATTAATAGTGATCAACAATTTATTCATTACTTATTAAAAAATGATTTAAGAAATGCTGAGTGATGGAGGTTTGAAGTTTCAAAGTTTTAAAAATTAAAAAGAAAGTAAAAATTATATACTTGATCGAAATGAAACTTAAAACTTTTCAATTTAGGAGTTAATGAGTTAAATGATGCATTAAAGCAGTGAACAATTCATAAAATATTTTTAAAAAATTACAGTGTATTCAGAAATCAGTTAGCTTTCAATTAAGTTTCTCGAATTCTTGTGAAACATCGTTGTTCCGATAAAAACAATAAATCGAAACAAATACAAATTACCTTTCTTATTTGTTTTCACAGAATATTTATTTATTTGAAGTAACAAAAGTCACTGGAGAATTTATTTACTCAAATTAAGTAAATATTTTCGTCAATTTAATTCCTGTTAAATGTAAATTTTACGAGCGATTGTTATTAAAAACAGTAAATAATAAGGTCTGATTTTCATTTTTTGACTTCATCTACTCGATTCGATTTTTGTATTCATTGAAATTTCCAACAATTCTTGATCCTTTCATCTGGGCAGTTAGTATAAGTGGAGAACTCACGAATCGTCGATGCAGAAACATCTACCAGGCGATTAAGACGTATGACGGTCATTTTCATTCACGAGTTTCAGGAAACAATTTGCGGAATCCCACGTCAACGGAGCGTCGCGGTAGTGCAGGCGTGAAACGACGCCGTCGATGTCTTTAGAACTTTGCGAAGAATTCCCATATTGAGCATTTACCCTGACAGGAGGGGAATTTTCACCCACTGATCACTTATTTATTCATCAGATGACTACCGTGGGTTTGGTGGAATTTTCGGATTGTATTTCATCAAACCTGAGAAGAATATGATAAATGATTGTTATTAACCCTTAAAGTCCTATTTTTACGTAATTTTTCCATTTATAAATATTGTAATTAATATTTGGCTGCATCGTTCTATGAATTAAATAACTGTTACCTACATAAAATATACAACTAATTTTATTGGTTTTTACTGTTTTTACACAAATTCTGAAATGCGTTTGTGTATACATATCTTTTATAATAAACACGATGAGTACACGGAGAAAATAGCAATCGATATTGTGCAAAATAAAAACGAAAATTTACTATACGTTTTGTAATTTTCGAAACTGATTTTTAAGGACATATTACAGTAAATTCAGCATAACTTATCTTTCTGCAATGTAATATTTACTTTACATCACAATGTATATTCTTTAGAAATTTTACCCAGTTGGAAAAGTAAATAATTCCTAACAAATTGGAAATACTGTATAAAATTATTGTATAATTTAATTTCAATAGGAAGCAACTTTTACATTCGTCGAAATGTAGAAGTTACATCCTTTTCATGAACCAGTACAATAAACTAAGCGAAATGTATACAATAAGAAGGAAAACTTCTTTTTTTTTAAGGATATTTTACTCAACCGTTTGGTATTATTTGCCAATTCACACAGGAAATAGGCTGAGCGTCAAGAAACTAAGAAAACATCAATATTTTTCTTTTTTGGACTACACTCCGCAGCAACCGAACGCCAGAAAAGATCTTGATTTCAAATTTTCGCCAGGATTGTATCACAGGAATGATAACAGATGGCAGGTTTTTCGCAAACAACAGAAATCGGCCACACGTTGTATAAATACTAGTCCCAAATTTTACGATGCAATGTATGTTCCTTCGTTCCGTGAACATTCGTGGGTGCGTTTCTGCGTTGCGTTTGTTTCCTAGTTTTAAGATAAGTTAGCGTTCCACTGTTTTCTAGATATATGTTATGTATCATGCCTTGCCACTGTATACAATGAATGTGTTCTCTACATCTTCTGAGAAATCCCTTGGGCGTGAACGGATTCATTTATGTTATTACGTTAATTTTATCTTTGAATTTAGGTTTTAAATTACCAAACGTTCGAGTAAATTATACAGTTATGCAAAGTCTTATTTGCCTAAGACCTGACAAAAATTACCAAACATTCGAGTAAATCTTACAATTATGAAGGTATTATTTATTATACTTTTGGAGAAAATTTCCTATGGGGAGAGTAATATATACTTATCATTCGACAAATAATCTTCATTTGCATTGGCAAAAAGTGCCAAATAGCTTTATGTGTCCTATTTTTACTCCGTCGTTTAGTAAAAAGTCTCGCATTATAAGTAAATATTCCATTTTTCTTCTTTCCGTATAGTTGAAGTAACTACTTAAGCATACAATTCTACATGAGAAAATATTATTTAGTGACTCAGAATTTAGCAATGTTCGGCTCAAGTACCCGAATAGAATTGACCCGATATGCCGCCAATAGTAACAGGGTCTGAGCTGAGGTCCAACCTATTTAACTCCAATAAAATTCCAGATACAACTAGGGTAAACTGGTCGGGTTCTAAGCACAATTCGGTCAGTACCACGAATCTGACTTGGATTTAGACAGGAAAGTGTGACAAGCCCGGTCAGATCACAAGCACAACCAGGGTGATCCGGCTAGATTCCGACCAGAGACCGGTCGAAGATTTTACTTGGATAACTTGAATGGATAATACATATACAGGGTGTCCCAGAACTCCCGCATAATATTGCAGGGGGTAAAACTTGACATCATTCTGAGCAAAAAAGGTTAATACCTAATTGGGATCTGAAGCTCACAATTTGAGTGGCGAACCATTGACGTTTCAAAAAAAATATAGTTTTTTTGCAATAACTCGGCTCGTTTTGAAGTTACTTTTACAAATGAATGCTGATTTTTAAGGTTTTATATAGAGCTACAACTTACATCGAAGATCATATAACCCTCAATGAATATTTTGCCAGTTATCGAACAAATAAGGGTAAAAATGGCCTTTTTTTTGCAGTTTTTCGCGCCTAACTCATTTCCGTAAAATGCTAGCGAAATATCATATAGAACAACGTTGTAGAGCTTGAAAAGGCGAAGAATTGGTCCCATCATACGTTTTGTTTTGATGAAAATGAAGTCCTTGGGGAGACGTTAAAAATCAGAAAACAGGCGAAAAATAGATTTGGCGTTGCTGAAGCGCGTTTTTCGTCTATTTTCTGATATTTAACATCCTCCCTCGGGCTCACTTTTTATAAAAATGAAATATTAGAGGGCGAATTCTTCGTCTTATCAAGATCTACAATATTGTTCAGTACGATATTTCGCTAGCATTTTACGGAAATGAGTTAGGCGCGAAAAACTGCAAAAAAGGCCACTTTTACCCTTATTTGGTCGATAACTGGCGAAATATTCATTGCAGGTCATATGATCTTCGAGGTAAGTTGTAACTCTATAAAAAAACCTTCAAAATCAGCTTTCATTTGTAGAAGTAACTATAAAACGAGCCGAGTTATTGCAAAAAAAACTATATTTTTTTTGAAACTTCAATGGCTCGCCATTTCAATTCTGAGCTTCAGATCCCAATTTGGTATTAAACTTTTTTGTTCAAAATGATGTCAAGATTCGCCCCCTGCAATATTATGCGGGAGTTCTGGGACACCCTATATATTGTTATGAGTGATATCATTAAATTCGGTTTATAACAGTCCGTAGTAATGATAAACAATCACACACTTCCAGAAAACTAGGTCATGAGAAATATGGATAATACTCATTGCTTATTTGACAAAACAATTACAACTGCAAAAATAATAATAAGACCCAACGGCTGCGTGGCTCAGGCGGTAACGCACTAGACTACGAGTCGCAGGTCGTGAGTTCGATCCCCGTCCGGTGAACAATTTTTCGATTTCGTTTTCGAGCAGTAGCTTGCTATTGGTAAGACGAGCCACGTTATTTATTTACGATTCAAAAATATTGTTTGTCCGGCGAAAATTGACTCATAACCGCTGCTGTAAGCTGTGTATAGTTTTCTGCAGTTCCTACATTTCATACACAAAATGTGAAGTATGGCGCCATCTAGGAAGTCGACCTGCAGCTCTCGAAAATTTTACGATTCATTGTAAGTCCAACAATTTGTGTAATAGGGCGATTCCGCCCGTTAAATAATTAAAAGAAAAAACAAACAAAAAAGACCTCAAATCTATATGTAGACAATGTGAAAAGGTTTAGGTATTAGATTTTAAGTGCATTTTTTACATTTAAACTTATTACTGGTTGATTTTGAAAATCTAGATTATAGTCTTAAAAACCACCAGATAGAGACATATTTTCACTTTAGAATAAGTATTTTCTTATAGTTAATATGCGTACAATATGATAAGCATAGGAAACTGGAATTCACCGAAAAAAAAGGATTGACTGACAGTACTATTCAAAAAAATCGTGAAAATTCGATGAGTTTTTTATGCCGTCAACATCTGGAGTCGGGGAGTATTCAAGCAGAAGTTTAAGAGGGACAGAGTTAGCAGGCTGATATTGTCGAGCGGGGTGTAAAATAAGTGGTCATTTCGGCGATGAGATCAGCCTGTCGAACTCGGCGCCGTATCTTACGATTGCCAACACATGTAATGTAATTTAATAGCTTTATTTTACATTTTTACTGTATATTATATTCGTTATGAAAGTGTTTTATAATTGATTAAATCCAATGTAAAAATTAATTAATTTCGATGAGAATGGTTAATGTTCAGTTGTCATCATTTAGATATGAATTATTTAGAAAATAAGAACAAAATAAGTGTATTATTTAGGTCGCATTTCGTATTATGCTTTCAAACGTTTTGAATCTTGAATATTGATCAGTCTGAGCCGGCATCAATTCATTTTATATTAAATTATCGGTATTTCTGAACGTTTATAAATACGTGTATTGATCCGGGCCTGCGGTTAATTTACGAATTCCTGGCATTATTTTCGGAGGATTAATCAAGATTTATATTTCGCGTTCATTGCTCGCCAAATAAATAAAATCCTTTCTTTTTAAAATTAATTTTCAGTATCTCGTAAATCCACATGCATAAACGAATTTTTTGCAACAAATTTGATTGATACGTCATATGTTTTAATTATGCATTATTGACTTTTAGATCTATTACACGATCGTAATATTGACTGTGCAAGGCCCTTAAATAGAAATTGAATTTAAATTCAAAGCATTTGAAACGCTGAATAATAAGAAGCTGTCTGTTAATTAGAAATAACTGTAAAGTTCTTTCAGGAAAATACTTGGAAGTACATTCGTGCTATGGTTCCTAGATAATTAACGAAGAATCAAAGAGCTTCCAGGACAGTGCAATGTAAGAGTGCCAAAGTAGATATTTCTGCCTTTGAGAATGAAACACCATCTCGGAATGCGAATCGAAGCTCATCCATTAATTGGACCCTACTGAAAAGTAGCGCGTACACTTGTACTGCCGGAGAACTAGAAATTCGTTCCTGTAATTGGCGAGCTAAATTTAATCTGAAAAAAGGTCAACACATACAATTGCAGCATTTAAAAATATCAAATAACAAAACCTTAACCAAACGGCAAAAGTCAACACCAAATATAACAATCTATTCATAGATTATATAATCATGGTTAATGAAATTGAAAAATATACTAAAATATGTCACAAAATCCTTTATTTTCTTGTATATGAGAATTCTTTATTATAAGCATAAAATGATTATCAGAACCTTAAAATGTACGGAAATTTAAATGGTTATTTGGTGAAATAGGAGTAAATTAAGTTACCCCACTTGTTATCTCATGGGATGATTCTTTATATATCACCGGGTTATCGATTTTCTTAATATAAATAAGTGGAACCCGAATACAACTTAAATAAATGGACGAATTTTATTTTTAAATGAAATAATTTAATTTAATAGAGTTGATATTAATATTATGAAAAAAACCTAGAATTATAATGTACAATATTGTTTCCCACTTTGACCACAAATTCATACTATGTGTCGAAATGTTATGACTCATTCACCGGCATAACGATCTCTGTTCAAAAATATTGCAAAATATCATGAGATTTCCTTAAATCGTCAATATCTAAATTGAAGGACATGCGCCGGACTATTTTTTTCGAGCATTAAAGTGGAATTATAAAAATTAGGATATATATTTCACATCGGGGCTCATAAATTGGTGCTACAGAGTTTTGTGATAATGAAAAGTACAAAATAATGAAATTACCTTCAACAAAAGTTTGCCAGATTAACGAGACATAAACTGTAAAGAGAAACTGTCACTCACATAAAACCTGTATGTACTTAATGTCACTGTTAACACTGATTCGAAAACATAAGGTTATGTAGGATTAAATTAAATGAAAACAGCTTTACAAATTTTTGTCTCTGATTTTTATGTTATCTATACATGTTTTTTAGTATAGATACATGAGTAAACTTTACCCCGTAAAATGTTTTTTGAAAATTCTAGTAAAGCAAAAGTTAACCCATTGTTTTAATTGCTCAGTAACAGACCTTATCTCCGTGAGACGGTGCTACAGCAAATTAAAGTTTGACTGGTATGATGTCAAAAAATGTAGAGGGCATTTTTCAGATATTCAAAATAAACCTGACATCAAGTCTTAGCTTCTGGTGTAAACATATTTTTAAAAATTTGCGATTTTTCATTCGAAATAATTTATTTAGTAACTTAATTTCGTATGCTGGAAAACGGCGAATGGATGACTAAAATATATAAACGAAGAAAAATAAACAATTACATATTAACTGCTTAAGAAAGAAAATTGTATAATATAACGTGTAATTTATGTACTTCATTTTGTAATTTTTCAAAGTTTCCAAAAAAAGTAAGATACCATAATCGTTTACGTATTATACGAATTGCATTTACTCTTTAAGACGGTAAACTTTAACCGTATTTCTAGTCGTCTTGCACGTGTTTCTATCAGGAAGTGGGGTTTACAGGTATACGTCTTAGATAATGTTGGATCCAATAAATAAATTAATATTTAAACATTTTTAGTGTCCTTGATTTAAAATTCCAACTCCAAAATTTTATTTTTTATTCAATCGAATTTTTGTTCTTTGGTACTTAATTTTTTACTTGTAGCAGGATCTTTAAGATTATTTTTTCCTTGCTTTTTTCCGCCGGTACTTATTTTTCATACATAGGAACATTATTGGATACATTTTAGATACAAGGAAGTTGTACCCCGTGAAAAAATAATTTCGGCAATTTAAGAGGCTTCTTTTGGGCTCAGTTTTTATCGAACCACCTCGTACAGTCGAGTCCCGGTATAATGGCATCTCGCTATATTTGCATCCCAGCATATTTATCCGCTTCCGTCCCGTTATATCTGCCGGTCACCGCTCGCTTTTTCCCCCACTTTGCGGGCTGCGGCCTCAGAAATGGCCTGTTGTGACGTCACGAGCATAGCGCGATTGAGGAGAGTGGGGAGAAACGGCGCTCCCCTTCTTTTAACCAATAAAAGGAGAGGAAGGGAAGGCAAGGAACCGAGCGGACAAATACACCGGGACTCTACTGTATTATGGGTTAAAATGTTCAGTTTTTCAAAGTCAATACGACTTTCTTATAGTGGTTTTCATTATCTATTTATCGGAATGAGATAAACGCGAAAAACCGCAGAAATTAAAATTTTTTACCCTTTTTGATAGACTATAGGAAGATAAATATTCAATTTAGGTTACTCACAGATGAATATTGTAGAGTTTGAGAGTATTTTTAAATTGAGCCTAATTTCGTTAAGATAACTTCAGAAAGAGACAATTTAGTGCGAAAAGAGTCATTTCTGTTTAAACAATGACCTGCCAATTAAATTGTAGGCGTCGGATCCAATTTTGGTAAAGGACTTTTTTTGCTTGAAATTTTTTGTAGAATAGGTACCTGCAATACGGTCAGCGAGTTATGGGACACACCGCCGTATATTATTTATTGTATTCTGGTTGTCTATTTTTTTATGCTCGTATTAGTTGACTTAACACGCTCAAACTCTAGGAATCGTATCAAATTTTAGTAAAAAAAAGTTCGGCATAAAATGAGGTTGAAAAGTTTCTCTAATTTTTGGGATACACTCTAGACATGCACTATTCTCTGTGAAATGAATTTATTTTCAATCTAAAGATAAGATAAATAAATAAATAAGATAAAAAAAAGGGTGGGATTTTTTTATGAATATAAAATAGTAAATAAAAAACATAAATTGAAACTGCACCGTCATGCAACAAACGATACGTTAATTATTATTGCAGTATTATCAGGAACAATAATGCCAATATCGTTTTGTCGTAATTAGTACTGATTTGGCCCAATGGATTTGATTTGAATAAGCGCATAATTGCAGATTAACATACCCAGGTCGGCAACAATTATTTACATTAAATATTCTGACATTTGTAACAGTTCAAAATATTGTGGCATACAAATCCGAATTTTGAGGTTATTTATACGTCACGTGTAATTTAATTAATGCATTTCCTCGCATAATGATATTTATGAATGACACCGTATCAAATGTTCAGTTTGCATTATGACATTTCATTGAGATGTTAAGAATTGTGATTTAGTTATATATTTGAGAAATCTGTTGAGTATTTGTGTGAAGTTTCTGTAATAGTATTAAATTTGCGGAGCACGCTTCTAACTGTACATACGTATAAAAAATGACATTAGAAGATAAGAAAGACGTTAAAATAATATGTATAATAAATCAAGATGGAATTGCAATCTAATATTTTTTTTTAATTATTCGGGCCTAATTTTTCCTCAAGATCAGAAACTTGTTTGCACAACAACGATTGGAAAAAAGTATCAATAGCTCATTTAGTAGGATTCCACCAAAAATCGAAAGGTCTGAGGTTCAGGTCACGATGCATATTTAAGAAAAATAAAAAATGATAAAACACATCGTAATTTTAATTTCCCTCATTCACCGTCTTGATATTTGAATATTTTTTCCAACAGAAATTGCAAATAACTGTTGTCTAGACCTCTTTCTGATCTCGGGAGAAAGAGAAAGTTCGCAATGCTATCTTCGTTCATCTTAAGGTTACATCCATCTTTCATTTGTCACTTATAAAGCATAAAGAACATAAAATATCGAACTCACGAAATTTATTACTAATTAAAATAACTAAACAATACATATTAAATATTGCAATGTTGATTCCTTAAATTAAAAAAAAAGTACAGTATTGCACCATGTTCTGCATTACATCTGAATTTTTCAAAAAATTAAAGTAATATTGCTACTTCACATTTAGTATATTGCTCATTACGAACTGCACTCGGAAGTTTCTTAATTTATAGCAATTTGATGCATTTGTCTAGAAATTTTACCCAAAGTGACGTCATTTAAGACGGTATTTATTAAGACGAAAAATGGATTCACCTATGACAAAAGAACATTCAGAGGGAATGTGGACCTAACGAAAAGTACGTATATTTTGGCTTTAAGTTTGAAAGCCGGGTCGTATTCGAGTTTTACTGTCAAAGAGCACAGCTCAAAGCATCTCGCGGACTTTAGCAGCGCTGTGCGAAAACTCCGCACAATTTCCAAGCCAATGAGAGATCCACCCGGTAAAAGCGCTTCGTTGCCAGAAAGGCTTGGCGTTGCTGCCAAACATGCTTTCTGCGCCTTTAATTCGACTACGAACTGAGACTTTAAAATCTCGCGACGATCCTAAAAAACTTCAAGGTTTGTCGATGAATTCTCCAGTTTCTCTTATTTTTATTTATTTTTCTTTATATTTCTGATCGTTGATAGTCAGGATGCATAATTCTTTATGAGCGTTCGCATTAACGTTTATTTCATGTTTTATATAAAACTACAAATCATGCTAATCAAAAGTTTTTCAACATTCACACTTATTGACTTAACGATGTTTTTGGAATGTGGACGAGTTTCAAAATTCTCGAAAAATTTGCAACACATAAACCGTAGAGTCGATTCGGCATTAATTGGTTAGATTTTTTGCAATTAGTCCAGGAACAAATATTGTTTCTGATTCTTCTATATGGGTGATTACTACGAAAGTAGCTCGTTGTCGAACAAATTTTCAGAAAATATTCAAAGCGCATAAAAATATCATTTATAGTGCTAAGAAAAAGCACTTAAAGGCATATTTAAGGAGATTTATGCGTCGATTTCATGAACTCCATAAGACTACTCAAATACGAGGTTTCATGAAAGAACTCTTCATTAAGGGCTTTGACACTCGATGTAAAATTAATAATATAATTAAAATTAAATTTCTGAAAATTAGTAGTACTGTATTTTGTTTTGTTATAAAAATTAATAAATATCTTTCAAGTAGTGTCTGTCCCTCGCATGTATAGTTGTTTATGATGATTCAGACCAGAATACATGCTATGAAATGAAGTTCTCACAATGATAGTAAAAAATTCTAATATCAGTTGCTAAACATCCGAAAAGTACTTATTCTTTTATATATAAGTCGACCATATAAAATATATAGCGAGTGATTTTCGAATTCAATTGCCACCTGTTGTCCCCAAAGGAACACTGATCTCGAAACTAGGGTTAGCTTCACAATAAAAAACGAAGATCTAAAATGAGATAAATTTAAGACTTTTCACACATACGACCTCTTCTTGATTGCTATTTAATAAGTTATGAATTAATCTTCTTCAGGGGCGAGGTTTTCAGATTATCATGATTACAAACTTCTTTTCGAAAGTAATTTTTGCCATGCTTTCGGTCCGCAACGCTCTCATTCGTAGAAAAAACTTGAGCGGTTTTACATCCAGAACTACTGTTTGGAGATATCTATGGAAAAGCTGTGGACAACTTCGTTTTTTCAGTTGGTGTTTTCTTTGTTATAATTATTATTAACGCCAGTATGGTTCGAAATCATTTCTTAAAAGTAGTTAAAAGTAGCTGGATTAAATATAGAACTAATTTAAAAATACATCTACTCCCTGCATTTGAATCAGAGGAAAGCACTGCTAATCGATTGGTAGCCTGCAGCCTACAGCTGACTAATCAGTAGTAGGGTATATGCTGGTAATCAGTATATGTACACTGATTCGCAGTGACTTTCTTCGATTCAAATTGAGAAAGTATCGAAAAGTAGCAGTAGGAATTTACACATTCTTCATTTCTCCAGAATTCCAAGCGATAAGGATCTGCAAGTATTTTCGGATATTAGCACTGATTTTTTGTTAAATTTCAAGGTTTCAATTAACCCATAAAATGTTGGGAATCTGTAAATGTCTTGGACTGAAGTTTTCACTCCAAACCTAGAGAGAGCAGGATGCTAACTTTAAAAAGGGTGAAAGACCACTCTTAAAGAGCGAGATCAGTCACTCCATAAATGAAAGAGTGAATAAATTCACTCCAGATATTGAAGTAAAAATTCACTCAAACAAAAATGAAATTTTGTCACTGCACTTAAAATGGCAGCTATAAGCAGAGTTATAAACGTTGCAAGTGCCTTAACTTGAAACATGTCTCAATACTTGAAAAATGAAGTTTTAAATTTCATAAAAAAAATATTAATTGGGAAGACTTAAGTAAGTAGTTAAGTAAGTAAATTCGAAATTATTAATTTATTATATATGCTAAATATATATAAATAGATCAAGTGAAGCTCTTAAAAAATCGTTATAGATACGTTCATTGCATTTAAACACTTGATTACCGAAATGATCAAAGATTCAATGTAAAAACTCAATCTTGGCAACAATATTGAATTTATGAAACTTTTGAATTTGAAGAAAATCACCCCAGAAAATGTTGAACATTTTTCAATTAAAAAAAATTCAATTTTTATAAAAAATATTCTTGTCTGCACAAAATCTGTAATTATTCAGTACATACAAGTAAAATAAAAGAAATAAATCACGGTTCCAAAAATGTTCCATGTCAGTTTTATTCGCATCCACCCTTCCCTACTACTTTCGAATAAGACGAAAAATTGATTCATACAACTTGTTTGATGAAAATATGCATATTCTTATATAAAAATTAAGCTGTCTCTAATATAAAAATTGCTTATTTTTTGTAAAACGATAACCATTGATGTTCTTCTCTAAACTTATAACTATACTATTCGATTATAATTGATGAATTCAGGGTATCAAAATTTTATTCAAATTTCACACCAATTGAAGTGAAATAATCACTGCATACAAAGAGGCTCATCTGTCACTTTTACTTGCAGTAAATTATCACTCTTTAAGAGTGTCATTTCACTCCAATGAATTTATAAAGTATATAATAGTTTATGGCCTACTGCAGGTGCAATTATTTTCTAAAAAAAGAACATTAGAAGGAGGGTCTTTTGAAAAACAACCTTCAATGTTCCTGTAATCTACATTAACATCTCCAAGAATTACGAGGGTTTTGGCGTTTAACGGATAAATCAGGTTTAATCACTTCGTCCACTTTTTAAAAGGTGAAAATATTTACCTTTACTAATACACCTTTCTTCTTGTAACAACTGATAATTATAATTTTGTAAACCTCAATCCGGCATCGTAAAAGTTTGGAAATTAAATGCGACATGAAAATTAAAAAGTCTTTGAACTTGGTGACCTTACCTAAATTCACTTTTAATTATACGTCCTGATGATTATTAACATTGGATAATGATGATGACGATGATATTCTGTAATTATGATATTGCTAAGTTATGATGATGTTAGATAACGATGATGAACGATCGTCATGAAGTGCGAGAAGGTAACGACGTTAATAATAACGTCCTATAACTACTGTATTGTGGAGTTATGGTGGTATCAAATAATTACGATGCAGGATGATGAATGTAATAGCAATTTCGAAAAAAGACAATTTTTGTTACCAACTCTGATCTCTTGTATAACACAAGTATATTTAAACAACTGATCAGGTAACTTTAGTTCACTTCGTATCTTTAAAAAGAGATTAGTGTTGAAAATATGCGGATTTTAAACATCCTTTATCATTTTAGTACAGCTGAAGTCGCAAATTTTCGCCGCAATTATATTCAGCTTCTATTTGATTAAGGATATAGCGCTATATAATGAAACTTGATATGAATTTTTTGTTTTATAAATTCTTTTTGTAATTTTTGTTCTATTTTTTCTTGTGTAAAACACTTAGTACCGCTACGGAGAGGTTATTCGGCAATATGTAATTATTGGAGACAATGTCTAACAGCATATTAATTCTTTTAATGTGCCTACATCTCACAGCATGCATGTAATACACTTATAACGTACAATAACAAATCAAGCCAAAAATAAAATTTCAATACAAGATTGATTAATTATTATAATATTCTCAATCGATTTCTTGTAAAATTGAATATTAGAAGCTCCAACACACGTTATTAAACCACATTTAATACCTATACAATTCTGAGAAACTAAGAAATTAACGCATGCAAATTAAATAAGAAGATTACGAAATTAAGATAAAAATGCAGCTGACATAATTTTCCTACCACAAGTTTGGCAATTGTCGTGCTCACGAATTGTGTAATTCAGAACCATATCGAGCCGTCATGTCAGTTATAACCAGCAAAGTTTCCACCATTTAAAAGTGGAAATCGTAGTGACGCCACGGTTTCGTGTCGTTACAGTAACGATAAAGGGAGAGGTGAAGCCATTTAGATAAAAGCAAGGTTATGTTAAACATCCGCAACGTTTTGGCTACCGCAAGCAGAGATTGTTTGGCGCGTTTTCAATAGCTATAAGGATACATATTTATATCGCGAAAAAAGTCAAAGCTGATAATACCCTCGTATAAGTTCTGGGTCATGCACTTAACGTAATATGTAATTGCGTAACATTTTCGTCCATTTCATTTGTCCCTAATGGAAGAAAATTTAAAATCGAATAAAATGTACCTCTAATCCTGTGACATAGTATATGTTTCAATTTATTAATTATGAGTAGTCTCCCTAATATTACGCGCCTTATGTACGCGTCTTTGATACTGAAGGATATTATACAACAAAGGTGCAATAAAAAATTAGTCTTTGAGTTCATAGGGTTCTTCACGGAGAAAAATGACTCCGCTGGATTAGCTGATAAATATCAGCTAAAATTTTCGGCTGAAATTGCCGAAAGTATCCGCGAGGGTTAACTGTTCCGATTCCGCTATTGTAGCCTTACGAATCGGTAAATATTGCAGAGATAGTTTCTGTAAATGTTACAGAAAATAATGTGTAACATTAGCTGTACATATAATAATCATGTATTAATTAATCGTGTAAATTGGCGCATTGCAATCTATACAATCCCAGGTTGCACATTTCAGCATCCGCTAACAAAAAGTTATTGAAATGTTAACAAATGTTGACAAAAGTTAACATTTCTATAACTTTTCTTTAGTGAATACCAGGGGGGTGACACTGCTGCTATATTCCCTATGGTATGTCGGTTCTCTCCGTGACCTCCCACTTATCTCAAAACATCATGTATCCAGATGGCGCTTGCAGTCATGTGCTCGGCGAGCTTTGGCGTGATAATCGTAACGCCCTTTTAACTAATATACGTGCACTAGATGTTTACAATCGCCGATACGTGATCTAGGTATCGAACGCCGTGGTTCTTCATTACTTTAACTAAAATACGTCCACCAGGTGTTTAGGGTCACCGATTACGGGATCTAGATATCGCGCACCGTAGTTTTTCAACTCTTCGACTAAAATACGTGCACCAGGTTTTGAGGGTCGTCGATTACGGGGTCTACGTGTCGCGTTCCGTAGATTTTCATTTTTATAACTAAAAAACGTGCCCCCGGTGTTTGAGGTTGCCGATCATGTAGTCTAGGTATCCACTTGGTGTTAACCAACGATGACCTTGAGGTCAAAGTTGAAGGTCATTTCAAGGTCAAATCAATTTTATCTAATAAATAACGGTAACCTTGTCCTTGACCTTGGGCCAAATTTGAAAAAAATTGGAAGGTCATTTGAAGGTCGAATCAAAATATGTTCAAATTTGAAGAAAAATAAGCAAAATTGATTCGACCTTGAAATGACCTTCAACTTTGACCTCAAGGTCATCGTTGATTAACTCGAAGTCAATACCTAGACCACTTGATCGTCGACCCCAAACTCCTGGTGCATATTTTTTAGTTAAAAAGATGAAAAACTACGGAGCGCGATTCCTAGACACCGTAATCGCCGACCTTGAATACCTGGTGCACGTATTTCAGCTAGAATCATGAAACACTATGGAACTCGATACCTAGACCCCTTGATCGGTGACCCGGAACACCTGGTACATGTATTTCAGCTAGAGTCTTGAAAAACTATGCAGCGCGATACCTAGACCCCGTAATCAGCGAACTTAAACATCTGGTGCACATATTTTAGTTAAAATGGGGAAAAACTACTGAGAGCGATACCTAGTCTCCGTAATCGGTCATCCTAAAGACCTGGAGCAAATATGTATTTTGCCAATCCGATTTAAAACTGCGAATCGTCATATCTCGAGACCGTAATCAGGAACGTTATGAATGAAACACTTTCACCCCCCTGGTGAATACTCAAATATGCTACCTGGGATACGAAGAATCGTGTTTGATATCGTGTAAAGTCGGTAACGGTCGGAAAGGTCGGTAACGGTTAACCTAAAACCAGATTGCGCAAGATAGCATCAGAGAGCGTAGCGGTCTGTGCGAAATTCGAAAATTGATCGATTATCCTATATTGATTATTTATTAATTGTGGATATACATATAGCCGTTCTCGCCAGTTCCCGAGGCCTGCTCCATTGGACACATATGCCATACATGCATAAGATGTCGCAGTTCATTCGCCCTTATTACATAACCTCATCCTGTCATTATTCACTGAACATATGAATATGAATCGAATCGATCGAAATCGAATTCCACTCGTTCCGTATGTATGTATGTATGTATGTATGCACATGTATATGCTCATATGAGAATGCCACTTCACCACAGGCGTTGAGTTTCGCCTCTATATAAAAATTAATTTCTATGCACTGTGTGAAGTCACTTATGCGCTCACTGTTTCTAAGAGCAAAATTCAGGAAATGTAGAAAGTATGATAGACACAGACAATTAAAAACTGCAGATATGTAGAAACTCGAGTTAACAAAAGAAAATAATCCGCTACATTAGCAGATTTATTTCGGCTAAATTTACAGACTTTTTTCCGTCAGTTTTGCTGACTCGTACTGTTTGGAATTTACAGTTATTTTTCAGTAATTTTAGCTGAAATTATCGGCTATCTCTAATGGAATTCTAGAAGCTTTCCCTAAGGGAAGAAATCGGCAGAATCTGCGGATATTTCGGCTGATACAGCTGATTATTTTTCTCCGTGTTCTGATAAACCAGAAAATAATATAATATCAGCGTCTTTCAAATTTTGGCTACGGATTTTTATAAAAATGCATTTATAATAAACCACTAACCCGATGGTAGAGAGAGTGATTGCAGTTGCGAAATAACCCGGTACAGTCTGCAAGGAGAGCCAAAGGAGGCAGTAAACCTTTATTTTTGTTAAGATATTCCTCATTGAATCTTGGTAGAAATACAATCAGACGTACACTGATAAATCTTGAAGTATTGAATAGGTGACTTTGGTAAGCTCTCCTCTATCACTGTCTCAGAAATCTCTGATTAATTTTGAAGCAGATAAAAATAATTTCCCGTAGCAAATACATCTCTATGTCCATATATGTATTTTTAAGACTCATCTTCTACAGTGATAGAATTTAGAATGACTTCAGTAGTGGGAAGTGCATAACTGCTTTTACGTCGAAGTTTTTGTCGTATAAGGGCGGACTTTAACACGGATGAGAGAAATAGAGATACGTGAGTAGCATCCGTCTATCTAGATGAGGGAAAAACCGCGAATTTTCTCACAACCAGTCCTGCCAATTAACTGGCCCAGCCTAGTAAAAATTCGAAAAGTAGTCTGTTTTATTGTGTAGTTTGTGAAAACGGAAATGAGTGTTACATCTTTATATTTATACCTTTGTTTCTCGCATGCCCTTTTAAGTTTTAAATAGGTAATTAAATTACTAATAAAAATATTTTGGCCAATGATCTCAATAATTACCTACCTCCTTTAAACTATCATGCCTATCTATCAGCGACAACCACGACATAATCCTTTGAAGATCTTACATTCCATGAATACTATAGCATATATTTCATTTTACTCGTAAATAATGAATATATTATTTTTCCATTACCAGATATAAAATATCCATAAACTGGATAGCATATTATGTAACAAGGGCGCAATTACCGATCTACGACGAGTGCGAAGAGTTCCATACGATATATTTTCCCGATTATTTCACCCCAGGGCGCAAAATCGAGTTCTATTCCCGTAGTGTTAAAAAATAAAATGAGAAATTGGTATGAAAGTACAACCAAACTTTGCGAGTTATTTGGTATTTTTGAAGAAATATCAAATTCCATTGGAGGATAAATTAATTAATTATATATTCGTTATGTATTCCACACCAGCGAAACAAATGAGAGATCTCATATTTTTATTGGCTTCTCGAGTTCGTATTCAGTTTGAATTATAATTTTTAAGCGATATTGAACACCAATTTAAAAAACAATATAAACCCAGGGTAACCAATTATAATTGGATATAAAGTAATTTCATGAATTCATATGTATGAGAGTAACTTGGCATTAATAATTTAGACTTATCTTTATTAATATTTTATCATAATTATAGCAATATTTTAATTTTGTACCAGAAACAAAATAACAAATCTCATTAGCCCATTAACGTTAAGTAGGATACTTTTTTCGCTTCAATTTCAATAAAGAATTTCATATGAAAATCCAAGTTCAAATAAATTGAAAGGTACATGTCTTACTATTTTCAAGGTCGCTCTTTTCAATGCTGTTGTCAAAAATGAGCTATCTTAATTAGAAAATTAAATATGTCGATTTAAATGTCAAAATAACGCGAAAAATCGAGTGTTCTTTTTTATAAAACATTTTTTTCCCATCGAAAGAATATTTGTCGTCAGAAAATTTCTTCATTAGACGTGGACCCAATAGTTACGGTATCAAGATAAATTTTTCAAATATTTAAAAACTAACATGGTGACCACAAAATGGTGACTCCAATGACAAATTTCTAATTAAAATTTAACAATTGTTTTTCTTGAAAACTATAGACTTCAGAAAAAATTTTCTAAGAATAAATACGTTTTAGAACGAGTAAAAAAATCCTCTCAAATTTTTTCAGAATATATTGTTAAAATTTTTTATTTTTCGAAAATTTGAAAAATCGAAATTTTTAAAAAAGTCGTCCAAAAAATCTGAAAAATTTTGAGAGTATTCTTTAACCAATTCGAAGACATTTTTGTTCTAAGGAAATTTTTTCTAAAGTCTACAGTTTTCAAACAAAAAAATTATTAAACTTTTCTAGATTTCAAGACCAGTAATTTTTTTTTCTTGAAAACTGTAGACTTTAGAAAAAATTTCCTTAGAACAACAATGTGTTCAAATTGGTCAAAAACTACTCTCAAATTTTTTCAGATTTTTTGGACGACTTTTTTAAAAATTTCGAATTTTCGAAAAATACAAAATTTTAACAATATATTCTGGAAAAATTTGAGAGCATTTTTTGACTCATTCTAAAACGTATTTATTCTTAGAAAATTTTTTCTGAAGTTTATAGTTTTCAAGAAAAACAATTGTTAAATTTTAATTAGAAATTTGTCATTGGAGTCGCCATTTTGTGGTCACCATGTTAGTTTTTAAATATTTAAAAAATTTATCTTGATACCGTAACTATTAGGTCCACGTTTAATGACGAAATTTTCTGACGACAAATATTCTTTCGATGAGAAAAAAATGTTTTATAAAAAAGAACACTCGATTTTTCGCGTTATTTTGACATTTAAATCGACATATTTAATTTTCTAATTAAGATCTCAATTTTGATCTCAATTTTGACAACAGCACTGAAAAGAGCGACCTCAAAAATAGTAAGACATGTACCTTACAATTTATTTGAACTTGAATTTTCATATGAAATTTTTTATTGAAATTTAATTGAAAAAAGTGTCCTTCTTGACGTTAATGGGTTAAAAATGAAGAAAAAGTATAACAGTATTGTTAAATTACAAATACTAAAATTAAAGCGCAAAGACTACAATTATATTAATTAAAGTATACATAACTATGTGGTTATTTTTTATCCTAACCATCAAAACTTGGAAGCAATTTCTATACAAAAATAAAATAACAAAATACAAAACTGGAGGAGATTAAATATGACAAAGTTAAATTCACGGTTAATTATCCCAACTACTACTAGCGGATTATTTCCTGAATTGACTAACTTGTTTATTCCAATACAGAGTAACCTAAAGTTTCTTAAACGTCATTCCACCTGAAAATAAACAGCTCCCTTCTTGTTGAAATATGTTTTTCGTACTTTTCGATCGTGCACATTTTAAAACGCCTTGACTGTAGTGAATATTTTTCACGGCAAGGTGACGAAGTAACGACCGCAAGCAATTCAAGGCATGTAAATATTTCATTTTTTTTCAAAATGCACGAAAGGGGAAAAGCTTGCGAATAAACAGTCCCAGTGGACATGGATAATGGCTAGGAATCACTGGGTTGGGGATTTATGATACGACATGAATGGGGAGGGAAAAATGACGAGAAACCCGTTCCGCAGTAAAGACGCGATTCGGAGCAACCCCGGGGGCGAAATTTTGTTTGCTCTGCACCTTCTCCGTCCTTCGCCTGGTTTTTCGACATTTGCCAAGTTTTTCCGGCCTACATTTCGTACCTTCCTTCCCGGGCTAATAGGTAAAAACTCAATTTAATATGATACAACATATTTTTTTCATTTTCATATTCACTTTATTACAGATGTAGCAGTTGAAAAGAATTATGTAACGTTATAATCAACTTTCTTTATTAAATATTACTCGGGACCACAACAAAAAATTTTCTGAAAATGTTATTTGACGAAACCAAGTGTATTATGTTTTCAACTATTTTTCTAACCTCAAAACACATTACAAATTTTGTGTCACACAAAATTTCATACATGTTGACGGGTTTACTTTAATCTTCGATCGCTGAATCCAAATGTAAAGTCACATTTTCAAATTAAAAAATGGCGGATCCAATTTGGGAATTAAATTTCAAAAAAATTCTTTAATTATTGTAAAACTTCGTATGTGTGGGTTTTTTTGGGTTGTTGATTACAAACTTTTCAATGTCTTGTAAATCCTTTGATCAAACTATGTGAGGAAGTTATATTTTCGGTTACACTTCATATAAAAAAATGTATTTTAGTATTTTTATACGGGTTCGGGTCTGAAAACCGACAAATCAAGGAGGGCTCAGGTCAAAAAAAACCGACAGTCGAAAAACGGACAGTCTAAAAGGAAACATATAAAAAAATGGTCTTATTCACAAGAGGACAGCTTTTTTTTAAAATGTCGATTTTTTAATGTCGGCTTTTGGATTTTCGGTTTATTTACCTGTCGGCTTTTTGATTTGTCGGTTTTTCGACCCGGATCCAAAGTTTTATAATTGTTACGTCTTCAATTAAGCAAATGTGTAAGTCATAAGTATGTTCTTTTTTTTTCTAATTGTTTTTATTACATCTTAAATTAAGCCTCTATTCGGTTTCATTTAAAATTTTTTTACAGTGTAAACTAAAAACTACATTTAGTAGGCAAACTATAGGATAACTGCAGAAAATTTGTTGCAATTTCTTATTAAAATAGACATAAGTTGCTAATCTTAATATAATATTCATACCATATTTTCAACCGATATGAATTCAAATTAAAGCTGAGAACGCAAAATGATATTCAAATTTTAGGGTTTCTGAATAGTTGCCAATTTTTTCGCGGTTTTTTTTTACAGTGATGAATGTCGTATTTATTTATAGCCAAAAATTCTTCGAACTTATAATAAATCAAAATTGCAGCATATAAATTACTTTACTTCGTAAACCATTTTAGCGGCAGCATGGATTGTTTGGTAATTTTGTACTATTTCAGAGTTACGAACTTCGCATTTATTTATACAAAATTTTATTATAAAAGAATGGGAATAACTGCGTATCACCCTACTTCATTATGTAGTTAATTCTCGAATCTCTAAGTACTGTGAATTTTGTCGGAATTTTTATGGACTGAGTGATGAATTTCATACTCCTTGTATCGAAATGATGAAATAAATTTGTTTATATCAAGTGTAACTCAAAATGTAACTTTCTGACGTGGTTTCATCAAAACGTTCGCAAAATATGGAAAGTTCAAAATCAACGACCCTAAAAATCTCTAGATTTGTGTGTTGTTTACAAAACCGAAGTTTTGTAAGAATTCAACAATTTTTTTAAAATTAACCGCCATATAGTTTTTGTCATTTTTTATTTTGAAAATCTGACTTTCTATTTGTAATCAACGATCCAAGATTAAAGTAAACAAATTTCAAAGTGAGTTTTGAGGATAGTAAAATATCCTGATGTGATATCCTGATGTTATATTTTTGATCAGCGACCCCTGAAACATATAATACACTTGGTCTCATCAAATGAAATTTTCGGAAATTTTTTTTGTGGTGCTGATCCTATGTATTACAAATTTCGTTAATATTATCTTTGAATCGCCTTATGCGTATATTTAATGTTAGACGCAAATAAATTGGAAACAAGTAATTATAACATGTAATTTAGGGACCGGGGTTGAGTGTTAATGATTGTAAGAAACAAACGTAACTGAAGAAAGTCAGGAACAAAACTTTACGATATGGTTTTAAATAAATTTTGGACATGCAACGGTGGTACTCTTATAGCTGCTTCCGACTTATTAATTAATTATTGTGCTTTATGGTCCAACGTTTAGCCTTCGGATCGGTTAGGTTGACATCAACTGGTCACGTTCGATATTGTTTATTAAATGGTTATTTGAAATTGCCGTGTTCATGGTAATTTTAATTTTAAAAATGGCTTACCCTAGAAATAAAAATGTTTATCAACATTTCCTGGAGAAGCGTAAAGAATCCTTATGAATCCTTGAGCAAACAAGCCCCATCTCTACAAAAAACAGGACCTGCAGTTAAGAACTGTTCACTATGTATCGACTCCCACGAAACTTAAATCCACCATGGAAAATATCACATTTTTTAATCGTGTATAGACTCGTAAATGATAGTATACGTCGTCTGTTATAGTTAATTTACTTATTTAAACTAGACTAACTAGAATAATGTTGCTTGATATTAATTAATTGTTACACCAGGTTCGTTAAAAACTTGTCTGTATCATGTACGTGACAAACAATGGAAATAAATTGTACTTTTTCACGAAGATGTTTTATTTTGTATATCGGCGGGTGCGACAATTTACATTATTCGACGTTGGAACTCGTCACGGATGATATACTTTCGGGGATGCTGTAATTTACACATTGTCGAGAATGAATACCTCATGCATTTGTGCATCGACGATTCCAAGCCAGCTCATAAAATTGTTTGATGTCTCCCTCCGGACAACATGTCAACTCGTATCATTCCAAAAGTTGATACAGCAAAGAGTAAAAGAGAAATAAAATCTGAAGAACATAAAGAATAAACTTGAAGAATATAACTATAAGTAAAGGGGTTATGACTATTATTAAGTTAAAGAAATCTATTGTTTAAATCCTCCATAAATGTTAATTTTTACGAAAAAAGTAATATTATCTTTTTGTTCTTAATTAGTTTCATGAATTAGTTTAATGAAGTTGTTATGAACGAAATGTGTTTTTAAGAATAACTGAAACTACATTGCGGTTCCTTAAACGTTTTCATACATCCTCTATTGTATTTATTACATTTTTAAAAACAAATTATAAATACTTACTCCACAAATTGCATGATATAACAACATGACACTCTAATAATTGTGTGTATTTCAAACGCAAAATATCTGAAATAATCACAATTATCACATATCATTTCACAATACAAAAGAAAAAATACCATGGTGTTATTTTTTGTAGTACATAGAAACTTCGCTTCTAACATTTGAGAGAACTTTTTAAATTAATTAATGGTCACATGATTTTTTCTGGAATTATGCCGTTTTTAAAGAATTGAGATTTAAATTACATACTTTTTTATAAACAAGTGTCTTCATTCGCAGCTTGCAGCAAAAGAAGCATTAGGCTTTTCAACGACTAAAAATATTAACTCTGTTTTAAAAAATAATGGACTTATGCCTTTTTCCCCGTACTCCCACAGATATATGAATTCAATATTTAGAATAAGTTCAGGTTTCGTTTTTACTTTATTTTGAATAGCTTAGCTCAACACGGAAACTGCGTTTAACATTTCGACACTGCATTTTTATCCCAACGTTGTGGGAATGTTGAATTCACAGTGCGTTCCTAGGGTATTCAGGTATTGCAATCGTGTAGGAAACTTTTCCGTCAGTTCGACTTCAGCACAAGTAATTTCACACATGTAGCCAATTTTGTTGCACGCTAGAGTTGCTGCCAATATAGGTATAGACATTATTTCAATCATAAAGTTATATAAAGTAAAGGTAAACCAATCGTAAAACTTTGGAAATTGTAACAATTATTGTTTGTTTTCTGCACATTTAAGTTTTAACGAAAATTATGGAATAATGTAATGGCACATTCATAATCTGCGACCTAAGAAAATCCTTATATGTAAATTATTATGACATGCAAAAATAAATTAAAAAGGAATTCATGTTTAAGTTCTGGATTGTTCGAAATTTAAATTTTAAGAAAGATTAGTTCTGATTTAAGTAAATATTAGTTTTGTTTAATTTGATTAAGATCGATTTGGTTAAAATTTGTTACACTGTCTATTTTATTGCACGGAGATTTTGAGTTAATTTTAATATCCTTACATGTATCCCTGAGGATTACGAAAACAATCCCTTTACCGCATTTAATAACTTTGATGCAGGAAACAATAGACTAACATTTACACGTAAATCTGAAATTAACACTCAATAAATGAGCTTAAACTTAATATTATTATTCAGGTAAACGGTAGTTTAAAACTCGATTAGTTCTTTAAAAAGATTTGGTCTGGTAGAACTTCACATTGAGTCAACACATCCGTTTTCGTACAAAATTGGTATAATTTTTGGAAGAACACTTTAACGTCCAAATAGACAAAATTTTGTCAGAAAGTCTGACACCACTCATTTTTTATTAAGTAGGAACCACTCCTTCTAATGATGCTTGTCAACATTTTTGAAATTCTGAAAAAAAAGAAGTTACACGTTTAAAAAAAAAAGTATGAAATAGTTTTGTTCTATTTTTAATTCATCGGATTTTATTGTGGGTAATCATATTAGTATACCTCGAAAAATCACACATGTCGCGTCAAAAATGAATTTGCTATCAGATAGCTGCATTTGAAACATTCAAAATGACAGACATAAATAGGCGATTAAAGTCAATTTTATTCGTATTATCCTAGCCACATGTTCAAAATTGCAAAACGCTCAATGAATTTTTATAAACCATGGTAGCCAATTGTTCGTGAAACCGCCCATTATAAATCTGAAGTCAGTTTTAGAATAAAACATATCCAATCGAATGCGGCGAACAAAAATATTTAGTGTTGATCGGATTCACTTTAAACTTATTATGTAGACATTTTTTGGGTCTCTGATGACCACTAGTTTTGTCATCCAGATTACTTGATTATATCCATAAGTTTATATAAATACAGACAAAATTTCGTGTTTCCTTTAACAAAATACCTGAAAAGGACTCATGTTGGAATTCAAACTTTTTAATTTTATTCTAACATTCGCTTCTTTTAATTACCCTCTAATTGACCCTTGGAATTTTTATCGTATATTTATAACGGCATCTCCCTCCAATTATTCCCTTCAATTTATTAACTTTTTTTAAAACTGCTCGCTAACTCTCTTTTGACCATTTTCTTTTATTTGTAAACGCATCACCTTCCAACAAAAATCACCGATAAAAAATCAAAACTAATCTTTCTCAAAATATAAATTATCTGTCGTAAAATGTTTACTTGCATTTGTTTTATACATGTATTGAGTGAACATTATGTCATCCGAAGATTTTGAAAAAATACTGAAAACTACCATCCTGGTGTACGTACATTTTTGTCTTGACACGTCGATTACGAAAATGGACAATGTCATCGTATTCAGTACACCTTAGACTGGCTCGAAATGGATTTGATTTTAATTTACATAAATTCCAAAATTTGTTAGTCTAATTTATGCCATGACGAAGAATTTCGTTTTTCCAGCAGTCTGGGCAAAGACCAAAATGACGAAGATCATCGTCATCGGCAGTCAAGGAGTTAAAAGGCTTTCATTTTTAAAAATTACAATTAAGAAAATTTTGCCACTACCGTCGCAAACATTCAAATACTTATCTCTTCTAATAGTATTTAGTACAAATAAATATAAATTTGCGAATAATAAGAGCAAATTATTACTCATTTAGATTTCTGAATAATTATGATATTATAAAATAATAGGAGGACCATTAGATAATACATCACATCCTTGAAACCTAATAGAATGTGAAATCGTCGATATATTAAACCGCAAGTTGAACTCTGATTTCATAACCGAGGCATATTGATCCTTCAAAACCTTCGAATCTTTGAAAATATTTCGACAATTACACATGCACTGAGACAAGAGTATATCGTTATAATTCTGATAAGGTTAGTCTGATCAGCGGCAAGTAGTACAGAGTTCAATGATACGAAAAGAAAATCTCATACAAGAATGAGGTTCATTGCAATAAAATGATAACATGCAGACAGAGCTTTTAATAACCCGATCGAAGAAGAATACTGCAGACGTTCGTCGCACTGAAGCATTTTACGTTACCTTGAAGACCACAACAGTTTTAGTGGACTTGATGAAACTTAAAAGCTTTCTAAACTAAGAATCCACATAAACAAAAATTAGATCTAATTGAATTTTGACTCATCTGCAATGTTAAAAAATACCCTTTCGACCGGGATATAGTAAATAAATTAACGCTTGAATATACATTTTTTAAAAGTATTTGTCTCCTCACCACGATATTCTGAGCTCCACATCAATGTTAATTTGACTGACTGAATAACCGTAACTAGACTTGAACTTCATCCGCAATTACTCTGCCAAATTCTCCAAAATTTCGCTCCAGGTTATGAGGTTCATAACGGTCTTATCTGCGATCTTTCTACAGATCTAGTTCTGGAATTTGATGGAGACTAACTTCGTTTCTCAGTGTAAGTTTGAATTGGACTTTCAAGAAGACAGCAAATTTATAATACGATATAAATTTAAATGTGCAAATGGCTACTTCATTTTTAATAGGATAGTCACTTATTCCGCAAAAAAAAATATTTACTAAAGGAATGATTTTATGGTCCTCTTATAACACTCATTGATTTTCAATCGTCATAGATTTAATTTCGTATTGGAACAAAAATACAGTACTGAATGCATGAATATTGCACAATCACTCTAGTAAATTCGTTAAATCACACTTGATTAATCCAAACGGTATTCCTCGGGTCATTGGATCGTTTCCAAAGATGGCCGCAGCGTTAATCCTCACGTTGATGGCTTCCTCATTTCCGTGTCTCCTCCGCCCGTTAAAGGGATTTCGTAGCGCTGCGAAATTCCTCCTCTGGAAGGCCGATATTTCATTTGCATGTGCGTTATTGGTTATTGCTGCTGATATCATGCAAATTCAGTCCCGTTTTATAAAATTTTCTACGTTATGAAAATTACTAAAAAAATATTCTACGTTTTTATTTTATAAAATAAATAATTAATAAAGGTATTTAAATCGTCACTGTTGATGATGTAATATTATAAACTAATAATTCATGTCTAACGCTGAAAGACGTACAAACAATACATACATACAATGAACGCGGTAGATATAGGTTACAAAATTTTAAAAAAATTACAATATTAAAATAATATTGTAATCAATTTTTGATTCGTACACACTATATTATTGACATACCCCATTTATAATAAGTATTATATATTATATATTATATTATATTATATTATATTATAGTATTATATATTAATTTTCAAGTCGAGTACTTTCTTAAATGCTCCTACCTTTTCTTAGCATATCTTTTATTTATGCTATTTCTCTTAAAACGTTTTTTAAATCACTAATTGTATCAAAGAAAATTCATGGTCACATTGGTTTTTAAACATTTTTCTATATCTGCAAAAATCGTTGACCTATGATAAATTGCATCCAAATTCGCTCATTTTGGTACAATTGCAGAGTTAATCTTTCTGAATGTTTTCATCGTATAGTCTTAATATTAATACACAAACTTATATGAAAATGTAACAATTCGATACATACATTTAAATATTCTTGGAACATGAGACTTAAAAGACTACAAAAATAAATAATATATAATCGCCATAATTAAGTATAAGACATTACAAGACATTGGCGTAAAAAAGGAGTTCCAAAAAATGGTCCCTTGTAAACGAATTGACTTATATCTTCTTCATCAAATGCTAGGGTTAGAGCCACGATTCCTTCATTACTGATCGTATTTAAATCCACTCACTAATTAACTCCAAGTATGCCGAGAAATCGGACAAATGTAGCATATTAATTTTCTTAATTGTTATTAAGCTAAGAGACTTCTTCAATCGTTTTGTTTTATTACATCGATAATATTATGAAAAGTTGCAACCATTGGTGCATGCAAATAAATATTCCCTCCACTCGTCACTGATATTCACATAATTACATCTTCCATAATATTAATTTGTATGTATATAAGTGACAATATCATTTCCAAGCACTTTGCCATACGATCATAATTTTTTCCTGATTTTTTCCACGTTTTCTCTCAGAAATCGCGTTTTTTACATGGAAAAGGGCAATGCTGACCATTTCAAAACATACTAATCGCGTCTTTTTGCTTAGTCCTTTCTTCTCCCGTGGGATTTTTTCGAAAAAACAAAATGGCGGCTTCAATATAGCGTCTGCAAGTTATAAATTTGCATTTTCTCGCACAATTATCGATTATTTGACCACGTAATTGAAATTATTGTTGAAATCATGGAGAATTGGGATGAAAAAGTAATTATTATCCTTTGTGAATACTTAATCTCATCATTATTCGTATTACTTATGTTTGAAATTGAAAATGACCAGATACGATTGTGACTTCTCAATAATCGGTTTATAACCTACAAATTGAGTACAAGATGACAATTATGTGCGCATTCCTACCTGGTACTATGACATTCGTAACATATCAGAGTAAACTTCGCTGTAAGTGATACCAGAGATTTATACAAAGAAAGTCTAAAAACCTTTGGAGACCCACATTATCAAAAACCAAGAATCCAAACGATATTGTTCTCGTAACAAGTGTGCAAAACAAACATTGTTCAGAATGTAATACAAATTTTTGCGAGGTATGCTTCAAATCATTTTATAAAGTTACTATATTATATAGACTTACCATATTACTATTGACTTGATTCGCCGGTGTAATTTCTTGGAAAAAACTAATAAAAAAATATTATGAAAATAAAAGAACAAAAAAATTGTTAAAAAATACCAAAAAAAATTAAAAAGTACTTAAAAATAGTAAAAAAATTACTCTCCGAATAGCGTTTACTTTCCGTGGTAAGAGTCGGACAACTACAAAATTTGTATTGACAGCTGAATAACGTGATGTAAATCGTTATTAATTAGTGGTATGTAGGTAATGTATTATATATTTATCATCAGGAATGAACAAATTTGAAATTAGGCATTGGAGGATCGATGTATTTACTCCGATATTCACGTTTATTAAATCTACAAACGTCATAGTACAAGGTAGCAACACGCACAATATGTACTGCACTACATTTTTAGGTTATAAACCAATCACTGATAGGTCACAATCCTATGTAGTAAATTTCAATTCCACACGTACGTAATGATAAGGAAAAGTAAAAAATTGAGTGAAAATCAAACAAAAAATCGATAATGTATTCGCTTCGTGCATGGCGATGGAGGGGATATCGAAATCGACGGCAGCGCTCAGCGTGGAGATTTCTGACAACTCGCATCTGCAACGTCAGAGCTTTTCCATTAAAGTCAATGTAAAAATGCTCTTATTTATTCGTTAATTTGAGATATTTTAAAGTTTATTTCGATCTGGGTTAAGTGTTGCAAGTAAGTTTTATGGTTTAAAGAACCATTTGAAAGGGTTCATTTTATTATACTGTGCAAAAAAAAATGATTACTCCGAGTTCGAAATTGTATAGAATACAATTCATTATTCAGCTGAAATATATTTATATTTATGTATATATTGCAATTTTCCATTATTAGTAATTTAGTTAATACATAAACATGGTATTTTTTTTATTTCCAATGTAACTTTGTACGGTGGAAGAGTCACTGACGTTTGCCGAATTACTGGAACGAATTAATTTATGCTCTGTACATATTCCAAATACTTCTTCCACACGAACTTACATATCCTATATACAGCCAATTTTCGTCCCTTTTCTATACTTACTGGTTTAAAGTTTATTGAGTTTGTGATTGATTCAAACCCAGTTCCGATTATCGTATTCATTTCAGCCCCTTAACCTCGTTTTGTCCAACTCAAAATGATTCCAATTAAAAAAGTATAATATTTTGTTACAAACAAAAATGTACAACATTTGGGCCGAATTTCAAACAATATACTCAAAGTACTAATGCTTTTGAAAACCCGCTGAAAATTAAAAAAAAAGTAAATATTTCACTTTCTCATATGACTCTCCATACAAATTGCAGATGCGAGTTGTCAAAATTCACCACCAGGCGGCGTGGCTGGCGTCTTGCACTAAGCGAATATAACTAATATGAGGTTATGAATGAATCATGATGAGATTAGGTATTCACAAATGATAATAATTACCTTATCATCTCAATTATCCATGATTTCAACGTTACATGGTCAAATGCTCGATATTTGTGCCACAAAATTCAAAATGACAACTTGCAGACGCCATATTGAAGCTTCGAGTTTGTTTTTTGAAAAAAAATATTTGATGAGACAAGAAAGGGCTGAGTATAAAAGACGCAATTAGTACCTTCTGCAATGGACAGCATTGCCCTTTTCAACGACAAAAAAGCGGTTCTTACGAAGAAACATCGAAAAATCGGTATTTTTTTCAATAAAATGATCATAACATTTTTCTTTCAAGTGGCCAGCTGATCTGACTACGGCATTTGAAATTGAATGTCCAAGTCTATCAATTTTGACTAATTTCAATTTTTTCTAATTTCAGAAATGCGATCCTCATCGCAAGGGTTATCAGTTACAGTAATATAGTCAGGATTTGATGCTTGTAAATATAAAACCTAAAAGTTTCATGTCTGACGTACAACTTGATATCATGACAAAGGCAAATCAAACCTCAAAATTTGACGTCAAACTTCCGTGTTTGATTTGTCTTGTTTATAAGTAATGAATCCTAAATATATTACTTCATTCGATAGTCCTTGTAATCAGCAATCCATTTCTGTAAATAAATGCAACGAAAAAGGTATAAAAAGTTATGATTATGGCGCAAAGTTTCCTCGCTTTTTTGACAGCTTCAGCTACGTTCTTTAATTATTTAGTTATAATTTTTCGCAGAAAATCAAATTACTGTTTTTTTAGTTACTTATACAGACTTACCACTAGTTTCAGCAGATTTTCGCAGATCAAACCGTATTACTGCTACCTACTTCTAAATCTCTATTTCCAACATACCATAAAACTATACTTTAAAGGTAATTTACATTAGGCGGAATTAGATTATGGGAAACTCTACTGACAGAAATTAAAAATCTACTTTCCTTAAATACATTCAAGCATAATCTTATGCGCTCTTATCCATGAATCAAGAAATAAATAATAAATAAAATTACATATTTAATTGGTAGTCTTGCTTCACAGATGGTCACTGCTTTTCAGTCTATACGAAAACTACTGACATCACATATATTGTTTTAGGTTTAATAATGTTTCGTAATATTATCCTCGAGATCAAAATATGTAGTCGCGTTCTTTGTTCGTACCTTTCACAGCATTTTTAAAGCTTGACGTGTCAACTCGTCTCTGCGTTGCCTCAGCTGTTCATTATGCATTAGAGGCAATGGTTTCATGTTCAAGACATCATTTACAAAACCATCGTAAGAAATATTACTAGAGAAAAAGACGCCATCTGAGGTGATGCCCACATCCGAATTTTTGTCAACGTTGTGCATCTACTCGAGATGACGGTCGAGAGCTCCTCATCAACTAGTTCCTTGGATTATAATCAAAGAACGTCTAGAGCTTTACTCAATGAGTCAGGATCTCGATTACACCATGATCACTGTAAAGAAAATCGTGAAAGCTTTCGGGCCAAGACGAGAGTGCGAGCAATCCGACAGGTGCATCTCCTCGTAGCCCCAGCATTAACGTACTACGCACAAAAGGAGAAATGCAACACAAAACTGATGGGTGTAATCCGTGCGCTAAGTCTCAATTACTGAATTTCATCCGTTTAAAGAGTGTGTCCATTATCAATTTGTAATCGATTTTGTGTAGGTGTATGATATTTTACTTTCAGAAAATGAAGGAGAGAAAAGAAAAAATATAACTGAAACTGGGGCACAAAACATCTGGAAACAGAAACTGCTAGTTTCCTTGTTGAGGAAACATTCAAAGAGCTTAGGGGCCCTGATTTGTACCAACCATTATCGCTGCTATAGACGGAGCTTTTAAAATTAAGGTTAGAAAAGCATCAACGTGGGTATCTCCTCAAGCAGTACCCAGCTCCTGACAAATGCACACTTTTGAAAGCACCCGACAGAAACGCCGAGATTAAGAGTGTCATGTCTAACCCAAATTCGAAGACGGGCGGTTACAGCAAAACCATGCAACAACAGCTGAGAGAGGGTATCATTTCGATTGGCTCAATATTCGCAGTTGTTTTAAACATCGACGACAATGCTGAAAATTTGAACCGAAATATGCATGTATCTATAATTCAATATTTGAGTGATGCATCGGAACTATCTATTGAACTCTTTTACAACTTATCGATTATACGACGATGTTTTATTATTCCCGACCTTACTCTTCGAGCGAAAGGTGTTGCAAAAACTTTTATTATTTGGAAAAAAATTTTCTAAAAAGCATCAAAATGCCATCGCCATCGAGAAGCATGACAAAAATTTGAAAGGCTATAGACTTCGACATACAGGAAAGGAACTACTGGATGGATGAGTAATGATGGATCTATGGGTACATATGCATCTTCTCTTTCCGGAACTTTGTTCGATTTTCGATTTTCGATTAGTCTTCGACTCATCAACTGCGCACATAGAGTACCTGGCGCATTCGCCATTAATCTTAAGTCAAATTGTTATCCCAATCGCCGATTGCTTAAAACATTTCGGCATAGAAAAAGGTAACCAATTACTCAGTTGTATTACAATGTGTAAAGGATTCTGAGATACCTACAAATTTTAATATTTCGCAATCAAATATCCCCAGTGAACCATAACGTACATCAGTAGAATCTCGTTTATTTAATCTGATTATCCTAGAGCTTATAGAAAAAAATGCAGTTGTTCGATGCGATAAACGATAAACAATTTATTTCCACCTATTTTTTTAATACATAAATCGGATGGGAGTAAGAGATTTATGCTTATACTTAATAAATTAAATCAATTTCTTAAACCGAAAATATAATAAAATTACGGTGGAAAAAACTGTTACTTATATTTTTTGACACCATCAATACTTTAAAAAACTTCTACTAAAAGCAAGATATTTTTTAAACAGAAGTGGAAAAGAAGCTATAATTAGAGGAAATAATATACATTTAAACAACCACAACTTAACGACAGGTGAGATAACCAATATAATGGAGCTCGGTGAAAACGAAAGAATGGAACCGGTTAAGACAATGTGTACACAGTAGGAAACATCAACTTCGGCATATACAAGGCCGATAAGTCTGATAATATCCATAAACTAATACTTTAATAACAGTGTAACGAAAAAAGGCCGCGTTCGTCATCCATGCAACCTCTAGAGCAATGAAGAAATCTGACTCCAAAGGGATTATTAGATAGACAGTATTTCACAAAAACTTAAAGAATAATACGCTGTAATTCTATCACAAGGAATTGGCAATTATCTCCAGGCAGTGTGTCGAACTTTTATTGAGTAATTCGCATTCTTTTTTGGAATGTTCTCAGAATTCTGGAGACATTATTGCACGTATCGAAGAATTTGACATATTATATTTTACTCTGTTGCCAAACACGGATAATTTTCCATCTTGGTTTCAATACTGGAACGCCTATAGGTGAATTAGCTGTTTCACTGAAGAAACGCGAATACGTGTGTACACTTATAAAAATAAACCATAATTTTTATCATAAATAGAAAAAAAAGTGGCTGCACCAAATAAAAACCATTTAATAATAATGGAAAACCGATACCATGAGTTAGGAGAAATGAGTGATAAATTTACTGACGTCCCGATAAGAGTAGGCGGAGATTTGAACGCAAGAATTGGTCTCCTTAACAGCGTAGATAAAAATGCTTCGAAAACTATCCAACAGCATTCAAAGACAGAACATCTTTTGACAAATCGGTTGACAGTCGCAAAATACTAAGGAAAGTTTAGAATGGTTTTATAATACTGAATGTCAGATTACCGAGCGATCGTCACGGAAACTATATATCGTACCCAGAAAGAGGATCAAGCATCATCCACAGGTGGCATTCTGCGATGCAAATCACCTGGACGTAATTTCAATCTTTAAAATGTCAAGTGTTGTTACTAACTCTGATCACCCATACATGTGTAAACTATCCTTAATAATTGTGATTACTGGGTAACTGATGACCATATAAGGGTAGTAACAATCGCGTTTAGTTAGAAATATAAAGAATATACGTACAATTTGAAATGGTCTCCAACAGTAGATATATACGTTCAGTAGATAAAATATCATTGGATAGGAAATGCTTAGTTAAGAAAAGTTAAGAATTTACTTAAAAAAAATAGAAAATCTGGTGGTAGCCAACATGATTTAATAGTCAATATAAAAGCAAAAACGGAATGTAAGAAATTATTGTTCACTAAAAATGCTCGACAATGCGATAGGGAATAACAACAATAATATGCAATTTTGGATTGCAATTTTGGTTATAGGTGCCATTCTAAACAAATAAATTGCATACAACTTGACAGGTGGTATAATTACTTGAAAACCATATATCCATTACATGAACCGCTGCCTCCTAACATAGAAAATCAATCAGACTCAATTCTTGACCATCATATCTTATCAGGAAATTAAAAATAACCTAAGAAAATGTAAACTAGGAAAATTTCCAGACCCGATGGCAATAGTAATGAATCTCTGAAGAATTTTTCGGATGACTGCTTACTCTGTATAGAAAGTTTATTTAACAAAATCCTGAAAGAGGCAAAAGTCCCAATCGCGTGGTCAGAGTTCATTGCAACTATAATACATAAACAGGGAGATAAAAAAATTTTAAATAATGATGGATGCACCGCGTTAATAAATTCAATAACAAAAGTGTTTACACAGATATTATCTCAAAGGCTATAAAAAAGGTTGGAAAAGAACAGTATTCTGCCACAATCACAATCGTCTTCCGTAAAGGTAGAGGATATACAGGGTCATCGAAAAGTATCGGACCCCCCTAATATCTTCAGTTAGAATGCACTTAGGAGAAAATGTCCAATAGCAAAGTTGTATGGTTTCAAGCGGGGAGTAAGATGATGACCTTGACTTTGACCTTGACCATGTCCTTCAAGGTCATTTCAAGGTCAATCTTATTTTTTTAAATAGAACCCCCTACATTTTATTACATATTCTTATAGCTTATCTCAAGAGCTTTCCAAAACACTATAATAAAATATTTTTTTATTAAGTACTTTTTGAGTTATAAAGGTTTGAAGTTAACAATTTGTTAAACATTCTTACTGAAAATATTAGGGGGATCTGATTAATGTATTTTCTTTAAACCAATTAATTGGTCTCATTATTCCGCGCACAAAAGTATTAAGGTTATGATTACTGAAAACTAAATAATATTTTACAAGATATTCTACATTTTGTGTCAAAAAATTGTTAACTTCAAACCTTTATAACTCAAAAAGTACTTAATAAAAAAATATTTTATTGTAGTGTTTTGGAAAGCTCTTGAGATAAGCTATAAGAATATGCAATAAAATGTAGGGGGTTCTATTTAAAAAAATAAGATTGACCTTGAAATGACCTTGAAGGACATGGTCAAGGTCAAAGTCAAGGTTATCATCTTACTCCCCGCTTGAAACCATACAACTTTGCTATTGGATATTTTCTCCTAAGTGCATTCTAACTGAAGATATTAGGGGGGTCCGATACTTTTCGATGACCCTGTATGTAGACAACACCTTTAATTTTTCGTCTATTATACAAATTTACTTAAACCAGACAAAACGAAAGTAATATATATGCCTTAGATTTAATAAAAGCATTGTTAACATTTGTCGAAGCTGATACAATAAAGCTTCGATTGCGGTTAGGTTAGGTTAGGACAGAGGAAGGAATATCTGAAAAATCGAATTAACGCGGGGCGTTTTACAGGGGGCGATCTTGAGTCCTCTGTTATTTGCAAATTTTCTTAGCGTCATAGAAAGCTAAACTGATTGAAAGAAACACATGGAGTGTCAAAAATATTGTGGTTTTCATCGATATAATAAAAGTTATTTTCCTCGTATGCCAAAATCACCTTCGCATGTTTTTGGCAACGATCGTAAAAGCTATTCTAGTACTTGTTTCGGAAATCGTGTTATCGAAGTTAACATTGAAATTCATATTTGGAGTAGTGAACAGTATTTTCAAAATTTTATCACATAATTTGTCGAACTTTTTTCTCTCACATAAAAAAAATTGGCAATAAGCCAGCAAGTGATAGAGAACATAAATAGAGCTCTACTTTTTCAGGAAAACTGATAAGTATAGTTTATAGAGTGAACCGCTTTAGTTTTTGAAGTTCTACTAAATCAATAATGTAATTTTCATAAAGTCAGGACGACTAAATGCAAACATTCGTATAATCGATTTCAGTAGAGTGTAAGCAAGTCCAAAGTTGGAATTAAATTGAACATCCGGAGCAAAGAGAAGAGGTGCAAACTAAAAAACAAGAGCTGGTGGGCTCTTCTGTAGTTTCGCTTAATGGTAAATAAGTATGATCTGGCGAATTCGAAAGCTCGATGGCCGCTTAACCCGCTGAAAGTTCGCGGCCTCTCGGGAAAGTTTCACGACTGACGAGACCCGAGGGATGTTGAAACCAGCCATGCAAACTTCCACGATTTACTTTTCGAGTTACGATATAAATAGAAACTGACAGTCGCAATCACTACTTCTTATGGAACAACCCTAGCAGGCAGGATACATGACCTAACGTCACTTTTGAAGTGTATTTGTATCAAAACAAAATTAGTATACGTTGCTTACAATTGATGATATTGCCTACAGCAGTTAATAGTAATGGATAAAATGAGTTTATCTCAATTGAAATTCAAAAAAAGTCTAACTCGGAAAAGATTATCAAATGTTTAGTTATATTAATATATAATACCCAATCGTGCAAGCAAACGCATTGTACAAGAGATGAGTTTGAAAACCTCTTCAACCACATAAACAGCTATTTTATTTATCAAAATGAAATATGGCAAAATACTCACATCAATTTTTATATGTGGATATTGAACATATTGCACGTTTCCATTTGAAATAACGGCGTAGGAATGTAACACATCGAAATGTGCTTCTTGAAGATAATTTTCCTATTCATCTCGATACTTTAAGGAAATCATTTTTCGCTTTAAATGGTATCAAAAATCCATATTCCAACACTTTCCTTGTAAGCGACAGAAAGGATGACGTTATCAAATACATTGACACAGTAGAGCTTAAATTTTAGTTGATAAGTGCATTTTAATAAGACGTCTCAAGTGTAAAAAAATACCAAGAGAAATTTACATATTAATATATTATATCCCAAGTGGAAATTGCGGTATACCGTCAATATGAAACAAATGGTTCGGTACGGATTTATTTGCGTAGCAGTACTGGCGCGGTACTGGCACAAGTCAGAATGATAACTAAGTTCGGTATGGTTTTTTCATGGTTATATATGGGTTTGGTACTGGCCCATTACTTCCTTCATTATTCTGCAATTGTCAAGTCCCGCGTCAAAGATTTCCGACGTCCAAGTACACCGCAATATAGGTTTCGGTGCACAAGTGTCCCTCACCGTAGCTTTCCGTCGTCCAGGTACACCGGTCCACAGGTTTCGGAGTCCAGAGGTCCAGCGCCATAGTTTTCCGTCGTCCAGGTGCATCGCTCCATAGGTTTCGTTGTCTAGGTTCACCGCCCCATAGGTTTCGGAGTCCAGGAGTCCCACACTATGCTGGTGAAAACGGTAATTTTTGCATTTTTAAGAGTCCATTATAATATTATCCTTATTTAAGTCCATTATTAATTACAGTTATATACATATTTTTCAATCTATTATCGCCCACGAAGTAACATCAATTTTGTGAAAATCACAGAAGCTAAATTACTAATTATTTCTTTACAAAGTTAAAATTACAACTTTTGTGTAAGCTCTAAAGGACTACTGATTTTTATCGGAAAATACCGCATGTAAAATTGTTTTTTTTTACCATATAAACAAACAACAAAATGTTACAATTTCCAGAGAAAAAAAACGATCTTTCCAAACTTACATGAACATAATGCAGTATGTTTCGAAATAAGATAATTTTATATTTTTGAGACTTCCGACGTAGAAGACTTCTCAAAGACTCAGTTATTTAACTGTAACCAAATAATTTGCTGAAATTTCTGAAAGAAAACTTGCAGAACTTTGACAAATTTATATTATTATAATATATTAGGACAGGCATTCACGGGTATTGATTAATAGTGTTAATTTGAAAAAATTCTTTCTAATACATTATAACCTTAAAATTATGGAGGGATATACCTAGACACTGAAAATTACGGACGGGTATACCTGGACAAAAAACTATGGCGCAGTATACCGAAACACTGCAAAATGTTAACCGGTATACCCAGACAACGAGAACTATGATGTGGGATACCTAGACACCGAAAACTGTGGAGCGGTCTACATGGATTACGAATAACGATGGAGCGGTATACCTAGACACCAAAAATTATGGAGAGGTAAACCTAGACACCGAAAACTATGGAGCGGTGTATTTAGACGACGTAAAACTACGGTGCGGGATACCTGGACACCGAAAACTATGGGGCGGTATACCTGGACGAAGGAAAACTACGGTGTGGGATACCTGGACACCCAAGCCTATGGAGCGGTATAACTGGACAAAGGAAATCTGCGGACCAGGACACCTGGACACCTAAAACTATGGAGCGGTATACCTGTACGCCGAAAAATACGGTCCAGTATACCTGGACAACGAAGAACTATGATGTGGGATACCTAGAAATCAAAAACTATGGAAAAGTATACCTAGATAACGAAACCTATGGAGCGATGCACCTGGACTACGGAAAACTACGGTGCGGGTTACCTGTACTCCGAAACCTATATGGGGCGGCATACCTGGACGACGGAAAACTACGTTGTGTGACACTTGGACTCCGGAACTATGTTTCGGCGACGAAAATCTGATTTCACGACAATTGATCGAAAAACAATTGGTCGAAAAAACAATTGATCGAAAGGTACAATTGGTCGAAAGCACAATTGTTAAAAAAACAATTGTTGGAACGTATTATATGGATCTACGAAAAAATGACCGAAAAAAGACGGAGGAAAGTATGACCTACGAAATGGTCGAAAGCACAGAGCGTGCCCGGGTCGGGGGGGGGGGGGGGGGGGGTGGGGGGGTCTCCGCCCCTCGGACCCCCCGTGCTACTAACCTAACCTCTAACCTATCCTATACTATGATCAAACCACTTAACCCAACATCCAAATTAAAGATATTTAGCGAAAAACTTTGGGAAAGTTAAACAGGCCCATAGCAGAGGGAATTTTTTCCATAGGTCATTTTTTCGGACACCCATTACTTTCCGGCCGTTGTACATGCGATCAATTATTTTTCGATCAATTGTTTTTCGATCAATTAATTTCAAGTCATTACTTTTGTTTACGTCAGAAACATGTTACTCTCGAGCAAGCAAGTCGAATTTACAACACGATATTTCCAAGAGTAAAACCAAAAGGTGTATTGTTTGGCTGCATTACTAGTTATCCCACAAGCTTTGTACAAAATATGATATACTAACCTACTGTTTAAAATAAGGTCAAACCTATCACTTTGCCTACTCATTTCTACCACCATTGGTGCACTTTTCTTACAATACATAAATTAATGGTTCATCCTTTTTTTAATAAAAAAGATCGTTTACTGACCTCATTGGCATATCCTAATATATTTATTAACGTAATGATTGATACAGTTGATAAAAAATGCAAGAAAATCTATGTTTTGGTGCTTGAAAAACATAACAAACTTGCAAACAAAAAGGTGGAATCCCAGAGTCCCGCTGTGTCGGAGCGGGTTAACGGGCAACAAATCCCGCAATCCAAGATTGGAACACACCTAGGCATGCACTTTGATCGGCGGTTAAATTGGAAAACACATATATTTACCGAAAGGAAACAACTTGGACTCGAGTTGGGGAAACTATTCTGGCTCCTAAAGCGACGTTCCCAGCTGATGATAGAGAAGCAACTTCTAATATATAAGACAACTTTAAAACCAGTATGGACTTATGCACGTGGCTGTGGTAAACATCAACAAAACTCCAATAAAGAGATAATACAACGTATTCAATCTACAGTATTGAGAAAACATGTCGACCCGCTATTTTTTGAGACTAACGATGCCATGAAACGAGAAAAATTTGCAAGCATCGATATTTTACCAACCGAATTGGTTTTTTTTCTACAAAGTGGTTTTCCTTACGCCCATTAGTCTCCTAAATATATCTCCAAAAGAAGGCCCTTCGAAAATGGTGACAATACCTACAATGTTATTATATATGTATAATTCGCACATACTCGAAAAATAAATTGTACGCGCAGTTTTGTTTTCGAAAAATGGAACAGTTGGAATACAGAAAAGTGAAAGTCGTGTTCCTTACAAATGGAGTTCGTTTGGATGACAAGGGAGTTGGTGTTAATTGAAAATAGTAGCTTTCATCATTTTTTCGCGATCGGTTATAGTTTCCATTCGATTTCGTGACAGACCTAATGAAACGGTCAGGAGTTAGGAAACCAAGGAAATTAATTCCATCCGATTTTATATACTGGACAAAAACAAACTTCTTCTAGTTAACTATCCCCTTTATTGCATGTGTCATAATATTTCGTAATTTATAATAATAATTAAAGATCGAGAATATTAATTACACAGGCACACACAAAAACAGACGTGACCCAGAGGACAGACCCATTCCTACGTTTTTGGGGTCCCTGAAACCGAATATGCCCGTAACAAAATTCTGTCATTGCCCATTTTCCTGCTACCGCCCCCTCACATCCCCTCAGGGGATTGACGTTTCAATTTTTAAGTAAAGTCGATTAGGGCATCTATTATTATGTTTTGTAGGGCGCTGAAACCGAAAAAGAACACCAAAAATAAATTCGGCACTTCCATTACCCCCTAGCACCACCTTCATACTCCCTTGGAGGCGGTTGGAATTTTGATTTTCACGAAAAGTCGAGTACGGTGTCTATTTATACGCTTTTGAAATCGCCACTTTTTTTTACATATCTAAAGCATTTATTTATCAAATGCAAAGTATAATATATATTTACATACTATAGTTAATTAATTATAAACAAATATATACATTTGAAAAAAACATTTAAAAAAAACTTGGAAAATAATCCGTTTAAACGTATGTGTGAAACTTTTCGTTTATAGGTTTTTGAGGTCGCTGATTACGAATCCGTTGCCAGATTTTCGAAATTCAATATGGCGGACCAAAACCCAAAGTCTTGGCCGATTTATATGAAACTCGGCACTCGGGGATTTTTGGTGTCGCTGATTACGAACCCGTTGTCCCATGTTCGAAATTCAAAATGGCGGATCCAATATGGCGAATCCAAATTCGGAATATCGGCTATTTTACATTGAAACTCGACACTTGGAGGTCTTTGGGCTTACAAAAGTATGAAAGACATTTTTAAATTTCGAACTCGTGTACCAAATACAGTTTGGAACAATTTAATATTAGATTCGCTATTTTTAATTTCGAAAATCTGACAACTGATTCGTATCAGCGACCCTACAAACCCCCGAGTAACAAGTTTTGGGTCAATTGGATGAAAAGAAAAATTCTTGTCTCAAAGGGTTGAGGAAGATTGTAATAGAAACGGGATATTACATCATTTTACCCAATGCGCATACATTCACGTACCATCGTCAGCAATGAAAACCTTTAACTATGAAATCAAAAGAAAGTATGGATTTTTTTTATAGGTTTTCTGTAACTTATTTTTTAAAATTCATAAATATACGTTCGTCAAATACAATAATCGGCTATGATATACCCTAGTAGAAATTTCACGACTTTACTTGGGGTTCTGGACAGAGCCCTAACTTCAAGCTGGGCTAAATTTTGTTATTTTTAAATTATTTTTTAAGATTTTTTTAAATACCGGATTGTCCCCAAAATCTAATCAGATGTAATTAAGTTCTTGCTAAGCTCAAAAATAGGTTGAACTGTTTGCGGCTATCGCGCGCGAAAATAAAACGACTCATATTTTTCACGGACATCACGTACAAAGATTTTTTAATGCAGTTTTAAGTTGTTTCGAGTCTACAACGCCGACGTTTGATAAAAACACTAAAGTGCAATTTTTTTTATCGATTTGACCAAATTCAATACTTCCTCCAGACCTACAGATATATCTGGGCCGAAGTAATTACACCATCAAGTTTATTAAAATATGAAAACCTATATGTTTAATGGTTTACAATCATCAGATTCTAAACTATCGCTATATCCAATACCACAATATATTGAATAACATTACAATGGTCTTTATTTGGTTGTAGATTTATGCGAGAACTGTTAATAAATAATTGATAGAATAAGTACAGTTCGTTAGTCCAATTTGCATTTAAATTTTTTTGACGTTCTGCCTTCATTGCATTCGAATGGTTAATTCGTGATTTACGATGTTTACACGTGGTTTCGGCTCGTTTTCGTACGGACCATCCAATACTCCCAATCTACCGGGAATGTGAAACTCGTCCTACGGAACATTACCACTGGAAATTACGAGAGACAGCACGTTCTGTCGCCCAGCTAAATTAGATGCTACGCGCGCTCTCGCTTCCCAATTAGCTAAACGCACCATCAGTTCCAGGTGGTCCACCCTATGGCGAATCTTGTCCAACGCTTGGACGGATACTTAATAAGCAGTTCAAAACTATGTGCACATAGTGAAGGAGCCATTTAGGTTTAAAATGCCTCAGGCCGTTGCTTGCCCAGAACTTGATCCCGAGGGACATGTTATCCTCTAACGTCACTAGCCTTACCCTGGATCATTAGCGGGGGTCAGTTTGCGGCTTCACGTGGTTTGCAATGTAAATGTTATTAGATATAAGTACACCAGATTCTAGTTTACATTACAGCAGAGTTTGTGTACACCGTTTGATCTTCGTAATTAACAGTGCGCAACTTCCGGAATTCCAAAATTAGATCGACGACGGTACTACGCAGGTAAGACGTTCGTCAGTCGTACTTCAGAACAAACGGGTGGATAAAATTACACAGGTTTACGATATTTCCAGCTTGAGAGGCACGGAATGGTGAATTTTTCTTTCCAAACTGCTTGGAGTTTATTCATTTTAAAAATATAAAGCAACTTTAGATCTCCTGCTTCGTGTAATTGACTTAAAAAACTTAAACTTCCGCAATTCTTTCTAGATGGTATAGTATATACGGACAGCATGCTGGTTGCTAAGGTTTTATATCATCCATTTTATTAATGTCGGGCTCGAAAGAAGACATTAGTGCCACAGAGTGAAGTCAGAATAAAATCCAATAACTGAATCATTTTAGTCGAATTTTTATATTATCGGTCGTTGTATAAACTTTTATCGGATTTATACCTTTTAGGGTAGTACTTTTTGTAGTAGAGTTTAGATATGAACGAAAACTGAAAGATTTCAAAAAGTCGGCTTGGCGCTGTGTTTTTCATAGGCATTAAAGTTCCCGGACAAGAAGAACGCCGGCAAACGACTAAATAAAATGGCGATGAGAACAAAAGCTCCAAAAGGAAGTATCTAGTGAGAGTAAAAAAGTTTCGGCAGATAGCCACGAGAGATAGAAGCATTTGTCCTTATTCGACGACTCCATGAAATTACCACGTTGTAACGAAATCCGTAGGGGAGGCGTGACAATCAGAACCACAAACTTTTGCGGAGGGAAGACATTAAGTAATTGAATGCAATTGCGAATGTATCACGTTGCCTTTGTCAGAGACGCGAACCTAATTCCGCGTCAGTTTAATAAGACGACGTGTCTCTTACTCTCCGAATTTCAAGGAAGCTAGAGGCTGGATCCTTTCATCCCTACTCTCTAACGGGATGAATATCTCTCCCTCTTCTCCGGTCATGTAGAACATTTTTACATTCCTTTTTTCCGATTTACCTAGTCTATTCGTCAAGCTATCTCACACAGCGGGAGGTACGTGTTTTTTACCCTACAAACTCTTTTTACGACATAATTTCATTGGCACGTCTCCTGAGCTTGATTTAAATTCGAGAGGGCTCACGGGTTCATCAATAATGCTGATTCTTTCTCACAGATATGGTGCACGTCAGCTTAATTAATGACATTAAATGCCTCATCTATTTTAAACTTACTGCATGCATGAGATCGCTTTGGGAGTGTCAGGAAATGTTATTAAAGACTTTCCTCGCGGGTTTACCCCTTTAAAAAACATACACAAAGAAACTTTTGTGATTTGTACTTGCATACACTATAAGGCTTACAGTGCTTAATAAAAATGCCCGTACGTGGTAAAAACAACTTAATTGGAACAACAAACTGCGAAATGGTTAGAATTATGATTTATACAACTATATGGTTCATTTACAGTAAGTTAGGCCATGTACACTCAAAATTTCTAAAATTGAAAATGTCACTTCTACCTATAATGAGTTTCACTACAATACGGTGACTTCCTCTGCTACTAAATGAAAATTTCACTGCATTTAATACAGTGAGATTGTTACTGTTAGCAAAAAAGTGAGATTAGAACCCGTGACGAAATTTACTGCGTGACGAAGTGAGTGTGACTATTTTGAACTGAACTTTGGCCAAACGATGTGATGGAAAGCCGGAAAGACTAGAAAATGTGATGTGTCGAAAACTCGTCGTCCGGTGTCGCGTAGATATCGTATCCAACACATCCACCGTATGCAGTATAATTCCCACAAGAGGTGAAATGTAATTCATTACGTATATGAGAAATTCGCACTCTGAATCGAAAAAGATCGTACCAGCACCACTCATTGTTTGGGATTACCGAATAAGATAATAGACATCGCTAGTAGGTAATCTATGAAAATTCGTCGATGAGTGTATTACCTAGTAAATACATATGTAATCCAAAAATATGTTAATAATATAAGACATATATTAAATATTCGCTTGTGCTTGTAGTGAAATTTCACTTTGCATAAAGTGAAAAAATCCACAGTTTAATAAAGTGAATTTTCACTTTTAGGACAGTGGTCCAATAATACTGTATCTAAAAGTGAGATTTCACTGTTATGCAGGGAGTTTTCACTTTACGGATTTTAGAGTGTAGTTTATGGAACAAAAATTATTTGGTAAATAAAATAACCAATTTATTTGGTATCGTAGCCAACTGCAAGACAGCGTACAGATCCATTCAAAAATTCTCTTTATAATTCTCTAAATTGATAACTTATACAGTCGACACTTTCGGAAAAGCCGCTTCCCCACTTTGTTGCGTGGGCTTGCTCCTCTACTTCTAATAAATTTACCTCCTTCTTAGTAGTGCCGGTATGGAGTCAAGTTTGGCATACAGCTAGCATTACTGTGTGATAGAACGAACAATATTATCGAGATGATTTATTGTATTTGAAAAATGTTAAAAAGTTCAGTCTTTGCGAATCAATTATTCTATCTATGAGTTAATTGAGTCAATGCTCAAGACTTTGAGCTTAGATTTTCAATATTGATAATGGCAGATTTAAAATCGTGGTCAAATTTAAAATCTAGTTTTTATTTTTCTGAAATGCTATACCCAAGATTTTTTTTAAGACGCTAATTAAGTATCTGATGTTAAAAAGCTGATCTAAGAAGGTGACCTCACAGATGTCAACCTCCGTTAACCCTAAAAATAACATTCGATAATTGTTGAAATTGGAGATTTGCGATCGGTTACGTATTCATGTAATATCGCATTTTCAAGGGGGTAGGGCTAAAATGAATATTTGAACTCCAAAATGCTATGTGAGCAAATATCGATAGCCGATACGAATACGAACCGAAATTTCAGATTTGCGCGAAGAAAAGCATATTTCCAGGGTCCCCATGGGAAATAACAGCTTCCAAATTTCTCACGAATACTAATAAACGCTTTTCATTATATTTCTATATGGTAAACATTCGAATGGCAGACAAAACTTAAAACGAAAATATTGCGGAATTATACAGTCCAACTTAACGGAGACAAACATCTGTATCTTGTATCATATTTTTAAAATCCGACTTCAGATACTTAATCAGCGTCTCAGAGAACCCATGGGTAGGAGAGAGGAAGCGTTTGAGCAGCATTTCCCGCAGTGCATCACCCCCATTTCATGACATGTGTATTTTACCTATTGTTACAAAAATGTTATCAATATCTTGTTTCTTTATAGGCTTGCTTTCTAATATACGTCGAACTGATAAAAGTTGCACAGGCTTGCGGAATGCAATAAGTTCATGTATATACTCAGAATCGTTTTCTAACATTTTTCCAAAATCTAATTTTTACAGTTTCAGTAGATTGTTTAAAATAGCATACAACCGGGGACAGTGTTTGAATTCGCCAAAACATCTTTCTTTCCAACATTGACCAGGATTTATCTCTTTTACGTGGAATTACCAGGACAAAAAGTTAGGTATAAATATTACATTTACAATGGTAGCTCGATCATCAAAATTGAATGGTCCGATTAAAAGTAGTGGACAATAAACAAGATATATATAATTTCGTGTGTTTCGTAATGAATCCTGAATTAGAATGTTTCATCCTTTATTTATTATTTTGACCCTGACGATAGGTTTAGAAGAAGTATTGAATTTGGTCCCTTCTCGTCAAAAAAATATGTTAAAATTTTTCATTAAATATCGATGTTTCAGACCCCAAAGAATTCAGAAAAGCAGCAAAAAATGTTGTATTCGTGACCTCATTTGCACGTACATCGGTACGTAGGTCTGTACGACCGTATGTGTCATTTTTTGTATGCGCTTTAACTCGCGAATGAATATGAATATGGAGATAATTTTTTTTCTAAAATACGACTTTGGTTCAACTCAGATCTGATCTGATTTTGGGCCTGATCCATATATGCGTTAATAAAAAAAATAGTAAAAACTATTTTTAAATATGGTTCGTTTTAGGTTTCTTTTTAAGGATTTCAAGCGAGGCGCTACATTTGGTGAATTTTTAATTCAATTATTTTTAAGTTATCTTAGACATCAAGAAATTCTGAACAAAATGCGCATTGGATCACGAAAATCCATCGATCTGTTCAGAAAATATAAATCGTGAAATTTATTACCTGGAACTTTAACCCCTTAAAATATGACGACATATCACTTGAAAAATCAGTAACTCTAGCAAAAATCTTAGATTTAAATGTAGAACATTTATGTGATTATCAAAGAAATCGGAACTACAAAGTTTTAGGATTGCTCTTTTTACAGGAAAGTTCTGAAAATGATCATTTTCATTTTTTTTCTACATATAGTGAATTAAAAGCTGAGGCTATTTAATGCGCTAAAGACTGCAGGATCGATGCCACTAGTTTCTTTTATGTTTATAGCATCATTCTTTTTCTTCTCTAAATTCTGCAGTTTAGAATCATTTTGCTTGATTATTATAAAAGGTAAAAATAAATATTTGTGATGCTTGGTGTTGGGAAAAATTATTATCTTTTATTTCTAAGAGTATTCATCGTGTATTTTTATTCCAAAGCTATTGTTTTATAGCCTTTTTTCTGTGGACTGTTTATTTCGTGGTATTTTTCCGTTAACTCCTGCTGCTTTTCTTCTTTTTATTACTTTCACTTCTGCGCATATTTCTTCTATTTCTATCCCTTATCCTTCTCTTTTTATTCTAAATCTGTTATATCTTTTCTTTTACTTATTTAATTTAACTCTTTGTTTTCTGTCCTTACATATAAAGGTAAGTTTTCGGAAAACGGGCATCCTCGTGAAAATATGCGTTTTACACTATTTCGATGTATCTTTGCCTCCTGAAAACGAATATGATAATATTCGGCGCTCTTTTCAAAAAAGATCTTTTTTTAGTTTTTTTTTTTTTTTACATTTATTTCAAACAAATACATAATTGTGCACGAAAAAGTTTACATGCATTTTTGTCGTAATCTTATTAGCAACCCTATTGTATATCTATAATAATTGAACGATATTTTCCGTCCTAAAATATGCATGCATATAATATGATGGAATGTTCTATAATTGTAATTTGAAATATGTGTATATATGTATATATATGGCAATATGTATATAGTGGCGCAGCCACTCTTTCACGTAAAGTATCCTGGTTAGGATATACACTTGGTATTTACTATATCATGCATAATAGTTGCTATTGAGAAAAAAACAGCATTTTTCCCACTAAGGCACAGATAGCAGGCAGATTACTGAGCGGGAGATAGCTGTTTTACCATCAGAAGGTATCCTCTGATCATAAAGTAGTTCGTCGAGTGTATCGGTTTGGGGTTTGCGTAATTTTCCCAGACCTTCCTGCAAATGCGACACAAAAGTCGTTCTTCGCGGAGCAGTATTGAAGGGTCTAGCTCTGTGAGGTTTTACATTGTCTTGTATTGTCTCGTTTGTCTTGTGATTTGTCAGTAAATCTGACCTTGCCCACTCTAGAGCCGACTTAGAGGCTAAAAATAAACCTTAGGCTAAAAAAATCATTAAAGAGGAGGATAATTCCTTTCCTTTATACTTTTCTGTAATAGATACGAATTCCAACAATCTGTTTTTTTAATTATTGCAATATTTTTTACTATTCCATTCATCTTATTACTTCCTTCCAAATATGAAATAGAATATAAATGAATGAAAGAACAGAAATAAATATTGAATAAGTAAATATTCAAATGTATATGATTTCAAATGAATTAAAAGATTTATATTTGTTAATTTTTTACGACTTTGTGGGATTCTTTAGTACATTACAATATAAAATAGTTCCGCGTATAAATAATACTTTAAGCAATATACTAATGAAAGGGAATGATACGTTAAGAAATTCTAACGACAATAATACAAAGGATTCCTTACAATGCATAAATGCGATGAATCCTATGTTGCTGAAACGAAGAAAAGTTAGAATAATACAACATAGAATATGCAACTTGACTTCACATGAATGTTAAAACATTCAATGTTGAAAATATATTTCTTGATAGACGAATATGTGAAACTATAGGTACATATTTCATTGCAACAATAATAAAAGCATTAAATAAGATAGAGGACCCAAAGAATTTACATAATAGTTATGATAATCTATTCAATCATATTCCTAAATAAGTGTAATCACCGAAATCTATATCAGATGTTATATTACCATTCTAAGTTTTAACTCAAAAGAAGCTTAAGAGACGAAGCTTTGAAGGCATCCGGCTTAGATTGCACGAACTGTTCGTCGCGAAGGTTGCGAGTTGAAATCGCCATCCGTTCATTTTTTTTATTTTATCCCCAGTAATTGGAATATTCGGGGAACCTTTTCGGGCGAAGGCTCGAGTTTAAGATGAATGTTAATTTCCACCGGCAGTTGTCGGGACCGGCAGCGTATTTTTCGAGGTCGGTACGTCATTCTTGGTTATTATCTGGAACTAAATGAGGTAATCTTTGTGACGTGCCTGCTGTGGCTTAGATCGAGGAATAAATTGCTCTCGGGACCGATATTGTGGCAGGGCCATAGCAAGGGCCCCATAGGTGGTAGAGCCGTACAAGGGGCCGTCACAGTAGCTATGGTACAGGGTGGGTCCCGTCACGTATACTATCTTTGTACTGAGGGACCATCATGCTGCTCCGTTCCGACACAGGAGACCTGTGGAAAGTGTTGACCCGAGACAAGTGGCTTCGGGTGCGCCTGTTAAATATCCAGCGCAAGCGGGGTAGCTGCGACGAACGGCCGAGGTTCCCAAGTCGGGGAACTAAGGCTGCACCGATACCTCAGGGAAGGAGGAGGATGATGAATTCGGGGCCTCCTATGGGTTCCACCTCCGCTAAGGGAGAGTCTGTCGTCTCGCAAATTGCCCCAGACAACCTCAGGGGGCCTGTTTGAAAGTGTAGGGACCCAAGACAAGTGGCTGCGGCTGCAACAAGTGGGATACCCAGCGCAAGCCGGTCTGTTGAGCTGGCTTCGAAGGTTGATGGATCGGGGAACCGATGCCATATTTCAAGCATGGTTTTCCAGCACTGCGATGGCCATGAAGAGCGCCCTTTTCAGGGCGCATGTGGGAACAGACCGTTGTCGAGTGAACGGCGCCTTTTTCAGGGCGCCAAAGCTGTGGGAACCCCGATCGAGGGCAGCCGAATGTGGCGTCTCGCCTAGCGGGTGCACGGTGAGAGCGCATGCAAGGGAGGGCCTCGGCCCCTCAGGAGCCGGCGACCCCGCATCCCATCGAGCTGGACGACCAATCCCGTGTAAGCAAGTACTCAACTAGAAGTGGGCTGGTGTTTGAATCACGGACACATTCGCAATGTCTTACCAAGTCATAATCAATGATAAATAATCGCAGGGGCTGTTTCAAGCCGGGGAACCCTTCGGGGGACCCTCTCAGCCGTTAATGTTGGGCTCGCGCGGGTAGTAGTTTCAATAGCCCGCATGTTGGGTTAGTATCCATCCACAGGACTGGAAATTGTATAATTGGTGAAAGAAATATTGCTGTCCCCATATGTAAAAGACTATCTATTATGGAGTGTAAGAATTTTAATAGCGCGTAAAAGGCACTTTTCTTTGCGTGCGAATAGATAGTTTTAGACATTAAAGCGAGAGAAAATACATTGTCGTGTGTGCCCGGTTTGTTTGAGAGGCAACGTGCCGAAACGGAACAAAACCTTCCACTGAAAGAAGTTTTAGACAACTGGCAACCACCGCGTAACTTTTAAGACAGCTGCTGTTCCAAAATAAATGGCGACTGTTATGCTAACAACTTTTGTACCGAGTATAGTTGCTGTCCCCTTCCATTGGAAATACGGTTGTCTGTATTTAGGACAACTGCTGTCCCAAACTAAGACAACCGTCATCTTAATCGACTAATCGCAGCTATCTCCAGTTGTGGACCACAGGTATCTCTACTAGCACGTCTGTAATCTTAAACTTCCCTCAGTATAGCAAGGCATATGCCAACGGACTTTATTGGAATTAAAGAATATTTATCATCTCCTACAGCAAACTTGTAATCAATTGGTTAATGATATGCCTACGTTTAACTGTGCACTATTAATCCTTTCTTAAAACAAAATTACCTCTTCGCTTTCTCTCTTCTCTGTCTGGCCAACCAGAGAGGATGAAAGAATGGACCCGGTGTAAAGAAAGGAATGATTTATTCTCCACGAGGTTACTAGTAGCCATAAGTCAAGGGAGTCTGATAACCATGTCCCTAATCGCGGTACCGCCTGCGTGTGGACTAGCTGGTCCAGTGCCAGTGGAGTTTCAGTAGGTACATGTCACCATTTGCAAGACAAGGAGAACGAGTACGGTTGCGGTGGGACGACGTCGCGAGTACGGAATGGAACAGAAGTGTGGGGCGGACAACGATAGGGATGGGATACACGCAAGAGCAAAAGCGTTCGATGCGAACAAAGTCACGTACGACAGATAGTCGGAATTGTTTCTGTCCATAGAAAGAGACATTGTTCTTTCCAGCCATCCCCAAGCTTTAGTCTCGTCTCCTTCTTCGAATTTTCCGTTTTATCAGTGCCGTCATACGTACCGGTCTCTTCCTTCCATCGAATTTTTTTGCAATTGCACCGCTAAGAATAGTACGCTATCAGATTGAATAAAAACATAGAACGAGTGGTGGATTTTCGCATGTTTTGCTTTCAGTTAGGCATTTGTTACGTCCATTTATTTTCACATTTCCACTATCAAAATGAAGGCTTACATATCAATCACACCATAAAAGAAATATACATAATAAGTGAATATTGCGGATGATAGATGTAAACAGTACATTACGATACAAGTGCTGCAAGTTAATTATTAATGAAAGAGTGAGATTTAATCAAGTACGGCTCAATTACGTATCGTATACTACTTATTCAAATACTTGCGGAAAGTTCTGGTTTCCCGCAAAAATCCTGCACGGGATTCAGTGCAATAATCATTTAAGTAAAAAGTATTTACGTATGGGACCGAATCCAGTTTTAAAATTTATTTAATTTCATTACTAAGTCAATAGGAAAATGAATGTTCCGCAAGTATTTGAAAAAATAGTATCCGATACGAGTGCGCAATAGTGACAACTGACTCGTATGGGATTAAATCACTTTTGATCAGATAAATCGACTACTTGTTTAATTTTTTAAAATATTATTTCCGATACTGCATACATGCGATCTTCAAATCTAAATGCCTCATTGCATTTAAAGGAAGTTGGGACTTTCAGCTGGGGAGTAGATGCTACCCTAGAACTTGCACTAAATTATTTCCAGAGGTATGGATCTAAGAACTGATCTAAAAAATGGATTGCAAATACAAGAAATCAGGAGAGTAGTTGTTAAACGAATGATTAATGAAAATAAGTATCCTACTTTCAAAAAGTATGTCGAACTAATCCTGAAAAAAAAGAAATACTCGAAGAAAGTAGAGAATCAAGCACAAACTAAAATATTATAACATTAATGGCAGGCACCACCCACAAACTTATAGGATAGAAGTAACAATCAGAAGAGCAAAGCTGATAATCACATGAATCACTTAACACGACAATATGGGATCACCTCAGAAAACGCTATGTCTCATCAACGAGATAGATGAGATACTAATAAAAACACTGTAATTTATAGAACTATACAACTTTTACCACTTTGTAAAGACTGCATAAATGGTGTAATTGTATGACAACCTGAAGTTGCCTATGCAAATCCAGTGACAGAGGATTGATTCCAGGTATCATGATCCACTTATGGCAAATACCAGCCGGTAGATTTCCAATGTATGAATTGGTACCGCCAACTGTAAGGAGTTTTTTTTACTGGGATGGAGTACAGTTTGTTTATGAAAAGTTAGCATCCTGGTCAGGTTGCACGAACGACTTTTCTAATGGACCGTGCAGCTCGATTTGCACAAGAAATATACCTGTGTTCGCAAAAAAAAACACCTAATTTAGTTCTTGTAATAAAGGAGAGATCTTTGATCTCTCTTCCCGCCATCAAAAATTAAATGGTCGCAGGAGTTTAGAGCTCTTTGCAGTAAGAACCGATAGTGTGTATGATTCTTGACTTAGCAGCAAACCAATGAGCTGGATTTGGGTTTGCTTTAGAAGAATGCATCTAGTAAGTTGCAGCTGATATACTAGGGCAGATCGAATTTAATTATCTTGTCAATGACGCTGATAGTCTGAAGATCTTTATAAAGTCCAACATCTCAGATTGATTGGAGATTCTTGCTAAGAACAAGGCTCAAGTCTTCGGCCCATTTGACGATTCATTTATATTTTTATTTCTTTATAAAATGTAATTATATAGGTGTAAAACCTTATCAAACAGTGACAGTTGAATATCATCAGCATACATTCATATGTTGTATTTACAAAGTGACTATGCAATGGAAAAGAATTATATGTGAAGTAAAATTTAACGAACCTACGACTGAACCTAGCGAAACATCTCTATTTACAATAGACCAGGAAGATGTAATTTCGCGGTCGCCAAGGAACAGCTTCAGAGCAGCCAGAGATATACGATCGAATCTAGTTTAACGCTAAGACCGAAAAGCCGAAAAGCTTGAATATGGCTAACAATTTTATATGAACCACTGAATCGAGCTCTAAAGGAGCCAAAGAAAAGAACATCACGGAGTGTTTCCTCATCAACAGCCCATTTTGTCACGTCTATAATCCTTAAAAGGCAGTTTGGACGTGGTATCCTTTTCGCTAGGCCAATTCTATAAAAGGTTTTCTATAAATAGAAATGGATACCAAATACTTGATTTTTAAAAGTAAAAAATAGTATCGTCAAATATTATCCATGCGCAGGAACAACTCGGACTAGTTTTTACACTTTTTTCTATTGAATGCAACAGCTAAATAGTAACATATACATTAACTATAACTTGACAAAGCTTGTGTTATTAAATAAACTTCCTTAAAAACCTGTATTTACACGTGTCGATTTTTTAAGTTTTTTAAGAATTTATAGTGTGTATTTCCTTGTTATTTATTTATTCTACTGTAAAATATAAATACATTCATAAGAGGATCGCAATAATGAGCTGGAGGTTAAGGAAAATACGTTACAAATAAAAACCTATTCTGTTTGATCGAACGTCAACAAATTTAATAAAAGTATATTATGTATCAAGTGCCCAATTTACAATCTTAGAGGAGCGTTCAATTTGTCACCACTTCAACATTTCGCCTGTATCGTCAATATTTCTGATAATAGGATTAACGGTTCACAATAACACGAAAGAAGATAATGAGAGCGGAAGTGCATTGGTAGATTTATTTCTTCAGTGATTTAGTAATCTGCTTAATATGAAAGGATTAATAAAAACACACCCTTCTGAAAGTAAAAACAATGAAATCTTCACAAGAATCATTAATGGACATAAATAGCCTTACTCCAACTAACAATCGAAATCTAATATTCAATTTTTTTATAAAATTTTACCTCTGATGTCAGAAAGTGGTGTTAACGAGAGTTATTGCATATTTCTGTTAGACCAAATTTTGCCATAATGGCTGTAAGGAATGACACCAGGTTAAACGTTGGGTTGAGCGGTCGCTTTTTGTGTTTTCGCGCCCGCTTTATAGGGCGACTTCCACTCTTTCGCGCCCAGTTCTCATTTTTCACGATTTCGCACCCGCCGTGTACATGACGGGCATTATAAAAGCACAGCTTTTTATGTACAAACTTGACACGCACCCTTGATATACAATTTATTATTTCCGTGTATCATTCACTATACGATGAAAGTGGACATCTTATAAAACGTTTCCAACTATCCATTTAATTCACTCATCTTATGTAAAATAGCTTATAACAATTTGTATATTTACCCCAGCGAAAATATTCCAATTTTATTGAAATTCATACAATTGAAAACGATAAAAAATTATATGAATGCTGCGTTACTATCTTACCAAAAACATTAAGTTGTAAATCATTTTACTACCCAAGGCGAATTGTTGACCCGCCCTCTCAAAATCATCAGCATTTGTCATGGGAATCGTAAGAGTTTAAAAGAGCTCTACACGAGTTTACTCACAGACCGGTCGAGGACCACGTATAAGAGTTCTAAACCGTATTTTCAGATCTTCCGCTTCGTTTAGTTTTCGAAGAAGTCAGAGGATTTATGAAAGAGCTCATGTGGTCAAGTTATATGTATGCTAGGATTCCCCTGTGAAATATGCGATGAAGCAGAGACGATAAAAAACATTAAAAGCAAGCAGAGTTACGAGTATTATTTCTTTGTCTCTTTTTCGTCAGATTAGCGAATTTCAACAAATATGTTCTTGAATAAAATAAGTTGTGTATATGTATGTGGGTGATTTCGCGATAAAGTGCAAATTTGAAGCCCAATATTTCGACTGGAAAAATTTTTTAAATCCGAATTTTTGTTTAATTGTTTTTTCATGCGCATCACTTACGTACAGTGAGCGAACATAAATGCATAATTGGATTATTTAAGATATAAGGTGATAAGAAATGGATTTTTAAGCGAATGGGTTTAAATATAACCTTAAAAGTGCATTAAAGGTTTGCTACTTTAACGACATTTTAAATAATAATGTACATAAGAAGAGATTTCAAGTGAACACGACAGACTTTTTCTAAAACCTGTTTATTAATTGATAATTAAATAGCATTCTTATATTGATCGATAGTTACATAGCGAGAATAACAGTGCTTTAAACGTGCAGTAAGCTAGTAATACCTCACGAAATTGCAAAAAATCTGGACCCAAAAAGCTTTCAAATTATTCAACATTTTATAGGACGATCTTCATATCGATATTTTACATTTAAGTACATTTTCTATGTCGTAATTGTTAATTTTGTATGCATTTTAATAGGACTTGCTTTATTAGTATAATTAATGACGTTTATTGTCTTTTATAAGACGGAAAAAATAATTTTCTATGTCGTAACTACTGCGTTTTACTTTTCTAAAATAATTTCAAATGTCAAGAGTCACATACGCTTCTGCTATAACGGTTTACCATTTATTCTGTGACTACATAAATGTATAATGTAGGGCAAAGGTTAATAAATGGACGTATGTCGGTCTTCGGGTAGAGCGATGCCTTTGGAAGTAACCCTGAACGAACAGAGCTCATGTGTCTTTGCATGTGAATTTGCATACGCCCTGGAATTTGTTCATACGTGTGTATGTAGAAAGTCGAGGGTGCATGTGCACCAGCACGAAGGATCAAGCAATGAACGAAGCCGAGGAAGCCCTTCGATGGCACCCTCAGTTAAGTCAATGTACATCTAGAGGAAGAGTTTCTCACCGAATTGTTTACGACTAGAACGGTACAAGCTTGCAGTATCATCTCCATTAATTTCTTTTATGACCATATATTAGATACAATATCACATTGAACAATTATTGTTTTTTAATTAACGTTATATCTTTTGCTATTATCTGTGTGATTGGCAGACAATCTATTTAGCATTCTCAATATGCGCGCCCTTAACGTATGAACTTCCAGCAACCTCACAGACGAACCTAATGAAAATTATCACTTATGTATTCGAACTTGGATAAGTTCAATGAGGGTTACTGTGCCGAATAACTAATGGAAATTCCGCTCGAGTTTGGACGAAATCAATTCTGAGAGAAACGAACCCAACCCTTCTTGTCCGCTTTGCAGAGCGCATTACGATCGAATTAGGTGCTCATAGAAATTCATGAAGCTTGCTGTGAGGGCCAGTACTTCAACCTCGCACGTCGTTGCATATAAGCTCATTGCGATTGTGAACCGCCCAAAGTGGTACATTTTCCGCTACCGTTTTTCAGAAAAATTCAGGTTAAAATTTTTCGCCTTAAAAAAAAGGACATGAATTCTATTTCAATTGCGCAGATTACATCAGTGGCATATTTGGAATGGTTCAGCTTTATTATGACATTTCATAATTTCAGACGAATTCAATGGAATTATCTCATGCAGTAGAAAATCGCAAATGTCGTTAATGTTAATTGTGAGATATATGGAAATAAGCCAATATTCGCAAATATGACAGAAACGAAACGCGGACTTTACCATAAGATAAATATGGACGATATAACTATGTCAATAATTCCAGATTTTCATCAAAGGGGTTTACCTGTAGTGTAACTTTGTAACTGCTTTCTTGTCATAAGTGCCTATAATAAATTGTATTTCTCGTATATAATGTAATTAAATTCTATCAAATTACATCAGAAACTTGGAAAACAAGAAGGCATTGAAACGTTCCTGGGCCAATTAAGGATGTGATCTGCATTCTGCAACGACTCGCCGAGAGTTCCCCAGGAGAGCTACAATTAACATGCTATGGTCTCTAAACAATACAGACGCAGGCAAGCAAACGGACATTGCGGGAGTTTGTCTTGAAGATGTACGATCGTTGACAATAGGCGAATCACTGATCAGAATGATTTACGGTTCCTTATCGGTTATGAGTTATATCGTCGATAATTGGATGTATTCGTCGATATTCAAGTTAGTAATTGCCTTAAATCAAATACTTAATTGTAACAGTATAATATTGCGGATCTTACATTTCAGCAATAAGTTTAAAATGATTTAGTACATGCAAAAGAAAATTGTATAAATAAATACTGCCATGCAATAGTTTCATGTCATGTCAGGAATAAAAAAGTTACGTATGGAAATACGTCTGTACCAAATGGACGTAATGGAAGCTCTTATTAGGAATCAGTAAACTACAGCAATTTATAAACTTGAACACGTTCAGTACTGCGTCAATAAAAGGTATATTGAGGATGTCCAATAGTTAAACTTCCATAGGGTCACTTTCAAGCATGATTGCAATTGCGAATGAGGTCAGGTATGGCCACTTGTAGTGTACCCTATAACTTGAAGAGTAACCGCTATCTCTGACCATTCATACGAGTCACGTGAGCGTAGTTATCTACAGTATGGAAGTCAAGAGTGTAAATTCAAGCAGAAACATTAATGCTTGTATAATCATCGAACTATTAATCCATCGACCACCCTAAAACATTTTATAATAACAGGTTCTGATGGAGACTCAAAATACGATTTTGAAGTATTACCCATTCTGAATTGTATTATTCTTTTTAATTTTAAATTATAATTAATTCTCGAATTGACACCATCTACTTAAAAAGTCAATGAAAATCTAAGAGGCTGTTTCTATAATCGTGTTACTCACGGCGATTACGCCGAGTCTCGAATCCATTCGTTTGAGCTTAGTGCTTCAGCGACCATGAATGAGGCAGTCACGACTAGACAGTACATTCTGCTTTGCTCACGAAAACCTGAAGGGGAACATCTCGAGAAACTTGCCGGTGGATAAAGGACTCTCGGCTCTTGACTTTCTTAAAAGAAAGAAACACGAAAGCATGAGTGTAGTCAGAAAAGTGTAGACAAGGATAGGCTTGTACTAGCATAATCAAATGCTTAATATCAAACGAAATAATATGTGACTTTTGTTATCGAGATTATAATATTTATTAATAACTAAAGTTATACATACAAGAGAAGTTAATTATGACTGCTGCATGAAAATTCGTTTGGAAAATTACTCATTTAAAAATAATTTGGGTGTTTATCACCTAGCTTTTCGTAATCCTGCGTTGCATAGTTAATATCAATCCTACATACTGCGACAGCTTTTGCTAATAAATATGAAAGTTATTCAAAATTATCTTTCTGATGAGTTTAAGAATAATGCTATGAAACAAGAGGGGAATTGCTAAATGAAAGTGAAGGGTTGAATTAGAGAGATGTCAAGTTCATCTGTATTCAATATCTTATTATACATTTCGCTTTAAAATACGAAATGTTAAGCTGCATCTGCATAAAGTATTTATGCAAAGTCTTCCTCTGGGGTTTTATATACCAACCAACCATTTTCTCAGTTTCACCATGATGCACATGAACTCCCTTTGGAATATTTAACGCTTTAATGGCATGTTTCTGCTAAAGGTTGAACGTTTAAGAATTTTACGAAACACTCGAAGGATCTGATTATGTGTTACGATAGTATGAGACAAATTCGAACAAAACTAAAAGCTACTTATTAAATAATCAAAGTTAATAATTGATCTTTGATGGAGCTTTCCGAAAGAAAAAAGAAGATAATTTTGTTTTCGATAAGAAATTTATTTTCTGCGCTGACCGTCTCTTCATATTACCCTTAAAATAGGAATCGTGAAGATAGGGGAGTCGTGATTCGAAAGCGAAATTGTGAGAATAAAAAACGGCACGTAGGACATATCACTCATGATCCCGGCTGAATGCATAATGCATAATGCATGATAAAGATTTTACTGTTCGAGGCTTTTTGAAATGCATTTGAATCTAAGACATTTCGTTTATCAGATTAATAGTGCGCATTTTTGACGTAATATAAAATGTCTTTTTAATTCAAATAAATACGAATAATACATAGAAAATATCGAACAAAACACTATCATTAATTGCAGAATACCAAGTATTTTTTGTTCCGACCTGAAGTCTTGAAAGTATCGCCCTTTGGGTCGAATTATGAGATAAGAAAGTGAATTGAAGTGGAAGTCTCTGATGACCGACAATATGAGTTCGAGAGTGCACAGATAAAAATTGCAACATTTCACATTTAAAGATAGAAATTCAATTTATAAGATCGGTGGAATACTGGAAACAGGAGTTCGATCTAGGAGAAAAATGTTGTTGTCTAGACTATCAGATAAATATATTGAGAATTTAGACGATAATAATAAAACGTAATGTTAATGCTCATCGTGATGTAAAACATATTTAAATTAACTCAATGACAACATTAAAAATTAATTTATATACGCTACTTTCATTACAAAAGATATTATTGAAACACATATAATCTTATCAAGGATGTGCTGAATAAGTTTATCTACACGTTTCTAATAAAAACGTTATTTCGAATTTCAGGTCGAACATAGACTTGTTAATCTATCTTCATTCTATTAGAAGGATCATTTACATAACGGATTTGTCTTCTATCATCATAATATGCACCAAAAGAAATAGAATATCATGATTTGGGAAGGTTGCTATACTTATACATTCAAAATGTTTATAATTTAAAAATAGTTTTGTATAGCTAGGTAAATTTATTAAATATCAGTGATTTAATTACCGCCACTAAAGCATCAAGGAAACGCACCTTGTTGACATTTTCCATTGCTGCCGGTATCTTACAGCCGCGAATTATTTCCACCATTGATTATCGTATTTTCCAACAATAATTCCATTTACCTATAACAACATCAATAAGAAATAAAATATTGACAAGCCAAATATTGCTCAAGTATTCGGGCTAAATCAACGTGTCAAAAATATGAATGATATGAGCAAAAATACTTTTACATTCGCCGAATTAACTTCAAACTCAGACGAGTTATTGCATAAAAAGTGACTGTTGTATTGTAAATTCAATAGTTTGCCACTCAAATTCTGTGCCTAAGATTCAAATTTAATACTACAGTTATTTGATGAAAATAGCACTTCTAACAAAGTGAATTCTACGACCTTTGATCTCCTTGACGATTTTAATGCTTGTATGTGAACTACGCGCCTCTTAACTAAATCAATAATTATCTGAATAAACTTGCTAAACAGGTTTCTTTTCAAACATGGAGCAAGTCCAACGACACACAGTCCAGATTCATGTCAAAAATCTAATTTTTAACCAATATTAAAATGTATTACAGATTGTGAATTTTTATTTGGGTTATTCGAATTACAAATACGGATCACAAATGATTAACACTATTTTGATAATGCAATCAATTCTCTAAACATACTATGAAGTTAGTTTATAAGTACCACTGTTAAGTTCTGGTTATTTACTGCAATCGATCTTTTTATTACACGGAATTAGCCATCCACAAATCGGATGATTGACTATTTGGATGAAGACAATTTCATATTATCAATATATAGATACCTCTCAAACAGATTTCGAGATAGTATGGAATAGTACAAATTTCGTTTCGCAGCATGCTCATAGTAAACTGTGTTTTTATACTTTTTCGTAGATTACATTAAGTCAAACCAAAATGGCAGCTGTTCCTTGCTATTGTTAAACTTTGGCGAGAACATTAACCCTCTTCGTCCTAAAAGTCCGGAAATTGGACAGAACTTTCAACGCTGTAATTTTTGTTCCAAACGTCGTTAGAAAACATTGAAATAAGTAAAAAATCTTTTAATAAAATCTTGATTTTTTCGCAGGTATCGCGTTTTTTGACATTGAAAAGGACAATGCTGACCGTTTCAAAATATACTAATCGCGTCTTTGCTCGGCCCTTTCTTCTCCCGTAGGATTTTTTCAAAAAACAAAATGGCGACTTCAAGATGGCGTCTGCAAGTCATAGTTTTGCATTTTATTCTCACACAATTATCGATTATTTGACCACGAAACATAATCGAGAATTGAGATGAAAAAGTAATTATTATCATTTGTGAATACCTAATATCATTACTATTCATTCGTAACCTCAAATTAGTTATATACAATGGACTTTTTACCTTTCTTTTCTAATTTTCACTCAATTTTCGCCGTTTCCGTATTACTTACGTGTAAAATTAAAAATGACCAGACACGATTGTGATTTCTCAATAATCGCTTACAACCTAAAAATTGAGTACAGGACGACAATTATGTGCGCATTCCTACTTGGTACTATGATGTTTGTAGGCTTAATAAAAGCGAATATCAGAGTAAAGAGAGACAAAAATCTGACGGGACAAGAAAGGGCTTAGCAACAAGACCCGATTAGGACATTGCCCTTTTCAACGCTAAAACTAGATGCCTTCGACCCGGGTGCCTACAATTTTGGCTAAATTCGTATTGCAGTTCCCTGACGAAAGGCTGATGCTTCCGCGAATATTCCCATTTTAACACTGCCAAGAAAGAAGGCGGCAGAGGGTAGTTCTAGCATCGTTAGGTTCGAGTAGTTTCTATACATATATTGTAACAATATCTTGTTCCTTAAATAGGGTGAATATGCCAATGAATGGGCGGTTAAGCATTTTTCACACTTTGATCGATTGTAACTTTTGAATTCTTTTATGAAAATTAAATTATGATACCACCATTAGAATCGTTAGACTCTGCTCTTTATGACCGTGTAGTTCAACCTTTGATTTTATTTAATTATTAACCTCGTCTTCATACGTTTGTAAAAAAATCCGCTAAACCCCAATGAATGGACGGGTTAAATCAAATGGGACGTTTTCAATACCAGTTTTGGATGGCTTTAAAACTTTGCTTTGATTTTACAAAATAATAAACACTGGAAGATCAATAGTACTGTAAATATTGTTTTGAATGTTCAAAGAACATAAAAATATGTATTTTGTTGCATGTTGTGCATCATACATTCATAAGAAATAGAAATATGTAGAAAATCGTTCATTCATTGGTAGTCGTCCATTCATTGGCATAATCACCCTATAGTAAAATTGAAAATGAGCATTTTCAAAACTTCGACCCTGACCGCAGGTCACCCGAAGCACTGATAAATGAGCACGTCTTGTTCACACTGATGTTTAAAAAAAACGCGGTTTAGTCGAGTTGTTGACAGGTCGGGGGGGGGGGGGGCATACCCGCCACGCCCCCCCGCTTGCTGCGAAGCCCCGAACCCCCCCCCCCGCTACTACCTCCCCATGGCTACCCGACACCAACATCACAGTGAATATTTTGTTATGCCCCCCCCCCTTCGCCCTGATACCCGCCTCACTCCCCTGCTACCTCTGTGTCTCTGTTTTTCATGTAATGTATATAATATACATACATATGCTTTGTATATGTGTATGTACAATTTATGTTAATTTCATGTTAATTTGCTTTTTATGGCATTATCGTTGATTTTACGAAGAAATTAATACAACCTTTTTTGTAGAGAATTCGATGTTCTATATTTTTTGTTTGAAACATTTTTTTGTACGATTTGTATTTTTTGTTAAAAAATGGAAAAAAGTGTTTTTTGAGCGTTTTTTTGTTAAACCTCCCCATAATCTAGTATGCATTGTCTCCAAAAACTAATCAGATCTAAGTTTGGCTAAGAGAAACCCAAATCCGTTTGTACTTTTTAAAATCGTCATTCCATTCGCGAGATATCGCGTATACAAAATTTTGCCCACGGACGGACGGACGGACGGACGGACGGACGGACGTACAACCTAACGGACACCAATTTTTTTATTGTTGTTTTGGGTTCCTTAGGGCCTGAAACGTCGACATTTGATGAAAAACTATAGGGTAATTTTTTAGCGAGAACTGACCAAATTCGATACTTCGCCAGACCTATGGTCTTGGTCGAAGTAAAAGCGATTCTTGCGAAGAAACATAAAAAAAATCAGAATTTTTTTAAACAAAATGATTATAACATTTTTCTTTGGAGTCGCTGGCTGATTCTGACTGCGGGATTTGAAAGAAGAGGTGCAAATATTTAGACTAATTTCAATTTTTCTAACGCCGGCCGTTTGGAACAAAAGATACAGCGTTGAAAGTTGTGTCCAATTCGAGACTTTCCGGACGAAACGGGTTAAAGTAAAATTTCTTAATCATCAACACATAACATCCTTTATAGGCATATTTTCCGATTTTAAGAAAAAACGTTTTGCAGCTTGCTCATACGTAATTTTATACGTTTTCCTAGATTAGTTTCAGTCGAATCGAAATTGCCGCAGTTTCTCGTGTTTATTGTGGCTTTCACAAGTATTTAAACAAAAATACGGCAAGATCAGTTCATATACCTGTTGTACGGATTGGCCAGAACGCACACAGCACATAACCTTATAATGTGGAGTAATATTATTGTAAGGCTGCAGCAACCTTACTTAACCTTGTCATAAGGTTCAGTGTTGTTAGAGAATATCTGTCACAATTTCTACAAGGGTATTCTCGTGGGTAAGCGCAATATTATTATTTCGAACGGAATAGTTTAATCATCTACTATGTTCAGGTTTCAACTTGTAAATGCAATTTTTTTCTTACCTTTAGCTGATTTTTATTTTATCGAATGGTATAACAAATACAGGTATGTAGGCCGATAATATGACTATAGGGTATCTCTTGGGCGCTATCGAAACACCCACGTATCGTTTACTTTTGACATTTATGGATACTGAAGATTCAAATTTAATCTATATGTCAATAAAAAAGTACTTTTTTTAAATTAAAAATTCATGAATTATTAATCACAAATGAAAACAACTTTTCTTAATTTTGGTTTCCAAAGAGTTTAAGAACATTTATCTCAAAGACAATCGATATTGAAAGGAATAAAAGTTTATTAAGTTAAATAATAATATAAAAGTTATATAAATATTTTGTTAAAAATCAATTGCCATCAATATCAATCAGTATATTATTTTTATACAATTAATAATACCGATTAATAAGGTTTGAATTGTATTAAAATTAAATAATATTGTAAAATCAACTGCTTAATATGTATATTTATTTATAAAATATTAATTTATCTCTTTTTTCATTCTAATTTTTCTTTGTATATGCTATTTTCGTACTCTTTATAGGGAAAAACTATTTGCAGTTCTAATGAAATTATAATAAATTATTTTCAAATGTTATAAATTAGATGTACCTACTTAAACTATATAAAAATTAATATTTTACCAAAAAATGTAAAATTTTTAATCGTATTATTTAATAAAATACAATTTAAAAACTCAACAGTTTTTAAGGTTTAAAGAATTTTTTATTAAAAGGTTTTAATATTCAAATACAAGAATATTTCAAATTCCTTAAAGGAATTATTTTTCTAAAATCTCGAATTCCACCCAACCAGATTGGTATTTTGTATTTGAAATTTTCAATCAGTTTTCTCAAAAATTAAATAGTTCACAACATAGTAACATTCATTTTCAATAATTAATTAAACAAATAAACAAATATTTAACGTTCATACCGACTAAAAGTGTCAAGAATATCCACGAGAGCGTCGTTACTTTAGTTACACTACAGGCGTATAAATGCAGACTACCAGGTTGATTTTGCAAATCTGTCAAGTATAGATCAGTTAAATAATCCTAAATTCGAAAAAAATAAAATACTTCAAGTAAAAAATATTCGAGATTGAAACCCATAATTGCCGATTGTGACGAAATCGTTGGATGAGTATGATCCAAAATCTAATTCAACATTTAATTCAAAAAATAAGTTTATTCTGTTAGTTGGGGGTTAATTCAAAAAGATATAATGGAAGATGACCGTTATTAATAAAGTAGATTTCTCAAAAAAATATTCCCACAGGAAAATGTCAATACTAAAAACCCCAATTAATTCAATATTTCAGAAATAAAAACCCTTCTTTAAAAGATCTTGAATCGATTCTATTTCGCCTATGTTTTTTGTCTTCGTGTAGTTTCTACAAAAAATATCTTAAATTTACCTTCTTAAGAAAGAGATTCTTTTACCAATATGCTTAAATTATGCATTGTAAATTGCGCCTCGATGACTGAGTCAGGAAAATAATTGTATCTGATGGGCGAAACTGAATGGCGCTATGAACGGGAGGCGCGCTATGCAGTTTAGGCGGAATAATTCATGAGCTACATGTACATGGCATTTATGTACATACATTCAAGCTTGCCAGTTGCATGTTTCGCGATTTACGACGTCTCTGCAGATCGAACTTTGCATAACCAAAAGAGATAATCTGTAGGAACCAGATCACTCCATTATGACAGATTCCACTTCCTGCAACATTACAGAACATCCGAGACAAATCTTCACAATATAGTCAGATTTGTTTACTTTCTATTATTGTAGCATGACTCAGTTCTAATAAAATTAAACAGAACAAATTAACTATTATTGGGATAAATATTTTACTGATTGAGTAAGACGTCTCTAGTATATATGTGTAGTAATATTTAGATGAAACTAAACATATGTCAGGGCTTGCAATAAAGCAACTGCTGATTTTTGTTATCCACTGAATTTCGACTGATTAAGTATATTATTATACCACATAATATGACTGAAATATTTTGGATGCTGTCAACATTCAAAATTCGTGTATGCATTTACACGGAAATGTTTTTGGTGGAAAGAAAGTAGTTATTTTTGTATTAAAGGTCTAAAATGGGGTTTTAGGCCTCCATCACAGAATGCGAAGGACAGCGACGTCGGTCCGATACATGTCCGATAACTATGAGGGCGATAATTCTAAGCCTGAGATTCAAACATTATTTTTTGATGCAGTAGACGTAAAATGTTTTTTTGATTCAGTAGGCGCAAAATGGCCATTAAGATAGGGATTTTTCTGGGTTATCATCGTTAAAAATCATTCACACCTACTAAATCAAAAAGTTATGTTCGTATCACGGGCGCAAATTTTTACACCCTCAAGGGGATCAGCCGACACCTACGGGCGTAAAAGTTATTTTATATAAAGTTCATTTTACACCTCAGAAAGCGTGAACTAAGCATTTTATGCCCGCAGATGAGGGATCAAAAAAGGCCTTTGGAGCGTGCGTATAGCGACTCGCGCCTCCACCATCATACTGGTTACGAAAAGATCCATTTCGACCCCATAGGGCATAATATAGTATGATTGATAACTTAATACTACTGAAAATGGAATTGCCGAACGAAAATACTATATTTTACGTCAGTCTGTAAAACGGTTATTATTATTCATTAGTGTAAAATATTGTATATTTCTTTTTTATTGTTACCAATAAAGTCAATTAAATAAATAAAACAATATTATTCATCATTCTAATTATTAATATTAGACTTACTCTCTCCCCAGCCTTCTTTAAATTGATAAATATTTATATCAATTGAAATCAGTTGGAAATCTAATACGTTGGAACAAGACCAAACGAAGTCAGATTCTTTTACTAATTATACGTTTTACATCTGACATATAATAATAAAAACGATTTCATTAAAAGATCATTTCGTCCTTTCTCGCCCTTCACATCTTTGACTGTCTTTTAGCTACCATAACTTTTGCGCGCGTATTTTTGCGGGCTGCTCGTAAGAATAATCGAGTTTCCATTAACGGATGGAGATCCGAGCAGCTGCAGCCTCGAGGAATACAACTTTTCCGACAGAAACGAGCGCGATAATTAGAAGAATTATGCGTTGAATTATTAAGGGAATACCCGTTCTACAGATTCCGCACAATCCTCATTTAAGTTCTACGCGTTTTATTTGATTATGGGGAATAATCTTATTTATCAATAATACAAGAATCTCATTTTATTTCTTGCCTCTATAATGGATTAACTGAATAGAATATATTTTCAATATAAAATTGTATAAATCCGTGTTTATTTGCATGTAACTGTAAATATGTTTAGCATAAGCTAATTATTAACATATTAAATTATTAGTAAATATTTTAATGAAAAGTGTTATCAAATTATTCTACTTGATTTTTTAAATGTCGGTCTATAGACAATATATGAGATTTGGCTTACTTTTGTAACGTTTTGTTATCGCACTTTTAATGTGATCTTTTGTACTTTCCCTATATGCTATCCACAAGAGATAGAATAAGTGTTTAAAACAAGCCATACAATGAAAGTGTAATAACAAAACTAGTGTTCGCGTGGTGCCTCGATCGCTTCGCTCGCTCAGAAACTTCGACCCTGTAACGAGTTTGTTATTCCTCCTTTTCTAACAGCTTTTAATTATGATATGAAAGGAGTTCGTATTGCAGTTTTTTTGAGTGAAAACTTGAGCTTACGAGAACATTCCCAATATAATATAACCCGAAACTGGAAGAAAGAGTGGTGTAACTCAGGTAGGAAAGAAGGGGAGTGGAGAAGGGGGGTTCCTTAAATCTGTGAAAAGCGAAAAAGTGTATTTTCAAAACTTCGACCTTTACCATATGTCATCCGAAATATTAATAAATAACATTTTTAACACTCCGAGCGCGAAGCTTGATTTTTCGCAATAGGGCAAAATTTTCAGATGCGTAAATTCGAGTTCCGCACACGTCTTATTAAAAAATATCGTATGGAACACGAGCGAAATGTCGATCTCCAACGACTGTGATTGTCGTCATCGCTTCACACTCTTCGGGGATCGATAATTGCGCCCTTGTTGCATAATGTACTATTTTAACACTCCGGGCGCGAAGCTAGATTTCAACCTATGGTCTTGGTCGAAGTAATTAGATTTGAGATCGTCAATTTATGTTACTGTCTCCGTCAGTATTTTTTTATTTTCAAAATTAACTCTCGAACTGAAATCATTTTGAATTATATAAATCTAACCTCACATGTTTATTTACTTCGAACAATCCAGATGAAGTCTAACCTAACTTTACGCGATTGTAATATCTCAACTTTAAATTCAAACTTGTGGTATTGTGTTTGCACTGGATACTAGTGCTTTAAATTTAAACCAATAAATTTAATATCCCAAAAGGTTGATTATTCTTTAAATTAATGAAGGTCATACCTATTTCCACAATTCTAGCTGCACCTTAGTTTGCAGGGGCTCAGCTATTAGTGTTTCTTATTATTATTCCATTATCATTTCTCCATTGCACTGATTCTATTATTAGTTTTGTGCAACATATCCTATTGCTACTTGAAATTACTATCAGATTCAATAACATCGGGAATGATGGTCAGTATATCCATATGTACGTTGGGTTTGAAACAACTTTAAATGAAAAGGATAATAAAATTCTTGCGAAATGGGATTTTCTAGTTAATTCTGGTATTAGTGACCTTCCCGAGTATTTTCATCAAAAAATTAAAACAATCGGTAGGGCCGGTTTATTTTAAATTTGCGTTTTATAGTAAAATTAGAGTATAACATTTGCTTAAATATTTTAAACATATATTATTCTATTTTTAATAATAGAATACAATATAGATTGCATAGATTTTAATTTTACTATAAAAGTAAATTTAAAAAGAACAGCACAATTTTTAAAGTTTTTTACGAAAATACACAGGAGGTTCGCCAGTGCCAGAATCAACAAAAAAATCCTATTTCAAAAGACTTTTTATTTAAAGTTTTTTCAAGCCTACCGTGTATGGCATCAGTTTCAAAACCCAACTGAATAATACAACAATATTTTTTTTAATTAGAACACCCTGTTTCGCTAATATGACAGGTGATGCAATTCGTTTTAAATGCTGGAAAATTAAATGAAATAAATTGATAATTTGATATAATAATATATTTTTAATAAATAAGAGGTTTTATTAACCCATTAAGGACCAAATGGACAATTTTTCGTGGTCGACTTCATGGGCGGTATTTTATATAAAACCGGATTTTTAAAAAATCGGAACCAATTACATCTTACGTAAAATTGACCGATCTTTCCTAATCTGCCGTTAAAAAATCAATCGAGCTCGTTCCGCTGACAAATATTATGAAATCGGCATTGTCATATCGGAAAGGTTTAAGGAGATCATTGATCGGTAAAAATATCGCGTCCATCAACCTTTGCATGATAGCATTTTCAAAATAAAGTTGGAAATTTCCAAAATGGCGGCTAAAACACGAAAATATCAGCGAAAAGCTCCGGAATTTGTATTCGAAAATGATAGACTTTCCGAGAAAATGTTATTCGACAAAGAGTTCTTAGAATTAATCAAAGAATACCCTCAAATTTATCGCTTATATTAATGGGTTAATTAAACGATAACTTGAAGTAGTAGGCAAGGGTCATACGCATATTGTCATATATCACCGATATTAAACGCACGAATGTACACACCTATCTCCCTCTGCCGGCGAGACATATCTAACGCGTCTTGCAGTCGCTTTCCGAAAAACTCGGCCATTATTTCGACGAATCCGAATCGTAGATATCCGAGTTTCTGGCAGAGAAGCACAGTAAAACGAGTCCGAAATTGGGGCTGATGGGGTGGATTCGGCAGTTACGGTTGGCCAGCATTCTGGATACCGACATTTTGCGAGAAAGGAATACATGGGAAAGTTACGCAGTGTCTAGCCGATATGATATAGAGATGACGCGAAGTACAAGGGGCTTCCTAAGAAGTCGAGTGCATCGGGAATAAATATTTTGTTGCCGACCAACTCGTAAAAAGGATGCGGTCGATCTTAACCCAGTTTTATTTTCGGTGCACAATAAAAATAAATAAATTTTAACAATCTAAAGTGAAATATTCGTTATGTAATATACCAAATTAGATAAACACCACGTTCTTTAACATTACATCAAGTTATCATATAAATAAAACAGATTCATACACTTTAGGTTAAAATAGCAAAGAATAATATCATTCGATAAACATAGGTAACAACAGAAATAACTTGATATAATCGACACCATAAAGAAATGATCCCATGGATGGCTATACCACAGATAAATGACATTTTTTTAACGAAACGTACTTTAGAAGCCGTTAACATTCCCAAATATCTCACTCGAACTAATCTGCAAGGTGGCGGCACGTGTCCATAGGTGCGACCTGGCGATACTCGAATCGTTCCGATTACGCACGAAGTCGAGGTAAACATGAGCACGACACCACGAGGCGCGAGAGACTTAAAGCGATCTTGTTTTGGTCTTACGGAACGTCTGCAATAATTTTATTAATTAATATTTAATGACGTCCATTTACTTAGTAAAGAAATCTGTACCGCATCTTGGATACTGTTACATATAGTGAAAGTGTTAGCGATAATAGATAAAAAGAGTTTTATTAAATAATTTAAAATTACATTAAATTTTCGTCGTAAATTAATACTTTTAGTTTCAATCGAGAAATAATAATTTTTATCAAGTATTTTCGATTAACAAATCTCCTTTCTTATTTCCTCTTTCTTGTTTTCTCCCCTCAATAGTTTTGTTTTCCACATGTAACCAAGAAGCAACATGTTTAATACAACCAATACTTAATGTAACAAATAATAAGTAATTGATGTGAAATAAGAATTCTCATTTAACATAAATATAGTTGTAACTGTTGAAAATATTCCAAAATTTCGGGGCTACCCTGTCCCCCCAATTTGACTGCTCCTGCCTACGGACTAGTCGAGCCGCGCCACAGACACGGGAGAAACTAGATCAGAGGCGAATACAAGGGAGGGGGGGGGGGGGGGCCGGGGGCAGACCCCCCCCCCCCCCCAACCCCAGACTACAATTTTTTTATAAACCTCAGGGAAACGTTGCTATAAAAATGCTTCAAATTCTATAAATTTTTCGAAACCTTTCTACAAGTTTCTGAATTATCTTAAATTGACGAAACCCACTTTTCGTAATTCTAGTATCACCCTTTTTGACTATTTCAGTTTTGTGGAATTTCTGCCTAAAGCTATAACGCGTTTTCATGAATGATGAAAACATTGTTAAAACATTTTATGGAACTTTACGAAACAGGTATCTACAGTTTTTTATTTTTACTGTGTAGATACTGTAAAAGTGTACTATAAACAAAAACGGATAGAAATAGATATATTGTAGAAATAAACACATTTTACACCGAATTGTTAAAACGTAGTTACAGGAGAGATTCTCACACGACATCATACTTTGTCGGTAATGCTGAAAATAATAAGTCGAATAATAAGTTCTGGAATAAGTAGAAAATAGTCTTGATCCCTTATTCTTTTTTTCATTCTATTTAGCAGAAATAAATCTGCACATATATACTCAGAGAGAACAGGAAAAATCAGTTAGGATATCTAAAGGGAGTCATGTACCGTGTCCCTTTATCCTATACTATTTTTTTTAACTTCGTACCCGGAATTCAACTTCATACACTGTTTTTACTTTACGAAATGCCCGATTTGACACCTGCAATCAAAAACGACATGCTAGTGGGGCAAACAGTGCCCTTTAGATTACATGTAGATATTATTGATTAAAAATAGCGGCTTGGTCTAGTTTTTGGCAGGAGGGGTTACAGAAAAAATATACTGTGAAGCCCCCCCCCCTCCAAAAAAAACCAACTGCTGGATCCGCCTCTGAACAAGATTTTTATTGTTGATGGGGGAACACGTGAGCCTCTATAATAGGGACGCATTTGGATGTAACCAACATAGTGAGTGCCATCCTTGTGAGCTATATAGCTGCAGGTGCATAACAAAACAGTATCTTATTTTTCAAGAAGGTTTTGAAGCGTTTGAAAACGAAGTAACTGTTCACAACCTTCTAGTGGCTGCGATTCACAAGATTGATTCTTTATATTTTTATTAACAAAATCCATTTTCAATGGTTGTTTTTCATGCAGTCATTAAGAAGTTATTAACAATTGTTTAAATAAAAAAGTAAAAATTAATCCAACAAATTTGGAAAAATTCTATTATATAGTTTCAATAAATGAAAACATTTTTTTGTTAGAAATGTATACAGCGTAAAGTTAATAGTTTTGGAGATAAACAGTGTCGAATGTTGAAAAATGCCCATATTTATGAATGTTTTTCTCGAAAACTATTGGTCGAGATGATAATAATAATTTTTTATTATAAAAACGGAAATGTTCAAAATAATTTATTCGGCGTGTTGTTTTCGGATACCTATCCTGAGTATCCTTAGCAAATTTCAAAATTTTTTCGTCGATAAACACCTCAGTTATCGTGTTATATGTATGAAAAAACATTGATTTCGCGAGTACAAATTTGTTCAGTATTTATTTTTTTCTTCTAATATGTTGGTCGAATAAAAAAACATGCATGATGATCATTGTTCAGCATCAAATTCTTTACACGTTAATATTTTTTTAAATTCGTTTTTCGAATTTTGCCGACAGTGGACATACGGTGCCGGCTTTCTGCCGCTTTTTTGTTACTCAGTTTTAACCTACAATTGATATATGTCTTGTTATATACCAAAATATGCGGAAAAATTCCGATTTATGCAGTTTTTACGTCTAACTCGTTTTGCTCAATGGTTACGCGAAATTGACGCAAAAACAATTGCAGAGCTTGAAAATACCAAGAATTTGACTCTTTGTACGTACACTCAGATAAAAGTGAAGCTTACATTTTTCGGTAATTCTGTGACATTAAAGTACTCCCTGTGTGCTCAATTTTCATCAAAATATAATACATAAGGGATCAAATTCTTTGTTTTTTCAATCTCTTCAACTTCTTCCTTCGTAATTTTTGGGTAGCTTCGTAGCGAAACGAGTTAGACGAGCAAAACCACAGAAATCGTCATTTTTCGTGTTTTAGCGCTATAACAAGAAATGTATTCATTGTAGGTCAAAATTAATCGTAACTATTAAAAAAATCTTTAAAATGAGCCTTGAAGCTTTAAAGTAACTTTAAAATTAGTCAAGTTATTGCAGAAATAATGATTTTTTCCCTGTAATTCAAATGCTCATCGTTCAAATTCTATTCGTCGGATCGAATTTTGATGGTGTGTGCGGTCCGTAAGTTGTGGGACACTCTGAATAACTATTATTTTATGTTTGTGTTTATAAGTCCCCGAAATTAGTTAACAATAATAAGTAATCGTAATAATATTAGACATGTAGGTTACTTAGGGGATTATATATTATTGTTATATACAAAAATCTGACGAATAGAAGTCAGTATCGATGTCCACTCTGTCACATGGTATAAGACAATCATGATGTGATCTTCAAGTAACAGTGGCCTACTACTTACTGTCCATCGGTAAATGTTTTAAGGTTTTAAACGCAACAATCAAGTTTTTGTCGACACTTATTAAGATAATTTTAAATACACCCATTACTTTATTTTATAAAATATCTATTTGTGTATGATGAGTCCAAAATGCAACTACCAATATTGGCATATTCATTCAAGAAGAAGACGGATCGTTGAATAACATTGAAGAACCAGTGACAACCTTAATTATTAGTAAATCGCAATATATATTAGCAGGATTATAGCAATGATGAACTTTGATAAAGGATTTATTAGAGTATATTTATCGCTTCTAAAATATATAAAGACTATAATAATAATATTCCAGAGTGGCTATTTTCCATACAAATAAGCCTAAAAGGATTCCAAGTGTCACTTATTCTGTAGACAATGAAAAGTAAAATGCCTTACAATTCTTACAACATAAATATACAATCGAAAAAAGGAAGTCAGTTTATATAGCAAATGATATTTATTTGATACAAATGAGTCCAGGAGCAGTAGACTTTAACATAACATATTATAATCTAACAACAATAGGCTACAAAATGGATATGAAATAGGAATCACAAGAAATGAAATAAAAATGGAAGAGACACAAAATACAAGATGGAAGGAATAAATCAATCACAAAAAAGTTCTCTTATTATAACAGTGTTCGTGTGTAATCGATGGTTATTTTAATTCCAGTATATGGCAGATTCAATAGCGTGGTCTATTTTGTAGTGCTGTGATAAAATATATCATATGACATAAAACAACATTAATAAAAGCCAAAAGTCATAGAAATTCCGAACAATACCACATCACAAGAAAGGAAATACTCTAATTAACATAATATTTTTATTGAATACTTGCAGTGGTATTAAAATAATATGCATCCAGAGCAAATAATTGATGAGTGGATTGTTTATCATTCGAAATAAGTGCACTGTCATACCATTAATGAGTGCGTGAGCCAAATAATGAAATCATAGTTATTGAAGTTGTATGTATATGAAAATATGATGTGTACAGATTTGTAAAAAATAAATTGAATGTAAAAACACTGTAATATATAAAAGTGGTAAAGAATAAAATGTAAAACGATATGCAATATCGAAACACAAATCAGTTCAATAATCGAATTTTGAAAGTATGAATCGCATCTCATTAAATTAAACGAGATAAAAAAGAACCGACTACCGCTTCATATAGCTAGGGATATTATTAATAGTAATTTTCATTAGATTTCCTTCTTTGGGATTAATGTAGCACAATATTTTTTGCAGGGCACTCACTCGATCATTCTCGCCACACAAAGTTAGCTCTATAAATTTTTATTTTTGCGATATATAACACTCATAACGGCGTGAACTTCACGACTTATGTCTCACGGATCAGCCGATGCACGAGGATTGGTGGCTTGCGGGGTTATTCGAATTGTTTCTAGGAGAAGAAAAAGTGATTCGTTTCTTCGTTGACTTGGAGCTGCTCGAAAGTTTTCTCTCGTTGCCAGGAACGGCCCGATAACTCGTTACACCAGAGGAAATAACTGTGCACCCTATCCCTCGTAACATTCTCCAAAAGGGGTAGATGGCTTTCGGATTTTCGCCAGAGTATCAGAGTGCTTTAAGTTTTTGCGATTCTTTCACAACTACTCTAGGGACTAGGAGAATATTTCGTCAAACATGTAACGTTTTAGTTCCGTCAGTTGAATATGACATTGTTTCGATTTTATTCTTAGTACATTCAATTGAAAAATGCCCTTCAATAAATGATCAGCTTCTAAGTTACCATCTCGGAATTTGAAAAATGATGATTAAATGAACGTCGTATTTCAAAAGTGACTTTTTTCTGTCAAGATTCAAAAGGGTCTACTTAAAAGTGTGCTTTTTGATAACACAAAATGATAAAGAATGTGCCAGAACTTATAGGTAAATAAAAATTATTAATGTTTTACGATAAATCAATTTCTCAAGACGACCATGTTAAATATCTTGGTATATATCTTGATCGTCGCATTACTTGGAAAAAACACATCTGGACAAAATGTAATCAGTTAAACTTGAAATTAAGAAAAATGTACTGGCTTATTGGCAGGAAATTTCAGTTATCGCTTATTAACAATGTTCTTGTTTATACATCAATTCTTAAACCGGTTTGGGCATATGGGGCCCAACTCTGAGGAAGTACATCAAAAAGCAACATTAATATACGGTAAAGATTCCAGTCTAAATGTCTAAAACTGATCGCGAATGCACCTTGGTTTGTAACTAACGAGATTATTCGTAGAGATCTGGACATAAAAACGGTGGAAGAAGACATTAAAACAATTAGTCCAAGATATGTAGACAGACTGAAATCTCATCCCAACAAACTTGCTACAGACTTCAACAAATTCCTTGTTAAAACTCAAGACTTTTTTTATAGTTAAATAACGTGAGGTCGCAATGTTTTTTATCAAATGAGTACTATCCAATGGGAGAATTACTGGCATGTTCATGTATATTTAGAAAAATTTACTAAGTGTCTTATCCGACAGATTGAAAATAATTAGGAAGAAAAAAATATATATTTGAATATCTTGTATGCATAAAAGAGAGGATAAAGTTATAAGTAGACTAACAAAATTATAAACAAATACTAATTTTAAGTTTTATGAAAAAAAAATATATAGTTATTACAAATCAACAGAAAAGTAAAGAAAAAAATTAACTGACAGTAAATTAAAAAAAAGGATCATTTAATGCTCTTAAAGGCTAGTAGGATTATTTTTCGTTAAGAAATTAAAATTGAACATTGTAAGTGTTAAAATTGAATGCAAAAAAAACGACGATAAATACCAATATTTATTGAGTTAAAAAAAGATTACTGAGCCACGTACTATACTAAACGGCAAACAGAATACTAAAAAACTGCTGAAATAAAACACAACTCTTAAGACGATCTGCAGCCTCGCAAAATATTACAATTATATGCAAAAACTAAGTAAAAGGGCGATTCCGCCCGTTAAATTAAAAGAAATACTAGAACTAGCTTGAAAATGCAAGCCTGTTAATTCAAATAATGTATGAAATGAACAAACCAAACATAGAAGAGTACTGACATAAATGCAAGATGTCTAAATGACGACTCGATAAGTTTGATCAAATTAACCAAAACTTATATAGAATAATTAATTGTGCGCACAACAAAGGCTAAATTATATGTAATGAAATAAAAAGTACCCCTAATTGAAAAACGGATGAATATACTGTATTGAAAATAAAAAATAGAAACAGAGATTTGAAGAAAATATCATATGTGGTTGATGTAAGTTTTCGTAATGCTCCAAATATACAGGACATTGGATAAAACGGCTATTAGTTTTCCTTTAAACAGAAGCAGGATCCAAGTGCATATCGATTGTGCAATACGTCGTTACATTAGAATCAGGATTCTCAGGAAACGAGGTCGGGAATGTTACGTTCTGCGATTCCGAAAGGCCTGATTGGCATCGGTCGCGGGAAATGACACTGCGGAGATTGCCGTACCGCGAACCGATTGCTACTAGAAAATTAATTAATCGTAGCGTAAATTAATACACCTGTTTTCAAATAATGGCGGAAAACAGGGTGGATTATTTTTCCTTGTAGCTTTCATCTTTCGGGTACATCCGCATTTCTCGTTTGTTTCACGCAACCGGGAAATTGCGAGGAGACCAAGGTACTTACACAAACGATGACATTTTGGTTCTTCTATGAAAGCAAATGACGTCAGGTATTGTGTTTAATGGTGATGGCCTATTTTTCTTTTATTCCTCACAAAATCTCTGATATAAACCTTAACAAATGCACCTTCCTTCCAGCCACTTCACACTGTTAAATGCTCAAGGCTTGGAGCATAGAAAACAAATTTACAAAAGTAGTTTAGCGTGAAAAACATAATTTTTGTTAACGATGGATACACATTATAAAACAACATATCATAAATTATAATTTGAACTACCAATATGCTCCTTGTACTGTCTACATTCTGCGATTCAGCTTGTTTGAGTCTGAAAGAAGGATTGACTATAATATAATATGCATTTCCATACAATTATGAAAACTTGGAAAACATGTACATACACCTGAAGGTAAATTGAAGAAGAAAAAAAATGTATTCAGTTCGCTGCAGTTTGTTTGTAGCTTCTGCTACTCTTTCGAATGTCGATATCGGGTCAGTATCCCAACCTTGGTTATCTATGTTGTTTATAATTTAAATGATTTTGCTCCGTTGAAAAAACATTCCGAACAACTATATAAAACTGTACGAAAATTTATTAACACCCTGATCAAGACCTGACCACTGATCAGGGCCTTAAAAAATGTTGACCCAGATGATTAATCATCGTTTATGCACCTATATTATTTGGCATACTCCACGATATCCATTTTACGATAATATATAATATTATATACCAAGGGATAAAAACATATCGTTTCCTAACGCGTTTAATGGCGCCACACAAATCGCTATACGAAACATATAGAAACGAGTATCACGACATTAAAGAAGTTACGAATGGACCCAACCCCGTAAAGTATACGATATTTTATATGACATAGGCACCTTATTTGCAATGGCTTTTTTCAATGCTACAATAACACAGGTCCACAAAAAAGTATACTATTTTTCTTGTGTGGCGCATGGTTACTAGTATGTATTTTGACCCGCTAAACACGAATCTGTTATACAAAATGAGGGTTTCCCTGCTCGGGTTAGGCATGGCCTCAAAAAAATATTTTTTATTGCAGATTAGTTTTCAGCGGGCCAACATACATACTACACTGAGAAAAAGGATTGTTTGTTGTAAAGAAACGTCATTCAATTAAAAAGTTGAAATCGTTTTTTTAATGTAAAAATGGTATTGTAATATTAAAGGCGATTCATTTAATATTAGCATTTTATTTCTTACATTAGAATTGACCATTTGTTAATAGTTAAGAAATGTATTCTTTGAACTCGGCAGCTGCGCAAATTCACAAATAAGACATGGGACATGTCTCTTATACGATGTCTTTGTTTATAAAACGCGCGTATTTAAGACGACGTATAAATAATATCTTTAATTTATTTATTTTCACAATAACAACCACCGAATTACAATGGCACTCAATCGTTCTTAAAACCCCAAACAAAACATCCCTGTTGTCGTATGAGGTTATGTTACAATGCGTTTGCGACTCCCACCATTATATTCTGTAACTATTAAGAAATCATTAATTTATAGCTTCAAATGTATAGTATACAAATGGTTTCTTAATTATTAAGAAATGTTTGGTTGCGTTTAATGGATATTTCTTAAGATAGAAAATGCATTGTTTGCACTAAATAAATCTTAGCTTTATATGAAATGAATAATTATTTTATACTTGGGCCTGTCTAATTAGTGTGCAGAAATGAAACAGAGCTTAAAAAATTGTTGCTTATTCCATTTCCTTAGAAACCTTGTAAATGCGATTGAGAGTACTTTATGTACGATTCACCCGGTATACTGACCGCCATACGGTTCCGTGGCTGCCATATGGACTTGTTATCCCCGGCTGACATCATGTTTTATTTTCCCTAGGAAAAATAAAGTACAGTAAACCCTCTCAATAGTTCCGGGCAACGCGGAAAGGGCAATGTTTTCCATGAACGCGGGTTCCCTCACTTTCTACTTGTCCGCGGAAAAATTTGTAGAGATATAGAATACCCAAGATTCTAGACATCATGGGTATACGCTGCAAACAAAATCTTGACAAATTGACATAAAGCTGGGTAGTTGAGGGAAAAGTAGTAAAAGAGACTACTTTTTTAGGTTATGCAAAAATGTGGATTTTGTTGATTTCACTATTTTTATTTAAGTTCATACTTAGTAATTTTTACTAGTAGGGTAAGAGGTTCAGTTGTGAACACGGTTCGGTTGTGAACACCCCAGTACATTTTGATTGAAAAGAAATTAATGAAATTCAACAAGTTATCGCTACATGTAGCTTTTGCGCAAATACGAAGAAAAACCTCGCTTGTGCTTTTTGCTGCTATCACATCGATTTTATGACGTCTATACGTCGTCACAAATTTATTCTTTAGTATTCTAAAAAGCCATACCAATCAAATTTAATCAAAGGAAAAGATAAGAGCAACGCATAGTTACAGAGTAAATTTATTACATTTAGTGATTTAATAGCGACAGACACCACAATGTGCAAAAGAACATTTTTTTGCATCAGGTTTTAATGTGGCTACAATATTCAGTTGTGAACATCCCAATTGGTTCGGTTGTGGACACCCCTTTTTTTGACAAATTATAAAATATTGTTATATATTGTATAATTTATAATCGATCCTTCATTTTCCACGTTTTCTCAGATCGGCTTTAATTTGTTTCACTTTTCTCTGTTGAAGTGTGCTCAAATGCATAAGACCTACTGGCAACGTAAACATTGCGAAGAGGATGAAGAATAATAAGTATCAATAATGCCATCTTCTGTTCTTTTTCTATCGTTAATGGTTTCTGGAATCAATAAATTATCATTTTTGTATATATCTGAGGGGTTTTACTTTAGTTTTTTCTATTTTTAGTAGATTTTTCAGTTGTGTTCACAACCGAACCACATAATTTTCTTTACCAAAAATTACGACTCTACTAAATGTTTAACCAAAATTTTCTAGTCGATATAATCAATTTAGTTTCTTCAATAGTCGTTAACTAAGGTCTCTAGCTTCCCATACATATGCATATGTCTGCATAATATCTAATTGAGCAAAATGTATGAGCCAAAAATGAAAGGGTGTTCCTAACCGAACCTCTTCCCCTATATATAATATAAACTGACGCAATTTTTAAAGACAAAATTAACACCTCAGATTCATTCCGTTAACTCCTTTCTTTGTTGTTTAAACTACTTTATCAAATTCAGTTGGGAATCTATTGGATTGCTCACAAAAATTAATACTTAGTCAATTTTACTAAGAAGTTTGGTTATTGTCGTTTTTTTATCGCTACAGTGCATTAACTTTATAGTTAATACGTTAGATTTGGTTTCCGAAGCAATTATCTACAAAAATAATAGTACTTTTTATATATCATACACAAATTACTTTTCTTCGTCGTGACTTAACCTAATATGTTCATATAAAGTTTATTCTTTCAAAACAGTTAAAAATCTGCTTATGAAATTAAATTAACAATTAGCAGAATATTTTAGATATTGATTATTGAGTGAATATGGTAAATTTTATTACTTTATTTACACTCTGCATACTCCAACAGCTTCTAAACGGCATTTGATCAGTTACAGTAACTATCCCAGTTAATTGTTACAGTAGTTAAAATAACTACAAATCTAGTTGCTGGAATTAATTGTAGGATTTAGTTTGACTAAATGCTAAACAAATATCAAGATTTAATTACTATTCATTATCGTGAATAAAAATTATAAACTACATCTACATAGTTTACGTAACTAGAAAATCATCTATTTACTACTATTTATTACTATATTTCAATTTGTGACATTAATTTCTTTGTGTAAAAAATTATACTTCGATATGCTACTAGAATAATAATAATAACTCATTAAAATAAATATCAGCGGAAGTACGTTATGGAATTTAAATTGCTATACCATTTCCGATACTTATAACATCTGGCATTCTGCATTTCAATGTCCATAACCTGTCTTTGGTTCGACCAGAAGTGGTGATAAACATTTATCTAGAGCATTCTGAATAAACAATGTTTTCTGTTATTATCACGCAAATCATTTCTCATTATCCATATCCAACTATTCTTTATAAAACCTTATTTTACACTTTATTATATTAAACCCACTGTGAAATAAAAGAGCATATAAAATACTAAATGGAATATTAAATTCCAACAGAATACTGCACAATAGAATTGATTATTTGGGGTTCTACTTGATCTGCGTTGAGAAGATATTAAAGTTCAGCCCCATTGTGCATTGGAGCTTATAGCACAAAACATTTTTATCTGGTATACAAGCACTGAAAATACGAATTTTATACTTTTACGCCACATTATCTACATATTCGATATTACTAAATTGATGATTGGTGCATAGAATTCGACATTTTCACTAGTTCTATTAACTATAAAAATGTACTATACCATATAAATTGATCGCCTTACGTTATTATGTAAAGGAAAGATATTTTTATTTTATGAAATTAAATATTAACGTATATCAAAACTAACTTACGGACATTCAATTTAATGTATTGGACAAATAACGCACAGTTTTGAAAATTTGGAATACGCTATTCCCCTGTGAAAATATATTTGATCGTTTCAAACGTGAAACGCTTGGAAAAGAAAACTAAAACCTTTCTTTTCTGGACTGAAAATCGATTAAATTCCATTTTGACGTACTACAAAGGGCTTGAAGTTTTGCTGGCCTATAATATTTTCCACTCGTTAAATGTTCACAATAATCCAGAATTATCGTCAAACTAAGGATGACTTGTTTTCAATTATTTTTTAATCATTTTAAAAATGTTTGGTTATACTATTATGATAGTTACATAAATAGATTTTCATAAATGGAGAAATTGTATCTGCAAGTTTGAGATAGTTGAAACAAATTTGACATACGACTCAAATAGAACTGGTGCATACGATTCTATAAACGTACATAAATGAGAATAGAATTTCAATAATTTAGTAAACTCATATAGAACATAATTATCCTAATAAGAATATTTAATATATTCTTTATATGGTTCAAAACTTTGAGAGTTCCATTCTATTTTCATTTCGTCAAAAAAGGAATTACAATTTTTTTTTAAATTATGCTAAACATAAATATGTTTTAAATAAATATCTACATTCGGATTATATTATTCGAGTTAAATATTTTCCGAATTCCTTTTTTCACGAAGCAACAAATTTTCAAATAATACTAAATAAAAATCGCCGCATTTCGGGATTGAACCGCGATCAAAAAATTGAACCTCAGTCCTGAAAAGTTTCACCTCAGTTATGAGTTTTAGTCACATGTTTTCGACATTATTCGAATATATATCTTCACATACATCGATTAGTCAAATAGTAAAATGTTTACATTTGCTCACCATTTTTGTTATCGTAAACCCTTATTGGAGTTTATCTTATATAAGATTTACACCTACATTAATTATTCCTTAATATTTTGTTTTATGGGTGTGTACCACCTCCCAAATGAATTTTGTATTCAATTATACGGGAGTATTAATAATAATAAATAAATAATAGTATTTTGTTTTAAATGTTTAATTTCATTTAAGACGAATATTCTTCAAACCTCGTGTGAACCAAATATATGTTTTTATAGAAACATTGAGTATTCTTTTTTAAAAAGTATAAGTTCTTATCAGGAACTCTAAATGATATCAATCAGGATCGATTTCGTATAAAGCGATCGTTTACACCTTATAGTTGTTGGGTATAGCGAGGGTATCATGGTTTACTTCCACAACACTCCCGTTTACGATACGCTATCAAAGGTGTTTGGAAGATCTACATGTGAAGTTTTATTCAAAATTATAAAGTAAATCTGCTGTCAGGGATTTAGCATTTTACATGAAAAAATGTATGAGTGTAAAACACAGGTTGCTCGAATATGAACACAAAATTGGTATAATTCCTAGTTCAATCAAGCTTATGTTTATCGACTACAGTCATTAAATTTCTACGTGGTATTCATTCTTCATGAAATCTATTGTTTCCTACAAATATTTTCTTCTTAATTAATTCGTTAAATGCCAACCCAAGCAGCACAGGGGGAAATTTTTACCAGCGTTAGGTCAGATTGCCTTATTTGGGTTAAAACCAACCAAATGTCGACCTTCAAATATGCCTTACAAGTAAAGATGTAATTAAAGTCTTTGTCTTGAGATAGTATTACCAAATTACGACTTAAAAAATACTTCATAGTAAAATTGTACTTGAGGTATTTTTTGAAGTCAAATCTTGCTAAATTTCGACCTCTGTTCTGGCTTGATAATCAAACGGACTTCGAAAGCGGAAATAGGTTGTATTTTTTGGTAAATTTGACCTCGTGAATTTCCCTAATTTTCCCTTCAAAATCAGAACTACTAAAAACTTAGAATGATGCTATATTTTACTTCTGCGACTATGATGACGTTTTCTGTTCTTATTTCAAAGTCAAAATAACCACAAAATTGCCCATAAAGGAAGTAAATCAGACTACTCATACCTTAAATACACTTCAGAGAACGCGTTAAGCTCTAATGGACAGCATGCCTTTTTAAAGACGCAGAAAACAGTATAGACCAAGTACAGGTTTTTACAGAAATTTAAAAAAGTTTAATAATAAAACGGATAATGAAAGTGGAAAAAATATACGATATAAAAGTGTTACTGAAGGTAATAAAAACACGCCAGCGAAACTTGCAACAAACAAAATATGCTTGGGAATTACAATTATTTGTATACACAGTCCTTTTCAATTTCATTATATCTGATATGCATATTTTAATATCTTTATCAAAACGGATGTTAATATATAAACCAGAGACAACCTATAGCATGAAGACTATAAATACCTCTTCGTCTTTTAGAGTTCATGCCATTTTAAACATTTATCCTAAACAGCTCATAGGCATGTTACCTAAGAATATTTTATAAATGTCCCATTAAAAATTTCTCATATTGATTGACTACACATATATCAATTCTATTTCGTATAAGTACAGCAATCAAATTTAAAAATTATTTCCGAATAATTATATTATTTAAAATTAACTGATTGTACAATATTAATTATCATTAATTATCTCTGATTCATCAAAGTTAAAATTAATTACGATATTATTCAGAAGAAAAGAATAAATTCCCGAAAGTTTTCTTTGATTAAATATTTTGATTGAAATTTATTCTCAGATGTAAATTTAGTTAGAAATAAACCACGAATAAATAAAGTGAATTATGCATGAGAGAAGAGAAGGGATTTGGCCGGTTCTTGCGAAGATCGATATCCAAAGCTCAATTCTGAAAGGAAGGGTGCGTTTACGGTGGGTTTACAACGTTAAGAGCAACCACAAAACAAACCCTTATCAACCGAACGTTCACGAAAGGGGTTTCCATTTCGGCAAGTGATTTGCTGAGTTCTAAGTTCGGAGATCAATATGTTAAACAAGGTTTAAGCACGATCGCGAAATACTGCACTACTAAAGTAACAATTAATTAGGTGGACCTATAAAAATCCAGATAACTAGCCCAGCTAGCCTTATTTTTTAAAGACTTTTTCTACTAATTTCCTAATAAGTATGTAACTAATAAATTGTCAGGTTCTTTTATACGTTAAAACAGCTATAAGAAATAATACACTACTTAAAAAGCAAACAATTTCAGATAAAATATTTTCGATTTTAAAATAGTTAGTAAAGAAAGGGATCCTTAATATAAATATTTTATACTCATAAACCGTTTAATAATAAAAAGTTTCTCAATAGTCTAGGCTTCAAGATTACCAGAAATTAATACCGGTATGTTTACTTGTTCAAGAATAGACTGACATTCTATTATATTCTACTAAAACAACCTTTCATCACTTGTTGCGTTTAGAATCGATGTTTCAACCTCTGCGGTACCTGGCGTGGGTTTTTCCTACATTGTGGTTTTCCCCACGCCATTGCACACCCGAATGGGGGTACCTCTCTAAAGATCGGCTGAAGCCGAAAGCGGGGACCTGGTAGGTTTATATTGTAAAGGTCCTAGAATTGGCGACGATGTTAATTGTTTTACTGTTTTGATAAGTTAACATTTACCGAATCCGAGCCGATTCCTCGTTCTGTTATTGGAATATATATATAGTAATGACGATGCGAGCACGAGCACGAGCACGAGCACGAGCACGAACACGAGCACGAACACGAACACGAACACGAACACGAACACGATCACGATCACGCCCATGCGATTCCCCTTTAAACTAACAGTAACCCGATCGTTCCAAACACTAGGGATCGGATCCATTGATTTAACGGAAATCATATGGCGGAAACTCCGATCTACGACTCAGTGTGGAATGTAGGCGAATAAGAAGTTTAAAGGTTCGGAATGCGGGAATTATATCGGATGCATGAAAGATCATGTTGACTCCGAGTCGAAATAAAGCGAAATAAATAATCTCAAACTAAGAGGTATCGTTGGCGACTTCGAATGAAATTTGAATCCATCGATCCTCGAAGTTTCTTAGTCGTCTGGGACGTTTCGTACAGGAACTGTTGTATTTTGCACCTTTCCTATTTAAAATACCATGGAAGGGGTGTTGAAAATAATAGTTTTGTGTCGAATGTCTATACTATGATTATTCGAATAACTTAAGTTGAATCGGTCGGTAATGTAGGTGACAGAACGTAAATATGCGCGAAATTCGAATTAGAAAAAATATGAATACGTTTCTATACAACGTCTTTATATAAACAATTCGTTTTTGTTTGTAAAACAAAAGGACAGTGGTCATCATCAACCTCGAGTAGGTTAGTTTAGTACTCGACGAAAATCCGACCGAATAACATCGTCGCCTCTCCGTTACCTTAAAGTTTATAATAAACTCATATTATTTAACAACAACGCGTAGTTTGCTTGAACGGTTCCGCTCCCTAATTAGTCCGTAATATCACTTTACATTTATATTAATAATGCAGAGACCGCAACTAATTACTGCGAAGGGTTAAATTAAAGAATCGTGGGAACGATTATTACAATTTTGAAAATTAAATGTTAAATAATAGAAAATTCACAAAAACCGGAATGAAGAAAAATTCTTCATAAAATGGGGAATGGAAGCACATCCGTGCATTCCTTATAATTCAATTCAAGCCATGATTCACTAGTCCAGCTTTTCTGATTAGATAATTTTAACCCAGATGTTTTTTTAATAAATTAATGAATTTATCATTCGGTGATATTAATAAATTATTATTAATTAATTATTGGTGTCGCGAGCCGAATAAAACATTTTTCAAGAATTTTTCTCTTTTCCGCTTTTCCTACATTTTATATTATTCATCTAATTTTTATATTTTTATGAGTGGTTCTTATGATTCTTTAATTTAATGTTGTGTCATATTCAATCTAAAATGAATTTCAATTTCATTGGCTGGCAAAATGTTGCCGTACGAAATTCGATACTCAGACACTTGTTGGTATATTTGGTTAAAACATTCATTTATTTAATTATAGCACCAAACGATAAATTCATCAATATAATAAAAAGAGAGAGATATAGGGAGAGAGAGAAAGAGAGAGAGTATAATAATAACTGCAAAGTATTTTTTGTGTTAAATTAGGAATCGCGGTTACCAATATTTCATCGATTCACTGGGTCAAAATCTATTACCTGACTTTTATCTGACTTTTATCGTCAAGGACCAGTTCATTTTTCAAATTGCACCCTGAACATATTTTGACACAAGAAATGAAAGAATGGACAATTTTAAGATCAAATGTGTCCAAAACTAACTAATAGATACTACTAATGATATTCATAATGGCAAGTGCATTTATACAATGGAAGTTTGAGAAATACGGGTTACAGATGGTGATGACCTAAATCAATGTTGTAGGGAATTGCTCCGACAATCCCATGGTGACTTTTATTTGAACTTATAAATCACTATGAAATATTCTTTTATGGCATCTACTAGTTGATCAAGGTCATATTATATCGTAAATGGGCTGCTCTTTTTATTTGCGGGATCAAATATATGGGATTCTATTGGAAAAACTATAGTCGGCATTGAAATACCGAGCCGGTCATTCGTAAGGTCAAATCTGAGATCCGATTAGGAAAGCAAAATCTATCTGACAAAAATTTAATGATGTTTAAGTAGTTCTATCTGAGAACTAGTGCAAACAAGTTGAAATCACATCAACGCTCGAATTCCCAGAAGTAATTTAGAACTCACTACGCGACATAAAGTGTAACCGTAATCTGGTCGGGGTAAAGTATCCCTTTTCCCTCATGAGCATAGATATTCTCTACCATGAGAAAGACCATAAAAACTACAGCTATACCAACTGCAAGGCACTTAATATTAATAAATAATTTTTACGCAATAAGTAGATCAGCATCGCAATTAAAAAATCAAAAATATCATTTTTATTTAAAAGACATAGTCAATTAATGATCTTCGTGAGTTTCTTTGTGGTTTCAGAATACTCAAAAACAAGAGAAACATCTCAGTACCTTTGGTATTTATATGCTCTCCACTTTGTAAATGTAGCACCGCATCTATTTAAAACACATTTTACTTTTGTGATGCCTAATCATGTACTTAATAAGCAAATCAAAAGAAATTGTCCTAAAATGGTAAAGCAAACATGCATATTTATCCATTTAAAAAAAAAAGATATTTGGATGAACTGAATCACAATTATAGCGTACAATAAAGGGTACGATTCAAATGAATTTGAATGCAAGCACAGACGTATGTACGTCAATTATGTGTAAAAGTTAGGTTAGGAACTTTGTCATGTGCGGATGTCCAATAATTGTACTTAGGACTAAAAACATAGTTACAAATTAGAGGAATCGTTTCTTACTTATTTTATTAATAATCAAGAAATAATTCCATTTATTTATTTCTTAATAAATGAAATTTTAGATGACTAAAATCTGAAAATACCGCCATTTCCTGAATATCGATTCTTACAAATATTTTAGACCCTTATAACCGTCTTTAACAAAGACGCTTATAAAAGATGCCAAAAAACGTCTTAAATAGGACCACATAAACGTCTTAAACGAAGACGCCTTTTTTTAAGTACATTGTTAAAAATACTTTAATATTTAATAGCAAGCTTTAAATATAATTCCACCAAGATCATTATGCTAAAACATAATGAAAGCAATAATGAAAGCAACATCAAAATAATCCGATGGATATAAATTTAAACATAGATGTGTTCAGTTAGTCTAGTGAATTAAATTGCATTAAGCAAACAAAGTTAATTAAAACAATACAGATATAAATTTATCATTAATAATTTATAGAATTATCAACAATTATCCCTTTTGAAAATCATAGAATGATAAATGATGAATTTCAAACGGTCTTTTACATTACGTACCTGAAGATTTCTCGGTAGAACGTATTGCTCCGAACGACCGAGATAATAGTCTCGAATCAGCCAAATGCTACGGTTCCCAAGTGGACGTTCTGGGATCTGTCGGTATAATTTGTCGCATAAGCGGCAATTTGAACGTCGAGTCAGTCGGCTGCGATTCAAGAAACCGACATTACCGACCCCTCCAAATCACCATGAGCGAAAGGATAAGCGTCGAACTAATCGCTAATGTAACTACGATTTATTTTTAATACTCTGTTGCTGACTTCCGCGGGCAAAGGCCCATAATTCGGCTAATTTCTCAGACGTCAATATTCTCTCTACTTAGCAACTTCCCTTCAGGAATTCCCATTTCGCCAATTGTGAGAACTTTGCGATTATCCGTATGACAACTTTTATTGCCGACAATTCCGTTTGCATTTCATTTGTCATTAAATTATTACATTTCTTAACTTTTATAAAAATATTATATTTTATATTATTTCAGAGATCGGTAATGAGTCATATGCTACTCAAAACATTTTAATGCCAATCAATACTAGTACTGCTGCATTTCAAATGTATAAGGATTGAAACATAACGTCGTGGTTTTAGGTCATGAAGAAAATTAAAATATTTAGAATCATTTAATATGTATCTTTCAAAAATATCCTAAAAGTATCTGATCATATCATTAGAGTTAACCATACGGTGTTCCTGAAATGCAGTTGAATGCAAAAACATAGCACCTCAAATTTTCTATTGCCATATGATTCTAGAAGTGTTAAATAGTAAAAAAAAATTCGGCCGGGGAACAAAGTTCCGAAAATCTAAACCCCGGAAGGCTAAAATTTCGATATTGTGTGAGTCGAAGGTATTTTAATTTGCTTTCTTTTTCCAAATTTTCAAAGACAATGTGAAGAAAATCACGCTGGAGCCATGCTATATCGAAATTTTGGCCTTTCGGTGTGTTGATTTTCGGAACTTTGTTCCCCGGCCAAAAATTCAGCCGAATCCCAGCAGCCGTTTTTAAGAAAAGTAGTCTGGAAGGTTATAGATTAATTAATAATCTTATAATTAAGTCAGCTATTATAAATTTCTTAAGAAATCTTCAAAATATCAATAATATTAGCTTTAATTCTTGAATAAGTGTACCATATAACGTGCACTTTAAAAAGAAAATTATCGCTTTTATTTGCTTTTATTGAGTTTTATTTGATTACATTTGACAAATGTAAAAGTTCGTGAAAAATATACATCCGAAGAAAAAGTATTCAAATATTCGGGAATTAAGAAATTACTTCTTATTGGAATAATAGCAGAAACTCAAAAGAATCATGAAAATGTTTCTAGGTTATGGTCACTGTTAAATATTAAAAATGATCTGAAACTTGCAAATATTTTAGCAAGAATTGGTTTACACGAGAGTATGTTTCCATGCACGTGGTGCACAGCAATGAAAAGTGAACTAAATAGTTGTGATGAATACAGGACTATTGGGGCTTAGGTAAAAAAAATGTCTGTGCTTGTGAAAAAACAAATTGTACAAAATTGGCAGCTAATAATTTTCAAAATTATACACACGTTCTCATTATTTGTGACGATTATAATAAAAAGATCATTGATTTGATTCCACCACCCGAACTTCACCGCATGCTTGGCGGTGTGAACATATTGTATAAACACATGCAATTGGAATTCGAAGAAAATAGTTTCATTTGGGCTAAAAAATGTAATGTCTCCTAAGATTTTACACACGGTACTCCTTCATTTGCAAGAAATAGTTGTAAAATCTTATTAAATAAAGTAGACATATTACGAAGCTTTTGTGACGTGGGATGTTTAAAATATGTAAAATGCTTTCAAGATTTTCGGATTGTTGTTGATCGTTATTTTCTTGTACTCTGCACACAAATTTTAAAGGATCAATTGTTGAATTTCTGAAAAATTACGTGGCGTTAAATATTCCAATTACGCCTACAGTTCATGCTGTAATATTTCATGTTCCACAATTTTGTCATCGAGTTAAGAAAGGTCTAAGATTCCACAGTGATCAAGCTGTAGAATATCTACATGCCGACTTTAAAATGATTTGGGCTAAATATAATGTTTCTACAGTGCATCCAGATTATCGTAAAAAATTATTACGCGCAGTCTTAGAATATAACGCGAAACATATTTGAGCTTATAAGATAATCTAGCTTGTAATACGTGTTTCATAAGACGAATATTGTTATGTGTTTATTCAAAAATTATGCAAACATTGTTGCTATATATTGTTATTTCGATCATTTCTTTAAATTTATAACAGCTGACTTAATTACAGGATTATTATCTAATTTATAACCTTCCAGACTACTTTTCTTAAAAACAGCTCAGGAGATTTGGCTGAAACTTTGTTTACTTACTATTTAACACCTCTAGAATCACATGGAACAAGAAAATTTGAGGTGCTATGTTTTTGCATTCAATTCCATTTCAGGAACACCGTGCCATATTTAAAAAGAGCAATGAACTCATGCAGGGTAACCTAGTAATAATATTTCATATAATTGTCAAAGTCAAGTCCAAGATCACCCTTTAATAGTATGCAATAGATATATGGTCTATGTCTTCCGAATTATTCATATCGTACTTTCACAATATCTTTTAAAGTATTTTTATCCATCTTTCATTCATGACTTTTTATGTTCATTATAGGTAGACCGAGATAATTTTAAGATTAAACATAATAATATTCGGAAACATATATCAGTCATCTAATACTAACGATAAAAAATTCGAAAAATATTTCCTGTGTGGATTTCAAACGTAGCAAACGTAAGGACAAAAAGTCCCGTTATATTTGCGTCTCGCTATATTTAGATCCCAGCATATTTGTCCAGTTCCGTCTCGTTATATTTATCTGCCGCCCCTCTCTTTCCCCCACCTTGCGCGCTGGGGCCTCAGGAAGGTCCTACTGTGACGTCACGAACGTAACGTGACTGAGGAGAGTGGGAGAAGCGACACTCCCCTTCTTTTGACAAATATAAGGAGATGGGAGAGGAAGGTGAGGAACCGTGCGGGCAAATATACCGGGACTCTACTGTATTTTGAATATATTATCACACTAAATAGCATAAAACCGTTCATTTGGGAGTCTGGAAAGAAAATGTTACTGAAAACAATGTAAAGAAACCTAAATCGAACTTAAACGCCGGGAAAATGGTTTTATAGAAAAGGACGCTAATAAGGATTAAAACAAAAAACCTTTTCTTAAACCACGTTTCAACGGGACGCCGTCACAAGACTTTACGGTGAATAGTATTCAAACGGCGAAAGAATGAGGCGCGCGACCGCGTTACGAGACTTTAATTTTCGGTCCAAATAGCTGGTAATTAAGTAGTTACGTGTTCAGCGTCTTGACGTTTAGATTCTGCCCATTTCGCCTACGAGTTTCAATGCTGATCCTTTACTGTCATTTATGTGCGTCGTCGGTCGCACATTTTACATTTCCATCTTAGTCTTTCATTGGAGATTTCTATAGCGTTTCGTTACATTCACTACTACTATTATGTTATTATGTGACATGGTGAATTTAAATTAATCGAGTTACGATTGAAACTCTGCTACGTTAGTTCTGCCAATTACATCTAAAAAACGAATAAGTATGGTAATAATGATTACTTCTATTCCATGAATATGGAAAACATCTGTAATAAATTTTGAAATATTTTAATTGTTTACGAAATTCAGAACCATCATAAAATGGAAAATGTAGTTAGGGTAAATAAAAAAACGATGCAAAAGAGTACTATACACATATAAAACGGATGCTTAAAGGAGAGTTATTTATAAACCATAGAAGTATTAATAAGATGCAGATAGAAATTAACAACGGGTGCTATTTAGATTTCATTTGGAATAACTAGAATTATTACCGGCGCTATGTATACATATAGGCGGATATCGGTATATCGGCATGAAATAATACTGTTTTCAGTATAAAATTGAAATATAACATTGATTAAACAATGTCATCAATAATTTTCTTCAAAGTTTATTTCATTTTATAAATTCGATTTGAGGGTGAAATGGTCCGGTAACCCGTTATTAGTTATCTTGGATTGAGAATATTTTACAGTGTAGGAGGAAATTCCGTTAATAAATTACAATCTGGTAGAAAATACAGTAATTTCAGTAGTAACAGGCCGCACTGTGTGGTGTTCGCAGTAGATGCGGACTGAAATTACTCAGATTTCAGCATTTTTCTATGGATAATTGGGGACTTTGACAACGAGTTTGTAAACTTTTTCACATAATAAAACAATCGAATTTTTCAATAGGTGTTAGTTCTCATCATGCTCTAACCGAATTTGTCAGTTTCGGGGGTTCCACCTCGGGCGCGGAAATCACCTATGATTTGGCATTCTCCTTTAATTGAGTTACAATGAATGAAATTCAAAATTCTTCAAATATATATATACAGGGTGTACGAAAAGTCCCGGGACGGTTGAATAACTTTCGAAAGAATAAAAATTTCAAAAATCGCCGAAACACGTGATTCGATTTTTCAAACAAGCTATCTTTTGAGGGGGGTTTCGGCCCCCAACCTGAAGGGGGGCGGGGGGCACGAGGGGGGCCAAAAATCTAAAATGGCAACATGGTTTGAGTGGGGGCTCATTTGAAAGGTATTTTCGAGACGAATTCAGATCACTGGTCATAGAGGGCGCTGCGATAATTTTTCGGAGAGATTTTTAACTTTTTCAGATCTTAGACGTACTAACGTTTGAAAAAATGTAGATATATTCCCTCAATTAATACGGTTGACACCCGTTTAAGAATATTGTTTTACACGATTTTAAGTTTTTTAAGTTTTTTAAGAATATTGAATTACACGATTCGGCGACTTCGAAATTTTCATTTTTTCAAACGTTAGTACGTCTAAGATCTGAAAAAGTACAAAATCTCTGCGAAAAATGATCGCAGCGCCCTCTATGACCAGTGATCTGAATTCATCTCGAAAATACCTTTCAAATGAGCCCCCACTCAAACCATGTTGCCATTTAAGATTTTTAGCCCCCCTCGTGCCCCCCGCCCCCCTTCAGGTTGGGGGGCCGAAACCCTCCCTCAAAAGATAGCTTGTTTGAAAAATCGAATCACGTGTTTCGGCGATTTTTGAAATTTTTATTCTTTCGAAAGTTATTCAACCGTCCCGGGACTTTTCGTACACCCTGTATATATATATATATATATATATATATATATATATATATAAATAAATTAATTAATAAATAAATAAATAAATTAACAAATATTTAATGCATTGTTAATGCACAGTTTGAACGAATGTACTTTTTAGACTGTAATTTTTACAACTGAAACTCAGAATATTGGGGTGCATGCTCTAGCTGGGTTTTCCCGAAAACTACTTATGTTATAAAATTGGATAAGCATTTAGCAGTCGCATAAGCAATTCCTGTAATATATTTTATGAAATTAACGGTAAAAAAGAGTTGAGTTTGGCCTCAGTTGTGTACTTCACGATTTGTGTGTTTATTAGGCAGATTGAGACAGGGAAAATCTAGCTAGGGCTCAATCAGCCCCTAGTCAAATTTTCCACATAGGCAATCTCTCGAAGGCAAATTGTAGCACGTTTATGGGGTAAGTTGAATTTCAGCTGCCGTCACAGCACGTACTATATTTTGGCTGCTAATTGCGCTGTCTCAGTGACTTTTCACGGCTGCAGAAAACATTTCTGTATATTAGTATTTATTTTTGCTTTAAGTACAATTCGACAGATTATGTTGATTTTTGCTCAAAAATCAATTTTATTTACCAGACAATTACAAGATGAATTATTACCCAGGTAGCAATTGACCACCGGCAGAGTACTGATTCAGTACTGACTGCCGGAGTTCAGTACTGATCGTCAGTACTGAGTCAGTAATGGCCCACCCCAGGCTGGTAACGCTCTCCAGTACTGACTGCCGGAGTAGAGCAGTACTGGACCAGTACTGATTGCCGGTATAATTCTTGAGAATAAAAAAAAACAATTTATTATTTATTATTGTTGTTTCTCGCATTAAGTATTTCACATTTTATACTCTATTTTCTTATAATTCTAAATAACTCGCAAATATAAATGAAAAAAAGCTTTTGCATCCACCGGGATTCGAACCTACGACCTTTAGATCATAAAGCACGCACGCTAACCATTACGCCACACGCTATGTTGCAAAACATAATTTCGGAACTGATACATTAAGATACATCCATACTTTGCAAAGTTAGATTAAAAAAATATATATATATATTGTGTGCTTAGGTTGAAATTATTTTTAGATCCATGTCCTATATAAAACTTCAAAAGCTAAAAAATTTTGTTCGAAACAAAAATAGTCGTTATTTTTCAAAAGAAACGCTGTGTACTATTATTTTTAATTTTCTATGTGAGGAGGGTAAAAATAAAAAAAGTCTTAAAAACCCCGGTTATGCTTATGGATAAACTTTTATTTGTTGAATAGAAATTATTACACAAAAGAATCTCTAATTTGTCTCTGATCTTGTCTAATTATTTTTTAATAATAAACATTTCCCTATATATTAATTAAGTTTCGGACAGTGCTACTGACTGCCAGTGTAGAATCAGCACTGATGTGGTACGGAAGTCGGTACTGACTCAACTCCGTATGTCAGTACTGGTTCAGTACTTTACCGGTGGTGTAGCCAGTACTGATTCCGCTCCATAAGTCAGTATGTGTTTCATTAGTGGGTCAGTACACTGCCGGTGGTTAACTACGGCAGACCTCCGAAATTGCTACCTGGGTACAAAGATCGATAACAAATATTATAATAAAAAATAAAAGATACATATGATATTGGTGACAGCGCTTTGTCTAATCACGGTTCAGAAAAGTGATGGGTGATACTTAATAGAAAACTAATTATATTTAATATTGAATTGGCCAAATTGATTTTTATTGAGAGCATCCTGATTCGAACGATTGTCCTTAGATGTCGACGTCACATCCACGTGTTCAGAGGGTCCATGGTGGTCGAATTACATTCCATGGGGCTTGAATGTCCAAGAAATCCGCACGACTGTGAAATGATATAGCTAACTTTTAATAGACCATGGGGCCGGTGATTATGAATCCTCGTGATGGTCTGAATGGTCAACAGTTTTCTTAATTTTGGCCGTGCCCAACATTGACAAAGGTTCGAATCAGACTGTCGATCCCAGCAAGGCTTCCCCAAATATATTTTGAAATATTATTTCTCTCTCTCTCTCTCTCTCTCTCCCTCACTCTCTCTCTGTTCTCCCTTCTCTCTCCCTCTCTATGTATTTATTTGTTTTTAAAATGTTTATATGCACAACGGTAAATACCCTTACTAGCTGGTGTTTAGCTGCATCAGGAAAGAATGTTTGTTGACAATGAGTGTCACTTGGGTGTCCCACCACAAACCTGCTGATATAGTCCAATTGCCGATTCGAAAACTGCTGAACGGCATTGAACAGTTGTACCTTGCGTTCAATGTTGAAACAGGCGTTTGCGGCTTTTGACATCACATCTTCACTTATCCTTGCTATGTCGGGAAAAACAGAACCTTTGTCCAATGACATTTTTTTCTAAATTAAGGGGCGATAGGTTCGGAGTCCTAGGTAGCTTATCAACAAAACCCGTTCAATATAATACAGTCTCTAATAATAATAGTATAATGTGGTGCTGTGTCATCTTGCTGTAACAAAATTTTTTGTTTTGCATCAATATCTAATGTATTAACAATTATATTATAAATGTATTTTAAAAAGTTATCGACAATTTTGTTCTGGCCAATAACTCACTCCCGCACCCTCAAAATTATATATGAAGTGGTACATTATTGAGAAATGTGAACGCCATGTCGAGGATCAGCATTGGTAAATATAATATAGTAAGCAAAGTGTAAGATCACCATGTGACAAGTAATCCTCCGCAATCTCTGCTTCGTATCCTTGACTCATCACTCTGAATAATCCAAACCATTACCTTAGCTGTGACAAATAAAACGGTGATCATTCACTTAAACCATCTTACGGTGCAAGGAACGTATCTTTCCGTAATCTCCTTCTTGATAGCAAATTTGAAGTCAGTTTAATCTTGCCGTGCTTACCTAAGCACCCTAATAAGTGCATTGCATTTAATAAATCCATTCTGCTCCTGCGGTAATTTAGGAAGCCTCACCCGTGCACCTACCATATATTATGCAAGAAGAAAATTTAAAATTTAAATTATTTTTCTCGGCATCTTTGAGTTACTATTTTTAGTCTTAAATTGTACACGGAAAAAAATAATCCAGTGAAAATTCCCGAACTTGTTCGGATGTTAAGGATTTGAGAAAAATTCGACGAAAATCTCACGATTATCGGTAAATATGTTCGAAATGTTTCTGAGTAATTCCCGAACTGAAAATATATTTCACAGTTTGGTTCGGAAATACGCTGAAAGTAAATATTACAGATGATTTCACATAAAATTAAGAAACAGTTCAATATTTATGTCATTGGTATTTATGAAAATGTACATCTAACACATGAAATAGTTTTTATTATATTACGATTGTGAGAAGTTGTGCATCCAGTTTATGAAAATTCCCGAACTTTTTTGTACTTCTCTACCTATATGTATATATATTATATGCGCAAATACCGATACGCCAGACCATGTACATATATATACACAACCAACGAACCAACCCCGCCGTTCTGCGCAGGCGATGTATTCGCACATGGCGGCCAGGGAATGAAAACAAAACAATATATATATATATATTCGGTTATTATGCTTCGATATGTTTCTTCTAACACAGGTAAAGAATGGAGAATATGCCGGTAGGAAAGTTATTTTTTTTTAAATATTTTGACCGTTATCAAATTTTGTTTACCTTAATTTACATTAATAAGAATTTGATGGCAGTCATAATACAGACAAGCTTGTAGAAAATGCTATTTAAGTACATTGCGATAATGCTGAAGTGAATGTGGTAAAAACAAAAAAAATTTATTTAAATGTTTAAAACAAAATAAAACGCCAAACTTATTAATAGTAGTAGTAAAACTCCAAACTACATAATAATCAAACCTTTCAGTTCAATCCCAGCTGACGTACGGTCATGTTCATGTGCGAAAATGTTACGAAATATACAAAATGTTTTGTATACTGTTTGTATATTTCGTTAACTTTTCGTTGACGAATGTGACAGTGTGTTAGCTGGGGTGAGACAATTTTTATTTACAGCAATTTTCACTGGCCGTACTAGTGGAACTAGTGTAAAATGCTATTATACTGCTGTGTGTCTTAGAAAAGGTCGTATCTACATTTCTGCGATTTTCACTTATTCGTGAAATACGGTTTTTAGAAAATTTTTTAAGATTTAATTTTTTTAGAAGTTTTGAAAATTTCTACCTTATTGACTGAGTCATACGGAATCCCCTTAAACCTACATACCCGATTGTATGAAACATATAAAGAACGTTATTTGTGAATAACTACATTCAAATATTCGCGGGCATTCACTTACACAGATATTCACAGATGACGGGTTTATCACCAGCGCGCGAAACTGATAGATTATGTATAAATACAACTTCTGACTCAGTCTACTAATGAGTAAACATGTTAGCGTTCCGTTAATACCGTTTGCGTGCGTGCGTATATTAACTGTTATCTAGTTTAATATCATTGTGTAGGTCTGCGTTGTAATTCGTTTAGCGATGTATTTCTATGTATGGGCCTTGTGTATAAAATGTTAGAAAAGAATTAGTAAATGGTGGTTAAAAGACATACAAACGAAAACCAAATTTTTATCCCTTAAACTAGTCGGATTATTTAATTATATTAGCTTCGAATTTTTCTTGAACTGATTCGGAAATATTCCCGAACTGTTTAGAAATGATATTATAGTTATAAGATCTTAGATATAATTCGAGCATATTACTTCACAGTTCGGGAACTCCTCATGAATTAATTTGACTTCTTCATGAAAAAGGGTCTAGAATATTTCTAACGAGACAGTTCCTAATCTTCTTTCAAGCATACTGAAATCCTCAACATCCGAACGAGTTCGGGAATTTTCACTGGATTATTATTTTCCGTGTATTTTTTGAAGTTTAAAAAAATCGTGAAAAAGAAATAGTCTGGCGAAAACTTGAGGGAAATAAACAATTAATTTAAAAGGATATTCAAAAGTCGTTGTCAGATGGGTGTAAAATCATTGACAGACTAAAGGGGTATTATCATTTGGTAATACTTCTGCTGGCAGGGAAATATTCAGAACAACGCTCGACGTGAAGTTGTCCGATTGACCAAAATTGTGGTAAGAAAAATAATCTGAAAAATTTCCCTTTTCGTCTGCCATTCTGAGAGGCATTGCTGCATTCTCACAGAATCGTCCTTTTTCTGTATCGACGACTATTCGTCTCGTTATCACTTAAATGTACACGGAGTACCTTACAATTCTACTTTGTTACGCGCCGTAACGGACTGTTTGTTCGTTTTTCGACGCTTTTAAATTGGGGTTTTCTTTTCTTCTAAAATAATGGACCCAATCGATTGGAAGAAAACTCTTGGAGGCACACGCGGTAATTGTATCAAAGCGACACCGTTTTATTCACTCGAAATCCGTAATTCGCTGTGCAGCAATTATTTGAATCTAATTAAAAGTCCGGCCTGTTCGAGGCGTCGCAGTCACGCCGCAGCCACCGCCGCTAGTAAAGTCATTAATTCATCCAGTCAAAGGAGGAATACCGATATATCGACGCGCTCGTTAGACAAACTTCGCGACTGCCAACTTAGTTATGGATTCCGATGGCAATTTAGCCATTTTATCAAAGGCTCGCCGTGCAACTAACCACCTTTTTTAAGCTTACTTTTTTCAAAAGAACGGAAAGAATTCACCGTCAAGATGGCTGTTATCTCATTAATGAGTTCTCTCGAGTGCAATATTTACTCTACTGATTTACTGAATATCTTGTTGATGTAGGCCATTAATTTATTTTTTCATATATTTCATTTATCGGGATATGTAAGCAACGATACAGAACGTGAATAGTAGGAAATATTCGTGTTTTTATAACAATAAATAATAAAATATGATATTTGGCTTTTGACCCCTTCATTCTCCTCCTAACATTTATGTAATTGCAGATAGGCACATAAGCTAGTCGCAGTACAATTTGAATCGACATTATTGGACTCTAATGGAATAAGTTTATAAAGCTGGGACAAATAACATCAACAAGAACTGAATTTTATTGCATTAATTCTTGCGAGTACATAAAAAGATGGAAGTGCTCACAATTGACATTAGAAATCGTTTGTACAAGGTGTCTCTTCTAAAAGTATACGGCTGAACAACTTGAAAAGTCGGAAATGGGCAGAAAAATATTTGGAATAACTCTTCTAGAAATTGTCCCTGGCTTTTCAATGACCGCGACTTTAAAATGAATCTTAAAGGTCATTTAAAGGTCATTAAATTAAAATTACTTTATATGAAAGTTCTTGTTTCGACAGCTACCATAAATTATGATTTCTTGATATAGTATCCCAAACAACAAAAAGTCCTCTTAAAGTCGTCTTTAATAAGAATTATGCGTCGGTCTACAAGTCGTCTCAAATATAACGTTTCAAGAGCTCTTATACGCACATCCAAAAGACCTCTTAAAGAGCTGTTTAAGTGGTTTACAAATTTTTTTATCGCGAATATTCAAATTTTAAAATATTTAGATATAATATCAAATTTTTGGTTTCACCACTACAGAATTAAATATTACATTTCAGAAATTTTAGACTTTTGTTGTGGCTTTCCCCATATGAAAAATAGATAAAATGATCACCTCCGTTCAACTGCAAACTTTATTTACAGAAACAACCAATGAAAACGTATAAGGTTATCGGGTATAGAATTCAATTGCCTTAAATTTTGAGAATCTAAACAATTATGGATATCACAATTGAACTTTCTACTTGAATTAGTTCCAATAAAGATACATAAATTTCCAAAATTGTTAACTGTTATATTTCCTCGTTCACTATATGTTAAATAAAGAATAGAAAAAACAAAAAGGAAACTAAACAATAAAAAAAATATAAACTAACTTCCAAGACCTTCCTTCAACCTTGTAATGAAGAGAGTCCCGAGTAATGAGTTTCAATCAAAATTGTTTACTTTTCGAGAACGATTTTCGGTATATCGGATCTGACAGTTTGAATTTTTCAAAATCTGACTTTACATCCAAAAAATTCCAGAGTAACAAGTTTCATGCAGAAGCATTCGACTTTTTAAAAAAATGTCCGCCATATTGGATCAGCCATTTTGAATTTCTAAAATCTGATATCAGATTTGTAATCAACGATTCCAAAAACCCTTCAGTGGCAAGTTTTAAGCGGTTTTATAAACTTTTTATGCATAAATTGATTAAACATAACGTCATACTTCCTGACGAAGATTTTGAAATAATCGTGAAAACTACCAACTTTGTGGATGCATATTTTTTTGTTGACACATCGATTACGAAAATGGGCAACGTTAATTCAGTACCTTAGACTGGCCAGAAATGGATTTGATTTTAATTCACACAAATTCCAAAATTTGTCCAGTTTTATTAAAAGTTAACTGTTTTCTTAAATTCTTCTTATAGCCACCACTTCTGAGATGGCTAAATTTAAAACTCGACTGCAGTTTTCAGATCCACTATACAATTAATAACAAGAATTTGAGGTTTTTTCCTAATTACATTATGAACGTACACAAAACATTACACAATTGAATCGTTAATAATAAATCGCACCCGATTGGCAGTATAAGTAAAATGAAAAATTTTATATTTTTAGGAATTAACTATAAACACATATAAGTATTAGAAAGTTGTATAAGACATGCTTCCAGCTTTCCTCAACGCATTTGAGTAATGCACTTGATAGTGTCAACCACAAAATTATCTTAACAAGTCTTAGGGTTTCCAATCACTGCTATTACACTTCTACCATTATTCTATATTATATAATAGAAGATAAAGCATTCCACACACTGACTTATGCATATTAATTCAAGTGTTCCTTAAGATTCTTCCTCTAGTCAACCCGCTTACTTAAGCATTACGAATCAATGCTGTTTAGTCTTCTCAAACATGTTATTATTTATAACCTGGATTATAATAATAGTAGCCTCTAAAATCTATGCATAATCAAATCAAGAGTTATCGAATTTGTGAGAGCTTTTACATCGTGTGAAGCATGTATGAATTTCGACCGAATGCCAGTCTCAGTTGGTCACTGCTATAGTTCTTCCTTTCTCGGATGATTCTGACTTAGCCTATAACGATACTTGTGAATACTTACAAAATTAATCACAATATTAAATTGATATTTAAAATTTGATTACGGGGTTTGACGTCATGCACACAGCGTCGAATCAATACTTAAGTATTAGCAATAAGAAGTCCTAATGTCAACATATAACGCATAATCTTATGGCTAATAGAGATATTGAAATAGAGTTAATATAAGTAAAAGGTAATAAGACAAACAAAATGAGTTAAAGAAAGACACTGCAGATATCGACACGAGAAATAGCAACAAGTTGTGTGATGAACTACAAAAAAATAATTCAGAAAAGACGTAAAGGAAATTCAATAAAAATGTGAAATCGGAGTAATAATGAAATAAAAAATAATTACGCAGGCCAACAAAATTTATAACCAGAAACCTAACTATACTTTTCCGAAGCTTTACATTACGCTGAATCCAAATGTGGCAGCAAAATTGTTGTATCATATCAGTATTTTGAGACATCCTAACCTTAAAGGGAAAAAACACCGTTTTCATTAAGTTTTTGAGGCAGCAGTAGAAAGTAGAAAAGTTCAGTATTCTAAGTAGTAACGGTCTGTTTACACTGCCAAAAACAGACTGCGGAGTATTACTACTTAGATTACTGCTTTTTTCCATGTAAAATCCTCGACTTCAACAAAGATTTTTTAAACTTTCCCACATGATAAAACACTCAAATTCGGTATTAGGTATTAGCTCTCATTGTACTCTAACTTTAATTTATCAGTTTCGGAAGTTCCATCTCCAGGGCGGAAATCACGTATGCTCATGGGCATCTTCCTCTGTACTAAACTTCAGACTTGGTTGCAAGAAGCATAAACACTGCTTGCAGATTTACAATCTTTTCTTATTACAATTTCATTCTTATATTTAAGCATCGCTACGATTTGTAAGATTTTAATAGGTGTTGATGAGTTCATTTAAAAAATTATGAAAATGAACTGTTTACATACATACGTAAACGCAAATAGGCTAAAAACGGTCAAACCTCCAGGCAGTAAGAATCAATCAACAAGGCAACCTTGATAACCTCAATTTAACAAAGTTATTACAAAAAGGTGTGCTTGACTACTTTTGTTAATGTTTTGCGAAATGGTACAGAATAAATTACGGTGCTGTACATTGAGTATTCTTAAACTGCACGGTATTATTTGAGTTGCATCAAAGAAAAACTACGATGTTAGAAATGATTCTAGAAATTGTACAGTGCTGTTACTACACTTTTCTACTATAGGTGTACAGAAAATACTCTAGCCGTTACTCCAAATAGGCCTGTTCAGATATGCAATATTTCGTATCTGTAACTGTAAATACTTTCATAAAATCAGTTTGCACCTATTTTCAGGTGACTAGCATAGTAATTTTTCATGGAATTTTCTTTTCGCGCTTTATTAACTAGGAACTAGGTAAAATAATTATTACTTTCATTAACGTATAATGCCCTTTCGTGCGAAAAGCAATGTGTTTCATGGAAGCTGCGGAGGGTTCATGTACGTTATTATGCATGCGGGCGTAAATATGGTACTTCACGCACTGTGTACAAGGATCAAAAGTCGACTTTCATGCACGCAGTTACTAAAATTAATTTACTATAACATTGACAACTAAAATCCCCTTCTGTTTCTACATTTTTATCAGCAAACTTTACTCTACGTTTCATCAAAATACATTTTATTGTTTTATTATTCCATTACCTATATGAAACTTGAATTTTGCCAAATATTACACGATGTTCTCGAAATACGAGACATGATGTAATATTGAAGTACTTGTAACTCCATTATTTACGTGTAACTATATCGGATGTTAGCAAACTTCATTTAAAACCGTAAAATTTCTTTAAATTTTAGATTGCTGGATATTTCATTAAAGTTTAGTAACATCGCAGGATGTGTCAGACGGGTTTAACTTAATAAATTTCAATAACAGATTTTAAGTACAGTTCTTTTTAAGCAGATTTGCCGTAAAAGCCCAATTTATCTAATGCAATTCGTTGGTTAACTTTGTTACAGGTGCTATTTTCACCGAAGACCAAAAAGACACGCCCACGGAACTCGCGTTCAAGTACGCCGTTTACAAACTCAATCAGGAAAAAATTGTCCTACCCAACACTACCGTAGTGTACGATATCCAGTATGTGCCTAAAGACGATTCGTTCAGAACGTCAAAAAAAGGTCAGTATTTCGCATTCTTTAAGCATAAAACAGATGTAATATTTTACAAGACATGCATATTATATCAGAAAAACGAATGCTATGAATTCGATTTGCATCAAAATTACCAGCTGTGCGATCGTATCCCGTTTATAATGCATCAGTTTTCTCCGTTATTTTCTGCTTGGAGATTTGAGTCAGCTTTGACAGAAATAGACAAGTCGGAGATGTTGCATTCCCATTGTTTGTTTTTTAATGACATTCTTCAAAGGTTATTTATACACGAAATTAAATAAATAAAAATTCAGCAAAAAAGAATACTCATTGTAAAACTGCTGAAAATTAATTACAAAAATGTGAAAATAAGATTGCATTTGAAGTTAATTAAATATTCCCTTAACGTTATCGACTAATACGCAGTAGAACAGTATCCTTATAAGATTTATTTTCCGGTGAATTCATTTTTCAATTTGTATCTGGCATACAGTAAATAGTCAAAGAAACAATTACTACTCAAAGCACTTCAATAATTAGCAACTAATGTATAACGTTCTACTAAGTATAAAAGGAAGGTAATTACTTAAAAAGCAAGAAAACACTGTAAGTATGACAAAATATTGAAATAAAAGATACTAAATGGAATATATACGAAACAAACAAAATTTATAATACATTATAAACAGAATAATTTTAAAACTAAAAGTATGAAAAAATAGTGTAGTTAAAGTCTTTACATGACGCAACTTATCTGAATCGAGTAATCATAAAACTGAGCTGAACCCTCGTTAGTACGTTTTTAGTCGTGAACAGAAGCTAAAAACGTGTCAGAAGCGGAAACCGCTCGTTGTTGCATTTTTCATCTCTTATTCCTCTGACGAGGGATCGTTTAACACTTTTCTCACATGCGCGTATGAGCATTTTCCGACCTGAAAGCATCTAAAGATGTCGATAAAGCATGAAGCCCCTGAGGTTTCATCTGATACACCAGACTGCACACTTCCTATTATGTTGGTCTCGACTCGACGAGCGTTGAAATCAGGTTAAAATCCATCGACCTCGACTGGCCCCCACTTACCTTTCTTTAGATTAATGAATCGTTTTTGTTGGAATATGTTACAATATTTTTTAGTGTTTTAATTCTCTTAAAGAATTTATTAGAAAGTCGAAAAATGTATTAATCTTTGAAACCATTAATATATTCTTCATTTTTATTGTGCATCATTAAGTTGAGGTCCGTATCTTTTTTTTGTAAAAAGTTTTCTTTGCAATCTTCAATAATTTATTTATTGAATAAATCAACTATTAAAAGATTGTATCCTATCGCTTCATATTTGGACACAAAATATTCGTGGTAATTTGTATTGAATTTTTATTACTTCAAATGTTAGCTTCTTGTAGAAAATGGAAATTCATAAGCGCTAACAAACTTACATTATTAAGATATTCGTTTATTATATGTAAATTATTGTTGAAGAAATTAACTTAAATTAGAAATTCAGCATTTCCGTTATAAATGTAAACCGTTAAAATGCAAAAACGTTGAGATCGTAACTTCTCGCATATTCGGTTGACATATTATATGCACATGAAAACTCTGACTCGATAGTTTTTTTCAACACTCGTATTGGAATAAAGTGACATATGAGTTACGTAATTTCCTGCTAGGTGGCGTAAAGAATCATGTGATTTAGTCCCAAGTAGCTGTAATAGACTTCTAATGAATACATTCGCAGGGGCTGGGATAATAATTCATACTTTAAATGTAATATGTAGACACTTTTATACTGACTATAAATTAAATACCACAAAAGAGATTAAAAGTATCCTATAATTTCCTAATTTTTTGAAGGACATATTTTTAAAAATTCATATTTTATATAACTATTAACCAATTAAGAACCAAACGTACACAAGTTTAATATGAAGTTTGTCAGTAATTTTTTTGTATTAAAACACAATGAAAATATTTTTGGATTTGATGTTTGATGTTTATAATTCAATGTAGATATTTCAATACGACGATAACATGGTTTTTGTTAATATAACATAGCTCTGAGCCATCAAAATAATTAAAATATTGATAACGTTACCCGAGTCAATAAAAATTCACGAAGATGAACGTCAATAATTAGAGTCTTTTAAATTTCATGTTGTTTAATATTTGATATTTAAATTTCAACGTGGTTACTAAACGTTCAGGTTTAGCCGTGAAGTCTATTTTTCTAATTTTTTGTTTTTATTTTTTGATTTTAATTTTTCATCAAATACAAAATTTGTAACCTGTGACTAAACAAAAAAAAATAGTACCAAGTTTGAAGTGATATCGATCGATTTCCAAAAATTCGTCCTCCATATTGGATCCGCCATTTTGAATGTTGAAAAACTTATTGCAGATTAGATCAGCAACCCAAAAAAACCCCAAGTAACAGGTTTCAAAAGTTTTAATTGAACCAAAAAAAAAATTAAGCAGCCGTATTGGATCTGCCATTTTAGATTTTTTAAAACTGAAATTTTCTTCAAATTCGGAATCAGCGAGCTCAAAAGTCCGGGGGTACCAAGTTTGAAGGAATTTCGATCGATTTCCATAAATTTCCATTATTAGAATATCAGGATTCTATTAAAACTTTGAACCACGGTGAATAAAATAATCAATTTTAAGAGAACATTTTACTTTTATACTCTACATTATTCTATCGACCTGAAAATTACCGCAATAATGAGAATTTCTTTTAAATATTCTGGATGCTCTAACCTAAAAATTAGGAGCATTATTAAACAAATGTTAAGAGTGAAAAGTTCTTGGAATTTATCGAGAAATGTCCTAGAATTTTTTTCGATTGTTGTGAATTTTTAACATTTTTTTCAAAATTGTAATTTATGTACGAAAAATTATGAACAAATTTACTGTATTCTCTGATAAATTCTAAGAATTCGTTGTTTTTTGTAATTTTGTCCAAATATTGACAGTTTTCGAGAAACAATCCTAAGCTATAATATTTGAAATTTATTTTCTCACAAACTATCAACTTTTCGAAAAAAATGAAAAGGAGAACAAATTCCTAGAATCTAAAAAAAATTCTGTGATATTTCTCGATAAATTCTGAGAACTTTTCACTCTTGCCATTCTTTCAAAAAAAGACAGATAGATAAAACAAATTTTCATTGTTGCGGCCATTTTGAGATCGTTAAAATGATGTAGGGTATAAAAGTAAAAATTTTTTTAAAATTGAAGTATTTTATTCACCGTTATTCAAGTTCAGAGTTTCAATAGAATCCCAATATTCTAATGACTCGAAAAAAATTGGTAATTTTTTTTTATTCGGCACCATATTGGAATTGCTGATGGCTGAAACTCAATTTTGACCACGGAAACTTGAAGATCGACCTCGAAAACAGTAGGATATGTACTTCACAATTTTTGTTACTTCGATTTTGATACGAAAAAGTCGATTGAAATAGAAGCAACAAAAAGTGTCCTTTGAGCGTTAATGAGTTAATTGTTAACAATATTTCTCAGTGTCTAATTGAAAAGAATATAATATCACAAAAGAAAACAAGAAATTTTAGAGACATTTAAAAATAGAAAAAGAAGATTGATATAAATTTGGAATTTGAAATAACATCATTAAGAGGTGTAATAACAACAAATTATACTATTACTGTAATCAGTTTCAAGGAAAAATAAAATAAATTCAAATACTCAAAAAGGGAACTCGTGCCAAGGTGAAGGAATGAACTATAATTGAATATCAAAAAGACAAATCACGAAACCAGAATTTGCAATCCAACATGATGTATAAACCAAGTTGGGAAATGGAAGAAACAGCAATCTACGGTAGAATCGTGAGAAAATAAGATCAAGAACTTTTTAACCTCTAGAACTAATATTAAGCGCATAATATTTTTATGTGGCTTATAATGCAGTCTAATTATAATAATGCACTTTATCATCCGTCGCCGTAAAATAAGTTAATGGACTCCATTCTCATCTCATCGAGGTGGATTGACACGGCACTTGTTTATACTCGAACAGGTATGAATACCACGACGCCATTTTATAGCGGATGATAAAACAAAGTGGATATATATACCCGCCACTCTCTCGTTTACTTCTAATGAGCTTGCAACGACATCAGCGTCGTAAACCGCGTAAGCTTTTCGCTCTGCACTCGATGCGTTTATCCAAGCTTTCCGTTTCCTTTAATTCGAATGATCGAATTATCCTGTTTAACCAACCAGAAAACTTTTCAAAAGGTTTTAATGATCGGTTGTACTACTTGACGTTTTCCTCATAAACTTAATACCTAATATACGAATTGATCACTCATGTAATGAACAATTTTCAATTCTGCCGTGATACGAAGTGTTGAGAAAAAGGACACAAACAATTTGAAGGTTAATTTATAAAGGAAAATGAAGTTTTCCGAAGAAAGGGAGACCGCCGATGTTGAAAGTTCTGTTGAACAGGCTGAACGGAGAAAATTGAATTTACCGGGAACACACCACACCACTCGCGACTTCCGCGCCGTTGTTATATTTCTGCAGGCTCCGAAGCACGAAAGTGGAGAAGGCCGTGAAATCGAGTCACTGAGAATTCTACCCCTTCCTCTTCTTTCATGTCCTAATTCATTTTATCTACCTTCATGCATATTTCATATTCCGATAAAGCGATACCCGCGGTAGATTCAATTAAACTTTAATTTGCATTTTTATTTTATTAATATCGTTCTGAATTGAAGCTGTGAAGAAATCGAGAAACACCGATGAGTTTGCTGAAATTTCAGTAGCATTATTCGGCTCGGAGAATGTGAATTTTTACTTCGTTTGAGTTAAAAAGAAAATCTTCGACTAGAGACTATGTGATTGAATGTCACGTTTACATAAATATTATCCATTACAACTTGAAAAGAAATGAAAATTATTTTTTTATGACTTTTCCACCTTATTGGATGTAATGACCGCCTAACTGTCCTGAAACGTTTTTGCTAAGGAGAATAGAAAAATAAGCTGGGTAACTGACGTCCGTTCTTTCAAAGTCTGCTGTCAAAATATCTATTGCCACATCAGAAAATTCAGAATGGTGAATGATGTACGAAAAATACTATAAAAAACGGCTGGTATCGTTTTTAAACAAGAGTTTTATGTTAAACAAAAATTGTGCCCCATGCCGAAGGTATATCCACGGTGGTAAAATGGTGGTACTTTCACAATGCTCGATGAGATCTCAATATTTCTCCAATAGCCTAGAAGTAAATAAATGTATGTAAAAGTAATTAGGGGTTTAAGTAGCCAAAATAAAGTAGGAGTATGAAAATGGCAGATCATAATTTTAAAATGTTAATGGTTTCATAAGAAAATTATTATCAGAGGATTTCAGAGGACGTTGATTTAAATATACAGGAAAAATTACTAAATTCAAAATAGCTGATGTAATATGACGAATCATAATTTCAAAATTTTGTTGATATTACATGAAAATTGCCATTCCAGGATTTTGAACTTGCTAATTTCCAATAAAATTTCATTCAACACTCAAGTTTAAAATATTTATATCATATATAGTCACATTCTCACTACCTGAGTTTTTCAGGGTTGATGAGTGAAACGTATATATTCAACATTTTAGTTTCAAGAGAACTTTTATGTGATGATAAAAAAATATCCAGATAATATTACCTAAATTATTGACTAGAAACTGGACAAAAAGTGTTAACTTTAGTCATGTTAAATATTCTGAGTACATTTTTGCAAAAGCAGAGCAGAAAATATTCACAATTTATCTAAAAAAGGTATCAAAACATAATCCATGATTTTGTTACATTTTGTATGGAAAACTGGACAATTTTATTACTCACAAACTGACAAGTTTATTTGCAAAAAACGGACCATTATTTTGACCGAATTTCTACTCGCTCTACTGTGCATTAAATTGAATTTTTGTAGTGAAAGTTTTTACATTTAGTTTTCCATGCTTTGGCAAGGATTCCTTTTTGGAGTTATACATGAAATTCTGTAGAAAATCACATTAAATTTAAGGTCTAACATTAAAAGTCGTTAATAAGTCGAATAATCTAAATTATAAATGTAACACATAGTCTCCGATAACAATTCACATTGTTAATTCTTTTTTTATTATATATTACAACCACTTCTATCTCTTTTGGTTCTCTCTATTTTATTGTTTCGTCAATTGTATATAAACCCTACTTTGAAGAGTAGCTATTATACTATTTGTCCTGACGAATAAGTTTTACTAAAAAACTCTCGATTGCTCGGTCTCAAATAGTAAAATATATATTTATAATGTTTAAATTCTCATAAATCACATTTTTAACCATTTATTAAATAAATTAGGTATGGTACTAATAACTTATATTTAATGACAGATATTTTTTCAATATAAACATTTCTCGTTAAAAATGTTTATGAATTAAAAAAAAAATATATAAGATAAGTATTCTTCTTTTGTCATTTTATTTGCGTAATTAATCGGACAATTTCATTAAACTTAACATATTATGTATAATCTATTTTTTACTTTTAGTTGTGCTTGTGCTGCTGTGAAACATATTAATAAATACAAGGTGCATTTTAACATTTTTAAAAACTTAACAAAAAATTGTTCACGCTCCTAACACTACCCCGGTCCATTTTATTTGGAGTTGTTTCTCTCCAGACTTGGTCCCCAATAATATAAACGGTTTTGTTCTCTTTCGATCGTAAATTTCCATTTCGCCAGCACGCCGTTCTGTAACTCAGAGACTGTCACTCTGCTGTACCAAATTAATCGCGACTGACTTTTTTCGATTAGTGTTCGGCTCTTTGGCACTTCATGGCTTTGCATCTGAATAAAAACTCTATTTTGAAATTGACGAATATATTTGTTGATTAATTAATACTCCGTAATAAAACATACTAAGCGCTCAGGTTTATAAAATTGGACAATATTAAAATGCTATTTCATATTGAGAAAACGCGTTGCAATGTTATTGGCAATTTCCGAAAGCCAATATATATATTAGTAATTTTATGACACTTATATTTTTAAAAATGAAAAGATTTTTCTACTATATCTTGTGTGAATTTCAATTTAGTTCAAAAATATAATACCTAAGTAGACATGAAGTTTTTAAAATATTTTTGCAATCAAGCCAACTTTTCTTTAAATCCTTTCAATAAGTACGTCCCGGTTTCCGGAATCGGTCTACTACACTGTTGAATGTAAAGTTTTGTTTGAATTGCTGTATAGAATATTAATTTTCTAACGGGTTACATATATAGAAATATTGTATAAATACAATTACAAAAGAGATTTTTCTCAGTGGATTTAAACAAATTAATAAAATAATTAAAAATGTCATATTTACTTTACTGTTTATGCTCAATTAAGAAACGTTTAACCGATTCAAAATAAATTTTGTTTAAACACAAAAAGTTTAACCACTTCACTGGTAGCCGTTTTTAAATAAAAAGTGCCAAGACTGATACAAGCCAGTTTTTAAGATATCGAGTAACTGTGAAACATGGGTTCCATTTTTTCATAAAACATATCATTCAACATTAAAAAAACACCCCCCCCCTCCCCTTCACCCCCCACAGGAGTGAAGCATACATTTTTTGTTCAAAGTATACATTTTTCTTTATCAAATTTCGATGAGAATGTTAAATATGAGGTTTCTGCGGTCGCTGAATACGAATATGATCTCAGAATTTAAAAATTCAAAGTGGTTGATCCAATCTGGCGGACGAAATAAAACAATATTGAAACATATCTTTTGACAAGAAATGTGTTTATCTGAACATGACATCAAATAAATTTGAAGTGTGCATTGGTTTATAGATTCACAATAGCGGATCAAAAATACAAAACAGAACAAAAATGGAGTGCAACATCCTCCCACCTTCTTTGTGTGCAACTTCATCCTACCTCCTCGTGGTGCACTCTGGGGTCGTTATAATTAACCAGCTATAACGGTGGAGTTCAACTACACAATTTTTTAATTTTATGAAATATTCAAAATTGAGTTCGCCGAGGTAAGGTCAGAATTCATTTTGCCATCTCGGATATATAATTTTGAGTGTTGAAAATCTGAGATCAGATTCGTAATCAGCAACCCCAAAAACCTCCGAGTAACAAATTTCAGTCGTTTTCCACGCACAGAAAAAAAATTTGCTTGAAAAGCATATAGCTTGTAGCTGCCATACTGGAACCGCCATATTGAATTTTGAAACGGTGACCTCATATTCGTATTCAGCGATCTAAGAAACTACAGTATACCAAATTTCGTGGAAATTCATTGAAAATTGTGGAAATTATTTAAAAATGTACATATATGATACATTACCAGTCGTGGCACTTTTTTTGTAAACATATGATACATTACTAGTGAAGTGGTTAATTGTTTGTTCGTATTTTTTGATAATTAATTACAATATGTTCATAGTTATTTAAAAATTTGTTCACTGATACTTATGTTTTATATAGCTTCGAATAAAAATACATTATATATGACACCGAGCGATTTTTTAAATTTTACATAAAATCTCTTATTTTTTTATTTATAAATATTTAATGACCTCCAAAACAACCATGCATTATTATTTACAGACGTTAAAATATTCTGCAAATTATCAGGCTGATCATTATCTAAAAGGGCAGCTATGCAAGATATGTCACATCAGAGCACCGCGACGTATCTCAGAAAATTTTCTTCTTTTTTTTTCAATTGGCCGCACAGCGATGAACTAACCAATTGTTGACAGTTTTACATACAAAATGGAACAATTTCAAGGATAGTATTAGAGGTCCGTACCATGGCGGTGGGTTTTTAGTACAAATTCCTACTCGGGTATCGACGTTGATAAAACAACTTTTATTAGATGTATAACATCGCGAAACTTACTTGGTACTGAGTGAATCAAATAAAATTCTATTGGTTTCCTTTTTTTGACTAGGAACTTAAAGAGAAAACTCCCATAAATATCCGAAAAAGTAGGAAGTCGAACGAAGAAGATGTGGGAAAAGTAACTATTGGTTTGTTTGAATATGTCAGTGAGTTCGATCCTTTCCGTGTCACGATCGTGTCGTCACCACGTGATCGAAAATAAATTAATTTTACCCTAATTTTACATTTGATATGCGCATATTTTTTGCATATTTCAAATAATTATATGGAACAGTTATTAGATGGTATTATGCGACAGATCTGTGGGCATTTTTAATCCATTTAAATTCATCCAATATGTAAACACTTTTGCAACAGAGTACAGAGTGAATCGAATAAAACTAGTCAGAATTTCTAATCAGAATATAAGTATTTGAATTTATTATTAATAAAAAGGGTCAGTTGGTTGATAGCATAAGTCTCGAATCGATAGTCCTAAACAAAAATTCAAATATGTATATAAATGTTGTCTAATTGATTATTCTTTTACATATGTAAAATTTACATATTGATGTTTGCAAATAAAACAATTTAAATTTATCTTTTTAGATAAATGAGTTAAAACCCATATATAAACATAAAGATAAATAGGGCACATAAACAAACATTAAATACCCAGAATATTTATCTAGTTCGTTTGAGACTAGAAGCTGTGACCCGAAAAATCATAAATTATTTTGACAATATTACATTAATCAGAAACTCAAAATAACCTACTAAGAAATAATTTAATTAAATATTTTAACATGAATGATACTTAATGAATGATTAATATCAAAATTACTTCCGATGTACGTTTTTTATGTAGAATCCTATAAAAATAAACATTGTTGGTCCATATTAACATTAAACATGTGACACCCGTATTGCACTACTAACCAAACAACACAATCTCTCCCTGGATGTCCTGAGGAGCTCCTGAGGGCATCCTGAGACGGGTTGTATTGTTTAGGTACATATTACCGAGAATCTGGAATCGCCTCTAAGGGACACTGGATAAGTTTTAATTAGTTGTTTTATTAAGTGGAATAATTATTTTGTACCATTTAAATTTTAGGCCCATCCCGTGCTCCCCTTTTTCCCATCAACCAAACTAATGTGTAACTATAAATTTCAATCAAGTTCTAATAACTGGATTGTAAACATTTGCAAACGAATACTTCGAAAATAATCTAAAAATAATTCAATAACAAATATTCAGAATTGTAAGTTTTAAAACTGGTTGTTTTCAGCTTGCAAGCAACTATCCAGATCGGTGCAAGGTATTTTCGGTCCTTCCGATCCCCTTCTCGGTGCTCACATACAGAGTATCTGCGAAGCCCTCGACGTGCCACATATAGAGGCCAGGGTGGATTTTGAGCCTAGCTTTAAAGAATTCAGCATCAACCTGTATCCTTCCCAGGATTACTTGAACAGGGCGTTCAAGGACCTCATGTCCTTCCTGAACTGGACGAAAGTCGCTATCATATACGAAGAAGACTTTGGTAAGTTGAATAGTATAGTAAAACAATCAATCGCCCACTATAAAACCAGATTTTTAATTTCAAGTGTTATCCCTAACTTTTAAGAAAAGTGATTTTTCATAATGTCTCTAATCGACTGAATGATGCATCTCGATACTTAATCAAAATGTTTATTGATTATAGGGTGCGGGTCGAAAAACCGACAAATCAAAAAGCCGACAAGTCAAAAAACCGACAGCCATAAACTCGACAGTCGAAAAGCCGACAGTCAAAAATCCGTCACATGAAAAAATAGATACATCGGCAAGCGGACAGCCATTTTCTGAAGTGTCGGCTTTTCAATTGCCGGTATTTTTAGTGTCGATTTTTTGACCTATCTTCTTTTTGATTTGTCGGTTTTTTACCCGCACCCCACTTGTCGATGTGTCTATTTTTTATGGGTCGGCTTTTTGACTGTTGGGTTTTCGATTGTCGGTTCTATGACTGTCGGATTTTTGACCTATCGGCTTTTTGATTTGTCGGGTTTCGGACTCACCCTGTTTATCTAAAAATGGATCAGCATTATGACCTTTATTTTTTGAGAAATTGTTTTATGAGCTTGAATAGTTACTAATGTCATGTAACTATTTTCGAATAACACTTATAGAAGAAAAACGAATAAATTACATACCAATTAGGATGTTTTTCAAAAAAGATCATAAAGTTCTCCCTCTTTCTGAATTAAGAGGTAATGAAAATTGAAAATGTAATTAATTCACCGGTGATGTTCTGAAATAAAAGGGAAAATCTGATCAAATATTTGGGCGCAATTACACGGCTACGAGTAACACCGCGAGGGTTGAATCGAATTTGGTAGGAGATAAAAGGCGTTTGATAAGCTGCACTGTTTTCGACGTCGTTTTCACGCGATCGTAAATTCGCAAGACAGGTCCAAAGTGGAAAACGCGGGGACTGCAATATCGCGCCGTCCGATGAATTCGGAACAGGAAGCGCCGCCTTTTCGCGGATCAGGATGTCACGAAGGTTGGCAGTACTGCGGGGATGACGGGGATGGCCATAGGTCCATGGGAGGGAGCGGTGGAGAGATAGAGCGACACCAAGAGGAAGATTGAACGAAAGCGGAAGCGACAAGTTCCAACTTCGCTCGTTCCGACACCGTTCCGCCCACTACCCGTTCTTTCCGCTAACTCTTCTACCGCTCGGCACTTTTTACGAAAGCCCGGACAATGCGGAACTTGCTAAATCGGAATCCTCCACGGCCTCCAGAAACTCAATTTTCGATCAGACGTAACAACGATGTCGACCTTCCGCTCCCACTTCCACTTCTCCTTCGTTGGCAAGCTGTAATCGGCTTTTCGTGCACATTTTGCAGATGGATGAAAAAAGTCCATTTCAACCAAATTAGCTTGAAAATCTTAAAAAATGTTACAATTATCAGCTTTTCTCATTCAGACATTGTCAGAATGATGTATGAGCCAGAGGGCGTCCATCAATAATTAAGCAACAATAAGCCCTTACAATTATCATTTGATTATAAGTTATAAACAAATTCTATTACAATTGATTAGTAATCTTACTAGGTTCTAAAAATAGCTGTATTGACAAAAAGGGTAATTTCTGTCATTAAGATATACACTCCGAAACTGCAAAAAGTTAGAGTACCATGAGACCTAACAGCCAATTCAACTTTTCTATTTGACTAACGGAATTTAACATCTCCAAAGAATCCGTCCTACTCCGAGGGATCATCTATTCTCGGGGCATCAAAATGTGCAATAATAATGGTTAAGTTTTCCCACGAAGTGGACGATCACAGGAAAAAAACACAATTTGTATAAAGGACCGTACTTAAATTACGTAATGCTCCAGAGGAGGGGGGATGGTTTTACCGTTATTCGCTTAATATACTACTGTACACCTTATAACCTACCATTTTAAGGCGGCGGGAGAAGGGGTAGAGTTATGTAATTTAACCCTTTGAAGCACATTTTTCTGTACATGAAATTTATTACTCGTGGGTTTTCGGGGTCGCTGATTACGAATATGGCCTCAGATTTTTAAAATTCAAAATGGCGGATGAAATGTGGCGTGTAAAGAAAAATTTTTAATATTTTGATAGGCCATATTGGATCCGCCATTTTGAATTTTGGAAATCTTATCCCGGACTCGTCATCATCCACCATAAAGCTCCTTTTCAAAATTCTCATCAAAATCGAACCTCCAATAAGCTGGAGAACGCTTTTTCCAAGAAAAACTGATTTTTTTTTGGTGTTTGTTTATTTATGGCATTTTTATAACAAACTAAGTTTAAATATTAGTAGTGTAATGATGTAGACAAATACTTTAGCTACTGGAAAAACTAACCACTATTTCTAAATATTCATAAATTGAATTTTTATAAATAAAACTATGCTTCAAAGGGTTAAATACGGACCTAAAGGTTTTATTTCAAATACGAAAAGCAATGGAGATTTTGTGAGGAGCAGCCAATATTTAGTATATACTAATTTAAGTACGGATCTAATCTGTTCAAAACAAAGAATGAAACCTCACAGCGAAAGGAGCACGACCATAGATAAGGACATAAATCTTAGAAAATGGAAGTTCCCTATAGTATGACAAAGAATATAGCGCCAATGAGATTCAATAAATAATTTCCTTCACTATAAAAGAATTTTCCAAAAACTAACCTTGAATGTGATCATCTAATCAAGACAGTATGTTTCTACTTAAAATATTCATATAACAATATTTCATAATAATAATTTTTAAATTAATATAATTAAAACTAGATGCCTTCGACCCGGTGCCTACAATTTTGGCTAAATTCGTATTGCAGTTCCCTGACGAAAGGCTGATGCTTCCGGGAATATTCCCATTTTAACACTGCCAGGAAAGAAGGCGGCAGAGGGTAGTTCTAGCATCGTTAGGTTCGAGTAGTTTCTATATATATATTGTAACAATATCTTGTTCCTTAAATAGGGTGAATATGCCAATGAATGGACGGTTAAGCATTTTTCACACTTTGGTCGATTGTAACTTTTGAATTCTTTTATGAAAATTTAATTATGATACCACCATTAGAATCGTTAGACTCTGCTCTTTATGACCGTGTAGTTCAACCTTTGATTTTATTTAATTATTAACCTCGTCTTCATACATTTGTAAAAAAATCCGCTAAACCCCAATGAATAGACGGGTTAAATCAAATGGGATGTTTTCAGTATCAGTTTTGGATGGCTTTAAAACTTTGCTTTGATTTTACAAAATAATAAACACTGGAAGATCAATAGTACTGTAAATATTGTTTTGAATGTTCAAAGAACATAAAAATATGTATTTTGTTGCATGTTGTGCATCATACATTCATAAGAAATAGAAATATGTAGAAAATCGTCCATTCATTGGTAGTCGTCCATTCATTGGCATATTCACCCTATATTAAAATTGAAAATGAGCATTTTCAAAACTTAGACCCCGACCGCAGGTCAGCCGAAGCACTGATAAATGAGCACGTCTTGTTCACACTGATGCTTAAAAAAACGCGGTTTAGTCGAGTTTTTGACAGGTCGGGTTGCAGGAAATAAATTTTTTTATATGTGGGATACTTCGGATTCCGTTTTTTACGGCATTATCGTTGATTTTACGAAGAAATGAATACAATCTTTTTTGTAGAGAATTCGATGTTCTATATTTTTTGTTTGAAACATTTTTTTGTACGATTTGTATTTTTTGTTAAAAAATGGAAAAAACGTGTTTTTTGAGCGTTATTTTTGTTAAACCTCTCCATAATCTAGTATGCATTGTCTCCAAAAACTAATCAGATCTAAGTTTGGCCAAGAGAAACCCAAATCCGTTTGTACTTTTTAAATTCATCCTGCCAGTCGTGAGATATCGCGTATACAAAATTTTGCCCACGGACGGACGGACGGACGGACGGACGTACAACATAACGGACACCAATTTTTTTATTGTTGCTCTGGGTTCCTTAGGGCCTGAAACGTCGACATTTGATGAAAAACTATAGGGTAATTGTTTGGCGGGAACTGACCAAATTCAATACTTCACCAGACCTATGGTCTGGGTCGAAGTAATTTTATCGATTTAAGTGAAGTAATTTAAAATCACATATAATGGCCTTAATAGCATAAGAAAATAGGTGGCAACTTCATTAACTAATCGTACATAAATCAAAGCCTCCACCTATTATTCGAAATTCAAGATCAAGCAAGACCTACCTATTTGTAGGCATATGTTATCTTCTCTGTAGTTTTCCGATGATACTTATAATATTATACTACGTCAATTTTTATCTAATTAAAAGAGTTTACTTTTTAAGTAGAAATAGATTGTCTTGGTTAGACGAGCCAATTAACAGCATTTTATAATAATTTCCTTTGCTTTGAAAACTGCTATATTTTTCCTCGTCCCGTGATGATATTCCTTCTTAGTACAACAAGAAATATAATTCGTATGCACTTTTGTACTTCTTCTTCTGATAAATTCAACGCATCAATACTTGAACGAAACCTTCATGACTCTATTTTGAATTTGGACAGCATAACATCAACTGTGTCAAAGAAATAGTTATGATTCATTTAATATTCTCTTTTCCTTTTATTATGTTGTAGGATGTTTTCCATGGATATATGAACAAATCGATATTTCATCAAATTACTGTCACTAATCAGAGGAGAATTACCATACCGACATAAGAAACCTCGGTAAATTTTAATGGAATTTTCCCCATTAGAAACTTTTCCCGTAATGGTTTTTTAAATTTATCGATATTTCTTGTGCATTTTTTATATAGTTGATTAGTGGAACAATAAAGTAGTCATAAAATTCATATAACGAAAATAAAAATTTATAAACATGCTAAATATTGAGACATTTTTAAATGAAAATTTAATGCCTATATTTCCTACAATTTGACTATAAAAAATCGCCATGAATTCGTGGTAAATACGGCCGACATTTACCGTAGTTTTCAAGAACGTTGTAATAAATAAAAATCTCGATAATACAAAATATATTCAATTTGAGGCTTACAATTTTTTATTTTATAATAGTACGTTTTTGCAGAAAATGAATGATTATTTAACAGGATGAATGACATAGGGTATTTTCATACAAACGATTTATTTCTGAGTCATTTACAGATTATTTATTATCGTGTAAATTTGCAGACTCCAACGAGGCTTACCATGATGAAAGAAAAAACATAATGCGGATCTATTAATAATGCGTATTTTTATACTTTTTTCATTCGCCACTTACTTGAAAATATGAGTCAAGTCATTTATAGCATAATATCATTAAAATTGTAAATTAATTTCTTTGAAACGGTATTAAATATTTTTCCCAAATATACTACATCCCGGGTTCTAACTACCTTAATAAATATTCGATAGTTCATAATCCTGATCTATTTCCAAGCGAAGTTAACATAATATAATGTTGATCAATTTTACTTCTTAAACAATCTCGTTATTAAACTATCACCTTGTCTTTTAAGGTGACCTTAGTACTTGCAACATGCAATCAATTAATTACAAAATGTGTATTCAACTTAGAAATAGTCGATTTTTAAATAGATTAAATAATCAACATTCACATTAAGGCATATAAATATACAAAATATTTATTTATTTCAAGATATTTGTAAAAAAGATAAAAAATAAATATAGATAAACAGCAATAAACTAATAAATTTAATATTCCTTTTTATATATGTTTCAGGCCTATTTAAACTTCAAGACTTAGTGAAATCGCCGCCGTCTGCTAGAACGGAAATGTACATTCGCCAGGCTGGTCCTGGATCTTATAGACAGGTTCTCAAAGAAGTACGACACAAAGAAATTTATAAATTAATCATCGATACTGATCCTGCGCACATGCAGCGATTTTTTAGAGCGGTAATTATCTAATATACGATCACGATGTTATTGCATCCATACTTAAATACTACATTTTCAAACAACCATAAAATTACAATTCCAATTGTTTTATCGGAATTTGAAGAGATCAATGGTATATATGTCAAGTTTACTTGCATGATACAATTTGAAGTAATTTCATTTTAACAATTTGTCAAGCAAGTGTGGTAACTTGTATATAAGTCCACTTTTTCTTTAAAAGAAAAAAATTGTTAATATAATGAAATTTAATTCACTACATAAACCTAGAATTATTATGTAATATCTTAACTTAACTCCAAAATACTGTTATATAATTCATTATAATTTCATCTAAATTGGTTTTAAAATATGTATCCGGATGATAAATCAATAAAAATATAGTAGTATAGAAATGGAAGTGAGTTTTATGAACATAAAATATCATATACAATTGACGAAATCATATAAAAAAAGTCGGTAAATAAGTATACTTTTATTACCCTTATTGTCCGTTTTTGTCTGTAAATTTTAAGTATGGGCAACTTTCTTATTTATGCTTTAAAAAATCTTAACATTTGCAGGCGGGTATTTTCAAGTGTGCTCTTTGAGAATCGGGCACGAAAATTTTGAAAAAGCCATCCCTTCTTGCCCTATTTTTCAATTAAAAAAAAACGTGATTTTTTTAAGTAATTTTTTTTTTTAATCGTATTTTCGATGCGAAAGAGGTCTTGGTGATAGTTGAAACCGCGAAAACTCTGGCTCAAAATGTCAACGAAATAGCCGAACATTTATCCCCTCTTTTTCACAAAAGTGGACATTATTAAAAGATCTTTTTTTACTTCAATTTTCATTAATGGATATTACAATAAAAATCGCGATCTTTCCAACAAACGGGCTGCAGAATACATTGCGCGAATAACAATTAAAGTAATATAACAAATGTACTGAATTAGTTTATTTTTTTATTTATGACTAATGCGTTTTTCACTGACTATTTCTATTTTATTTAATTTTTCATAGTTAATCGATCGCCACAGCTTGTAGTGAGCACTGCCTCTGGCAATGTTTTTATTAAAAAAATCGATATGTTAACGTTTGAAAATAGACCTTCTCACGACGGTTATTTACACTTCCGTGAAATAAAACCGGTATAACCCCTTGCTATTTTACGTATTTATAATGTAAAGATAATTTTAAATATTATTTCTATATGAGTCCTAGAATCCAAATAGACCGTAAAATGTATAGAATATCATAAACTTCATTCAAATAACTTTACTAAAATATTATTAGTATTACTCTTCTGTATGTTTAAAATAAGGATATATCTTGTACCAAAATTTTTGATCCTTTTCAGATTCTGCAATTACAAATGAACGACTATAGGTACCACTATATGTTTACGACTTTTGTGAGTAATTTTATAAACATAATTATTATTATATAATGGATGATATCTTATTTTTATACTTAATTAAGTAATTTCTAGTTTAAATTTGAATTATTACAAAACAAAATAATGTTGTAACAAAAAAATAAGTTTTCTACTTCAATAAACATTTTAAATAGAAAGAGGATATCTTATGTATTAAAATATCACCCAATTTTTTTAATGTAGTAGTATTATATGCATTAATTATTTTTAAATTCAGGACATAGAAACTTTCGATTTAGAAGATTTCAAGTACAATAGCGTGAATATGACAGCATTTCGTTTGGTGGATCTTGAAGAACCAAAAGTTGCAGAAGCGCTGAAGCAAATGGAACGCTTTCAACCTGTTGGTCATCCTATACTAAATAGGTCCGGAATTATCCAGGTTTGAAATACAATTTAATCCACTATATAGTTATTTATTAATTTGTTTTACATATATTTTTATGAAGATTCTCGAAACTGTTAATCCACCTATTTAATACAAAAATAGTTACAACTTTAATTCATATTTGTAATTAACGAAATATTTGTACCGCTCTGGAAAAACGAATATCGACACATAAAAAAAGTTAAATAATAATGTGATTTTGAGATACTGAAAGAAAAGCGTCGAATACATTGGTAGTTTCGGTTTTCTTGCTTAATCGGATGGGTAGAGGTGTTATGTTACTAATGGTAACAATAATTTAAAATCCTGTAGGATGATAATAAAATAAAATTTAATCAATAATGGGAAGAACCACTACATCTCCAAGAAAGTAATTTAGAGATTCACCGTAGTGCAATAAAACTAAGTTTAACAAATAAAACTGTAAGTTTGACTTCCGCAAAACGTAGCGAAATGTGCCCACGATGTGCGTGAACAAAGTTTAAATTTTCCTTCTGGGTTGCATTCTAGGACACTTTCTAAGAAACTTCCAGCAAAAAATAAAAAATTTCCCTTGGCCGTTTTTTATTTACATCTGTTGAACATACTTTATTAAGTTAACGAAATGTCAAATACAAAAATATTTATTTCATAACATCACAGAAAGAAAAAAATAGTAAAATCTCATGGGATAACTATTTGAATAGTCAAAGTTACTTTTGTTTAGTAATGTTGACAGTTCGGTGGAACCTTCTATAGTAAAGGATAGTTCGTTTAACTGCGTAAATCGTCATCCTAACGAATCTGCTTACAAATTTTAAAGTAATTTATGAAATTAACCAAGTTTCAAATATAATTATATTTCCTAATAATGTATGTTCACATAAAAATTCATTCACAAATCAATCACATGATCCTAAGTTTAACTATTATATTCAACAATTTCGAAAAAGTTATGCAGATTTGCTCATTAGCATTAGAACAAAGTACATGCTGTAACGTATCATGTACCGTACTTTTTCAATAAAACTCAACAAGGTCTTGGATTCTTCAGCGAACAGTAGATTGAGTCGGTACATTCAGATTTCAAGAAAACTTGGGAGAAATATAACGTAAAGAAAAAAATATTTCAATAAATCTCCTGAAGGCTGTAACAGTCAACATTTTTAATTTTGTGGTATTCTTCTACATTTTTTATGTTATATTTATAAACATTGTTTTATAAATTAAAATATACAGAATATTATTTGAAATATATTAATTGGATCTCTGAGAGAAAAAAATAATAAAACCTAATAATCCCAGATTAAGATGACGATTTACGAAGTTAAACGAACTATCCTTTACTGTAAAAGATTCCACCGAACTGTCAAAATTACTATAAACAAAAGTAAATTTGACTATTCAAATAGTTATCCCCTGAGATTTTACTATTTTTTTTCTTTCTCTTATGTTATGAAATAAATATTTGTATTTGAAATTTCATTAACTTAATAAATTATGTTAAATAGATGTAAATAAAAAACGGCCAAGGGGATTTTTTATTTTTTGCTGGAAGTTGCTCAGAATGTGTCCTAGAATACAACCCAGAAGGAAAATTTCATGTGCCTTTTCCCCTCCATTTAAACTTTGTTCAGGCACACAGTATGCCCTAAAGCGAACCTACCTTACTTTTTCGCGCACTAAATTCGATTTTAACAAATCTGGAACTACCGAATAGCTTATTCCATTTAACAACATTTTACTAAAGGATATAGATCTATAACCATCTAAATTGTAATATGTATTTACTTTAAAAAAGGTTAAAATTTCGTTTAGAAAAAGGAGCCTGCAGTGGACAGGGGGTGTTCTCCAAAATGGATGTGCTCGTTTTTTGTCGGCTTCATGAAAGAATTCAATACTACTTTTTACTTCTACAGTGGTTTCCCCCTTAATTCAGAAAGTTTCGGCAATTTGCGATGAATTCAAAACACCATTACATCAGATAAAATATATGTAACATAGATTTTAGAAGAAAAATGTTAAAATTTGATTAAATGCTTTATTTGATTATATATATGATAGATAACATTTATAATAAAGACGAAATCCTCTTTAAAACAATAGTTCTAAAATGTGCTGTCTTATATCATCTACAACTTCTTGGAGATGGATGTACTCCGCTTGCAGTCAGATATGATTCATATTATTTTATAAAGTAATGAAACTCGTTAAAACATAAATAATGAATACCAAATTTATTTAAAAACTCGACGTTTTAAGAGATTTTAGAAAGCATTGCATTAATAATGCTTATTTTTATTTGTATATGTTATAGAGCTTCCATTTAACAGACCGTAACACTTGTTTCAGGCAGAACCAGCTTTGGTATTCGACAGCGTCCAAGTATTCGCGCATGGATTGGCAGCGCTGGATCGCAGCCATGTCCTTCGTCCTGCAAATCTTTCTTGCGAAAATGAAGAGCCATGGGACGACGGTCTGTCTCTGTATAATTATATCAATTCAGTAAGTAACATTTTATGTTTTTTTGTTAAAAACTGTACATTAAGAACAAAAATGGTAAATTACCTATTCTATCAGTGCATAATTTTTATTAGAAACTTTAATACATTTTCTGTTTATTAGTACATTCTAGTATTGTTTGGAGTTCTGAAAGGTTTTTTGTCATGGCGTTAAAGAGTCGTATTGTAGCACGCTTGACCGAAAACCTCCTTCTAAAGTGTTATAGAATAATAATCATATTTTATACGTTTTTTTTCTAACTAAAATCAGCGTTAGTATTTGAATTGATAAACAGTTGGAGTTGTATCTTCCATAGGAAAAACAAAGTTATAAATTATTTACATGTAATAGAATGAGATGAAGAATATTCAAATTTACTGAAAGCTGCAAAGGAGGATGCCCACGGGTATAGGTGGTCAGTGCCCTAGAGATGGAACCTCCCTAATTGGCATATCAGTTTAAAATGTGATGGGAGGTAACACCCCATTTCAAATTCGATGGCCCAGTCATAGCAGAAGGTTGAAAAAATCATTGTTGATATTTATTGTCTGATCCGTACATACCATTACTACTTGCATTTCAATTGATCTAGATTTGAGAATAATGCATCGGACGAAACATGCATTAAATATAAAATGTGAGTAGATACGGTTACACGTACATGTATACAGGTCCACGAGGTCAACCACCTATACCCTTGGGCAACTTCCTTTCCAATTCCTAGTGATTTGGACTCTTCTTTAACTGAACATACAAAAGCCTGTGGAAAAAAAGGTTATGATCACTTTCAGGACCCCCAACATTGCCATATTTCAGCCGTTTCACCCAATAATAGCTGCAAAAAATATGAATATTAACATATAATATCGCTATACCAATCCAAGCAAGTACTTTGGGCAATGGATCAGTATACGCTGAGGCGTATCTTCCTTTCCGCAATACAAATTGAATCACCCTTTAGTTGTAGTCGGGCTAGTTTGGAAGTGAAATTCCTATGCTCTGTCAAATACAGAGGAATACAGTGGTTGTCCGCAATTTCTCTTTCTAATCCTACCTATATTCTCGGAAATATTTTGTGCATAGCTCTTCTTTTGTGGTTGACTATTCATCTGTCCTACCATTTTTTTATTATCCTATTGCATGTTTCCAGATTTTGGCTGCATCCACTTTAGACTACATATATTTTCCAGCAGATGACAACCCTTTACAGTAATATTTTCTAGTCCTTTTGGAGTTCTTTCAGAGTACTTTTAGATTTCGATGGTTTATGGCATACAACTCGTCAGAATATAAATTGCATTCATGGAAGAGTTCTTTAAGATCCAGTTATTATCAGAGGAGCACACATTTGAGTAAGGGAGAGTGGTGTAAGTTGGCACTTTTTTTTTTCATTTTGCTACAGAATTTTTTCAGTAATGAATTTTAAAATGTACTATGTGGCATTCGAAAGATCATAAATTTTTTAATTTAGAAATTTTTTTATCGCGTCTCAGAAAAAAAGTTACAGTTGATTTTCCAAAAAGTGAAAAAAGTCACTTTTTTCAAAAGGTGGTGTAAGTTGACACATGTTGAAAAGTTAAGGAGAAAATTAGTAACAAGCCTTAAAAAAATTGTAAACCACGGAATTTGGTGCTAGTCTTATATATTGTTGTCTTATTCTATTCTTATATAAATTTATATAAATTTTGTTATTTTAATTGCGCCAAATGAATGTTAATATTTCATTTAAAGAGGATGTTATCTCCGGTAAACATGTAGTAAATAAGTAAATAAATAAATAAATAATACAAAATATATATATCCATATGTAATATACATAAATAATACATGCCAACTCACACCACCTTCCATGTTCCAACTTACACCGTCTTCCATGTGCCAACTTACACCGCATGTCTATTTTTTATAATTTATGTAATAAATTATTTACCCGATATTTTTCGTAACACAACCAATACCAATAAAAACCGTTTTGAAAATAAAGTAAAACACACACTTACCTTAATTAAATTTTCAATGCAAAATATTCTTTTACGTGCATTTGACGACACAAATTGACAGTTTCGAACTATCGAATATTGTTTGTATGTTGTATTGCTTCGAAGGAAACAAGTAACAATGACTACATACCATCAAAAGTTGCATTAAAGTTAGTTTATAGTATAGAAACGGTAAGTCCGGCAACACTGTAGCGATTAGAAATTGGACTGTGCCTACTACACCACTCTCCCCTACTTTTTATTTTGTATATGGACTTCCCAATAATGCATACAGAATCCATACATAGAAGTATCTCAGACGACATAGTATTTGGACGATGAAGAGTCCACACAATTAAAAGAACGATTATAAAGTAGAATAAATTAAAATGGAATACAGCCCTAACAGCACCGAACCTTATGACAAGGTTATTTAAGGTTACTGTAAGATTATCAACCTTAAGTCAAGCTTATTTAACCTTACTTCAAGGTTTGGTGCTGTTAGGGAGTGAAATGTTTCTATTCACTTATTTTGTTAATTTTTGTTAAATTGAGGTGTCCATTTGGAGCTGATAGTAAATAATTTGTATTACCTCTCAGTTCCATCTAATATCCCGGTTAAAGTTACAAAAAACTGCTTTTCTCCAGTATTTCAGGAAGTATTAAATGAGCAAAGAAACTCGACACAATCTTCAATAATAGCTTAAAATTAAGCTTAATATAACAGAAATTATAACATCACCCAGTAAGAAGTATTGCCTGAAATGGTTATTCGTCTCTATAATATGCGCGAAACAACGTCCTGCCCGAAATATCTGTTATTACCGCTCAATTTCGCCCCGATGTCGATAAATGCTTAGGGAGCGGATGTAAAGTTGCACGTTTTATTATTTGAACTGATACATTTTTATTTGATACAATCGTTTTATATATTTTCGAGATTAGAGATTACGATTCCGATATTAAAATTAACATTCAATGGACGAGAGTTTATCATCGCGCATAATGAATTGCTTTCGATTTGTTAGTCAAGAAGTTTCTTGGTAATGAAAGACTATAAGGTTATATTAATAAAAATTAATCGAAAACAAGTTAGAAGTTTTCCAGAAACTAACCAGGAAGTTTTCCAGGAACAGCTGCAAAATGTGCATGTAACGCAGGATGCACATTAATTGCAAAATTATTAACAGAGATAATAAAAAATCCTTCTTAGGCAGGATTTTCAAATTTAAATTACATCGTACAAATACCTGTAAAACGAACATGGTATATAATTTGATGATATAATTCTAATTATATTTTAAATACCGGATTAAAGTTATTAATCTTCCATGTTCATCGCTGAAAATTATAATTTTTCCTGTATTAAAAAAAAATCCTCTTTATCCAAATCTAGCCGTAAGTATGAAAGCTTTTATCAGCTAACTTTTAATTCTAACATCGGAATCGTCATCTGGTACCTCGAAAACATATTATCGATCATTTGCATCAAATTAAAATTCATATTTTACTTGTAACATCCGATTTCAGGCAGTAAACCTCTTACTAATGCTTTAATCGGGACAAAAGTGAGCAGTAGTAGCAGTCAGTTCGGTCACGACGAAAGAAGGTTGCCCACGGGTATAGATGGTGTTATTCCCTGCGTAACCTCCGAAACTACGTAATTCGGACTGAGTATGATGAGATGTAACACCTCATGTAAAATTCGATTGTTTTATCACGTCGAAAAGTTTAAAAAATCGTTGTTGAAGTCGCGAATTTTACATAGGAAAATGTAGTAATGATAAGTAGTAACAGCGAATCCGTTACGAGCAAATGATGATGCAGGCTGTTGCTACTGAGAATACTACATTTTCCTATGTAAAATTCGCGACTTCAATAACGATTTTTTAAACTTTCCCGCTTGATAAACTAATCGAATTTGGTATGAGGTGTTTCATCTCATCATACTCTGTCCAAATTACGTAGATTCGGATGGTACACCTCGGAGGACAAAACGAAATGGGCATTCTCCTTTCGGGGATAACAACAAACAATAATTTAGGGAAATATTTTGTTACAAGATCATAGTACAAAAGATGTACTCCTCAAACATTAGTGAAAATGTCGTTTTTTTTCAACTTGAACCTCTTATTGTATAGAACCAAAAGCTAATAAAATATGTTTACTATCAGAATGGACTCGTTCAATGTTACCGAAACCCGCGTGTTCATGAAATAAAATATGAAAATACGAAAATAATGAATTTTTTCTCATATTAAAAAAAAAAGTAATTGCACACAACTATTTAGGAAAAATCAAAACGTAAATAATTCGTCCTTATTGGGTAAACCGTCGATCATCCCTCGCCTCTAAAGTGGAGAAATTCGGCAGAGTTTTGGTTTCGATCAAAGGAGCTAATTACCGACGAAGCGAAAGAGAGGCGGTTACGAAGCGTTAACGAGTTTGCGCGGTGGAGACGGAAAAAAGAAACTGCCCGAAAGGGAGATTGGGACGGAAAAGGCTTTTTCTCATTTCGCTGATTATAAGAAAGGGCGCACGAAACAGGCGTTTCTCTAAGATCGTTAGCGAGGCGGTAAATTGCGAAAATAATTACTGGCCTGCGGAAGACCTCATCGATTGATAGGGGAAGAGTGGGCACAACATTTTTGAGGCGCCCAACCAGGCAACTTTATGAATTTCAAATTTTTCAAATTTTAATAAGTTTCCACGGTGCACTGAAAGTTTCTAAACGATGGTACGGAAGCTGCAACGAGAATTGAGTGTTATAACTTGGCAAGTATATAAAGTAGAGTAAAAGAATTCCACTCCGCCTAATTGAGCATTTTCACTCAACATTTCTAACAAAACATTTTGAAAAGTTCTTTTGAATGCAAAATAGGCACAAAATAGATTGGGGATGAAAGTATTAATATAGCAAAAACTAAAATGCAGACATTGAAATTGAATATATTCGAATCCGTTTTAGCTGCTTTAATCGATAATAAAATGTTTTATCATAAACATATAGACATATTTCTAACTAACTATTCGTATGTGGCACGGGGAAAATGCAGGAAACAGGTTTATTTCATAGACTCCCTGTTTTGTTCTTGAGTGATGTAGTAATATATTCAATTTCGATACCACGATAATCAAATCTCTGCAATGCTCTTGAATGCTTCCTTCAGAAACCTTCGCCATAGTGATCCCCTTCTAAATATAAAATTGATGGAAATACCCGTGTCGAAATTGTAGCGGGTCTTGGATCGGGTCCTCCCAAGGAGAATTTGAAACCGAGCTCTGATCGGAATGCAGTCGGGTTTTCCTGGCTGTTTCTGGGATCCGACCGGGCTTGTCACGCTTCTCCGACTACAGCCCGGTCAGATTTGAGATACTGACCGGGCTAGGACTGGAATCCAACTCTTATGTTCAGAAACCTGCACGCCGGAAGCTGACTATCGCCACTTGAGAATGTGTTATATTAACAAGTAATAGAGTAAAATATTTGTTACCCAAATTTCGTCATATTTAAGTTATTAGGACAGAAATCATTTTCGCTTAAAGGGTTTTTTAACGTTCTTTATCAATAGTTGTTGGTCGTAATAGAGAACGAAAGTTTCCATGCGTGCGTCGAGTATGTGCCTTATTTGAGACTTTCTGCAACGGCAAGGATTTAAAAGAGCACATGCTTATCCTGCGTGGCACTCACAGGATATGAAACTAATTTCGACTAGGGGTTAAGCATTCGAAGCATATTATGGTATTTAGCATTTTAGATTTTTTTATGTAAAATTCAATTATATCAAGGAATTTAGTGCACGTATATCTTAATTTTGAATCTTGTTATTGTCTATTATTGTATCAAATAAATTTAATAAATATTTTAAGGTTGCTCTATCTCTCTAAATTCGGCTTGAAATAGCATTTAGATGAAATAAAACGTAATAAATCCTTTTGATGTCCCGCAACAGAAAGTACACGACTAAAATCGTCAGCAAATTTTCCTGAGCCCAGAAATGAGGCGTACATCGTGTGATTATGCTTTTAAAACTTGCGGAATCTCATGCTGTGGACATTTTTCCGTTCCGGTGAACGAAAAGGAAAAACCGGCGAGTGCGTCCGGAACCACATTTACATCCAAAGTACCAGCCCGGTACCTATTCGCGTTCATGATCTTGTTATTTGTGGTCCTTCGGTGGCGCTGCGTAATCATACACGCACCCCACACCGCATACGTACATTCTGTAAATACCTCAGTCACAAACCTTCCCCCAAGGCCCCCTTATTCCCACGAACCCGACGTCTCTCGGCGTCGACGTTGCTTTAGTTTCCGCGTCCGTTCCCCTCAACGTGCATATGTAAACACGCCGGGAAATGCGGTTTATGTGCACTTCTGATGAGAACGGGGAGATTCATGGACGTACACGTTGGCAAATAGGTGTTAGAACTTGGGGGAATTTGTGTATATGCATATCGTTGTGAATGACGCATCAGGATTGATGCAAAGTGAAATAAGCCAGTTGAAAGTCTGGCGAGCTAATCTATCAAGGCGTCCATTGACTTCGATTAAATACGCGAGGAGTGAAATTTTGAAATATGAATAATTGGAAATTCAAACTTTGAGGTAATCTGATTGAAGTGTTCATTTTAGTATCCTGTAAAATTTTCAAAAAATACGGAAATATCAAAACATAATTATGCTCTATATTAAAAGAGTACTGAAGATTATAGACTGTACGTCCATGATACGTAAAAGGAGGATGTCCACAAGTATAGGTGATTTCCGCCCTCGAGATGGAACCTTCGAAACCGACAAATTCGGATAAGGTATGATGAGAACTAACACCTAATGGAAAATTTGATTGTTTTATCATCTGGGCAAAATTTAAAAAATCGTTGTCAAAGTGGCGGATTACACATAGAAAAATGCTGGGAATCTAAGTAGTTACAGTCTGCGAACAACACACAGTGCGGCCTATTGCACCTACTGCGAACAACACACAGTGCGGCCTATTATTACTGAAATTACTGCATTTTCCTATGTATAACCCGCCGCTTTAAAGGCATTTTTTTTTAATTTTCACAGATTATAAAATGATTGAATTTTCCATTAGGTGTTAGTTCGCATCATACTCTACCCGAATTTGTCGGTTTTGGAGATTCCATCTCGAGAGCGAAAATCACCTATACTCGTGGGCATCCTCCTTTGTGGTCCATAAATTTGTACATGTAAACCGTTCGACCATTCTACGTACATATACGGACGTTCATTACACTTCCACACATGGACGTATATTTTTCGTCAAACGGGAGTGTATATTTATGGATATACAATGGAGGTTGACTGTATGTACGAGTGCGTCCATTGCAAATCTATTTTTCGATATTCAATTGGTCCGTTTCTAGATTTATAATGGACGTCTATTGCATGTACTCAATTAGCACATGTGCCTTTACTCGATCCTTCGCGTACGTCCATTGGACGTCCGGTATTCGCACGGTTTAAGTCGCTGGTACGTCCAAATTACATCCAAATGCTGTCCCTCAAATAGATACATATAATTATGCCCATTTTTGTCCAGTTTTGTCCAGTTTTGTCCAGAAAAGAGTTATTCAAAAGCTGTTGTATTTGTCTAGATGCCTCATAACTTATTTATGAAAAATTCGTGTTTGAACTTAAATACCTAATAATGCCTTTAACTGAAAGAATAATATGTCCATAATGAAAGTGTATGCTTTTCAAATTATGTAAGTCTATGCGTAATCAATATGTTAAATTATTAACACATAACCATTACGAATTTAATCATTTTTTTTAGAACTTTTTTCCTCGTTTTAATTATAAGTAATGATCATTTCTAGAAGTTAGAAACATAAAAAATGCAGTCTTCTGATATGCGCATTACTAAAATTTGTATTGAAATGTTTTATTATATCAATCTATCTATATTTTTACGTGGAATTATATTTTGTGTATTTGATTATAGTTAACTTATTCCATATCTTAGTTGAACAATTAATATCTGACAAATTGTATAGGGTTTAAATCATAAAGTATATAATCATTTCCTATTCTGCTGGCCATCAAATTTAATAAACTTTTACACTATATTATAAGTAACTGTATTTCGCACGATAACCCACAGTAAGCCAGAGTCGGGTTCGATTCTTCGTCAGGGCGTTTTTTCTAATTCTAGGCTGTCTAATTTATTTGTCAGCGTTAAAATTTATAAACATATTATAAAATATATACAAGTATACTTAAAATATTAATAATATAAAAATTAATTTAAAAATAAATCCCACTGTAGTAATTTGTCGAATTGTTTATTTTTTTACGGAATATATACATCCAATGTACGTCCTTTGTATACCCACGCATCTTTTATATTCTACGGCCGTTCTTTTCTCTGTATAAATTCCATATTTCATCCATTGTACGTCCAAATTTGGTGCCGTCCAAAAAAGTACATCCATTGGACGTACATACTAGTGACATTTGGACGCAGTTTCGACGTTGCCATGGTCTTGAACCGAATGAATTCTGGACGTCCATTTGACGTATGCGACGAATTCAGTGGACGTCCATTCGACATTAATTTGAGATATATCTGCTAATATTATTAATTAGGTAATGGTTTAGATACATTCTGAACCTATAAAATATGTATTTAATGAATCTGACTCGAAATGAAATTAAAATACAAGTTATATCGAATATCAAAACTTATAGAAAAATATAAAACTTTTAACTTTAATAGACTGCTTCGTATTCGGAAAAAATTCATTTAATGAAATTAAAGTACTAAGTACCAGAATCATAGTGTTGAGTCTAATAATAAACAAAATATGAAATTCGTAATACTCTTTTGAATATTTGAACTTTTTTAATTCCAACTTTTCGCAGAACGCGAACTTACTGTAATGATGTATTATTTTACATTTTAATATGTAAAAGAGTGTGATTGCTGTGCCTGTTTTGATATTAAATTTCGCAAGTATATATACGATAACAAACCAAACTTTAAAATTAAATTGTTATTGTAATTTATTGTTAGTAACATTTTTAACAAAATAACAAGTTCAGTTTTCAGTAATTCTATCACACTGTTTTAACAGATATGTAACAGTAACTATTTTTAATTGAATATTTTCTTAATTTTAAAAATTCGTGAAGTAGTCACATATAATAATGTCTCTAAAGATGCTGAAGAAGATGTTAAATTAACCGTACAAAAAAAGTATTAACACATGAAAAATTACAACTTTTTATAATTTTTGCAAACTGTAACATAACGTTTTCTGCTTACAGTTGAAATTCGTTCATTATTTACAAAAGCATCCATATAACTATTTATACTGTGTATGTCAAATTTGACGAATGCAACTTGCACCGTTACAGTGCTACCTTTTTCACGGGTTCTAATGGGGAAACTGAATGAGTGCAGCTGTGAGCAAAAAAGGCTATCTATCAACCAACAGTAGTAAGACAATTCGAATATTTTCCAATAAATGATCATAGTGGTAAGACAAGCATTAAGAATATTAAAATATTGAGAAATAGAATAGATGAATAATTGAATGTTTAAAGTATAATACGTTAAATGATTTAGTAAGATATTTCGATCGGTTACGCGTGCCAGTATGTGCTTCGCACATCACGCATGGGTTATATTATACTAAAACTTGCTTTCAGGAGGTTGTTTTCGAAGTCTATAGATATCTTACACCTTAGTTTTTCATTGTCTAGCTGGTACCGCCCCATAGTTTATGTCTTGGGATTCTAAACTAATGGACCGATATGTCTGAGCAACGTAAAATTGTGGCGCGACGAACTTGGCTTTATACAGAACATTTTATTCCGCTTATCTTTTTGCAAACTGTGAACTTCTATTATACTAATCCTAAATTATTCTGTGGCATTTGAATATTAGTATTCTTTCACGAACTTTACGATATTTTTTATTAGATTGATTGCAAACTTTCCTTCATAATAAAAACAAAATAGTAAATATTTCTTAAACTTTATATAGAAAATAGTAAACCATTACAAATTAAGACCAGTATAAATGTGGAATTTAATTCTATATTCACCGCCATAGGAAGAATGGAATGATCGTAAAACAAATTTTAAACAAATCCATAATCAATTATTGTTAATTCTGCAGTTTAGTATAGTATATTGGATCTGACTTTTTGAGTTTTGAAATTCTCAGGTCAGATTCGTAATCAGCGACCCCGAAACCCATGAGTAACCAGATTCAGTTCGATCAAGTAACTTATTATATTTCAATCCGCCATTTTGAGTTTTGAAAATATAAGGCCGGATTTATGCTTAGCAATCCCGAAAATCTTCATATAGAATATTGCACAAAAATTGGACGAATACTATTTTGAATAATACATTTCTATTTTAAGGTGATATTTTCGGTATTTTTTCGGTTTATGTCACCAAATTCACTGAAAATATATACCAATTTAGATTGTAATTCGTCATACGTAATGTTAGATTCTGTAGCCTATTACTATACTAGAATTACAACAGAAAAATAATTAAATCTGGTTAAAAGTGGCTTAGAACCGGGGGAAATGACACAAATGTAAATGGTTACATACATATTACATAGCGGTAAAGGAGAATGACTGGGATAAGGGAAAAGTCCGTGAAAATGAAACCTCTCTAACGTGGATAATATGACAGAAAATTGAAGATTTTTTTAACTGTTTTTTTTTTAAACAAGCAAAAGGGGTGGTAATACTATATCAGAACATAAATAACAGCGTAAAACTAACTACCCCAACAGCGGTTATACATCAATCTCGAAATAACACCCCTTAAAATATTTTAATGTGGACCATCTTTGTACACACTTACAGCGCCATACGCAAATCATTTAGGAAGTTCTGTAGCATTAAATGCAACGGTATTTAAAAAAAATAGATAGTATCTTCATTAACTAATCTTACGCGGAATGAAATACCTAAATTAAAAACTAAATATCTAAAATCAACCATGGTTTGTGTTATGCTTTCTGTTCTCCTATTTCTGATCAGCATGTTTTGATGACATCTGATAAAGACGGATCATAAACAACCATAATTTAAAGGCACTTACTAGACATTTTTTCCAGTGTACATCAGGCTGAATAATCTCTAAAAACCATCCCTATGATTTTTTAATTCCTTCAGAAAAGGTTTAACTTCCATGTATTATTTTTTTAAACGAGTAATTTCTCGCGAATGAGGATTGCACAATATTATCTGCGTCAATACCAACGCAATTAGGCTTTTCTCTATACTAACCGCGAACGGAACGTGCTTAATATTGGACACATCATCGCAATTCATGGCTCTGGAGCAAAATTAACAGTTCATCCGACTATAAGAGATTCTATTCAAGAATCAACGTCTATACACTCACTTCTACTTGTACGTAGGATTTTATAAGCCTTCATTTTTTAGAACTGAATATTGTTATTTTAAGTACATATAGTACAGGATACAGGACGTTTTGGCGCTGCCATATCGACGTCAAACTATTTGACCCTTTTTTTGTCGCGAGAATCATTTTAGATCATAAGTAAATAGTAAAATGAGGGGAAGCGGAGAAACGCGAACATCACAAAACTAACCTAACCTAACCTTTCAGAACTTTCTCTACTTCTACTAAAGCTTAAAAGAGTATGCGAGCCCTAACCTAACCTAACCAGTCAGAAGTCCGGGAAAATTCTGACGAGGAAATTACCTCCGGGAAATTATTTCTTAAAAAAAAAGTGCGGTCACCATAAATACGAAATAGTAAGGCCGACGTCTGCTTGGTTTGGCGTGGGAACGTATGGGCAAAAAATGACCTGGAAAAGCGTTACATGGTTGATTTATCAACAACCCTCTGGCTACTTAACAAAAGGTAGTGGCACCAAAACGTCCTGGCGCCAAGACATCTTACTCCGCGTATACTATTATTACCAAGTACCTCTCTTAAGTTATTATCTTCGTTTTCAATCACATCGGAAGGCAAAAAAGACAGAGCTGATGATTGTATCTAAAAGAAAAAATTATTAAATTATGAAATAAAACCAACATATTCTTAAAATTACCGGCTTCCTGGCTCAAGCGGTAACGCACTGGACTACGAAGCCGTAGATCGTCAGTTCGATCCCCGTCCGGTGAACAATTTTTCGATTTCGTTTTCAAGCAGCAGCTCGCTGTTGGTAAAACGAGCGACGTTGTTTGTTTACCTTTCGAAAATATTGTTTGTCTGGCGGAAATGGACTCATGACCGCTGCTGTACTTGGTGTAGGTTCCTGCAGTTCCTACATTTCATACAAAAATGTGATGTATGGCGCCATCTAGGAAGTCCGGCTGCAGCTCTCGCAAATCTTAAGATTCATCATTATACTTATGCAAAAACTGTAAAAGGGCGATTCCGTCCGTTAAATAAAAAATAAAGAAAAAATGAAGAAACTGTCAAAATATTTATATACCACTTCCACAATTCAGATATGCAACACTTTTAACATTATCGTTTTACATAACTCCCAGAAATTAATAATTTGCTTAACAGTAAAAGCAAATAAACTTCACTTATAATCTTTAACTGTGTATAAATTTAAATGAGCCCATTTCTTAGAAGATAGGCTGAATTAAAAAATGCCAAATTTACCATTTCTGCAATCTAGCGACAGCAAAGTCACTTCATCAGGAACATTTTTGTTCTGTTTTTATTAACACCGACATAAATGGATTTCGATCACGTATTGAAATAAAAAGATAATTGGGTGAAGTTGATGTAATATTAATTAACGCGATTCGTTTCGATTCATTGTTGGAGGAAGACGAGACCAGAGCGAATAGACAGCTGCGAGTGATATTTTCCGGTGGACCCGGCCGAGCAGATTTCCGTGCTAATTACCTCTGAGCTGGCATCGACTTTACGCCGCGTGTATTTCCTGGACACCGGCTCGTGCACACTCGATACAGAGTGAATTATGCCGGGTTCTGCCTCCATAAATCCATTTGCACACGTTTACTTACCCAGAGAACAGCGTGTCAACCGTGACGATCTACGCTCGAACGCGGCCCGCTGCGTACGCGAAACTCACACCCGAACATGCCCGGATTTACTTCCCATTCTATATAGAGATAAGCCGTCAGTTCACCGATAGAAACCGGAATATTAGGTGAATGTTATTCCATTTCATCGATCTATTTCAAAATCGATGTTCGAGATATGTCAAACAACCAGTTTCTTCCAGCCGAAGTTTTATTTTTTACCACAAGCAAACTTAAAATTGTCTTCGTTTTACACATGGTCCTAGAATTCAAAAGTTACATTTCTGACAGGAAAAATGAATTTCGAATGGATCATTCGTGTTGTGAAAAAATATAAGTTCTAGACAGATTCATCAATAAACGCATGGATTATCAGTCAAGTAAAGAAGTCTGCCTCTTTTTTTAAATCTCCATGTCTTATAAATTTGTTTATACTTCTCTACCTTCCACAAAGGTGTCTCTGAAGCTACGCAAAAGTTGTACAGATGCAAGTAAAGTTATGATGCGAGAACTGCAGATTGTCTTTTAATGACACCATCATATATTTTTAGTTTTAACAATACTTCTTTTGTATTATACAACTCTATCAAAAAAGTATGCCACTGATAATTGTGGATTTAAAATATATAACATTATTAGTCGTTTAAGTATTCTCCCAAACGATTTGGCACCCCTATCTTTCAATAATTTTTAAAGAATTCAAATTTGGCGGACTCTTGGTCTGCAATAACAACTGACGATTATTGGAAAATGCCCGCTGGTTCGGAAATGAAAAGAATTTTGACAGAGGGAAACAATATTTCAACCATGTAAAAATTGTTATTGCAGATCAAGAGTCCGCCAAATTTGATTCTTTAATAATTAACACAAAGCTTGCATTAAATTCCATTGTTGTCCCAACAATTTTGTTAAAGCGAGAATATTTGTTATAGTAATAATTTTCTTTCTTCACTTTTTAAGTCCTACAATTCGTACAAGGAAATCCCAAGGGCGTTTCGACCAAGACAAGGTCCCATCCTGAGGACATCCTTCCTCCCTCTCGAAGTGTCCTAAGGAACTTCTGATGACTCCCACATGTCCGCTTTTTCATCCTTGAGACATCCTGATGGGATACACTCACGGACATAAGTATGTCCTCGAAACCTCTCGATGACATCCCCATCAGGATATATTACCGATCGCAGGACGTCCAAATATTCTTTTTTTATCTCAGTATATCCTTGAAACATACCGATCGAGATATGAAAATTGTGCTTTTTTCTCCATTTACAATTCCACATTTTTTTTTCAATCTGTTTTAGATGGCACTTTAATCGGCTAATTAAATCTATCGATGCGACTCGATTTCGGACAGGGCGCATCTGATCGATAGGTAATAAACAGAAAATGAATTTATTTAGGTAGTGTACATCAAAGAAAATCTTATTAAAAAAGCACCTCATAGGGACACGAGTCTACTACGTCCACGTTTTTGTGCCTGTGGTAACACTAAACGTAGAATAAACCTTTCCATTGAAACAGGTTTTTTAAACGTATTTATTAACAGTATTTTAATTTGCAGAGCACGATGTGTATTCCTTGAGAAATTCTCACTCTGTAATAATATCTGTAATAAAAATTGGGATTTCCATTTAAAACTCGACATATGACCCTTAAATAACCCTCAAATTTGACCCGAAGGTCAATGCCAAGATCACAATATGACGACTCCCTTTAATCCCGACTTTTGTCTGAAACATTTGTTGACATAACCATGAAATTTATTTGGAACAATAGATTAAAACGGACCTCCCTACTGTATTATGTATAAAATAGAGGAGGCAAAGCATCCAACCTTGTGCGCCGGGCCGATGATTTTCAAAATGTATTTTTCTCCTGGTGGGACATCCTCAGGACGAACTAGTGGTATTCATGATCGATCTACGATTCTCGGTGTAATTTACGGATATCGTAGCAAAAGTGTATACTTCATAAACTAGAAGTTATCTATTTACATGCATAACAAAATCAGTAAAAATATTATTGTTTTGCAACTTGCGCAAAAAGATACTATCGATAATGACAACGATGACGTTGTTCTCCCAATGCCATACCAATAGTTCGTCACTATAAGGCGGTCAAAGCTTTACGCTACTTAATCACAGTGAACACAAAATGCATTCCTAATACATATATAAGCGGGCATTATTTTAAATCATGTAATAATCAAGCATATTAAGCACAAATTACTTAGCGATTATAGTATCAACGGTGTCATGCAGTAAGGCAGTAGAGTAACCATTAGTGTGAAATTGTAATAGTAACATAGAATAATATTAAACATAAATGACGCAGTTGTAGGTATTTTTTCTGGGTTATGAGTCTCCAAAAATTGAATGTACAAAACTAATCTTCCATTTTGGTACGATTGGTTTGAAGATAAAACATTAAAAAACTCACTTGGATTTTTACTAAATATTAAAAAAATAGCAAAGATATGATCAGGTGAATAAATCTGCAATGCAGACTGCAACATTCTAACTGTAGACCGTAAAGACATCATAAATTTACTGAATATATTGATAAACGAAATGTACGGATTTATTTCTGAAAATTACCCCATAAAATAAAATATTAGTGTAAACCCGAAAGGAAATTTCAAATACAATAATGTGGATAATTTGCATACCAAGATTAAGTTAATTACTTCAAAAAGTAATTTTCACTTTTCTTACAGCGTATTACACAAACGATATGAACTAAATTATTGATTAATTTCAGTTTCTCAAACAATTCAAAAAGTTTCAATCGAACTTTCTTAACGAGCGTAACTATTTGGTGTTGCAGGCAGGCATCCTTGGCTTAACGGGACACATCGAATTCAACGAGGGTAAGAGGAACAATTTCAAGCTGGATTTGCTGAAGTTAAAAAAGGAGGAACTCGTGAAGGTTGGCGAATGGAAGCCCGGAAGTGGTGTAAATGTCACGGACGTCGAAGCTTTTTACGAGACGACCGTCGCCAACATAACGCTCGTCGTAATGACGAGGGAGGTTCGTTTCTTTCCCATTACTGCAATTCTTCCACATAAACGAGTGTTATGTATGAAATTCCATACGTAAAGAGAAAAACATATACATACTTATTTCTTCATAATTTGATGAATTTTTTTTAATGACAGCAGGTTCATCCCCTACAGTTTTATTTTCAGTATTTGAAAAAATTTAATGTATTTTATGACATCTGCACTAATATGTTTAAAAATCTTTCTAACTCTGGAATCTATATGATTTTCACAGCAGGTTTTCATAACATTTTCTTCTTTTATATGAAAATATTTTGTATTATAGAATTAGAGCAAATCTATCTTCGTTATGCAATTCTTTCGCAGGAAGTCCAGTAAGCGCCAGTAAAACACGCTGTTGCTTCGTTTGCTGAATGAATCTCTAAAAACGCACACTCAGTAGTTGCTAGCAGTTTAATTACTTTATTCCCTGTGCGGTCGTTCATGCCCGGAAAACACAACGAATGTACTTCACTGGTTTCGTATCTCCTTGTCCCTTTATGTAGCCTCTTACTCTCCGTTATCTTGTCTTTTATTTCTTGTGCACTTTGACCAGTACTTTTCGAGTAATTTTCGAAGAGTTAACGTCCAGTTAATATGGAAAATTATATTTTTACCAAAAAACACGGCATTTTGTGGGATTTATGAAAAATAAACAGTTTCAATTGATATCACTTACAGTCATTTATTATATTTCCATTTACGAAGCAGTAAAAATGTTTGCTCGTAGTTAAACTAAAATATTCTTCTTCCAACTTGTGTGGTTACGTATGGTTACGAAACTTATTTATAATTTTACACAGAGAAACATTTTCTAGATAATATAGTTTATTAAGTATCTCGAGCTGGTTTGAAGAAATAAATGAGTTCTTTCTCTACTCACCTTTTCCATTACGTAAATAATAATAAATAATATATTTACTTAATCTAGTAAGAAATGTAATAGCATTTTGGCCCTTACACCAACCAACAGTTTATGAACGCTCTAGAGGATTTTTTCAAAATTCTCATATAATGAGCTAAATCCCTAAATTTTCTGACGGTCTTGAAATGCTTAACCAAAATCTTTTAAAGTGTAAAAATAATGTCGTACATTTTGTACTATCTTTTAACGTACTACATCACCGCGATTCGCAAAGTAAGAATAAACTGTATATACTTACGAGAAGTTGGCTTTTGTTAAAAAAAATCTGTAAAATTAAAAATCTTCACAAACTTTTCAAAATTATGATTAGCCATGAAAATTTAGTATTTTTGTATTTCAAGATTTTCATCTTTAAATACACATGCATGTTTGGAAATTTTAATAGTTTCCTGTGTTTTCTAGCGTTTTTCGAAATAAATTTTTATTTTAATTTTTAATAGCCTGATCCACGACTTAATGTACACTTTGTATATTGACGTGCCCAATGTCCAGTCCAGAATATTAGAAATAAATATTGGACATAAAACCTCATATTATTATGTACTAGAATTAAATTAAAATTGCAAGATTTTTTTGTCATTACATTGAACCGTGAATATTTAAATATTTAAGAGTTTTTATTTGGACATGTTCGGTTCCATTTATTAATTTTTTGGTCCTCGTTTGTCGTCGGATTTGAGGCTCGCTTTGAAGCTTAATTATGTACGTTAATATTTAGTTAAACCAATCTTATATTATATCACGACACTGACCACTAGTTTGATAAGAATCGTACCTCCACTAAAGTTGTTACTACCTTGGCGTTAAAAAGATGCAATTTAATGGATCGCTTTATTCAGTAAAATAGTTCCTCATTTTAAATATTATTTTAGAAGATTAAGTAAACCATTTATTTCAAACAAGACCCGAGAGAATAATTAATATGATCCTCACATAATTATCCACCCACATGATTACAAACAGAAACTAATGAAGATGGTTAACACTACATAATTTAAGTGTAGTAAGGTCATAAGAAATTAACACTTAGGACGTTGCAAGCACACGTTTTTCTCTGACAATACAGAACATTATTCTAAAAAACAACATTTACTTCAAAAGCATATAATTTTTAATATTTTATTTAATTAATTTATTCACGAAGTTAAAGAAACTAATTCTAATCACTTTGCACTCTCTCCTGGATACTGAATGTTTATGGATGATATCTTTTCAGGGGGATGCCAAGTCCTAAAATCGTTAACTTGAAGTTTCATACCGATATTTCAGCCGCGCATTTTTTAGCATCATAGAAAACGTTAATATTTAGTTTTTGTCATTATTCGGCTCCTATTCAAGATATTTTAATGTATAAGTGTTCATTTTGAAGTTTCTTTTCGTTTCCTACAAGTTACTCTAATAGACAATAGAGATTATATCAATAGTTTCCGACTTATCTATGAAAAACTGGTAAAACATTTTAATTAAACATACTTTTCATTTATTAAAATATCATTTCAACGAAAGGTCATCATTGATTAATGTTGATTAAAAAAGACCTCGTCAACAGTGTCAAATTCGAAATTCTTTGCCAGTAGCGCGCGCTGGGATATTTTGAAAATTTTGTGATAAAATCTAAGATATCAGGATAGAATTTAGCAAAATTGATGAAACCAGAACGAAACTCAAGATAATAAATTGTTAGAAAAGTATTGACCGAATCACTAGATAACTTGTTGCGAACGAGAAAATCTGCAAAAAATCACCTAGATACATCTTAAATAGAATCCAAGAAATTACAAAAAAAACATGATTTACTTTTTTGATACTTTAAGATGCTAAAAGATGCGCAGCTGAAATACTGGTTGCAATCTTCAACATCCTTCTGAAAAGGTTTCATCGATAATAACATTCACTTTCCAGGGTAGGGTTATTATTTTGCTAAAATGATTGGACAGTATTGTAATAAATGTTGAGATTAGGATATTTAAAATGAAAACAATAAACCTTTATAATCAGTGCATATCTTCAGACAAACTTTAATACTTCGTAGTATTCATTATCTATACACGTCCTAACTTGTTTCTGTGTGTACTTGTCACAAACACTTCAGGAGTCCTATGGCTATTTGCTAAAAATTACTTTAAAAAATACCATAAAATTGGTTATTTCATAAAGTCAGATTTCATTACTAAAAAACAAATGTAATTTGGATGCAGGAAAAGCCATATGTCATGGTAAAAGAGGACAAAAACCTAACAGGAAATGCGAGGTTCGAAGGATTCTGCATCGACTTACTAAAGTGGATAGCCGGACAAGTTGGTTTTCAATATGCTATTCGTTTGGTCCCAGATCACATGTACGGAGTTTACGACCCCGAAACGAAGGAGTGGAATGGCATTGTTCGCGAACTCATGGAGAAAGTGAGTAAAAGGCAAAATTATTGGTTTTATTTCAGAAATTCAACATGACATAAAGTCTTCAAGCTCTAAATTTTATTACTTATCTTTTAGAGTTTATTCTAAAATAAACCTGGAGGAATCATTTATGTTATTTTCCTTCATAATTAAATTAATCCATATTTTTGGAGTTGGATATAATGACAGAATACTTAAATTATTAAAAACAATTTATTTAACTTTTGAACGAATTACTACCCAGATTTTGTTTAATATGACATTCTCTTGTTTTTAAATTTCATTTAGATCAAGTCGTGAAAAATTCGTTGAAAATGAATAATTCGAGGTTGCATTTTAGTTCAGACATAAAGCAGTCTTTTAATAAGCGATGTAGATTTTAGCAATTCAAAAAAGACGCGCGGCAACATCTGTAGAGCGAGCTATGAATCTGACGAAGTTGCCAAGACCTTGATGCAAGTCTTTAAAACTTCAAATCGACCGGCAACTTTACCAGTTTATTAAACTTCAAAGACATTCAAATCAATCGTTTAAAAATCAAATTTGAAAAGTGTAACAAATAAGAACAAATTGTAATAAATTATTGTGTGGTCGTGTATAATTCTAGATGATTTCATTCTATAAATTAACTATGTTATAAAACTACTACATTCATGATGTAAAAACTAAGCCAATTTAAAAAATATAAATATGTATGTAAATAAAAGTTTTTTGCATTAATTTGCATTTTAATTGAATTATGTCAAGCAATGTTTTTAATAATAATAACAATACATTTCCGGTATTTCCAGAATAGTTGCACAATGAATAATATATTATGTCACACTTGTTGGAGATCAATATTTCCCCCATGTTTCGGGTCGTGAGACTCGAAAATTTGCGGCCGAATACTTTACTGCAGAGCGCAAAATCAAGTTCTACTCCCGGAGTGTTAAAATAATTCTTTTTTAAATTTCAGCGAGCAGATCTTGCTGTAGCATCCATGACGATAAACTACGCAAGGGAGAGCGTGATAGATTTTACAAAGCCCTTTATGAACCTTGGTATCGGAATTTTATTTAAGGTGAGTTGCAAACATTTTTCCCTTTCACTATGTATTTGTATCTGCTCGTGACGAACTTTTACTAATAATAATGCAAATTAATATTTATTTGTAATATGTATTTAAAATGAAACATAAATTTTGATGTCTTTGCATAGAATGTCTTCATGTCGCTTTCAGTACGACTTTTTGTATTGAATATTTTTTTCTTGATACTTTACTCAACGTACAAATGTTGTTTCTCTCTATAAAAATTCGTATTCATTGTAGGCTAACGTAGTTTGGTTTTACAATAATGACGTTCGTAACATATAAACGGACACTTTAGCTTCTCTTAGACTTCCTTATTTCAGGTCAACTAATGGATACCAAATAATAATAAATTGGCAAACACAATAATTGTTACTACTTGTTTATGACTGCATGCACTTGTATAAATGTGGTTGCTCTTCAATTATAGCGATGAAGTCGCGGCAATCTAGGCGAAACCCAGATGCAGGCTGTTTTAATTAAAAGTCTAGCCTAACCTAATTTAGGTACCATCGAGTCAGCCGACGAGGCTCTTCTCTTTCATGAACCCATTGGCTGTCGAGATTTGGCTGTACGTGCTGGCTGCGTATATGCTGGTCAGCTTTACCCTCTTCGTCATGGCGCGATTCAGTCCTTACGAATGGAACAATCCGCATCCCTGTTTGGCGGAAAGCGATGTTGTTGAAAATCAGTTCACGGTCAGCAACAGCTTTTGGTTCATCACTGGTACATTTCTGCGACAGGGCAGCGGTCTCAACCCCAAGGTATACTCAACGAGGTGCTTCGTCAAGGATTTCATACTCTTCTGCTTTGTGTCCTTTTATACTTTTTATATATCATTTGCGTTCTCAAATACATCAACGTTTCATCTTTTTATTCGTACCTAAAAATCAGAGTAATATTAGTGTATCATGTAATGCTTTGCTTTGATCTAGTACATTTATCTACATCTTAACGAAAACTTAAGATAAATAAACAATATTTGGTTGGTAGTTAATTAACTGATTAATTACACAGGTCTACAAAAAAGAGGGTCATGGATGTTGTTGGGAAGTTGTGGGTCATTTCCGACGTAATTATATGCGTAGAATCCAAACTTGGATGAATTTTATATTCAGAAATTGGTCCATCACATCAGGTTTTTGAGACATTTGAGGCCATGTACTCGAAAAACGCGTTATTTTGCTGTGTTTGAGGTTATGTACAGGACGCACCAATTGTTGTTGGCCTTCTGTACTATTTGCATCCTTTAGTACTGCCTGTACCCTTTAAAATGAGGTTTTATTCGATCACCCAAGATTTTATCTTACAAAGTTACGACCATTTTGAAATTACGAGATATATTCCATTAACGTTATCAAAAAAACAGTCACAATACTGAAACATGATTTTAGTTATTAGTATCCATATTTTATATAGTTGTTTATATTTATATAGGTTTCATGACATTGAGTTTGACCTTGAGCTTGTTCTTGAAGAGCATTTCAAGGTAAATTTGTTTATATATATACCGCAATTTCAAATTGGCGTATCTGGGTGGAGAAAAGTCGTAATGGAATTCTGCGCATCCCATATTAAAGAAAAAAAAGAGTAGTATCACATGATCCAACGAAAGGAAAAACTCCTAAACAGCTTTCCGACAACAAAACCATGTTTACCTGTGTTATATACATGCAAAATAGTACTTTTGTAATAAGGGCATAAAATAACATTTTAACATTAATTTTCACCCTGGCGGGTATAAAATACAATTGTATGTCTCCGACTTGTGGACTGATCGATGGGGAATTCCTATTTTAACCATGTAATTTTCGAGGGCGTAAAATACAATTTTATGCACGCAAATCAGGGCGTAAAATCGGATTTTACTCCCACTAGGACGAAAAGAATATTTTCTTCACACCGGGAGGAAAGCAGCAACTTTCCTCCCGCAAGCGGAAGGAAATTGCCGCTTATCCTCCCGGCCATAAAGAAAAATCGTATACTTCCTTCGGGAAGTAAAAAAGAATGCTTCAGACTGCCTGTTTCTGTAAAAATTACACGCAGCCTGAGACATTCTTTATTTTACCTCCCTCGTTGAGTAATATACTATAGTTGCAATAACTAAAATTCTGGTTGATAATGGTAGCTACTAGAAGTTAGTCGGAGAGAATTAGAATTCATAAACAAGATTGATGAGTAAGTTTTATAGTTTTTATGAAATCGAAGCAAGACATGCTGAAGCGTTTCATGCTGTAACTTTACTTACTTGCTTAGAATTCATGAAACTTGATCATCAGAGTTGCATACAAGTACTAACCATTCAGTTTTACTTTTATTTAAACGGGATCCTAATAATAGAAATATTAAAAATGAGAAAGCTCAATCATAAAATCCTAATCGTCTGAAATGTAAACATTTCTAACCTGTTAATCGAGTTTATTTTTATTCCAATTTCAAAATAGTTAAAATAACTTCTCATTAAATCAATACTGAGTAAAGTTTTCATCGCTGAAATGTTAAACATACTTTAAAAAATAGAATAAATCAAATTATAAACGCTTATAATTTGTGCTACAAATGAAATTACAAAACAGGTCAGTTCAGTTATAATAGTTCGCAATTTTTCAGTGGTTCGACAATTCCATAGAGATTAAAGATATAAAAGTAATTTATTCGCTCACTGCCGTTTTATATTAAGCTGTATTTTATAATATTTAATTACTAATAAACAAATATGATTTTTGCATAAAACGCAAGATTTCCTAAGTTTTTTTTAGCAATGAATATGACTAATAGACTAATTTGCACTCGTCACAACTTATAATAAACGTAATTTCGTAAATTCCATAATGCAAATATTATAGTTTAAACAAATGCTTCAACTTTATGTACAAAATGATATTTTAATAAATCTTAACTGGCAATAACTAGTAAAAGTTTGAATAGTGCTTGTACATCTTTTTATGGCTTTCGTTGGTGGACAACGATATATTTCAGAGGTCAAATGATCTGTTTTTTGCTAATTTAAGACCGCTGAGGTGTAATACAAATAGAAAGTAAATAACGATTCAACCATTAAAAGTTACATTAAATACGCAATATTTCAAATGCATTGAAATGATGCTTTGCTGTGATGAGCTTTTTTCCTGCTATACAGAATCTACGCCATTATCTACGTAAAGTAAAATTCCAAACTTTACTTCTGCTTATATTTATTACACTAATGTATTTACTTTTTCCAACCAAATAAACCTTTTACTTGTTTATTATTATAAATTGGTGTATACTAGATATTACAGTATACGTTTTAAATGTACAAAGCTGATAAAACATTTTAAGTCGGTTGGAGTTGAAAAAACATATGGAAGAAGATGAAACGATGTTGGAATTATTTGCTTATTTATTGTTTTTTATAATTTTACGTTCCTGTTAAGTTTTTATTATTTTTATCATTTAAATTTAGTTCAGTATATGTTATTTTTGATATTTATTGCAGGATGAATTTGAAACATCATTCAATTTTACGCTATAATCTAATAGAATTACTATTACAAAATATATACAATAGGTACATTCCCATAACAGTCATCATTCGTGGTAACGCAGGATGTTTATTTGAGAAATTGCGAATTGTGTGAAAATTCGCCTAACTATATGACATTTATTTATTAGTGTTTCAGGTGTCTTTAGAAGTGAAAATTGTTTTCGTTGATATGACTCGATATAACGTTTGATTGTCAGTTTCCGTTGTATTACAAAATATGATTATAATCTTTGTTTAGTTTACTTTCTTATCTGAAAATTAATTTGATTTCATAATTAACATTTGAATTGATCAAAACCTCGTTACATATTAGGGTATTGATGTATTGAATATCCTAATATGTTCACAGTTTTTTAACATTTATTTTCAAACCTTTTATTAACCCTTTCAGTCACTTTACCTCAATATTTGGTGTACAAAGGGTTTTAGGGTCGTTGATTAAGTAACCGATGTTCGATTTTTCAACAATCAAAATGATGGATCCCACATGGCTGACTAAAAAAAAAAAGATTTTAACTGATTTTTGTTGTACAAATCCAATGTCAGATTTGCAAAATTCAAAAGACAGATTCAATATTACCGAATAAATAAAATATATAAATTTTCTCCTGCCATACCACCACTGAAATTCTCAACTTTGTAAATTTGACAGATGCATCTTCAACGACTTCAAAAACGCTGCATATTAAATATCAGACAAAATGCTGTACTTGGTGTAGGTTTCTGCAGTTCCTACATTTCATAAACAAATGTGAAGTATAGCGCCATCTTTGTAAGTCGATCTGCAGCTATCGGAAATATTACAATTGAATATATATGAAAAGACTATGTAAAAGGTCGAATCCGCTCGTTAAATAGTTAAAAAACAATAAAAAAAATTTACCGCTTCTTTAATTTTGGTCGTCCATTTTTATCCACCATTTTAAATTTTAAAGCCTGACGTCAGATTCTTAAACAGTGACTAAAGAAACCCCTATGTACCATATATCAAATATGTTTTAAAAATATTTTGTTATTGCCCAGACTTATTTTAAAAGTTGAAAACTAAATGGCATGCAGGTGGGACACTGATGGCCTGCTGTAACTGAAAAGGTTAAGCTTTAAAATGTAATTTTCTTTACAGTGCATACAAAATGAAGTTGAATTATATATGTATAAATCTTCATTAGTATATACAGTTGAATCTGAATGAGGAGACTGATGACGAAGGTAGAAATTCTGAAGGGATGAAAATCTGACCAGTAGTTTCTATGCTTTCTTACATCATTGGCGTGTGGACTTGCTTCAGGTTTCCGGTCGTGTGCCGTCGCGGCTCTTCTCATTCATGAATCCCCTTGCCGTGGAAATCTGGTTGTCCATGTTGGGTGCTTACGTGATGGTGTCGCTCACCATTTGGATTGTGGCGCGATTCTCTCCGTACGAATGGGCCGAGCCGGCGCCCTGTCCGAGTTGCAAATGTCCGCTACAGGTAGGCTCCTGTCAAGTGGTGCTTTCGAAAAACCGCTCGAGAGCTCTTTCGACCAAAGCTCCGCTAGACGATCTGCCAAAAACATGGCTTTTGCGATTTATATGCTACTTTTTATGAGCGTTTTCTTGTTGCTGGACATTTTTTTACCGGTCTTCCATTCTGTATTCTGGAGTCAAGTACTCAGTGTCCTTTGACTTTTGCAATACATTCGCTATTTATTTAAAATTTTATTTTAGTAATTTAATCCATTTAATAATATTTTCGTATATTAACTATATTCAGCGATAAGTATTTTAATTCGGGTAGAGTATGATGAAAACTAACACTTAATGGAAAATTTGAATATTTTATCATCTGGGAGAGTTTAAAAAATCGTTATCACAGTCGCGGATTATACGTAGAAAATTTCTCAATTTTAAGTAGTAACAGTCCGCACCTACTTCGAGCAACACACAGTGCGGCCTTTTACTACTGAAATGACTTTCCTATGTATAATCCGCGGATTTAAGGACATTTTTTTAAACTTTCTCACATCATAAAACAATCGATTGTGCCCTTAGATGTTAGTCATCATCATACTCTAACCGAATTTGTTAGTTTCGGACGGTCGTATACTCGTGGGCATCGTCCTTTCAGTATTTATAGTTCATCAATTTAATATATTAGCCATCCATTTTGTTAGTGCCCCATTCCTACTCTATCATTTGTAATTTCAATTACTGCTCATTATTTAAATATTTGAACCATTTTTGTTTGACATGTTGGTGAATGTTTTTTACGAACATTTGACACATAACTTACATCATATACACTGCAAAAATAGTGATACTGTCTAATGAAATTATCTCTTTGGATTTCGCTAGTATGAGACAAATTTCCTAAGCATAGAATACGAAAAATGAGATAAAAAAACATTTTGAGACAATTCGGCTCATAACAACCTTTAAACGTTATAAATAAGACGTTGGGCACTTACAGACATTGGGCAATGATATTATTAATTTATATGGCTAGGTACTTCGATTGAAATAGATATCGGCTGACTTTCAATTTTACAAGTAGCGTAGAATATGAGATATATTATGAGACTCCTAAACTGTTTCATAAGTGGAGATCCAAAACATTTCTCAAAAAGAAAGGACAAAACATCTAAGAATAAGACACTTATTTTTGCGGCGTAACAGATCATGTATATCGATATTTGTAGATCATAATTTACTCATTTTATACCTCCAAATGACCGCACAATAATTTGTCAAGTTAGTTTCAAGTCATTACTACTAATGAAATCGTGCAATGACAACTTTCAGAAATTGTACAGTTTATATGTTTATTCAGTCATTAATATTACTTCGTTTTTTAATTTTAATCAAAGATCAATCTGGCAATATTATTTAAATTTTTCTGACTAATGTTTTCTATGAAACTTGCCTACTCAATTAGAGATATTCTAAAGGAGGATGCCCACGAGCATAGATGTTTTCCGCCGCAGAGATGGAACCTCCGTAACAGATAAAATCGGTTGGAATATAATAAGAGCTAACATCTAATACCACATTTGAGTGTTTTATCATGCGAAAAAGTTTTAAAAATCGATGTTAAAGTCGCCGATTTTACATAGAAAAAAAAACAGTAATCTAGGTAGTAATAGTCCGCAGTTTTTTGCTGGCTGTATAAACAGACTGTTACTACTTACATTACTGAATTTTTCTACGTATTATGCGCGAGTTCAACAACGATATCTTAAACTCTCCCAGGTGATAAAACATTAAAATTTTCCATTAAGTGTTAGTTCTCATCATACTCTGTCCGAATTTGTCAATTTTGTAAAATCCGCGACTTTAACATCGATTTTTAAAACTTTTTCGCATGAAAAAACACTCAAGTTTGGTATTAGGTGTTAGCTCTCATTATACGCTAACCGAATTGATCAGTTTCGGAGGTTCCATCTGGAGGGCGGAAATCACGTATGCTCGTGAGTATCCTTTCATTAGAAAAATGCACTGTTTTTTAAAGATGTCAAGGAAAGAAACTGTTAAGCTGTCTTTAGATGTTCGATAAACGTCAAGACAATAAAGTGTGTTCATTATTTTCATATAACAATCATCCTGAGTCATTGAGTCATTTATTAATTGAATCATGATGTTAATTCAATGACGTATCCACCGATTCAATTCGTGATTCATTAACTCATTTCGTTTTTCAGTATTTCGGTCATTGACTCATTTACTTATCTCTTTATTATTTTAATCATTCCGTTATTTACTGATTCACTCATCCATTCATTAATTCATCAATGAGACAATAATGCATAGATTAAGGCATATTATAATTTGATCCCTCACTCATTTAATCTTTCAATCAGATATTTATCTACTAATCCATTCTTGCACTAATTACTCATACCTCAGTAATATCCTTTTTTCTTAAAACCGGTAGAAAACGACTTTCGACTAACAAATTTTGTTTGTCCTAGAAATTGATTTATACCATTTTTATTTTGGTCCGCCTAAAAAAGATACCACCTTACCACTATCCACTTTTTTATCCAATTTTTTCCCATCCATTTTCCCTATCCAAATCGAATATCACTCATGGCCCATTCCAAATGGATTCAACAATCAAGGACAACCAATGGCTCTGATTATTTTTTCAGTCTCCTCACTGAAGGACATTAGTTTACTTCAAATTTTATGGGACATGTGTTTTTATTTTTCCAGAAAAATGCTTCGAAATCGCTCTTACAGTATGCCAAAGTTTTCTTTAAAAATACGTGATTTCAAGATTTGAATTATATATTTTTTTCAAAAAATAACAATTAAAATAACAATTTCGTAGAAGGCTGTTAAAATTTAATATGAAATTTCTACTGCTTTCCGAAGAATTCCAACTTAGGGGATATTAGTTGAGCTCTCGGAAACTTATCCATTTTATCATCCATAATTATCTAATAATTGCAAGTAATCCCCATACATGAGAAAAGTAAATCTATTAAAATCATGAGGCTAAAACATGTAAAAGTAGCAATTATCTTCATCTTGGCATCTCTCTGACAAGACGCAAGTTAGCATACTTCAGTTTGGGATAATAATAGATTGTGCAAGTCGGGAGCAAAATAGGTGTTTCCGACGAGGGCGAGTTTGAGGCCTTACCGAATTGAAGTTGGCAATTCGCATGAGTCTACAAATGCCTATTCTCCCTTGTTGCACAAATTATTTTCTCACACTCTGAGCGTAAAATGCTATTTTTCTCCCTATATCGCGGGAGAAAAATAGCGCATTCTCTCCCAAGAGAGAAAAATGAATTTAGCCGGGAGCAATAGTATATTACGATTCAAGGGAAGAAAGCGCGCGAATTCGAGTGGTGGGTTTGCTGCCCAGCGTAACGAGAGCAGCCCCTCCACGAGGGTCGTGCGCTTTCCTCCCGTGAGGCGTACGCTATTTTTTCCCGACTTCGCGGGAATGCCCCCACTTCCACGCTCATTACTCCCTCTGACATCACACTTTCCTTTCCAAGGGAGTAATGGAACCAAAGTGCACATGAGCGGAGATGCCCCGACGGAATCGGATACTTTCGTCCCGCGTTGCTGGCGCGGAATGTGGTCATTCCGGTGAAGTCGGGAAAAAAATAAGTTTCTCACACTCTGAGCCCGAAATACTATTTTGTTCCTTATATCGCGGAAGCAAAATAACACGCTCTCGCATGAGAAAATAGTAGGTGTAATAAGGGAGAACAGGTGATTGCACAGGTATTTTGCTTCCTAGTTGCACAATGTACTATTCCCTTAGCGGAGCATTTTGCTCCATAGATCTAAAGAGCAAAGTAGTACTTTGCGCTCAGAATGTGAAAAATCTTATTTTGGCCTGGATAAAGTTTTACTCCAGAGTTAGAAAAAGCGCTATTTTGCTCCCGCAATGTAGGGAGCAAAATAGCTCCCTATGAGAGCATTTTACGCACAGAATGTAAGATAAATATTTCTTAGTCTTGAAAAATATGTTCAAATTTGGCGGAGATGATGGCCTTTTTACGAAAAAAAATTACTTTTCAAAAACGTTCTGATAATCTTAGACGGAATAACGGATAGTCGAAAAAATGTGAATTATAATTTTTGAAATAACGCATTTTCGAAGTAAACTTTAGCACGCCTTTAGAGAGGCTCAGAAGCAATTTTCGAGAAAATTAAAAAATTTGTCTTCTTGGATATTTGAAGCAGAATAATATCCCTGAATGGCAAAATAATTAAAGCTATCGATTTGTTTGCTCGTTGAATACATTTAAAATGAACCCTATAATTAACTCTGTAGTTTAACAGTTACTAATCACTATCAGTCACATATTTTTGATTATTTTCATTGGTTGGTTTACATTGTAGTAATATTACTGTAACAACAATAATAAATAAAAACTGAATATTCATTAGTATTTTATTATTTTATTATACTACAGTTGTATTGACAAATTTCATTTTATTTGTATTTCATGGATTATCAAATTTATCATAACTCGAGAAAAAGAATGATATGACAAATTTTACGTTCTATTCGTAATGCATATGAATGGTATTAGCAAGAAAGCCGTGTGTAATTACTCTTGTTTTGCACCACTTGGCGGGGGTCTCGTCTATGATCAGGGTGGTCATGTCAGCTCTTTGGACCCGGACAGTGACGACATCCCGTTATTGGAAACCGCGAACGACTTCACGTTGGCCAACAGCTTTTGGTTTACCGTGGGCACGCTGATGCAGCAAGGAAGCGACCTCAACCCCAAGGTAAATCGTGTCGAACAGAGTCTGCGGCGATTACAAGAGATCATTCCGTATTCCAAATTCCACACCGAGTAAAGTGCAAGTTTTATGTTTATTTTGATTTTGAAAACATAAAACCAGACGTACAATAACATACATTTTGTTTGATCGGCAACATAAATTAATTTTTTCAAAATTTGGATATCAATTTAGTAATCAATTTGTGCTTTCCTCCGGGGCATTTGTCACAAAAATACGAAGGATCTCAAGCACCATATGAGTATTTTATAATTAATAAAAAAAAAACGAAAACTAATTAGATTAAAATTTATTATTAAAAAAAAATAGTTCTACATATTTTAAAATACCGCACGAGATATTTATTGAATCATACATGGAATTGAATTTCTCAACTCTAAGCACTCCAAACATATATTAATCATTATAAATCATTAGTTTTACCACAGAATTGTACATACGGTTTTTCATATGTGCATATTGAAATATATTCATTTACGATTTATGTACATTGTTAGCCCTATTTTCATCTACTACTTACTTTTTAATTATTCATGTTACCCTTTTCTGAAAGTCACATAACTATATAAATAATCGATGTATTATGTTCATTGCATTCTATGTATATGTTGCTTCATTTCAATCTTTTCTATTCATAATTTCTATATATTACTTTTTTCATAGCAGTCCCATTATTGTCAGGAATGATAGTGTTCGTACTTGCACTTAATGCCTTAAAACTTCTTTTTTTTTATATACATGGAAAAATAGATAGCTACCCAGCTGCCTGAATATTAAAATATGGACTAAACAGTTATCGTACGTTCCGTTAATACTTGCATCTTACTACTTACATTTTGCTCTTTTCGCCTAGAAAGTCCGAAATTTGGTCACAATTGTCAAGGCTGTAATTTTTGCTCCAAACGCCGTTAGAAAAAATCAAAATAAGTCAAAATGATGATGGACCTCCTCTTTCAATTGCCGTGGTTAGATTCAGCAGGCGATTTCAAAGAAAAAAGTTTTTTTCGACGTTTCTTCGCAAGAATCGCGTTTTTTGATACTGAAAAGGGCAATGCTGATCATTGCAAAAAGCACTAAGCGTGTCTTTTTGCCCAGCCCCTTCTTCTCTTGTCGGATGTTTTTCAAAAGACGAAATGGCGGCTTCAAGATGACATCTACAAGTTGTAATTTTGCATCTTCTTGCACAAATATCGATTATTTGACCGTGTAACGGTTGAAATCATAACTTTTCTCTTGGAAATCGCCGGCTGATTCTGATCCCGGCATTTGAAAGAGGAGGTCCAAATCTATCGAGTTTGACTTATTTTATTTGAGTCATGTCCAAATTTCAGACTTTCGGGATGAAAAGGAGTAGCTATCTATTCTTGTCCATGTAGCTTTGTGTACATTTGTTACATATATCCTTTTTTGAAAAGTAATAATTAAATTAAATAAAAACTTCGTATTGTTCTTTATATGATAATTATTATTATAAATGAATTGTAAATTGTCATTGGAAAAGTACTGAATATGTTATATTATTTTATAATTCACAGTAACTTTCAAAATGTGTAATGATTTTAATTTTTATATTATTTAATTTTAATTAATAATAATAATTTAATTAATTTAATTAATTTAATATTTTAATTAAAAATAGATTAGTTCAAATGATATGGAGTTTATTAGAGTTATGATGTTATAATCTGACGCAAAAACGAAAGAATTTAGAAAATGGGCAAAACATAAATTCATGAAAGACGTTCAAATATACGTCTTTTAAAGCATGCCACTCCTGCATGCTCACATAGCAGTCGAGCACCTTATGTTCTGTGTTTTCATGCATTTTGTAACAGTTATGATTTATTATCGGTCTCTTCAATGCTTTTGCTTTGTGCTTTGCAACTGTGGTCATATTAATGCATGCACAAAAATAGCTATTTTTCATGTAGGTACATTTAATCAAATGAAAAATTATATTATAAAATTTATAGAATATTGAATTATTTAAAATAAATGATTTAATGAAATGTTAAATAAAATAAATGGGTAATTTTTATTCGCCAATTAGATTTTTACTAATTAAGTGCCCGGATGCAAAAACGCCTTAGCCGCTCAGTCTGACTCATCGTAAGTAGTAACAGCCAGTATTGCAGTTTTTTGCATTTATGTCGTTCCGATTTGATGAAATTTGTGTCCAGGGGAGCCTTCGAAAATCCAATTTTTAATTCCTACAGCTTTGTCACTGACGGCACATTCTATCTATCAAGCAAAACGAGATAAATGCAAAAAACTGTGAAACTGGCTGTTACTACATACGATGAGTCAGACCTAGTTAAGATCAGTTAAGACGTTTAGCATCCGGTCACTAAATTACAGAATAGGGTTATTTCGTAAAAATAACATTTTGCATATTCTTTAATCCGCATGCGTAGTTTTATCCTCAAAAAAAATCATTTGTGTCGGCTGGGTACAATAGTTATGATGGTTTAAAAGTATAGGAAGTCAATACAATGATGAACACCAAGAAATACAAACTATAAAATATCATTGATATTTTTGAAATTAAACGTGGTCGTTAATGCGGTTTGAATATGTATAATTATTTAATAATACGTCACGGTACCTGATGTGACACCCTTAAAAGTTTCTTTTTCGTTTGTAAAACTCAATATCAGCCATTTATTTAAACTTAGTATTTATAGTTTACTTTAAGACTAAATTGCATGAATTGAATAATGTAAAAAAACTCTCATCTGCGGCATTTAATTAAAAATATATCTTCAGATTTAACATTTTGATACAATTGTTGAAAGTTTAAAAATAAAAATGGTTTTTCTTCTAAACATAAAAAATAACCATCCGCGAAAGCTCCAATCTTTTTTAAAATCCTAAAATCCGTGTTTATCAGAAATATTTTTAGGAATTTAATCAATCAAAATAATTTTGGATAACTGTCGATAAAAAATTATTAATTAAACTATAATTAATGATACGTCAAGGAACACAGTTGGCAAATATCCCTATAACTGTCGCGACATGAATGTTTACTATTCATTCTTAAACGATAACCAAGGTACACGTTATAAACAGTCTCAAAAAAGTCATTTTTTGTTTGTTTTTGGAACCAACCTAAACCGAAAAAATTACACAAATTCCTTCTGAAGTTTTTCAATATCAATCACTTATATATTTCTTCGCTTCTAGCAAAATATTTTCAAAATACATTAAATATAAATTGCTAATGTCATCGCATATTGTTCTAACCGATTCCCGCTTACGTCAACAATGTCTAGCTGTAAACGCACATTGTGCGGATATTCAAAATAAGCTTATAATATCGGATGCTGTGGTATCGACGACTTATCTTGTTTAGTTTTAACGCTACCGCGCCACAAGCCAGGAAGTTCATAAATCACGAGTAACGGCCCACATGTCTCCGGCTGTAGATATATACGTACATTTCGTCTGCTTTACCCCAATGCTCGAATTCCTGTGTTCTAGTACTGTCTCCATTTGACCATCTTCTGCATTACTTTAATCGGGTGCATGACATTTTCCTAGTATATATGTCTCGGGGAAAATCATTACTGTCGTTCTTAAAGTTTTTATGACATTTTATAATCAATAAATACCACAAATATATCATAAGCATTACGATATTATTCTAAATCAAATTTTTATACAAAATATGTATAATCTACAATTAATCGAGACAAGTCAACCTCAATTCCTTTTGATACATTCTCAAGATCTCCCGAGAGGAATAGAAGCATCTAATAATTGTTTTATAACCTAATTGTGACCAATTATTTTATTTTTACGGCCTCGTAGGAAATATTTGAGCAGCTCGGAGTTTCCCAACACTACGTAAAAAAATACTAAAATCGGTTAACAACTTTTAAGTACGAGGTCACCTTTTCGCCACTGATTTTGTGGCAACATCTCATGCTAACTTCGTTGATAACCGTCTCTCAGTGAACCTTGAAGTTATTGTGAATTAATTATCGATATGATTATATCTTGCGTGTTGTCATTACGATTGAGCTTTAACATAGAAATTAGTAATGATACCGTATCTACTTAGATATACCATGAACTTCATAAATAATCGTACACGCAATCTCATTTAAATCGAATCCAAATAGACCAATCGAACACCCAGTAAGTTATTTGAAATGGACGTTATCCTACTTTTGATATAATTTTTGTCTTTTTGCTATAACATAAATATCCAGAATAACTGAAACAGAGACATTGTTGAGAGATGGAATGAAAAGATTTCCCATCCTACATTTCCATACAAAATGCCTAAAATTAAATATATCTGGATATATATACAAAACTGCATCGACGACTTGTTTTGGATTCCGCGCAGGTTAAATTAATTAAATCAAAAGGTTCTTTTTCATGTTTCTAAATGTTTCTATCAATTCTTGGATTGCTCGTATTGTCATCGTTAGATTTTAGAGTTATCTGTACACTATTCCTTTAATCGTTTACATGTTTTGAGTATCTCCAAAGAAAAGCTAATAGCATGAAATGTGTAACTTACACTCAAATACCTAGGAAAACAAAAGTTGTCGCTTAACCCCTTAACTGTCAGTGACGCATATGTGCGCATGTAAAAAAATCATGATTATACTTCATGGATTCGACTGTGAATTGGTAAATCATAGTTTTTGAGTTCGCTGAATCCGAATCTGAAATCGTGTTTTCAAAATTCAAAATGGCGAATGCAAAATGCCGGAAGCACGTTCGAAAAATGGTTGGATTTTGACAGAAGTGAGGACTTTAGGGTAATTGATGTCGCTGAATCGGAATCTGAAAACTGATTTCCAAAATACAAAATGGCGGATCTAATATGGTGGACGCAAATCCGAAAAATAGAGGTTCGTGTTGGCGAATTCAGAATTTGAGTCCTGACTTAAGTTTCTGAAACTCGGATACATTATAACGAATTTTTTTCATTTGTTATGCTTTTTAGGATTTTTGTATGTAACAACTTACAATTTCCGGTTACGGCTTGTGCAACAAATAAGAAAATATTTCGGTAGTTTCATCACATTCTTTGCACATGAAATATGTTTCCTTCCTTTCTTTTTTAGAATGACATTCGGTTTCTCTTCTTCTTATAGTCTGAAATGTTGGACGAATAGTGATTTCGTGATGGGCGCATAGGATTTTTGGGTTTACAATGATACTTCTTAGATGATGTGTGTTAATTACACTGCTCTTCTAGCAGCTATGCTACCAGTGTACGACGAAACTGTAAAGAAGTATTTTTTTCTTGAGACAGTTTGGAAGTGATTCTAGGCAACGAAAGCATTGTAAATTGCAGTATCGAATAAATGAAAGTATAATATGTGACCACTTAACAGTCTCCTGCATCCTTTCGTAAGAATATCCCATTTTCGAATTTGTATTGGATCAGCCATTTTGAATTTCAGAAATCCAATGTTAGATTCAGCGACTTGAAACCATTTTTCAAAATTGTGTCCGCCATATTGGATTCGCCATTTTGAATTTTGAAAATCCGATTTCAGATTCGGGTTCAGCGACCTCCAAACCCATAGCACTAAAATTATAGGATAAACTAATGAAAATTTGTTTCGAAGACAAAAATGGCACTCAAAGCTGATTTTCGACTAACAATTAAAGGGTTAATATCCTAAGACTTTCTATGTCTCGTTTTTCAATTTTCGAATGTAGTGTAAAAAACAATGCGATCATTCTAACATCGGGTCTATCCATAAGAAAATTTCCATCAGCTTATGTAACGTTCAGATTCTGTGCAATTAACTTACTAAATATAATATATACTTACTAAATATTCTCCTGAAATATCTAATAAAGAATCGTGCCAAAGAACACCACCGATACCCGGTCTTGCGAGCTTTCAAACCCGCCATTCTCAGAGGAAATCGGTATTTGTCCATAATGCATATTCGTCTTACGCACCACAGTTTTGTCACAGAAAACCTTGCAATCACTTAATACTCCACTTTACGCTATATCGTTTTACCTCAATAAGGAATGCAAAGTTGTGAAAAAAATTAAAAATTTCTACTCCGATCACAGTGTATAGAAAATATTGATTCCATCCATAAAAACAGGACGCATTGATATCGGATATTTCTTACGTGAACAGTTTTCCTGGATATTTCTTCTCTGTACATGTTTTCAACTGAATTCAAATTGGGACAGTTGATTAAACGCTCGATAAAACCTTTTTTGCGACATGATATACGCATTCAACAGTAGGAAATAGAATCAAAATTTAGCAGAATTGTCATCTTTCAAAAATATTTTTGATGCAGTGTGCTTTTCGAGGCCGGGGTCAAAGTTCTGAAAATCAAAACCCCGAAAGGCTAACATTTCGATAGTCGTTTGTCCAAGGTATTTGAATTTGTTTTCTTTTTCCCAAATTTGAAAAGACAAAGTAAAGAAAATCACGCTGGAGCCATGCTATTTCGAAATTTTGGCCTTATAGGGTGTGTTGATTTTTGGAACTTTGTTCCCCGTCCATTTTCGACATTTTTTAAAAACATTTACATACACTCAACTTAAATTCGTAAAAACGTTACGCACTTGCATCTAAAACTACAATTGTATGAATAATGCAGTTTAATGCAATAATGCAGTTTTTTAATGCAGATAAAAGTATATGTCACATTAACAATTTGATAAAACACCTTTATAAAATTTTAATCGTAATTAAAGGCATGCTCGTGTTCCATACTAAGCTTGTTGTATTACATTTAGATCCAATATATTTTCACATTCCACTAAGATCCAATATGCGAATTTCAAAAGATACCACGTGCAAAAACTTGTACACTAAATATTATATTCATAACACACAAAAAAACTCATTTAATAGTACAGCTCTAGACAACCTCTAATTATATCACTATCGTCATCTGTAACTTACGTTATTACTAATGGTATCAATTGAATGTATTAGAGAAATAAAACGTTTTATCGACTTAAACGTTTCTTAGAAGAATCTTACAAAGCATACTTTATTGTTTTATTAATGTGCCTCTTATTTTGTCTTGACTAACAATTATATTTATTGAAACTGAATTAAAAAACATAACGAAACTGTATCAGTCGTGAGGATTTTACGTGAACAAATATTCTTTTAATAAAAACTATTGCAACAAAATTAGCAGTTCTATAGATATAAAGTATTTCTTTTATATTTTGGCAATAGTAGACAACTGTTCAGTAATTTCTTTTGATAAGTCAGTAGTAGCTCTCGCAATATTGTGAAGATCGATTTTAGTAGACAATCTTAACACTAAAAAGTATAGTTTCATGAATATTTATAATAATTATTTTAATTGATTATTTAAAGTACTATATTTATTAAATTATTCTAACTTCAACGCAAACTTTATTATGATACGGTAATCCCTTTCTTAGGTTGACATTTATTTAACAGCATATATATATTAACAGCATGAAAATTCATTTACTACGTTTAATATTGATTACCTCTTTATACGTAACATTTCAATGAAACAGGTAATCTGCGTGATAAAGAATACTTTCATTCCGATTTCATTGCAGAAATTTACATTACGTGACTTGAATATCACAATATTGTGGCTTTATATTCATATATTTGTTCCCTTTTTTACTCGCCCTAAAAAATGATAAATTTGAATCTTTTTTATTTATCTTCTGATATTTGTTTATGGATGCTTGCTGTAGTTAAGTTTGATCTGTTTTGTTAATCCCTAACATATCCACATGCATACATAATTAATTAGCTAAACAAATTTTGATAACAAAATTACAAATAATTATAAATCTTATTGCAAGTCTTTGCTATTATGGTGGTCTACTATTTTATGTAATTTAAAAAGTAACTTGGCTGCCAATTTATTCTCGCTAATTACATACCTCATACATTACTATCTTAATGATATATCTCTGTTAAAATATATATTAGATTTATTATACATTCTTACACACAATTTGTTATAGAGTATTTCATGCAATTTAGTACAATTACCTCACCATTATAAATTACAATAAACTTTTTTTAAATTTAATTTGTTCTCCATTCCAAGTTGCTACATTTTGCATTAGCAAGCATGTAATTCTAATGATAGTAATGGAAATCCTTATAGCAATGGGTATGGCAACATTTATAATAATTCGGACTATGACTTCGAGGAAAACCTTAGTGTTATGTTAATGTTTATTATTATTGTAGTAATAATTAGTATTCAGGTTGAACTTTCGATGCAAAATATGTCCAAAAGAAAAATCGGATAATTTAATGAAATTATTATATAAATTTACAAAATTAGAGATTTTGTTTACTTTTCGACCCTGCTTAATTTTTGGTTTTCGTAATTTTACTTAATAGTTGCATGGATTAGTGAGGTAATTTTTCCATATTCATATGTATATTATAACTACTTCCAGTACACCTATTATAAAAACAAAACATCTACGTACTTACTGTATGCTGAAATTTATATTCTAGAATTGAAATAAGCAATGAGTCTTCTAAAATGTAAACTATAAGCTACAAAGGAGAATACAATAGAACTTGAAAACACATATGGTGCTAGCCGGCTCTGTTGGCATGTAATGCGAAAAAAATCATGAAAACTTTTCCGCATGAAACCCGCTAAGGTGCGATAATCCAGAAAACATTTGTCTATACGCAAATGATTAAAAAAAAGACATTCCAAATTATTGCGGATTTTTTCTGATCTTTTTCGCATATGGGGTTTCTTATAAAAATCAAAAGAATAAAGAAATGAAAACAGTTATTAATAAATCAAGAATTTATTTACTCAGAATTATTTTACTATTTCCTATTTTATTTCTTGCAACGTCAAAGTATATTTTCATACCCTTCCAATGAAGAGAAACCTAGGAAAAATAATATATTTTATGAAAATAATTTAACTCTGAAGAATGCGTGAATGCTTTTTATCCGATAGTTTTCTATGTTTCTGAAAATTAACAGACAGCAATTTTTCACGTACTTATGCTTGCTGCAACACAATAATCGTCGCAATTCCTGCGAGACCATGGAGGATAATAGACTTTCACACTTCTAGTGCCGGCAGTTTTTGAAAAAAGAATCGGCTAAAACGACTTTTCCTGCTATAAAATGCACCCGGGATTCACAAAAGCAAAAAAAAATAGTACTAGTACGCAGCACGACGTTTCGATGCATACACGAGATCTCACATTGATATTGCGTTCTTCGAGACCCAGGCAAACGCAACTCTATCGCCACCGAATTCATAAAATTAGAATATAAAAGTCATAAAAAATGTTATCTGTATATGCTCCGATTCCAGCGATTGCACAAATTCCGCTTATTGCATAGTTTTTTATTTTATGAACTTTATCATTGAGTTGATATGATATTTATGACATTTTGAACTTTTCTTTTGTATTTTCAGCATTTTCCGAAGTGGTCACTATGATTAACTAGAGAATTTAATGTTAAAAATAAGGTAATTGTATACACGACATAATTAATGATTAGTGAAAATCAATGAAATGCAGCTAAATAAATTCGTTTCTTCCATTTATTTTGAATCGTCGAAATCTATAATGTTCATAAGAGCCTTCAATATAATTAAAATAAAAATAAAACTCTGAACTTTTTTTAGACTTTCTTCAATCTAATCAACATTGTTATTTCTATACATCACTGTCTCGAAATAGTGAAAAAAATACAAACAAAATTTGGTTACGATTGTTTCAAAATTTGGGCAGGAGTTACTTTTTTAAGATATTTTGTGATCGATATTTAATATAATCGTCAACTTTTTGGCACCGATAATTGTTTATTCATACAATAAATTCCAAAATAATGTTTTTTGAAAGGTAAGAAGTAAATTTATTACGGGTGATTTTCAATAAACTGTGACACCTTGAATCTTGTATAAAAAATGGAATAATATGTACTTGAAAGAAAGATATTCACATATAACTAGTTATTAGGCAATCACGGTGTGGTGGTAAATATAAAAACGATAAATATAAAAACTATTTCCAAGGTTCTGCATACTGAAATATAAGTAAAATTTCAGTACCGCCAGTATTTCTTTTTTCTAATTTTTAGAATCAATTAGTTATTCTGCATAGAATCTAGTTGCTAGGGAAACGTTATTGGTCGGAAAATAACAATGTATAGGAAGACGATTATCGTCTGCAGTTTATTTCATCCTTTAATTCGCTTTACAGAACGACTTGAATTTTGTCTACGGTTTTAAGCTTAATTATATGAATCTGTAAGTTTTTCAATATTTGCATTATATTTGTGTTACTATTTAACAAGACATCGATGAATATTGAAAAGTTAATTGCAATAAACAAATGAGCATTGAACGAAGCAGTCACTGAATGTTTTCAAGACTATTTTCAAGTCTCCAACTTTTAATAATCGGTTACCCCAAATATTGTGGTCAGTACCACATGCAAGTAGTGCCCATGTACAAATTTGTTTGAGTGAAGCTCCTGTCGTATAAATATGTAAGTTACTTAGAACTTTCATAATGCAATCGGAAAATATCTTATGAACACTGATTATTGTATAAAATAATCATAAACATCAATTGTCAATACCGCCATAGTCAGTACCGCAGTAAAGTTGAAGTAAATTTGTTACAAAATGCCTCCAGGTACAACAAAGCAACAAGATATAGCGAAACTGAAAAACAAATATAGAAAAAGGAAACGAAAAAACCCCATGCAATAAAACGTACGAAATTGAAGAAAAGTACTAAATTCATATACAAAGATTTGAGAAAAGTATACATACCTATACGTCAATTCTATATTGTACGTATATTGGTTTGACACAGTAATTTACTATATATATTATGTGATTTTACGTAATTTTTACCGATTTCATTTGCATTTTACGCATATTGCATAACAAAATATCTTTCGACATATATGCAAGAAATATTTTTTTTTAATATAAATTAAGTATTTATAAAAATCTTTATTTTATCTAAATTTGTATTTCGTTCATTCAAATTTATATTATTTCATTTGCAATATTATTTACTTTGGTTTTTCGTATCAAATAAAGAATACATACTTTTATAAAATATTTGTGTAATTATTTATAAAACAAACATTTCTATTTATTTTTTTCAATATTTTTGAATGCTGTATTTTGCACTTTTTAAATACCATTTTTCCATTTATTTATGGCTAAAAAAATTTATGGATACAGTAGTAATTATACACAAGGTAGAAGTATTCCAAACAGCTATTCTGAAAATGAAAAACTCCACTTTTTTTTTAAATGAAACATCTTTTTTTTTGCTAAAAAATAAATTAGCTATAATTTTATATATAAAAAAAGAATAACATTTGATATAATTTAGTGTTTTTTAACTTTTTAGTTGTTTCATTTTGTGTATTTCGAGCCTAGCTGTTTGAAACATTTGTCCTGTGTAATATTACATTCTTTTTTCATATATAAATTCGTCCATCCCGTTTGATGGGAAGGACGAGGCATATCATGCGTTTTTGAACTTTTCATCCAACTGCTCAATACCCTTATCTATGCTATCAGAAACGATATTTTTTGCAAGCATAAGAAACTTCAAGTAGAATATACATTAACTTTTTGTCTTTCAAAGTGCAGTATTTTTGAATTTATTATACGAATAGTCATTGGAGCCAAAATGCGGTTGATTTTATTATATATCGATCACAAAATACCTAAAAGACCTTACTCCTCCTCCAATTTTGAATTAATCGTAACCAATGTTTTTTATGTTTTGTCACCATTTCAAAGAAAATTACATGTGGATTTAATGACAGTGGATTAGCTAAGGCTCGTTTTGAGCAACATTTTAATAAGTTGCAACTTTCAAAGCCATTATCTCAAAAATGGCAACAGAGAGGGAAAATATCGAAATTACCTTTTTTATAGAGTTATGCATTTCCTACAACTCTTGTTTGATATATTTTGTGCTATAATGCGCCATTAAAAAGTTACAGCCATTTTAAAATAAAATTAGGCCTATTTTGTAAAAAAAAAAACAGCATTCCCCAACTCCGATTTTCTGCGATTTTGGATATGTTTCATAACTTATTTTTTTTACGTAATTATCACGAAAAAATCGGTCCTGTTGCAATGTGTTCCGGGTTACCCCCTATTTTTTCGTTCGTTTCCTGGACTATCAGCTTCATTGCCAATTATAACATCGCCGATTGCTACATTTCAACGTAGTACAGAGACAATAAATAAAAAAGGAACAGGTGCGACACTTTTAATACACAACACAAAAAATAAAAAAATTGAAATCGGTACGTTTATATATTTTTGAAAAAATCTTTTAAATTGCAATTTTCTGCACTTCATTCTAAGGAGTAGTGTTAAAAAGTAAGTGATTCATGAACTCTTCATTGTGTTGTTTTTAAGAAAACTAAATTTTTGCAAAAAGTCATTGTATTTGCCGATCAGTACGATCTAGTATTCTTTTCTTTAATAAATTAATTTAAGTTGCAATAAATTACAATAACAATGCGTAATCGCCAATGCACATTGGAAGATTGAATAAAAAACATTCAGGTCTCGGTCGAAGGGATCGGTGATAGGAAAAGGGAGTGGTTTCATGTACGAAACGATGCACTTATCTCTCACATACATTCTCAAAGTTTCTTCATTCTTGTCGCGTCTTTTTCCAGCATTCAGTTTTCATATATTTCCGTCACTTCGCAAGGTTTCGCGATCGAACTTTCCAACGAGGCGATCGCCGCTGTTGGGACGTGGCTCGAACTTGAGAAATCCAGAGTACAATACTTGAAAGTGTTGCTGCACTAGGACCAATGATTAACGAGCTGTCGTGGCCGTGTTTGCTCTTTCCTTCACGATAAAATAGGAAGGTAGGATTTTATGTAAAATTTCCTTTCTGGGTGAAGAGTTCAGAAGACTGAAATTATTTCCAGTCAAACAATACCGCAATCATTAAGAATACGTGCGAAACGCTATTCCTTGGTGTCCGTTTTTTTCTTTCGGCTTTCGATTTCTTAACTTATTTCAAATAAAATGAAGGCGACATTAATGGATTTTTTTCCTACGATTTGAAATTTTTTATTGGATATTTATCTTTGCAAAATTTGAAGTTGCCACACTGGTCCTGATTGGTGTTTTATTTTTTAAATTCAACAGTTTACAATTAGAGAGGCTAATTATTTCACAAATCATGTTTTTTTTAAAGGTCCCTTTTAAATACTTGAATTGTTTCGAATAAAAGTTTTATAAATATAACTTATCATTACGGGAAGAACAAAATAATGTGGGAGTATCGAAAATAATGGTGTCATACCGAAAGTTAGTCATCGTACAGGTCACATCAAATAGCTAATAATCACTTTTTTGACCGTTTTTTTTTTCTTCAAATTATAAGAACACGGACAATTTTGAATTCTGATAAGTATGTTTAAATAATAAACTAGAATTACTAAAAAAAAAACAATTAAGAAATTATTTAAAATGTAATAAGCGTAAGTAATATGAACATTCGTAAATTGTTTCACCTATTACACCAGTCAAGAAGGGTTTGTTTGAAATTTTCAGGTTATTTCCTATGTATTTTGTTCTTATGGTCATGTCATCATTTTTAGAGATGTTTGTCGTTATACACTAGAAAAATATTTTTCTTTTATATATTTCGGGTCGCATCAACTTTTTTTTTGATTGAGGTCAATAGCGACAATTCCTAAAAGATACAAGGTGGTTTACATTAGTTTTACATTAGTTTTACATTTTTTTTTTCATTTTACTGAAGATGTGGATTCTTTTTAAATATACACACAAACAATTAAATAACTTTACATCGTTTAAGCATTCTTTCATTGTTGCTGGAAAATTAACAGTTCCTCGGAGGTCTTCATATGCTAGGCAGATGTACCCGTGTTCTGTTATATATACACTATACATGAAGGGCATGTCGGTTTTAGAGAGTGTTCGAAGAGGAAGCAATGCTTTTCATTCGAGTGTCCAATTAATCTTGTTAGGACACTTTGTTCTTTCCTGTTTTCTAAATCTAGTCTTTTGCCAGATGTTGTCTCTTATATTGTAGAGTATTACTCTTCCATTCTTCATTCCATTTAATAATGGCCCTTTGAAATATGGAGTGTTTTAATTTTTGGGTTGTAATTGGTATTATACTCGTGTCATTTACTTCTTTTTGAGCGACTTTTGCAGCTGCATCAGCTTTTTTTTATTTCCTGCAATCCCTTGATGAGAGGGTACCCAGACCAAAACAACATTTCGCGTTTCATTAACTTTTCCGATCGTTTCCCTTAAATTTTGGATAGGTTGAAGTTGAGTACTCCATCTATAGGATTATCGTTTGATAGATGTTAGATTTTACCACTGTAAAAATCTTTTTATTTTGTTATTTTTGAGATTATATACAGGATAACATAAATTGCTGTGGCTTTTATTACCATTTACACCATTTAGTATTACTTCCACCCTTCAAAGAAGCCGATCCCAGAAACTCCTAAATATAAGTTTCCAACAGCAATTATCAAATAGACTTGTTGTCGGGATAAATATCATAATTGGCAATAGTTGTATCTTCATGAGAAACTGGTCATTTTCTCACACTAAACGATAAATAGTAAATAAAGCAACAAAAATTTATCCCATTTTTTGAGTACATAACCTCACGTATCACAAAATGACTGGCCGATTATATTCTCGAATTCGGATTTTACAAAATTACTTTGAGCCTCTTTATTGTAGACCTGCATTATTTTTATTTCAATCACAGATTAATGGAACTCATCGCACTACTTTCTCGGTGAATGCTACTTTCTTAATTACTAGAATAAATCTGTTTTTCACACAATGTCATTAATATTGATATTCTGCTGAAAATACTCTATGAATTTATGACATACAAAAAAATCGAGGACGCTTTTGCATCACTCTCACGGGTTTCATGACTGGCTTATCTAGAGACAATACAACTTTTTTTTAATTAAGTTCATAATACAATAGCGAGAAAATGTTCCTTCGCGTCTATAATATAAAAAATACCGTAACAATCTACATTTAAAATGTGGCCATAAGTTATGAAATACTTGTCCTTTCAAAAACTAAAATAATTGAGAGGTCTAATAAAATCATGACGATGATATAAGAATGAGACAAGAAAATATGAATACAAAAGGAAAATTAAATACGTGGATACCCAACCAAATTTCCAATATTACGACGATGTTTGATTGATGTTACTATTAACCCTCCTGGCGCACAGTGGGGTTAATTAGACCTGCAGCATCATATATGAAATCCTGGAAGTCGGTATGTTAAGACTGGTGAATCTAAAACCAATCCTCCCTAAACTAACCCAAATAAAGGATCCCAAGTAGAAATTGTAACCGGGCTCTGACCGGAATCAATTCGGGTTACCAGGTTGTATCTGGGATCCGGCCGGGGCTTGTCAGGGATGAGATGCTGACCAGGTTATGATCGGATCGCGACCAATTTACCCTTGTCGTATTCAGAATTCTAAGGGATCGGACTAGCCCGGCTGGATTCCAGCCAGAACCGGAATTGAATTTTCAATTAGGTTAACCAGGCCATATCCAGGCTAGGGCCTTGTTTCTATTGGGATCAAATCGGGCCAATTCTACTCGGGATGTAAACATAAAACTCCCAATTTAGAGACAAACGTAAATCATCTGAATTGACCAAACTGATCGTTGGAAATGGAAGTATATACGAATAAAAATTAGTACCGCAATATAATTTTGTTTATTTCTATTTATCTCTTGATTTAAATATATCGAAGATAACGCTCTCCTCGTGTATGCATCAGACCTCAGAAGCGTAAAATATACGTTTACTATTGCGTCGAACGCTAACAATCCACGTACAGGTTGTATAATATCGAGGTGTGTATTTTACAATAAAATTCAGGCTACGAGCACGAGAATCGTTGGTGGCATTTGGTGGTTCTTCACGCTTATTATAATCTCGTCCTATACGGCTAACCTCGCGGCCTTTCTCACGGTCGAGAGAATGATCACGCCGATAGAGAACGCCGCTGATCTTGCAGAGCAGACTGAAATATCATACGGTACCTTAGAAGGCGGTAGCACCATGACGTTCTTTAGGGTAATTATAACATTAATTATATTAATTACATTTAATCGTCTCATTTTTACGTAGTTTAACGATTTTATACAACAGGAATATGTATCCATGAGTGGGCGCACTTATTTGAAAGTTTTCTCAACAAATCAGTTTCGTTGACTACTGTCTATAGTTCCTTCAACATTGAAAAAATGCTTTTGTAAAGTAGAATGTTTGTTACATTCATTTGAATTCGAAATGAAACAATAAAATTCAATTATTTATTTCGCTAAAATAATGGCATTGTTCATAAGTCAAATGCTTTTAATATTTTGCCGATTTATTAATTGAAAAGCTTTTTCTTTTTCTCCCTTATATCACAATGTACTATATAATGTTATAAACTACTAGCAAAACATATGGTCGAACACTTCATGTTTGGTTTCATATAAATCCGGTAAATGGAACTCTCATGGATACATTTTTCCTCTAAATAATATTTGATAAACAAGATATAGTTTATGAAAAGCAATCCAAACTTTTAGCTGATACGGTATCAGTTTTTGGTAACCATGTCCCTCTTTGAAAACAATAAATAATGTTAACATTTATTAAATGGAAAATTAACATTTGATATTTTTTATGTTAATGATCACTACCGGTAGACAACAATCCTCAAAGATGTAATTACTTTTAGGATTCAAAAATTGGAATCTATCAAAAAATGTGGAGGTTTATGGAATCAAAAAGGCCGTCTGTTTTCGTATCGACGTACGAGGAAGGTGTAAAAAGAGTCTTAGAAGGGGACTACGCATTTTTAATGGAATCGACCATGTTGGACTATGCAGTTCAGAGGGACTGCAATCTGACACAGATTGGCGGCCTGCTCGACAGTAAAGGCTATGGAATTGCTACCCCAAAAGGTACTTGAAAAGCAAAATTATCATTTCATATTAACTATCCTGATATCCTTAACTATAGAACATTTCGATTTCGGTAATTTTTGCACATTTATTTTCCGAGAAGAAGACAATTTTGTATACCTAACATTATTTCAATCTTTTGAAATGTAACAGTCGCATTTCAAAAACACTATTGGACTTTGAAATGGCCTTAGAACTTAATCAGAAAGTCCAGAATTGTCATTGATGACCATTTATTACATCTGAGTCATTCCATGTCAACATGATCAAAGTTGTGGTCGATGTTGCGGAATACAACGAAAATAAAATATTTTATAGGTATAGGCGTGGGAAATAACGTGTTAAAATATTTTTTCATAATTTTCAAAATGGCGGCCGTGAGGTCATATTCACTCAATTTCTTAAAATTACGATATCTATTTTTCTAATCATTGCATTTAAACGGACTATGCGCATTTTGTTAATAAAAGTGAGTACTTTTAACTAAAAATAAAACATTTTTTCTTTTTCTTTTAATTTGATCAAAAACTGAAACAATTTTTCAACTTAAATTTTGGCACAAAACTCATTTTTTTTCAAATTTGACATCTCATCTTGCAGAAAAACATTTCAGCTTTCATTCAAAAAAGAAAGTTATGGGGACTTTTATCGTTTTCGAAATATGATTTTTTAAAGAGTGCAACTTCCGGCTTTTGTTTAAAATGGGGTTTCTTTAATGTTTCATATCCGGTGTTAAAAATTCGGGTTTCTCTTTCGAAACTCGACTCGACGTTATAAAGCTCAATAGGTCTCCTATTAACCCTTGCATGTACAGCGGTACTCTGAGAGTGCCACCTCCTTTTACTCAGTTTTACGGAGTTTTGACCAAGAAACTTCAAATAAATGTAAACAAATGAAGTTCCAAAAAGGGTCATTTTTGTATAAAGAAATGGTTGTTAAGAAAGCGTAAATATTAATCATAAGATTATAACATATATTTCATATTTTTATGTGGGCTGATGATAAATCCGATGGTAATTTCTGAAAATTCAAAATGCAGGATCCAATATAGTGGACAAATTGTTTAAAATTCGTCTAATTAGTTTGCAACTTGTGGGTTTTTGAATTAAGAATAGCGGGGATCTTTTTAGTTGCCGATTCCAAACATGAGATAGAAAATATAAAATACAGAAATGTTAGTCCGAAACAGAGAACTGAAGTATAAAATAATGAAATATCCACTTGCTATTATATTTTAATTGTGTTATTTTACTGATTTCTAAATTATCCACCACGAATTAGAAATAAAATTTCCTAACTGTTCTGTGTTAAATTTTAGTTGATCTTTTAGAAAATTATGTAAATTTTAATTTTATTTTGTAAGATGTCGAGACTTTATGTTAAATTTTACAATATGTATTACATCATGGTTCATTATAATAATATGTTTACTTTTTAAAATCAGATGACTTCCGGCCTATCAGTTCACTATTTTGAAGCAGCCATATTGAATTTCGAAATTCTCAGTTCATATTCGTAATCAGCAATCCAAAAAACCGCGAATAACGAATTTCATAAAATCAAATCATTTTTCGCATTTTGATCCGCCATTTTGAATCCGCCACATTGAATTTTAAAATTCTAAGTTCTGATTAATAGTCAACGGCCCCGAAAATCCTCAAATAACAAAGGAGGATGTCCACGAGCATAGATGTTTTCCGCCCCGGAGATGTAACCTCCGGAACTGATAAATTCGGTTAGAGTATAATAAGACCTCACATCAAATATAACTTAATACTGAGTGTTTTATCATGTGGGAAAGTTTAAAAAATCGTTGTTGAAGTAGCGGATTTTACATAGAAAAAAAAACACTATTCTAACTAGTAATATTCCGCAGTATTTGTTACTACTTAAATTATTGCAATTTTCTGGGTATTATCAGCCACTTAAACAACTATTTTTTAAACTTTCTTAGATGATAAAACACTGAAATTTGGTATTAGGTGTTTGCTCTTATTATACTCTAACTAAATTTATCAGTTTCGGAGGTTCCTTCTCCGAGGCGGAAAACATCTATGTTCATGGGTATCCTCCTTTATTACAGGAGTATTTTCGGGGTCGTTGAATATTAATCTGAGCGTAGAATTTCAATATTCTATGTGGATTCGAAATGGCGGAGAACAATACAAAAACTTATTTAATTTTATGAAATTTATTACTACGGTTTTTTTGGGGTTGCTGATTACCAAAGTGACCTGTCACTACATTAATGTTCTGTTCACATCCCGTTGTAATAAAAGACATACTTGATGAAAAGGGAGTAAATAGAAATGCGTTTTGCAAAATTTCACATTATCAATTTTCAAAGTTTAGGATCACGATAATAGTGGCTTCTTTTTCTATTCTAATACATTACTAATATTCACTAAGCTCTCACGATCATCACACATTTTCCTCAGGCAGCAACCCGAGCTTCAATGCACTTTGTGGTTAATTAAAACAAATGGAGAAAGCGAACGATATAAATAAATATAAACTAAGTAAGCTTGTTGAGAGTAAACCAATGCATTCCCACAGGACGTCAGGGCGTAAAATGCCATTTTAAGTACTCTTTGTGTCACGCCGACTCACTTTTTCCTACTTCGTGTCAGTCGCTAATTTGCCCTATTTATTATTCGAAACTTTTTCAGTTATAAATATATACGTAATCTTCTTTAAAACTATAGGACTGTAAAAATTACCTGGACAATTGCCAGACTTCAAAATATTTCATTCCTACACAACATATTTTCATCCCGTTGATTAAGAATGTAATCGTACCCAACTATTAAAGAAGCATTAGATGTGACAATCGATGTAAGGCAGCAAACGAAATTTATATAAAAATATTGTAGTTGATAAGGTTTCTCATGGCTTTTCTTAAGGAGGGTCGATACTCTCCCGTAGTTCCGCTGAGGCAGGGAGCTTCACAGACATCTCCGCTTTTTCCACCCGACCTGCTCCGACTCGCGCACTTAAGAACTTGCGTTATCTTATCAAATTTTGCAACGCCACTCTATAATAGAAATACAAAGCAAGTTTTATGGAAAATATAGTATTTTTAAAAATGCTCTAAAATACATGTACGACATTGCTTTAGTTTTTTCAAAATAATCCTTCTGCCACTTTATGAACGAGACATGAACAATTTTATGATATCTATACATGAAATTCGAAAATCGTTTTTTTTTTAGACTAATACGATTTTGTTAAAATAATATAAATCACCACTCTCAATGTTTAAAAGAGAGACAAGTGAGTCTGGTATGAAATAGATAGACGACAATGCTATCAGGCACTTAAGCGTAACTTTATTAATTGTGTTTTTGTTCTTCAGGTTCCCCGTGGAGGGACAAAATTTCGCTCGCAATCTTGGAACTGCAGGAAAAGGGCGTAATTCAGATCCTCTACGACAAGTGGTGGAAGAACACCGGAGACGTCTGTAACCGGGACGAGAAAAACAAAGAGAGTAAGGCGAACGCCCTCGGCGTCGAAAATATCGGTAAGTTTCGCAATTTCGGTGCCTCGATTTACCTTTTTTCGACCTCTTCGGGCCAAAATTCGTCGCTTTTTTAAAGTTTAAACGCCCTGTGATGTAAAACGCAACGACGTTCTTCCTGACACGTCAACCGCCGGCTGGCAAATTCGCCGATAAACTCGGGAACTCCCGGAGCCACCGCGGGAAATTACTTCTCTAGTGCGAACCGTGAAAGTGCCGAGGAAAAAAAATGAGATGTCAAAATACACCGAAAATTATGCGACAACTTTGAGCCGACGCAATTCCTTCCGATGAAATTGCCTCGAGGCAAGTTTTTCTCTGTACGTTTTGAAATTTCGCGAATTGCATTGCATTGCCAGCTCGCTGAGTTCGAAAGTTAAATTTTGCTAGAAAATAGGCGAAGTGAGCAAATGTAATGGACAATACCTTAATGTAACGTAAGGCTATAATACATGGAAAAATGATTCAAAATTCATAGGTAAACTGAATGCAACGTAATTGAGTAACATTAATTTAACTAAGCGACCGATTGCACAAAAATAAGGGGTGTTTTGCAGATAGATGTGTGGGTAAAGCATATTTTCAACAAAAATGCGCAATACAGCATAGGTGATACAAATCTAATAGATTCAATTAATTGCAAATCAGAAAGAGTTCATCATTTCTAACCTACATTCTGGGTTCTGGAAACAGTTTGGTTGTTTATGGACTATACTAAATTAACCAGGTGTTATGCCAAAACAAATTTATTTGGAAAAGTTACGTTGCTGTAACTGAACTGATTTAGATGAACGAAACACACGCTGAGTTCTGTGTAGCTAAAATGGCCTACGATTCTAATATCAATAATTTCAGTTTTAATTTTTTCTTTAATGATGCAGAATAAATATTTATGTTGTGTCATGAAGTTTAAAAAACCTTGCCTAATATTTCCCCTTTCGCGATTGAACCGAAGCACTTGATATTAACAATAAAATAAAGAATTTCGCTTTTAAAATGATGAAATATTCAGAAATTACTGAAAACCTGAACAATATGACATTTCAACCAAGTTTATAAAAGACACCGTATAGTGCACTATAAAAGTTATTTGGTTTTTCTTTTTGCCCAACTAAAAAATACCTATGGAAATGAACTTGAACGAACTTTATACTATAAAATCTTGAATACATTTATTAAACCAAAGTATGAACTGGCAAAGTTGCTCCTATATATATATACAGGGTCATCGAAAAGTATCGGACCCCCCTAATATCTTCAGTTAGAATGCACTTAGGAGAAAATGTCCAATAGCAAAGTTGTATGGTTTCAAGCGGGGAGTAAGATGATGACCTTGACTTTGACCTTGACCATGTCCTTCAAGGTCATTTCAAGGTCAATCTTATTTTTTTAAATAGAATCCCTACATTTTATTGCATATTCTTATAGCTTATCTCGAGAGCTTTCCAAAACACTATAATAAAATATTTTTTTATTAAGTACTTTTTGAGTTATAAAGGTTTGAAGTTAACAATTTTTTGACACAAAATGTAGAATATCTTGTAAAATATTATTTAGTTTTCAGTAATCATAACCTTAATACTTTTGTGCGCGGAATAATGAGACCAATTAATTGGTTTAAAGAAAATACATTAATCGGATCCCCCTAATATTTTCAGTAAGAATGCATTTTGGAAAAACTTCAAACCTTTATAACTCAAAAAGTACTTAATAAAAAAATATTTTATTATAGTGTTTTGGAAAGCTCTCGAGATAAGCTATAGAATATGCAATAAAATGTAGGTGGTTCTATTTAAAAAAATAAGATTGACCTTGAAATGACCTTGAAGGACATGGTCAAGGTCAAAGTCAAGGTCATCATCTTACTCCCCGCTTGAAACCATACAACTTTGCTATTGGACATTTTCTCCTAAGTGCATTCTAACTGAAGATATTAGGGGGGTCCGATACTTTTCGATGACCCTGTATATATATATAACATGAATATAACATGAGAAATACAGATGGCACAGTTCCCATAAAAATTGTTTGACACTACGATTAATCCGGAAGTCAGCATCACTTGCAATTTTCTGCTTTCGATTTTGGAATATACGTAACAAAATTTGATTGAAAGTTGGTCCACAACCAGAAAAATCAGCAAAAGTGTAGCATACCTGGGTCTCTAGTTTAGGGCCTTTTTGCATTTTTCAGAAGTTAAATTCATTCTTTCGAAACTCGGTGCATTTTACAAGTGATATTTACCAATAAAGAATAAAAAACTATTCGTTCATTAGCAACAACTACCAATTCATGAGTCAACATTAGCTAATTCTTTTTTCTATATGCTATTGAAGAATAAAAAACTACTAATTCCTTACTAGCAACTAACAACTGATTTGCTAATTTTAACTAATTCAATTTTGTTATCGACTAAGAAAAATATAATAACTAAGTGGACATTAGTAACATAACCATGAAGTAGTCATTTTTTACTCTTTATTAGTAAAATTTGTAATAATTCAATTCCATCGGCTGTGTTTACGAAGTAAATATGATTAACCCGTTAAGTCCGAGAGATGCACATTTTTTAGTTTGTTTTTCGACCTTCATACTTCTCAGGAAATAAGTTTAATATTAATTTGAAACTTACCAACCGTATACCATTTTCGTGTATACACTTCCGAATATCATAGTCAAAGTTACATTTTAATTGCTTCAAATAGAGTGCATTTTAAATAAAAATAAACAATATTTCAAGTGTTTCATTTTTTGTGATTTCTTTTTCTCATCAATAAAGTTAAATGATCAATGCCTATTCGTAATCAAAGGTGCGCAAAATCTACAAACTTTGAATAGAAATTTTGTTGTTTTTACCGAATCAACCTAACCTCTTAAAAAGGTCAATATGTCGAAAAAATAAACATTATTCGATCAATTATGAATATTATTGATGAAATTTGTATCTCTTATGGTATAATTGTCCCTCAAATGTAGGGTTATCGGGGTCGCTGATCAGGAATTTCAGGTTAGATTTTTAAAATTCAAGATGGCGGATTCAATGCGATATATCGAAATTCAATAAAATGCTTTAAAAAATCCAGAGAAACCACGAATTTGGTACTAAATTTTTCAAATTCTAGATGGTGGATCCAATATGGCCGACAAAATTACACGAAAGAACGCAAAATCATGATATAGTTGCAAATTTCATCAATAATATTCATAATTTATCAAATAAGATTTATTTTTCGACCCATCGGCGGTTTGTTGATTCGGGGTAAAACCAAAAAACATTCTAGTTGAAGTACATAGATATTGTGCACTTTTGGTCGTGAAGCATGGATTTGGTTCTGAAGCTAAATATTGTAGAAGGCGCATAAAAATCAAAAGTACTGAATACTTTCAGGACTTACAAATATATCTTAATTTTGTATGTAAATTTGTAAGAAGTGCAGATGTACTTTAAAGTCTCTGGACCACTGAATAATGAACAGAAATTTCGATATTCGTTGTATTTTTAGGTAAGTCTAAATAAATTTAACTCTGATTCAAAGTATTAGATACGTTTTGTAATAACACCAAATTTCTAAAATTTAATAAGGAAATACTTCTTATGCAAAAATGAATATGGTGATGTTTCGTTCGATCATAATCATGTTTAGATTCTAGATTATATTTTCAGAGAAAAATGATATTGCATCACTAATGATAATTCTTAATCAACTCTAAGTTCAAAATGTTATGAAATATGTTTCTCAACTAGAAATAATAATCTTACCTAAATAAAAAATCTATTTCTGCCAGAACATAGCTTGTACAAAAATCTTTCTCATCACCAGTAACTGTGGTAAACAGTGAAATTCGTTCGAAGATGAAAATAGCTAAACTTTGTCAATTTTAGGTCGCTGAATCCGAATCCGATAAAAAAATTGTTGATTAGCTCTTGTTTCCAAGATACATGGGATCAAAGTTCGAAAAAAGCGGTCTCAAAAAACCATGTGCACAACTTTAATGCAAAACAGTAACATTTTAATTTTGGGCCTCCATCTTGGATCCACCATTTTTAATTTCCAAAATTGGAACCGTTTTTAATGAAGTTTGGTATACAAGGGTTTTTGGTATCGCTAATTAGAAATTCTCAACTCCAACGTTTTTTTTTTATTGTGTTACATTTTTTCCCCATAAAGTCGAGTTACAAACATTATTTTAAGCCATTACTGAAGTCCATACGTCGTCGCCGTCAAAAGTATGCCTCCTCAAACATAGTAGAAAATGACGTTTTTTCGAACTTTGACCCCATATATCTTGGAAACAATCATAATTTGTTATTATCGGATTCGGATTCAGTGAACCAAAATTGACAAATGTTGGCTATTTTCATCTCCGAAAGATTAAATTGCTTCAATTTTGTCGACCAGTGTAATTTATAATGTAGACGTAATTCAGTTCTGAATAACTTTCAATTTACGAAACGATTAGTTAAAAAAAACAACCCAAATGTTTTAACAGATATTTTTATCAACGTCCATGAAAGTCAATAAAATCATATATTCTCCTCTACTTCGTCCGGACCTCTTGAAGAAAGTAATAAACTAAAGCGAGTGGTAGAAATATAAAGGTCCGAAAGTATATGAGACTATGTGAAGGAGGTAGGTAGAATTATAGCACCCTGAAAAAGTTCTATCGGACTGGACAGAAGATGGGTCCGTACAGCGCTTGTTCAATATTGCGCGCACGATTTCTCGTCTTGTTACGGTTTCCTTTTCCGCATCTTCATTTTTCAATTGCATCCATTCAATTGGCTCTCACGTCCGTTCACTCTACTTTTTATTCTACTCTGTTCAATATGTACACAAAACTGAAACACTAATTAAGAAGTAGTCTTTGGACACAAATACATTTTCTTCGACATCACTCGTCGATTTTATTTTAGTTTGTAGTGTAATGTTTTCTTTTTTACTTCAAATTAGAAAATTCCGATGATAATATTAAAGATTTATTATGAATAATTCGTAAGCAAAGAAACACCGTCATTCAATTGTGTATTTAAACACAAAAGAAACAAGAACTTAATTTTTGGTTAAAATAAGATCTATCTAATTTATTTGTGATAATTTCTTCTTTGATCTATCTAAATCTTTTTACGAAGCGAAAAATTATTCCCTCTTGCTGAAGAATTAACATGGAAAACATAGATTCTTAGGGATGATGATCTAAATAGCATAACGATCTTTATAGCTATTTAAATCACCTTACAACTTGTCAAAATATGATGCAGAAAATGGTATAAAAGTTATTTTAAAGAAGACTGTGTATATTAAATACTCTTACATAGAAGCACTTTGCTCATCAAGTATAGCGTAAACGTGACAGTCTTCCACTTAAACTTCTTAATTCAGTAAATTGAACTTTAACCATTAAACGGTACCCTGAGACCCGAATGGCCCCGAGTTAGTCCCTGTCCTTTATAGTGTTTCATTGTTTACAGAGGCCAACGAAAAAATATGTGTACCATTTAAGGGATAAAGCAAAGTACGCAGTGTTGAACAATAGAAATAAAAATTTACAATGAAAAATTTCTCTCAGAACATTATAGTCAAGAACTGGTAAAAAATTCAGTCATCTGCCTACTTAAGTAGTAACATGCATACGAACCAATTTACGTCGGCGTTCTTTAAGTAGTAACTGAAACGATTCGGAGTCATATGGATATAACAACTTTCTGAATCGTCCAAACATAGATATTTATATGTCACTTATAATCAATCATTATAAATAAATATTAAAATTATAGATTGGAATCGTAAGGTGCTGAAAGAAATAAATAGTCATTATTATTATTGTCATTCAATTAAAATATATTTGATCCTTTGAATCTTATAAGATAATTGAACTCGTCATTAAAATAATACCACACACATACCAAACATCCTCGCAGTCAATGATCGCAAATATAAAAACAATAAGAGTCATAATTAAATAAAATAAAGTCACCGAGTCGTCGGTAAGTGTGTGAGTCAGTATATAAAATAAATTGTCATTAATCTAGTCGACGAAATAACTTACGCGGAATAAATTAGTTTAACGCGGATACACATACAATACATACGCTCACACATACATACATTCATTACGTGACATGTTTTAGGACATTATACAATAATAATTTACATACAAATATTCATTTAATTTTAATACACGGACGGAAGAGAAAGAGGCTTACTTGTCTTCTTTAGATTTTTCGGCGTCGTTCCTCTTGATTGGTTTTCGGGTCCTCCATCCGTCTGAATATTTCTTGGGACGAACGGAGTTCCGTCGTCAGTTCCTGGGGTTTTCCATGTCAGAAATTTATCCTCGCCGCCTCCATGAATTATATTACTGTTGATACGTCAGAATTTGGCTGTTGACTTGCGTGGGCCCACTTTTAGTCCCGGAGCAGTCAGAACCTCCGGGCCGTTGTTGAGGCAGCGAGTCGTCCACCAGGAAGTCCAATGTAGAGAGTCCAAAATGCAAGAGAGAGTGAGGGATACTTACCAGGTCTTATAATACCTCGGTAAGTATCCCTATGTCCATTCATGTCGCCGAGTTCCTCTGTTCCTGAGAATCGGGACGGGAACTGTCAAACATTCAAATGTCATTCGATGGACTTGAATTTGACAGCCCGCCCCTCATTTGAATTTGGAGCGCATGCGCCCCATTGCGGCGACACATGCGCTCCGAGCTTGGAACTGGACCCGTTGTTTCCCACTTTCATTCTGCGCAGCCAGGGCGCCGTTGCCCTTCTTCTGCGCATGTAAAGGCGCAACAGCGCCAGCGCCTTGTCATTGCGCGCGCATGTCCCTTGATGCGCGCTCGGATCCCACGTGGGCTTGGGATCCAAAATGGCCGACCGGCCGGGAAAAGCGCGCATCTCGCCCTTTGTATTTTCTTCGAATTTCCTTTATTAATAACGTCCATGTACAAACATCGTAACGGCCCTCTTTCTCTCCGCCGCTCTTTCTCTTCCGCGCGGTCGAGTTAAACGGCTCGTTACATAACAGACAATATGTCTGATCCGTAATCTATTTTTATTCTCAGTCATTCAAAAGAAACAACAATTTATAACGAAAAATTTCTCTCAGGGATGATCTAGTATTGCAAAAAAAAATATCAAGTGACAAAATATTTTCAAGAATAAATTTATTATGAATTATATGTTAGAAAGAAAAGCTATTACTATCGGTCAAATAAATCGTACAAATTCGCCGTTGCTAAACTGTAGTGTTTTTTATTTTTTATAAAAGAAGTTAAATTTATTAAAAATTTAAAGTTAAATTAAACTAGTTACTCGGCAGCAATTTTTAGTTAAAACTACGCAGTAATTCACATCTAGTGTATTAACCGATATATTATATACTATAGTGCAATGAAGACAAAAACTTATAATGTAATAAAGATAACGTAATAAAAACCAGAAAAACTAGCCAGCTACTAGAATTTTTCGATATGGCGCATTAACTTTTGTTGTCTCTTGACATGGACATGATTTTGCATTTTTGCACGAGGAGGCTTGAGATTTGCAACTATAATAGTAGTGCGTAAAAGTTGTTTCTACAAAACTCAAGCTGAAAGCGAGGTCCGCACTCACGTCGGTATAAAAAAACATTCTCGCACATGCGTCGAACAAAATTTTTATATGCAAGAATGCATAAAGTGCATTTAAAAATTGCAAAAATGCATAAAGCTGTACTTTGCGCTCATTGTATCAACAACATATTTTTGTAATATCTGGAAACTAATCGGTCATTCGCAATAAAATGTCTGGAGCTGACCATCACTTAATTTCCAACCATATTCAATTGGATTAGGAATGTAAAATATTAGATTAGTTACATTGTTCCAAATACATGTTTGCCAAGTATATCTTTGCAATACATAATATTCAGTTTATCGTGAAATTTCATTAATAAAATTAAAAATTCCACTCAATGAGCATATATATTCTTAAAGTACAAAGAAAAATGAGCTGGTTGAAGTATCTAGTATACCAAAAAATCAATGAGAAAAAGTATTACAAAGTTTCAACCCCCGTTATTAAATTTTCGAAATACAATAGGGTCCCTTATTAGGAATGCGTTACTGCATTATTTTCAATGACTTCTATATGTGACATGCACAGTTTGAGCCAATATTACTCATGTCTACTGTAGTAGGCATGTACAGTCAAGGATTAAGATAGCTCTTTTAGGCATTGAGGTTTCTCCTTCAAGAGATCATTTTACAGAACATTATAGTCAAGTATTGATCAAAAATTCAAAGGCTTCTTTATGAGACCATCTGCCTACTTAAGTAGTAACATGCGGACCAACTAATTTACGTAGGCGCTCTTTAAGTAGTAACGGCGAAGATGATCCATAATCTATTTTTACTCTCACTCCTTAAAAAATGCAATGTTAGATTCTAGGTCAATTGCTCGAACACTATGCCGTTTGAACGCGTAATTTCAGCTGCGCGGATTACTCCCTGAACTAACCAAAAAATTAGAAGAAATACTTGCTCTGAAAAGAAAATTGTATTAGGTATAATTTTTATTCGCAAAACACTCTATAAAACATTTGAATTTATACATATAAAAACATAAATTATTTTTGATCAAATGACAGTTTGCCAAATTGTCCTCATTTAATAGTAAAAATTCACCCATTTAGAGAATTGATTCGCTTTTCATTCCGTAAATAGAAATCATTCATTCCACGAAATTGGAAGAGTACAATAATTAGAAGGATTTAATGAAAGAAATAATTGATTAACGAAATACGAATATAACAATGTATTAAGTAAGAACTTTTTTTGTATAATTGTGAAGTAGAAAATAAGCTCGAAAGAAAACTTATCTTCTACGTTTCAATCAGTATATCTTTTCCAGGCGGGGTATTTGTCGTGCTGCTCTGCGGATTGGCCCTCGCGATTCTTGTGGCCATTCTGGAATTTTGCTGGAATTCGAAGAAGAACGTACAATCGGACAGGGTAAGCGATCTACGTTTCCGGCTCGCCTCAGTGTTCACATTTCCCAGTCGATTTATCGAATAAATGTAGTTCCACTTTTCTACAAACATATATACTTTCTATACGCCTATGTACGTGTATTTATATTTGTATTTCGCATGTTCAGTAAAGCTTTGTGTTCTTGTTTATAATTAATCATTCATTTTTTAATGTATTTTGAGGCATAGTAATATAATGAGTACACAACTCTATACGTTTTAATGACAATTAAATGTTATTATATTTCATAATGGTTTCTATATTTCTTAGTTATTCATTTATTTAAGAAAAATACGTCAACAATGCACAAAAGTAACAATGCTTCTTAAAATATTCTTAAGATATTTAATATATATTTCTTAACAAAATGAACTAATAGAAAAGGAAAGATCAGACAAGTCGTGTTTATCTATTTGGCCGAAAGACCAAAAGTCGTGGCTCTTACTAAGCTCCTGAAAACTTTAGGAACGAGTACAAAAAACGAGACAAGATGGACGAAATAGGCAGATCGATCGAAGCGACGACGTTTGAAACTGTTCATCCCGCAATCGACATCCCGTTTTATTTCTTTCATTTGTATTCGTGATACAATTTCCAGAAATTGCAAATTATGTAGTGGCTAAAAGAAGTGAATTTACGAAGTTTTATTAAATCGCTTATTAAATTGTGCAATTTTAACATAATTTCTACGATACGGCCTTTCATCAAACTGGCATTAAAGTTTTTTCAAGAATATACAATTTTGTTAAAATATGCAATGTTTAATTAATCACTAAAATCATATGACTTAAATAAACATAAAATGTATTACCTTATATCAATTTTATAATCGTGTAAAAAGTCGTAACTAAATGATCAAACTTAATAATTGCTTTAGCTAATTACAATACTATCATTGTTTCAATTGTTGCAAAATGTATAATGCACTGTAGATCAATACTTTTGCGTGTCGATAATAAATCATAAATGATTGACATATTCTTCTGACATTGTAGACGTAATCTCATTTCATAGTTATCAAGAGTTTTAAAATAAAACGAACTCAATGAAACATAATATGATGAGCTTATAAAACTAGTTAGCAAGAGGAACGAAAGCAATGAATTTATTCCAACAGAAATGAGACTTCTCTATCAGAGCAAAATTTTCTTTTGAATTGTAATGCAAATTATCCATGTCAAATTTGCAAGAATGTTTGACCCCTACATGACGCAAAAATTAATAAGTTTCGCATACTTCTTTCACAGGCAGTTTGAAAAATAAATAAAGCAACAAATGAATTAGTTTATAGAATGCAATTATATCATTGAAATCGAATGTTATAAAATTGATTAACTTTTATTCGTCCTCGAGTTTTCAGAAGCTTAGACTTGTGAACCTAAGATTTTATTAATCCTAGTATATCTTGTGTATCTAAATAGTGCATGGAACGTAAATTACATTTATGTACTTACATATGTCAGCTGTGGTAATTAAATGTGAAATAGACACAATCTAAATAAACAAGACATTAATGTTAATATCATATAAACATAAATAACCATATTACGAATATGAATATATAAAGACAAAGAAGAACGCAATGATTTTCAAATTCTTGGTCATTCTCGCGGAGAAAAGTGTCTATTACACGGCGTTATTATTTTTTTTCAACTCCGTATTGAAAAATTCATATGTAACGTCTATTGAACAGTTTTTTTAATTTTGAACTACTAAAAGAAAAGAAATATAGCAAAAAATAAAATTTTTTTCGATGAATACATGTTTTCGAAGCTACTAATTTTGGATCTAATCTTAGATTTCGAAAGTTCCAAACGAAGCATGCAAGAAGTCTGAAAAATTTTAAAAAGTGGCTGTATCTAGATGAAACTAGTTATTCGAGAATTTTCGGGGTTTTGAGCGATTATAAATATAACATCACATATTTTGAATTTAAAGAAACAAAGGGCCATCTAATCCTACATACCTTTACCTTAAACGTGGTTTTCAAGGTTATTTGGAGATGGAAGTAATTTTTGTAAACGGGAACCCCTTCCCCGAAATTAAGGATGATTAACACATTATTTTGAGCTTAAAATGTTCTTCTCTGTTTAAATCAAAGGTAAAAAATAGGTTTTCTTCTGAAAAAAATTGTTTTTACCTTAAAATAATATTCTAAATTCAAGACGAGGTTCTTGGCCATTAGGAGTCCCTCTGTCTTTTTCAACTTTTATCTGGACCATTTGGTTCTATCTGTCTTGGATTCTAAAATCTTTGGTGAAAAGTCAAGATGTGGACTAGTGCAGCGCCGTCATTGAAGAAAGTATTAAAAAGGTTTGATTCTAGTGAAACTCACTAATCTAGAAATTCCTATTTATGCCGTTCAGAAATTGAAAATGGCGGATCTAATAGACATGATAGAAGTACGAAAATGTCACTGGCTTCGGATGAAACTTGCCTCCAGTAGTTTTTTTTCTAACCGACGTTGACAACGCCCCATATATATATATATATATATATATATATATATATATATATATATATATATATATATATATATATATCGTTTTAGTAGTCAGATAATTTCTTTTAAGATCAATAAGAGTTTTAACAGATACTGTATCGTAATAGACACTTTACTCGTGGTGGATGCATTTTTCAGTACAATGAGGATCAAGACAAAAGAAAATGTTTATTCGTAAAAATATAAATTAAATTGGATGTTTTCGTTTTGGTTGGAAATAATACTTATTTTCAACACTGCTTATTTATGTTTACAATACATTGTTAGTCGTAGTCTATTCGTACCATAATCAGAATGTATTATTTTAATGAATGTTATTTTAAAAGTAACTTCTGTCAGTTTATTTTTGAACGCAGTTTACTTTATTTTTCATTCGACATGGAAGAAACACAAAAATAAAAATATGATAATTTTGTTTTATCTGCAAACAAATTTCATATGTTTAATATCTTTAAACTGTATTAATTTCGTAAAATGAAATGTTTCACAGCATATTCTGATATCCTTCAGTAATATGTCCCAATTTTTTTTGTTATATAAATGACATTTGTTAAAATGCAATCTCTGGTAATTAAAAAAACTGACAAAAGTGCCAATCTCTACACTGTATCGTTTTATTGTTGGTGTTGTATCTGTCGTGGCGGCTCTTCGCCACTCGTATCTACACACACTCACACACGAACCAAAATCATGACTGCGTTGTTGGACGCTTGGGAATGGAAATAGTCTCTCTGTGCCGAAATGGCGACTGAATTACGATTTGCCGTTCGGTGCGGTTCGCGACAAAGACCGGCAGCAAAGGTGCGTTCTTCCGAAGCGACTACCTCCTGCGGTCATTGCAGCCTCCATTCTTCGATACGTCGGAGCCGATATCGCTCCAGCAGCCACGAAGAAACCACCTATATACCGAGCATCGAAATCCCCTGGCTAAATGGTGTAAGTCTTGTCCCACATGACTCCCTTTCCCCATCACGCCATTTCACATTTGCACATTTTTTCGAAATGTTGTCATAAAAAATAGTTGCCATAACATAAACCACCAAATTCGCAAATATAAATATTAACTGCATGTCATAAAAAGATTTTAAATGTGTTCTTAACATTCTGTTTGATTCATCAATCAAATTCCAAATTGCGTGTATAATTTCCCTATAAGAATTTCGTATTTAAATTATAATGGACCATTGCCATACATAACGTAATCGTATTTCTCCCATGTATAGTAGAGTCCCGGTATATTTGCATCTCACTATATTTGCATCCCAGCATATTTGTCCGCATCCCTCCTGTTACATTTGTTTGTCACCGCTCCCTTTTTCCCCCACTTTGCGGGCTGCGGCCTCAGGAAGGGCCTATTGTGACGACACGAGCATAGTGCGATTGAGGAGAGTGGGAGAAGCGGCGTTCCCCTTCTTTTGATAATTATAAGGAGACGGGAAAGGAGGGCAAGCAACCGAGCGGGCAAATATATCGGGACTGTACTGTACGTCATGCGGGTCGTTCTACAAAAGTTGGAATAACTTGACAGGATTTTTGGGCCCCACATTCTTGATGAATTCACGAAGTATTGTTAGCTTATTGCACCTCTTGAATACTATTATTCACGATACTGAAAGATATCGGTTTCAAAATGGCGACATAAAGAATTTTTCTTTTTATGGATTTATAAATTCCAGGTTTTAAAATTTTTCTTACATACAATCTATATGTGGTTACAGAAAAAACAATTAATTTAGTTTTGACGGCCGCTTTGTTAGGTCTGCCATTTTGAATTCGACAAGTCGGACGTAAGGTTTGTAATCAGCCACCTAAAAACTTCAAAACTTGTAGCACGTGTCCGACTCCATAAGAAACAGCAGAAATGGCAACTATATTGGATTCGCCATCTTGAATTTTGCTATTCTGATAGCAGAAACGCGATCAACGACCTCAAAACCACCTATATACAATATTTTACCTTCCAGAATGCGTAAGAAAACTTTTAAAACCTGGAATTTATAAATCCATAAAAAGATCAATCATTTCAAGAGACATTTTGAAACCGCCATCTTGAAAAAATAATGTTCTCCTTACTGAAAGTAGTATAAATTTAAACACAACCTCATTTTCGATTTTCGCGCACTGAGAAAAATATTTAAACTAAATAAAATACCTAAACACTATTTATTTTCTAGCTTTTATTGCTGTATCTAGTTGGAATGAATAAATATAAATTTCGTTAACAAACATTTTTTATTTTGAAGAAAGGTAGTTATAAAAATGACTACAAATTTAGTTTCCTGTAGGTAAATCACTTTACTATTATTTAGTTTTTCCTAAATATTTGTCTCAGTACGTTAGAGTAAGTGTTAAGAGTTTATATAATTTTATCCCGAGTAGAAATTGCAATCAGGCTCTGACCGGAATCAATTCGGGTCACCTTCGTTGTATCCGGGATCCGGCCGGGCTTGTCACGCCTACCCTACTTCAGCCCGGCTGGATTTGAAATACTGACCGGGCTATGATGGGATCCCGACCAGGTTATACTTGTTGTATTCAGAATGCGAAGGGATCGGACCAGTCCGACTGGATTCGAGCCAGAACCCGAATCGAATTTTTAATCAGGTTAACCAGGCCGTATCCCGGCTCGGGCCTTGTTTCTATTGGGGTCAAATCGGGCTATTTCTACTCGGGATTATTATTATTGTTATTTTAGTTATAGTATTATATTTATTAATAACTAACTCATTACTAACAATGGAGACTTTTATTTATTAATTTAATGTAATGTGGTCATTTTACTAGATAAACATGCTTATTAACGCGTGATAAATTTATGATACATTCTAAATCATCTTCTTTTAAATTAAATATTTAATTTTAAAAAGAATTGCATCCTTTTTTAACTACTTTTCATTTTATCTTGTTGCTTGAATTACGTTTGAAGCTTATGATATTCATTACCTGTGTATATATGAGCAATTAGATGCCTATGAATTGTCTTTAGAATAAACTAAAACGAGGGAAATTATAATAAAGAAATGCTCTTAGTTTTTGAAAAATCAGGTGGACTTAGGTTGGTCACTTTTCTCTGCCACATTTATAACCATTGTTCATCATATCCCCGTAACTAAGAGTCATTTTCAATATTTCAATTATATCTATGGTTACTTCCCACCCCCTTGAAAGCATTTTCAACTCAAAACCAACACATGGACATAAAAACCAGTACTTGAATGATTTTCTGACGAAAACAAGCACACAGAATAATTTTGCGAATCAAACTAACACAAAAGTTGCATATGTGTATTTATTATCATGATTATTATAATAATTAGTACACATATATGTACACGTATTACAACGGTTTAAAATTCTCCCTTTTCAAAAAAAAAAAATTTGCTAGATGCTTCTGCATCAAGCTTTTATCTTTTCAAGATCATATTGCATTAGCCGGCTTTAACTGCATATTTTATTTAATTTACACAATTTTCGTCGAAATGTAACAAAAATGTATTTTTCAGTTTTTTTACTGTGTAATTGGTTTCACGGCTATGGTTTTAACAATATATATTTCTTATACTTATACTAGGTGAACGTAAAAATCGGAAAAAATAAAAAGGTGGGGTTTTTTTAGAAAATAATACATTGTGTAATACTTGAAAAATTGTCTCCATTTTGTTTATTCTGAATATAATTAACATTGTCTTACGGATTTTGGAAGAGTACAAAAATAGCATCATAACCTAAGTAGCATAATTAGGTAAAAAATATGAATCACTTAATATCTCCTGGAAAATAGCACATTTTACTTCTACAATATTCTATGCCAAGTGAAAAACCTACCGGGGTTGAAATTGAACTCATCCCTGATAAAGCTGCATAATAACTGAAGTACCTGATAAATATTTGCAATATTTTCCAGTAAAACATTTGTTATGTCTTTTCTCTGAAAAAAAGCATACGTGCTGTTTTTCAAGGATAATGAAAAGGGCGTGCTAATTTTCGTCCGAAAATATGAATCTTTTAAATAAGTACCTCTATGTATTTATCATCCTACACGAAAGAACCAACCTTGAATTGGTTGGATAATAATTGGTTATTACAAATATTTACTTGCTTCATAAAACTAACTAACTAAATTGGGCTTCGTTTATGTACCATTTACAGTTAGTTAGACCACAATTTCCAAAGTCTCGATTACAACGAATTCACGTAAAAGTAAACATCCATCGTGGAAACGACCCCTTAAAGGATAAGAAAGCCGCAAAAAAAGGCATCATGCCACACCATGATGCAAAACCTAGAATTGCCTCTCCATGTAAGTGTGCAAAAAATATTAGTGATGAAATGATGCAATAAAATATTGTATCCATTTGAGAACAAATATTTTAATGATGCATAATGGCCATTTATGCCGCTGATTTTAGTACTCATTAAAAACAGCACAGACGAATATTGATCTTTAAGATAACTTTAATTTTATACACCCTCATTTACTTTGCAGTCGTTAAGTTTGTAAAAGTTTATTTATTTAGACGAGCCATTTACTTCTGCCGTTTATCATTTTATTTCATTTCTGAAGCACAAATTTATCATAAACATATAATTATTATAATTGCCTTAAGAGAAGCTCCGTGCACAACGATAAATGAATATTCATTTAATATAAATCTAAATGTTTACTTGTGAGATAATTTGAGAAAATAATAACAAAGTGCCGAACAATTTTGAAAGATATTGTAAAGTATTAAATTAGTTATTTATTCATTTTAATTATAATTACAGTATATCACATGGATACTATTTATAAATAACCTTAAGAATAAATAAATATATCTTTACAGAATCGTCGAGTAATTAATCCTAATTAATTCACCTCTTAATTATCCCTTGCAAAAATTATTTCATCCCTCATCAGTATAACAATATTGCTCGCTTTCTCTAAATTTCGAGAAAGTTTATCCAACTCATTAGTAGTTACAAATTTTGAGTAATCACTAATTGTCGATTTTGTACTGATAATGTTTGAAAGTAATATTGCATGTAGTAATTATTCCTAAGACAACCGAAAAACGGTCTGTGCTGTCTCTAATTGTCATATTGCATAACATCCCCACTCCAGAAATATACCTTCTTATTAAGGTACATTGGGAATACAGAAATAACTTATCTTTTACTATCACTCGTGTTACTTACATATTTAAAATAGACATTATTAAAGATAATTTTAAAGCTCATCACGATCGTAGAAGAAAATCCCGTTGAATTATATCAAGTCGCAGAAGTTCGAGACCGATAGTTGTTACCTCTTTAATAGCGATTCAATGTAATTATTATTACTTTTTCGAAGCGACATGAATTAAGATAACCGTGTACTGCCACTGAATGAACAATTCAAAGTTAAACAACAACACATTCCAGATTGACAGTTATCTGTTTTACCTAGAAATGTTACAATCCCAGATGATAATTCCATATATTATCAGATCATTAAATTACAACTGCAACTAAACTTGTTTCTGATTAACATTACTTGTTATAATTCCCACTATAAGTTTCAATTGACTTTGCAATTGAAGACTTATTAGTGAAGCTGGAATAGAGAATTTTTGTTTATTTTATTAATAGATTGAATATTATTTAGGAATTTTCACACATTCTTGGACAAACTATTTTCCACATCAACAGATTATTGCCTGTTACCTTCAGTGTGATGTATTGAACGTTCCCAAAGCATCGTGGCCCTCCTTTCCATCAGCACCATGTAATGTCGGAACATTTTTCCATATATGAAATTCTTTTATTCACAATAACTTTGTTGGCATAAAGTCTAATATTATATTAGCAGAATAAAAGATATTACAAAAATACGATGCGTGAATGGAGACTGGAATTACATGGAAATTGTTATATTAAAAACATTATTTCATTAAAATGATTTTCAAATCTTATTTACATTTCGCATCTTCATCAAGACGGGGTACCAAATGTCTATATTGAGAGAAATTGTATAGGGAAGATGTCTAAAAGAATACGAAAAACTACTATTCTCGCCAAGTATTTGAGGACGGGCGTAAAATAACTGTGACTTTTAGGAATAAATACTATTCGTTAAATATATTTGATACTTTACTACAATCTAATTTTCTAAACCAGAGTAGCAAAACATATAATTTTAACAAGTGTACAATGCTCTAGTAGAACATTTCACTAGAGAGAATGGTAAAACCGTTCATAATGACTAGTTACCATTCTGTCTAGTAATATTTTTTACAAGAGCATTGTCAATTTCCTAAACGTTTGAAAGTATCCGTATCAAAGGATTCCTTCGACCTAGTTACCTTTGTCGCCGTCAGGCGCGTACGCGATGCTCGTAGGTGCGTTGTGCTCCATTCTGGCTCCCGTTATAGTAACGAGGTTCCATTCCCTCAAATGTTTACAGAATTCAAATAGAATGTCATGTGCAGAAAACCGATAGTATAATAAATATCGATTCCACTTATTCATGCAATGGCATAGCATATTATTTTTTTACAGACTGGAGTGTAAACAATCCAATGCCGAATCAAACTTTTCGCTTTTGTTCGAAATACTTAGAGAAAGAAGAAAAAATAACAATATTAGAGAAAGTGCTAAAAGCTATAGAACAGATAAAAAAAATAAACATCAATAAATACAAATCAAAATTAAAACAATACCACGCTATTTTCATAAAAATATTACATTTCTTATTCTATATGCCAATATTCTGAAATGTTCGTGCAATGAGAAAAATTCCTATTCTGGCATAGCAACAATTTTTATTGAATTATGAAATATTGCTGTTCTGCAAGTCTGTTCACAAGTCCCTACTACCGAATTGTAATTTTTCCTTTTTTTAAGATAACTTCCTACAAAATTTATTTCAGTATAGTGCCCTACATTATTTCAGATTTAATGTTTGTTTCAAGATTAATCATATTAAAATCATGAAATGTGACAAATGATATTATCGAACACCTCATTTTACTGTATCCACCATATATAGGTACCACAGTGGGTATCCAATTCTATATTTATCAAATAACATCTGTCGCAATACAAAATAAAAATACTGACCTGAAAGTCCTCATGCATAAATAACATATACATTCAAACTTATTTTACTATCAACACTGCATGTTTGTCATAATGTTCTTATATATTCGCTATAAATAATTGTAAAACATATACTTTCTTTACATTAATGATTGTAATTGAGGTCAAGTTTATACATAATTACATGTGGTAATGTTTGTAACAATCTCAATGTGTATCTGGACATCCCGAGCATGTATATCAGCATGTCCTTAAATTCATTGCGTATCCAGAACAAACAAGTGAATAATCAAGTAATTGAGTAAGATTATTGTCATCTTTCATAATTTTTCTCGTATCTGTCGCTATATGCATATATATGTGTTTCAATTCTCGTAGCACCGTGTTAATCATTTCCGTCGTAATGAAAACGCATAGTTCGATTATTCAAAATGCATACGCAGAAAGCGCCGATAAATGTCGCACTTTCGCGTATTTATTACAGTGGAGCCGAGCCAAAATGTGAATAACGCACGTGGTGAAAATGTCGCGAATGGCTTATCGAGCTTTTCCGTTTTCGTACGTGCATAAGGAAACGAGCGCGTTGAGTTCAAAAATGTTATTTCGAATATCGTTCAGCTTCATAATATAGAAATATAGCACAAAACTTACATTCCAATTAATTTTTAATTCGTTAATGCATAACAATTTTTAAGATTATTTTAACTTTTGCAGATGCTTCAGGAAGAATAGAGTTTAACAGTTTTGAAAATGCTTTTAACAGAATTATACAATATTTTTTAGAAAGTTCATTCTAAAAACTGGGACTTTCATTATATTAGTAGCTATTTCATTTACACTGGCGTAAAATAGACTTTTAGGCCCGCAGGCGAATAGAGGGCCCGAAGGGTGGTGAAGAAGTCATATGAACGTTATACAAACAATATTTTTCATCATAATGGGTTTAAAGTTCTAGTTCTAGTTTATAATAATATATTAAAAATTAAAATAGTGAAAAACTGATGCTATACCAATGTAATTTTCGAAGCAACAAAATGCTATTTTCCTTGATCCCTTGGTCAGAAGTACATAGTTTCATCATCTTATTTTTGACCTAGAAGCAATTTTCTGTACGTTATTGTGTATAATAATATTCGATTAGTTTTTAAACCATTTGTTTTAAAATGTTACATTGCTTATTTTATTTGTTCGCTGACAATTACGGGATACTTTATTATAAACGTATTCATTATTTCATTAACGAAAAAAAGTAAATGAAACCTAAGAAGAGGACAAAAATAAGAGTCGAAACGTTAAATATACTTAAAAAATGAATACTTTTTTACACACCAAAATTACCCTTAAAAATTTAACTATTATATTAAAATATGTGCACTACACTTTCAGATATAACAACACATTATTTTCTTTGCATTTTAATTTTGTGATATTATTAAATTCCGCCGCTTTTTACATTAAATGACCTGAGTTTACCAAAAATACATTTACACTAATTAAATATCAGAATCGAAAAATTAACAATTATTCTGAAACGTATTAAACCAATTATTATGAATAATGTTGTTCGTTTCAAAGGCATAAGCGTTTACATAAAAAAGACAATGAACCTCTTTCTTTTCACGTGATCACCTGAAGGCGCAAACGTCTATTTTACACCCTTTTAGCAAAAATAACTATTTTAACACTCCTGGAGTAGAACTCGATTTTGCGCCCCACAGTGAAATATTCGGTCGCAAATTATCGAGCCCCACGCCTCTCGTACTAAAAAATATCGCGTGGAAAACGTGCGAAATATCGATCTCCTCGTGTGACAAACTCGTCGAATGTCGGTAATTGCGCCCTTGTTACAAAATATACTATTTTTTCACCTCCGTGTGCAAAATAGCAGATTTGCTCATTGCACTTCGCATACTACAATACAGTGCGCGAACTACTGCAAACACCAAGGAAAAAATAGTATATTATGCAACTAGAGCGTAAAGTGTACTTTTTTTCACGAAGCCACACGTGTAAACAAGGCTCCGGCAAAGCCGGCGACGAGTGGGGGATTGTCGCTCGAGTGAGAAAAAGTTACGCACGAGATGCATACGATATTTTATGCCCGGTGCGTACGTTAAAGTGCGTGCGTAAGGTCATTTTTTGTCCAATGCGCCGTGAGACACTTTACGCACGAGTGAAAAAAAATCACTTTACGCACTGAAAAAATGACTTAACGCACTAACTTTACGCACGCCCGGGCATAAAATAGCATACGATATATGCGTAAAGTAGCTGACTTTCGCACTCGTTTCACTTGTTTGCAAATCACCTACTTCCCGCACTTGTATCGTAACGTACTATTTCGATATGATTCTACATGTCTAAATATGTGCTAAGCATGGCTGTACGTGCTTGTGCGGAAATGCGTTTCATTCATCATAAAACAATAACCTGATATTTATAAGTATTGCTTCTAGTAATGGTAAATTATATTTATATTTAGTTCTTTTTGTCTATTATATCTTGAAATAGTCTTTTCTTTTTCATTCACTTTTTTCGTTTTATTATCAATCATAGCATTTACCATTTACGTTATTTATTGTAGACAACGCAACATGATATATACTATGATTATATTTATGGTATGTACATTTTAATACATACGTTTTATTTTAATTTGTTTTGTAATCACATTATTCTCTACAATCTTTTGCGTAAAAAGAGACGTGGAACATAGTTCTGAAAATCAAAACCCCGAAAGGCTAAACTTTCGATATTACGTGAGTCCAAGGTATTTTAATTTGCTTTCTTTTTCTCGAATTTTCAAAGATAAAGTGAAGAAAATCACGCTGGAGAGCCATGATAGAAATTTTGGTCTTTCGGTGCGTTTATTTTCGGAGCTTTCCCCGGCCGTAAAAAGAAGAGTAAGTCTACAAACAACACTTCGATTTAGAGATGACATACCATATTTCCCTCTGTCAAAATTTCCATCACTAATATTTCCTCAAACAAAATTCCTGCAACAACTCTAGGAACAAAAAAAAAGCACACCATAAACTGTAATGCCTCCTTTAAATTATAAAACCGTAGTACCCCTCCTCGAGTGTAATTCTATAAAAATAAAGTCTTTTACTATTATTATTATTATAAATATCAGGCATCGGGATAGTCCAGTGCTACAGTGTATAGGTTAGGCTTTCATATGGAGGGAGGGGGGGGGCAACATGCACAATGGGATCGGTCATAGTCTTTAAAAAAAGGCTATTTTGGAGGGGATTTTGACTGTAAGAGTTATGGTATTAATTCTGAACTGAAGCCAATCAACCCAAATATAGAAGATGCTTAGTCAAGTTGAATTGTGATAAGAATTTAACTGGAGTGTATCTAAGAATTGTATATAACCCCGTTAATTCTCATGACCAATAAGTAAAAATCAGATATTCTCCAATACATTTTCATCTTTACATTATATCACCATCCAAGTTATCACATGCAAAAATGATTCATCTTCCGTTGTAAATATATTTATGCTACTGCACCCACACTTCACGTATGGACCATTTTTTTTTTTTTTTAATTTTCTGCAAATTCTGAAAAAATGCAATACGAACTAACCAAATCGAGAGGAAATTTGAGAAAACGAAATGGTAACTTCCTCGACATAGCTAACACGCGGAAAATGCTTTTCGCAGCAGGAGACTGGCGCGCTACCGATGACCGAGATGAAGAAATCATTGAGTTACGACCCAGTGACAGCGGGCCTAGGAGACACCTAGCACCGGCTTCACCAGCGGAGTCACCCGCGGACGACTCCGCAACAATCTTCGCTACAGCAGACGTGCAGAGGCACTCCCACGCACACGCATCACATGCATTGCCACTCGCACTCACACAGTCACAGTCATTCGCACAAACACCAGTCGTCACTTCCACCGATGCAGAGACGAACCTCTTCCGGCATAGGCTTGGTTCAAGGTAACCTTAAATTTAGTTATGAACTTTTCTACAAATTTACTTTGAATGTAAGGCTAACATCCAGTTAGGCTTGCGAAAAGTTACCTGCCCAACACTTTTCGAATTTTAAAAATGTTTTCTGCCCTCCGGCCAGAAACCGCAACTTCCTGGCCGCTGCGCGAAACGAAGTTGCGGTTTTCTGGTTACGTCGAGCAGTAATAAAATAGTATACGGCCCTCGGCCAACAATTTCATGTGATCTGAAGAACTTTCTCTTATATTAGCCTTGGATCGTAATATACTATTTTTAAAAAATCAATTAATATTGATTCTAAGAAATACTGGTTCACTTTTTTTGGACATTGAACCAAAATTCACCTGTCGTTGACCAGTCCAATAAAGGTGTTTCTTTTTAATCCCCATACTGTGAATAGTTTATGTTGTGACTATGCTCATCTCAATGCGCCATTGAAATATTTTTTGTGATTAATACATGAGTTTGATGTATATCTCAAATATCAAATTTGTATGGTCCATTGTTTCCATCGCTTTTTTACGTTCTGTAGGAGGTGACCACCCTGAGAGTATTCTGTGGAGGTTCGATTCCGATCTTGCGGGGGATCCGGATTTGATCTCGCCGCCTCCGCCGCCACCGCCGCCACCTCCTTCAGCATCAACGTCGATCTCGAGGACCCCAACTCTCTGACCAATACTGGAAGAGGTGCCTACTGGCGTTCCCGTCCTAAAGGAGCTGCAGGCACCCGTAGTGGTCATCAACGTCGACAATACGAGGCCATTATAGCGAATGCATATGTCGGAGTGTCCTCCGACGCAACCTGTCGAATCGACGACTCATCTGTAGTAATGAGTGGTGATCACAAATGCAGAAAGTGGACTGCCGATGTACTATTTCGAATTTTCTTGTAAATTTGAAGTTGTGGTTTTTGTGAAGGTCATGATGCGATGAGCGCTTAGCGACGTTTTCTGGCGTGTATATTTATATACTGCGACAATTGTTTTTTTTTTCTGAAAATTGCATTCAATACAGTATTCGTTTGCTTTTGTTTTCTGTACTTATTTTTGTCATGATTTGTTTCAACTTGTGTTTACCTCTAACTGACTTCTATGTCAATTTCGAAGTTGCAAACGGCACTCTCTCCTTTTGATACTGGAACAGGGAACAGGCATCGCCTCAAAATTCGGAAGTTGTTCATAAATATAAATAGAAACTGAATTTATATCAATCATAAGAATTAAATTCAAAGCAAAAATAGGACCATCTCCGAAGAGAAATATTAATATTAAACTGAATGTCAGGCTCATACATTACTTGCAAAGAGGAAGCTAGTTCTATACTGAAATTATGAAGCACCGTTTTCAAATCCGAAAATGACGAGAAAGGAAAGAACCATCTTCATCAGTTATCAAATTAAAGCAGCTTTTCATTGCTGGAATTCTTTCAATTTTTAGTTAGAATGATTCATCATTAAATTTTTCTCGAAAAGAAACATTAGAAAGCGTTTCATTTTAAAAATCCTAATTTATTGATAATAAATTTCAAATTACATCGATAATTTTTTAATGTATTGCATTCTCCTCCACATTGGTTAACGATAAACATCACGCAAGCGCTCATTATAAAGACTTGTTAAGCCGCGTTGAAAAAAACAACACGATGATGTCGATAATGTTGGGATATTTTTAGACAAAATATTGATGCTAGCCTTTTTTCTATTTAAATACATGATAAACGATAAAATTTCAATGTTCAATGCATCAAATCTATTGTTTATATTAGCATAATTACTACAGGTTCATTTTTATGCTCACTGATTGCCTGTGACTTATTCGAAAGATTTGCCTTATTATATTATAATGTGCTATGTATTTTTTTTCCATCACAAAATTGTCAATCTCTTCGTGCAATTTTCATCGCGCTTTATCATGCTCGTGTAAATTGTATACAAAAAGACACCCGCCGAGCGAATCTCGCCGAAAAGGTACGCTGTAAATATACCATGCGTGCACCAAAAAGAAATGAATTCATAGATAATGTTTTATAACGAAAATTTCTGCGCGTTCGACATAACTCGCAGATATTGATTTCCTCATACTGGAGAAATAAGCGTTCGTTTCTTCTAACAAAGAAGCCAAATTATTTCGTTGCGACGACAAAACTTTTCTTACGGTAGCAATAAAGCTTCTTTACAATTACTTAATTTTTGTTACGACGATATAATATAGATAATTTATAATAAGTTGCAGAGATAATGAAACATTTTGATGGGCTGATGAATTCGCAGAACGACTCTTGCGAGTGCGTCGAGCATTTAGTAGTTCGTTCAACGACCATAAGACCAAAACTCAGGCATGTAAGATAAAAAACTCGATGTTATGATCGATACACCGTTGTATTATAAACAATAATAGCTATTAATTGTGTACAGAGATTCACGGAATTCCTCATCCTTGTATTTTGTAAGATAGGTGGTACACAGATGTTCTGCCGATGTAAAATGATATCTCTCTAATGATAGTTGTTCATGAATGAAAGTGGATTATATAAATACAGATGCGAAAAGTTTATATAAATCAAGTGTTATAATTTTTTTCTCCTTTATCTACATGTGGGCAACTCCAGAAACTTTTAATTTTCGATATTTTTATTAAAAAAAAAGAAAAATAGTAGGGCCACCTTTTTAAACCTACTTTACCTTATTACTTTCATCCTTAAAACTTATGTAAAAAAATTGATAACTCACTGTCCAAACTCGTTACCAGAGAGAAAGAGAGGAGAAAAATAACCAATGATAACGAAAGAAGCTTCAATGATATGTATATCTTTAGGAAGGCTACGTCAAGTTTAAAGCAAAATCAGTTTTCGTGTTTTGGACTGCTGATTGCGAATGACAATAGCAATTTTTTCATACAACTGACCAAGGTAAGGCGAATCACCATCGGTACGGAAAGGTAGAAGTAAACGTATTTTTTTATTAGTTTTTGTGCACTTATTATGAAAAATATTACTTTAACTATGAAGTAACGTCTAAAGGATCAAGTCAATTATCATTTGGATTTATCAAAAGGAAAGTTCCTCATTATTCCTCCCGATGAGGGATCTAAATTGGTCCGAAACGTTGGAAAGAGAAATACACAATACAATTGTATTGCGAGTTACTGACAAAACATCGTTCACCACTAGTAGTTGATGTCTATCTACTATTGGTAGCAACACGGTCAATAATCAATTTTGTAGGCGAAAAGTGCTTAAACAGTATACGACGTACAGTTACTCATGTCAGATGCCCCTGAGGAGGACCTCCAAGAGTGGTCGAAACGTTGGGCGTGAAATAAAAAGACCTGTTTGGTCCTTTTGTCAACCAATAGGTTTGAACCGTGTTGGCCATTTATTTTATTTATTTAATTAATATTACGGTTCCTGGACTACAATTACAACACTTTATCTTAAATTTTTATTATTGAATATATATTTTTTGAGGCAATAAATAAACTAAGATTAGGAATCTGAGATCGCCATTTTAAAATTCGAAGTAGCGGCTAAAACTTAAGAAACTTGATTAGTTATGCAAGAATATATGCGACACTGACGATTCGGTCGCCTAATATGAATCTGGGGCCTTCAAACATTCAAACTAATAACCCAAAATGCGGCATGCTCACTTTTACAAATATATCGGTTTTCAAACACTAACAATATTAAGAATTTACAAGTAATATAGTGCAATTATTATGAAGCTGAGGTCATTATTTTAAAATTCAAAATATCGGCTCAAAATATCACAGACTTTTACATTATATATATCTGAATAAACAATTTTTCGTGTACACATTTAAAATTAATAAAAATTAATAAAATTAAAGTACAATAAAAATAAAAAATGTCCTGTGCTCTTCGTGTTACGGCGGTCATATTGAAAAATTTACTGGTTTATATATGCCTTCAAACATAAGTTACACATGCTAGACTAACCCTACCTGTGCTCTATAATTTATAGACTACGGTCACGTGCCGTGTTCCAACCTAATACAATGGGACCTGCGAAATTTACTGTAAGTTGCAGATGTATATTTTCGATACAAGTGCGTTAAATCGAATTCTTACGCACGTGTATCGAACATTATTTTTTGATATATTATGCGTAAAATTTTTGCGCCATTTTTGGTGGGTAAAATACGATGTTACGCACGCATGATGACCGCGGCGCACGAGTGCCCAATCTTATGATTTTACGCATTGTATATCAACAAACACTTTACGCGATCTTAACTTTACATTCTTAACCTCGATTTGTCAAAATTTTTATTAGTTGCAATCAATTGCTCAATTTTTTTTGTACGACTTTTTTGGCCATGAAACGGAGTGGTGAGGCTCAGCGAAAAATTGCTGTTTTACAGGCTGACCGCGAGAAACTTTTCTTACAATAATTTTTGCTTAACATTATAATGATATGCACCGCCATTACAGTGCTTGTGTGGAATTCCTACTGTAAAGGTGAGCAATCATATATGCGAGAGCTGCAGATCGGTATTAGATGGCGCCATATTTACATTTGTCGACAATGTAGGAAACTGCAAAAACCTACATTAAGTTCAGCAGCGGCCATGAGTCGATTCTCGTCTGCTAGACAATACTTCAGAATATAAACTCAACAACATGGCTCGTCTTACATATTGCGAGAAAATTATAATTTCCAAAAATTGTTGCCCGTCTGGGCTGGAACTGACGACCTTCGACTTCGTAGTCCAGTACGTTACCATCTGAGTCACGAAGCTGATTTTTAGTTAAAGTTAGCGAAAAATTACTGCAATAATTAGTTCTTTTTTAATTCTTGTCTTTTATAGACAACACAGGCCAACAAAATTTCTAACCAGAAATCGGGCTATAGGTTTTGAATGTTTTCTTTACGCTGAATCCATATCTGTCCGCAGATATTGTTCTATCGTGTCACGATATTTAGATATCTTAAACTGAAAGTGTAAAAAACGCCATTTTCAGTAAGTTTTTGTGTCAGAACAAAATTTTTGTTGGTACTGTAGACGCTCGATATAAGAACCATCGCTATAAGAACCGATCGGTATAAGAACACTTTTTTGATCATTACAGTGCCTACAAACATTCGAGCTGTATTCCCTCCATGATACACTTTTCGCTGGCTAACCGTTCCGCGCATTCCGTCGAGTCCACCTATACATACATTCAAGAGAAGGTGAAGCATCAATTCCCCTCCAATGATTTTTATATCGGCGCTTGGCGGGGAAGCTCGGAACGGACATAGTTCTTATATCGAGCGTCTACTGTAATTTAGTAAATACCAAATGAAAGTGCATCTATCATGTCAAAATTTTGCGATATCCTAACGTAAAAGTACAAAGAACGATAATCATAACCGTGCATTGACAAATACTTCGATAACTCCATGATCGGAATAACTACAGCAGCTCTTTAAAGCTGATGAATAAACTTTAATCTGCGATCTACCAAATTGCGAACAAAAATTTACTGCAAATCATAGAAATAGTAACTACAAATGGACAAAAGTGTTTAGTACTTTTAAGCTATGATATCTTGATGTGATAGACCAATTCTGCGGTCAGTTTTGAATTCAGCGCATCAAAAACCTTTGGAAAAGTATAGGCCTGTTTCTGGGTATGGAGAACTGTCTCATTTTGTTGGCCTGTGTAATAATCAAAATGTTTCAGAGAAGAGTGGGAGAAAGCGTTTCCTCTATGGCAGCAAATTTCGAAGGCTTCCACCGAGTATTCCTACTGTAACATAAATCCAGCAGACGCAAATTTAATAAATTAGTAAATAAAACGCCTACATGACAAGAGTTAGTATACATAAAGAAAACCCAAAATTAATGATAAATATCGATATTCTTGAAAGAAACTACCTAATATTTCTTTAATGAATTGAAGTTGTTTTTTTGTGGATGGGGATGTAATTAAAACTAAAAGAAGGACACGAAGTAAATGCAATAAATCGTCACGCAATCTGCGGAAATATATCTATAGCTATCGGTGGATGAAAGACGTAATTCGTCACAGTGATGACAGGTACATGTGACGTTTCATCAATCAAATTGCTAATTCTTGAAAGTTTGGAGTGAAAGAGCGTAGGAATAGACCATTGGTAAACGGAAGAGAAATGAGTAAATAACATCACTCATCAACTGCAGCATATTTATTTTTTAAACATCTGCTATTGAAATAAGTGATTTCAATTTTTACCCAAAGTCAATTACAGTAAATTTTAATGAATCAATTATATATTTTTAAAGCTTATTTGCCAACTACGTCTTTAATGTACTATACCTTACATCGGAAAATACTTTGTTTTTACTGAAATTATATTTTAAATAATAATATAATAATGATCTTTTTTTTTAGTTGAAGCACTCATTATAAATGATATTCATAACTATTTTTATTTTATCTCCAACGAACTTTGAAGTGAGAAATATTGATCAATTATCAATTAGGTGTTCGGTATAGAACTATACTCCCCCACAAAATACGAAATCAGAAGATGTACCGAAACGATCAAAATAACCTTCTAAAGAAATTGAATAAATAACAAAATAAATAATATAAAATTGTCTATTGTGTAATACTCATTATTTCAAAATTCTATAAAAAATCACTGCAGTTTTCTATACAAATAACAAGACAAATGAGCCAATTTGTTCTTCACAAATGTACATTTTCTTAAGTGAATTGCTGACACATGAACAGTTTATTTGACAATTATTTAACACTTGCGAAATCGGAGCGTAATTCGTGAATAATATTTTACGGTTCACAATCTTGTATTTAATCGTTTTTCATCATTAACAAGGTGAAGAACACTATCGGTTTCGATTCCATAGTCTTTTAGTGGTACCCCGAAACGCTCAAGTCTCCGTTTCACGAAATTACCAGATTTTTCATCAAATCTAAAAAAATCAAAGAACATTTTTATTACAACAAGTTATAATAACAAGATATATATAAACAAGGTATTTGTACCTTTTGATCGGAATACCGTAAAACAACATTGAAATAAATCAAAATAGATAGTTTTGAACCTCCTCTTTCGAACCCCATAATACTAATCAACCGGAAAATTTGAAGAACATAATTATGATCATTTAAAAAATAATGCCGACTTTACTTGACGTTTCTTGATAATGAGAAAGAAAACACTGACCATTGCAAGATATACTTTTTCAATGGAGTCATTCTAAAATTGTCAGAAGGTTAAAGGAAACGAATGTGTTACACTGATTTACAACAAATCAGCCCCTGTTATAATTTGTACAATAGATTACTCAGTACCAGTACCAGTTAATAGGGTCCTAGAAATAAAACTGGGTCTTCCTAACATTTTTAATCAAGCAGATTAGTCTTGTTAGTACTACATGATAAAAAATAATTATACAGAAATCTCGATTTATTCAACGTAATCGGGGACAACAGATTTGACAGACTTGTAAACAAAAATATTGGAATGATCTGGTAAATTCACATATATAATTAATAACAGATTTTCAAATAATTATATCAAGGTTATAAAACCTCTGCTGTTTTTAGAATAAAAATATCTGCTATTATCCTTTTCGTGAAATCTGTAGACAATCTATTTGTTATAAAACAATGGATCCCCTTAAAGTTTATTCAGGTTATGTTCAGACTTAACTATCATATCTTAAATTGATCTTGTTATGCCATAATTTCAGAGGTTTTCAATTAACTTTACTCACCCCGTTGCAAGAATTTTGTACGATCTAGGATAACCGCGTGACAGAGCCTTGTCTAAAATTTGATAGAGCTTTTCCACACATGCACCAGCAGATAGATGAACCAGAAAAATAGTACTGCCGTTGAACGATCTTACTTTTAACCTCAAATCTTCCGGTTTTCCAGACGGTTCGTTGATTTGGATAAGAAGAGGTACTGCCTAAAACATCATTATAAATTAAAACATCAGTAAAACAGATTTCAATTCTATTTACAAACTAAAGTTTCCGATTTTGCATTCACAAGTGAGTTAATGACTTTAACACATCAAGTGTATTTATACACAATGATTAAAACGAATGTAAGTTACAATTAAATCGCAAAAGGAATATGTATGTGTATAAGGGAAAGAATAAATCGAGTTAGTTGGGGTAACAAATAATTTGTCCATTTTAATGAATTGATGGATCCAGTTTAGTTTATTGCGAAGTATGTAAAATTATCAATATCAAAGAATAATTTATTACTAACATTTCCCTCAGATCGGTTCGTTGCTGATTTCGACACTCGTGGCGAGCTTACAACAGAACGAGACGTTTTTTTCGCACTTTCTGTCGACGACTTGACGCAAGTAGATCTTGATAATGATCTTGCCTGTCTCAGATAACGACTGGATACGTGCGATCTTAATCGCGATCTTGAAGGAACTTCGTTATTCCCATTTTCTTCAGCTTTTCTAACGAAATGGTTAAAATGACTATTAGTTTTAAGAAAAATGGTGTAACTATATACAGATATGTTCAATTGTTAATTTGTAGGTGGGAATTTATATACCACTATTAAATTCTTTTCGCATAAGGATATTATCGGAAGTCGGAGTTATTTAATTAACTATATCGGTTACCCTCTTCAAGCCACCTGCAATCTGTGCTAAATTAATTTGCTAATAAATCTGCTGTATTGTGCAGTACGTCTTTATTGCAACCTCACCAAGGACGATTTAATCCATTCGTCTCAAAACCATAGCACCAAATCATAAGTCCACCGATCGGTCTTTATTCTAAGTCATACTCCATACTAATTATTTACAAATCAAATAAGAACAAATAGAAATGAAATCTTACTGCGCTTCCATAGTAATGGAGGATAATTGTCTAGGAGTGATACCCGGAGATTCGCTTCTCCTCGGAATCTTTGAATTTGAAATCTTCCTATTGTTTTTTAACTCGTGAGAGGAAAATTTTATTTCCACATTTTTTGTTGCGTGCAATCGTTCCTAGTCCAAATTGATTCAATTATATATTTTATTTTATTCTGATGCACTGAAATAATTTTCTTATCGGAATATTTTATCGAAATGAAAGTTTCCACTTACACGTTCCGTTTTTTTCGGGCTTTGACGTTCATCCGTACTAAAATTCGATTGTATGCGAGAATCTAAGCAATTGTTCTGGCATTCCAAAATTTGTTCACGCCAACTCTTTAATCCTTTTGTGGCACTATCCAAAGGACTTCCTTGCGGCAACGTTCTGAATGTAGCATATGAAAATAAAAGTATGAATTATTATTTTACAAATATCAAGATATATGTTAATTGATCTTTGTAATCAAATGAAGTAAATAAATGAAATTTAACCTAGGACTGCCACTCGGGCTATTAGAAGGGTTTGCATGTCGAATTTGTTTACAAGATTTCTGATTTTCGTGTTGGCAAGAGGTCGGTGATTGCTCAAACTTACAACGTTTGTAGCAACTAATGTTTGTAGACGAACCACTTCTGGATAATGTGGGTTTCCCTAAGACATATCCAGTACCTGGAAATTCACTTCCATGGCCAATGAAAATTTCAGCCCGGCGATCTTCTACCTACAATCAAATTTTAATTGGTATGAAATATACACTCGTCGAATACATAAAAAGTTACTTATGGAAAAGAGGTTTGAAGATCCCGAATAATATTATTTAAATTGGGCTGAATTTTTTCTAGGGTCACATACACTTATTTACTTTAAATGCCACTCCATCCGGATATTTCAGCTGAAACTCCGAGGGAAAATAGCCGTCAAGTATGTCACGAACGAACTTCGCTGTCGACATATCATTGTAGGATCGCAATCTTCCTCCTTTGATGAGCAGACCATTTTTATAAAATTTCAGGTGCATACAAGACGGTGACTGAGTCCCGAAAACAATCACAAAAATTTACACATTTAAAAGATACGAACAAAAAATAACTTTCATTGGTTTAATAAATCAAAGGAACAAACAAATATTATAATAATCTCTCAATTCCTTGAAATAACGTTTCACTCAGTTGACAAAATAAGAAATGAGATTTGCTTGCAAAACTGTAAATCCACTCTTTTAACCATTTTCATCCCGAGAGTCTGGAATTTGGACACTTTCAACGCTGTATCGTTTGTTCTAAACGGTCTTAGACAAAATTAAAATTAGTCAAAATCGATAGATTTGGACCTCCTCTTTTAAATGCCGTAGTCAGAATCAGACGGCGACTTCACAGAAAAATGTTATGATGATTTCGTAGTGAAAAAGAAAACGATTTTTTCTATGTTTCTTCGCTTTTTTGGCGTTCAAAAGGGCAATGCTGATCATTAAAAAACGTACTACTCGCGTCTTAAAGAACAAAATGGCGATTTCAAAATGGCGTCTGCAAGTTGTCATTATGCATTTTCTGTCACAAATATCGAGCATTTGACAGTGTAATGGTTGAAATCATGAAGAATTGGGATGAAGAGGTAATTATTATCATTTGTGAATCCCTAATCTCATCAAGATTTATTCATAACCACAAATTACTTACATACAATGGGTTTTTATTGATTTTTTGTTTGATTTGTTTAATATTAAGTATGCGTGAAATTGAAAATTACTGTATCCGATTGTGACCTATCACTGATTAGTTTATAATCTAAAAATAGAGTGTAGCTCATCTTGTGCGCATTGCTACCTGGTACTATGACGTTTGTAGATTTAATAAATGTGAATATCGAAGTGAATGCATCGACCCTCCAATGACTAATTTCCAAGTTTTTTATTCCTGATGAGAAATATAATACATTATCTACTCACCACTAGTTCGCAACGATTTACATCACGTTGTTTAGCCGTCAATACATATTTTTCCGTTGTCCGACTCTTACCACGGGAAGTAACGCTATTCGGACAATAATTTTTTTCCTATTTTTTTAGTACATTTTAAATTTTGTTTTTATTTTTTTCAATTTTAACAATTTTTTTCTTTCATTTTGATAACATTTTTTATATTGGATTTTTCCAATAAATAACAACGCTGAATCAAGTGAATAGTAATATAGTAAATCTATGTAACTTTATGAAATAATTTGAAGCGCGCCTTGCAAACATTTTTATTACATTCTGAACAATAAGATGTTCCTCTTTCACACTTGTCACCAGTCTTTCTGACTCTTCATTTTTGATAATGTGGGTTTCCAAAGGTTTATTTAGACTTTCTTTGCATATAATATGTGATATCACTTACAGCGAAGTTTACTGTGATTTTCGCTTTTATTAATCCTACAAACGTCATAGCACCAGGTAGGAATGCGCAGATAATTGTCGATCTGTACTCAATTTTTAAGTTATAAACCGATTATTGAGAAGTCACGATCGTATCTGGTCATTTTCAATTTCACACGTAAGTAATAGTTGAGTGAAAATTAGATTGAAAAGAAAAAGGTAAAAGTCCATTGTATATAACTAATTTGAGGTTATGAATAAATAATAATAAGACCAAGTATTCATAAATGATAAGAATTACTTTTTCATCCCAATTATCCATGATTTCAATCGTTACGTGGTGAAATAATCGGTAATTGTGCAAAAAATGCAAAATTATAACTTGCAGACGGCATCTTGAAGCAGCCATTTTATTTTTTGAAAAAAAAACCAACGGGAGAAGAAAGGGCTGAACAAAAATATGCGATTCGTATGTTTTGAAATGGTCAACATTGCCCTTTCAATACCAAAAAACGGGATTCTTGCAAAGAAACGTAAAAAAAATCATAACTTTTTTCTTTGAAATTTTTGGCTGATTCTGACCGCAGCATTTAAAAGAAGAGGTCCAAATCTATCGATTTGGACTTATTTCAATGTTTTCTAACGACGTTTGGAACAAAAATTACAGCGTTGAAAGTTCTGTCAAAATTCTGGACTTTTACGACGAAAGGGCTTAATGTGATTATTACAAAAGAGTGACAGTCCATTTTAAAGTTGTGATGAATCATTTTTCCCTCCAAGAAATTTAGAGGATGTACAGTAAGTTACATAATAATTATTCATTGATGTTAGTTTCATAAGGATACATAAAACTACGTATTTAAAAGATTATGCAAATTACCATTTTCGTGTTTTCCATCGAAAACCAAAAAAATTATTTCATTTTTTTAAATTTTATATTATTTGTAAATTGACCCGAGAAATACTATGAATTATACTTAATTTTAAATTAGAACGGTCGAGAAGAAACCCTTTCGTTGCTAGTTGCAACAATTATTTTGATTATGCAAATTACCTTAAAGTACGCACCACCTCCACCTTTATTACGACGTACTCGGACTTCGTCTTTTCCAACCGATAAATTCAGACGTTCAATGCAAGCAACCAACTGTTCGAAGTAAGTATCTATGTAATTTCTGAAATAAATAAAAAATACACGTAATAAAATTTGTATCGGACTGCAGTGCTAAAATAAAATTCAATGATCATATAATAAATATGATTTTGGCTCAAATGTGGTCTATAATGTATTCAGTAGTTTATGTAACAGTGATTAATTTATTTTTAAAAATGTAGAATTCAAATGAAGCATTAAACTACTAAAAAAAAATTGTCTACAGTTGAGTTTTGCAAAATGTATAATAATTGTTAGGGCCAATACATTGTATAGGCTGTGATAAATACTTACTTAGGGAGTAACGTTTGCGAACGGCCCTTGTGGTATTTTACACGATTAGAATCTCCAACCCACGTCAATCCATAATTGTTGAGAAATTCCTAAAGCAATTTATAAGAATGTAAATGTATCAATAAAATATTGAAACCGAAAATAAAAACTTACTTCCATTTCATGGACTCGACTGCGTAATTTAACGCATTTTTTGCATAATTGTTCTGCACTTTCAGCCGAGCATTGCCTGCCAATTGCTCTTAATTCTTTGTTATTTCGAATTAGTTCCTGCTCTCTTTTTCTGGACGCTTTACATTCTTGTACCTGAAAATCAAAGTCTTACGTGTTACATACGTAAACATAGTAATCTACTAATTTCACTAAACGAATACTAACTAGATTATGTTGAAAAGTGTACTATAAACTATTAAAATTTTACTTGGGATACCCTTATGGTACCTAATATTTATATGTGTGATAATGTAGAAGAACACTACATATAGGGAAGGCTACCAAATTAGGATATTTAGGATTTTGTCTTTTTTTATTAACCTTCTGTTTAAGACGCACGATTTCTTTATCTTTAACGTCCATTTCTTCTTCGGCAGTGGATAAAGCCATTTGCATTCGGCGCATCTGATTTTCGGCAAGATATAACTGTTTTGTCAACAAACCAACTAATTCACTTGTGCCTAAATGAAAGTTAATTTATTTGTGTTATTCGTTCTTATAATATTTGTTTAAAAACGTGGAAAGATTGGAATATTAATCTAATATTATTAATAGTATTTTTCAATTAAATTTATATAGATAATAGAATAATCTGATTATAAATAATAAACCTAACATAATTTTAGAAGTATTTACTTTTTTCTACGCATCCAGTTGATGCAGAGGACATGTACGATTTTTGCCACATGGAAGATGTTGAGGTACCTAATGCGATTTTTTTACCGCACAAACTTAAACTCGATGCCTGGAAATACAAATATATGATATGTCGCTTAACTATGATAAATTACATTTATAGTACAATAAAAAAATACACAAATGGATAAAAGAAATTCTTAACCTATATCAATATTCAAAGCAAAACTAAAATAATACTATGGAACGTACCTGTTCGACTTTGATAAGAGCATCAGAAACATCCGAAGTTTTAATTAATTTATCCAATTTTTGCATGTTTGATTTACTTGTAAATGATCCCACGTCGTTTAATCTGTCAACATACAAATTAAGTTCTTATTTCTGTTTTGAAATTTAAAAATCAACAAAATCATCAATTAATCCTAAATAGTTAAATGTAGATTATTTTTTAATGTTTTTTAATTATACTAAATTCAACATTATTGAATTCTGAACGTTAAGCTAAAGAGTAGAGGTTGGAATAGAGGTTAAGATTACTTTTCTTGTAAATCGGAGGGACATAGATCTGGACTTCCAGGCAGCTTTTTGCGCGGCGATTTTAAGTTATGATTATTCATCGTGCTGATGAATCCGCCGAGTAATGAAAACGGCAGCATTTACGCATGAGATTTCATAGTTAAATCAGAACAAACTGTTTATTTTTATATTTTTTTAACCATCCTGTCATTATACCTAAAACCGACAGAATTCGTTATTCTTTTTTTTTACAATCCATTTGAACCTTTTTCTGAGAAGAATGGTCAATTAACTTCTATCAAGATATCTGAATAGAAAATGAAACCTTTTTTCGTTATATAAACAGGAACACGGAATTCTAGAAACGAGGAATAATACGTTTTACTAAAAAAATATTGAGAGCAGCCAGATATTTGAGTGATTTCAACTGCAGTTTTGTTGATTGAACTAAATGCTGTTCAATCAGCATAATGATGTAGTTGAAAGATGTAACGTATAGTTCAATTTACTAAATGTTTAAGTGTTAACCGGCAACCATATATTTAGTTAATAGTATACTAAATGTTTTCCAGTGTAGCAAATCCTTTATAATCGGGTGTGCCTTCGAAAAGGCAGAACCTCGAATTTTTATTATAACTATGGTTTCCAAAGTTTTCTTTTGTTTGGTACACCGATTAAGAACTTCGTATTGAAAATTGGCGAAAAGGTAATTTTTAACACTCCAGGAGTAGAACTCAATTTTCGTCCTGTAGTGAAATCTTCGGTCGCAAATTATCGAGCTTCACACCTGTCGTATTAAAAAATATTTTATGCAATACGGCGACACATCGATCCCCGACTAGTGTAAAATGATTAATATATGTTGAAGATGGAATAACTATCTGTTATCTAAGAGGAAAGTAGTCTTTAGCCTATACGTGATGTCATATTGGTGATAAAAACGCTAAGAGGTTGTCTACAGGAGGGAGTTTTGTTATCACTCTTATGGTCAACAGTGGTAGACAGCCTACTATTGGAACTAGACAAAGCCTTTTTTAAATTTCAAGGTTACCCGGATGACTTAGCCATCATAACAAGAGGAATTTGCTTGAACACCCTTGCAACTAGAATGCAAGCTGCTTTAAGCATCGTAAGCAGATGGTGTCAACATAATGAACTCTCTGTAAATGCAGATCAAACGGTAATGATCCCATTGCTAGGAGAAAGAAAATGGGAAATTACAAGCTTCCGACACATTTCGACAATACCATCCCCTCAGTCAAGCAAGGCAAATAAATATCTATAGATAATAAATAGATAAAAAATAAACAGCTATAGCCCTGGTGAAAATTTCCGTAAAATCATATGATAAATCATATGAGATTTTTATAATTTCTTTAATATCTTAGAGGAATCCAGATGATTGTAATTCATTTTCTCATATTATTATTATTTCTTATAATTACATGAGAAATCACATGAAAAGTTTCCCGGATCGACTGATATTTTAAAAATCTCATATGATTTATCATATGATATTACGAACATTTTCAGTAGGGAGGAGTATTCCTAGATAGAAGCCGGACCTGGCGCCATCACTTAGAATATACCACGCCCAAAGCAAAAAAAGGCCTTGCGATTACTTCGTGAATGATAGGTAAAAAGTAGGGACTACAACGATCTATGGCGCTCTGACTATATGAAGATATATCGCGACCGATACTATACTATGCAGCAATAATATGGAAAGAAAAAACTCTCCAAATAACATGCCTTAAAGAAACTTACCAGTATTCAAGGACAAGCCTGTCACCTAATAGCTGGAGCATTGGATTCCACTCCAACAATTGCTCTTGAAGAACTTCTAAACAGGCCACCACTTCACATGTACGTAAGAAACGAGGCAAGATGTGCTATGTATAGAATAATAAATGGAGAGAATAAGAAATGGTCAATAAAGAGAATTAAAAATCCCAAAAGGGCAACCTTCAGAAACCCGACAACTGAGAAGTTTACGGACGACCCTTAAACCTCACCCTGGTGAAGCCGGGCTCTGCAAGGTTGAATTGCGGTCTAATACTTCACAGAGTACGGAAGAGACAGAATTGACAAGAGGTTCACTGGTGTGGTACACCGTTGGATCAAAAACGGAACGAAGCGATGGCTACGGAATTTTCGGTATCAGGCCTCAGCATCTTCCAGACCGAATAAATGGCCATTAGGAAATGAGAGCAAATAAGTTTGTACAAAAAATTCAAAAACCAAACTATCAATTTTTTAACAGATAGTCAAGCAACCTTACTGACTCTGGATGAATTAGAAATAAAATCCAGACTTATTAAGGACTGCATCTTTGCCCGAAATAGCATTGCTCGTAACAACAACAAGGTGATTTTAAAATGGGCTAAGGACATGCAAGCACTATAGGCAACGAAAAAGCCGATAAACTTGCTAGGGCAAGTGCTAAATGTTCATTCATAGGACCTGACCCTGCTATAGGAATAAACTCAAAAGTAGAAAAAACGTTACTTATGAAGGCCATAATTAAAGATGCTCAAGAAGTCTAGGGCAGTATGATAAACTGGAGGTATGCAAAAACTCTTATAGAAGTTTACAACAAAACTAAAGGCATGGAAACTATAAGCTCCAATACAAATACTGGAAGGCGGTAACAAGATCTGTAACAGGACACAGTCCGCTAAATAAGCTCCCTCTCAAATTAGGGTTGACAAATACCACTATTTTTACATTTTATATACCAACTTGTCAAACAAGAAGATTGACATTCGGAAAGAACTTCTTAATGTAGGAGGACATCAAGAATTATTCAAGCAGGAGGGTTGGGCTCTATATGGAAAGACTAAAGCTACTGGATGAATTATAACTTAAAAGCGGTTGCCACAATAGGATCTTGTTGATCCGCAGTGGCCAGGCTTGGGAGCCTAACCGTATAAGAATAATAAAAGGCACACGAACAATATGATCTTTAGAAGCCTAGTTGCGATTGTAATCGTTTCGTTGATTCTATTAACTTACAAAAAAACATAATCGCATTGATAAGTCTGTTCAACTTAAGAGTGCAGAGGCTTAAATAATTTTATATACGTACGCTAAACTTTATACCGTCTGTATTAATTTTCTACTATAAGAAAAACAAAGGACAGCCTTAAAATATTATGCACAAGTCATATACATTCGTTAAGGATGATTGGCTAGTATGCTACATACTGTAATGTATGAATTTATTTATTCAAGAAGTGTATTTTGTATGTCAGAGGATTAATGTGGCCTTTTACACAGTAATTTTAATGGTGCCGAGTTAATAGCGCATATTGCGGACGACTCTTTATGTTTAATACTACGACAAATTATTTTTGATGAACATTATAGTACTCACTATAAAATCTAATATTTTAGTTAATTGTTTCGTATCACTGCAAATGTTTATTTATTTCTAATATCTTTTAAACAAAGCCTCAAAGAAATGGTTGTCCCATGGATTTCGATAGTGAATTCCAGCCGCGTCAACAGCGAGGTACACTTGATGTCTTTCTCGTTGTAGGCAGGTTTCTATTACTACTACACAGTTAGTTTGTTATGAATTATCTACCATGCACTTCGTGTATTTATAATCCCATGTAAAAGAACCCATTTAAAAATGTTTACTGTATCAGTGCAAGTTGCACTCGTTAAATTTACATTTGGTGCAAACAAATACAGGGACTCGTATGGGAACACTGAACGAGTACAGTTTTAAGCAGGCAACGATAATAATGTTTTTATAGAAAATGTTTATCCCCGGTCGTGCGGCACTTAAAAAAATCCATCGAAACTGTACAAATATTGAGCCCCACCAATATAGATTCCAAATTTATAAGCTTTTAATTGTTTTCAATAAGTACGAATATAGTACGAATTTGAGTAAAACTTTATTACTACATCAATAAAATGTTCATCACTTGACCCATCTAAGTCTTAATCACAAAAATTAAAGCACGAGTAAAAACTGTCTCGCATATTAGCCCATTTCAAATATGACCTGCGATATACGTCACTGTAACGACGATATATAATGATAACATAATTATCAAAAGCATGATTTTTAAGTGCTGTGTAACCGGGAACGCGAGTTGCATAATCAAGTTTAACGCTAGTTTTCAAATAACTTACTAAATTTGTTCGCGTCCATTGTTTCGCCAAAATATTTTTGTAGTTCCGAAACTAAGTTTTCACATATAATGGGACTGTTTATTTCCATAATTTATATAATAAATAATTGATTTTGAAAACGATTAGGAAACGTTTGTCGCTATATCAAAAGACCTCGTTTGGAAAACATTTTTAAATGTTATTGGTTCGGCACACAAAATAAACTTATAATGAGACTATGGATATTGGCAATAGTTGGTATTACACGGTACAATTTAATCAATTAAATCAATAACGGTCAATATTCAATTAAATTCATAAATTTATGTCGTAAATAAAGAAGTCACGAAATAGGGATGCTGCTCTACCGGAGCTGATGCAGAACATGTGCGTCGCCCCTATCTTATTTACAGTTATTAAGCTTTAGTGAACAGCTGATATTATTAGAAAACAATAAATTATAACTACGAAACGAAACTTCTCATCCACTTGCTCTAAACAAATATGATGGTAGATCGATATCTGTATACTTATTAAATTGTGCACTTGAGTTGCATTTGGATAAAAAAGTTATAATGATTTGCAGAGAAGATAGAAACGTCTGATGCTAATTTAAGGAAAAACTTTTTAAACTCACAGTCGTTTTTAATAATGCTTGCTTTACTTTCGAATGGTGTACTTAATTATTCAGCGCAATTAAAAAATTTTGCTACTCATATAAAGTAATATAAATTCGTAGTACATTACCTTAATCACGTCATAAAGAAAAGCACAAAATTTTCTCTAGTTAAGCTTCCGACTTCTGAAATAATATTTCCAAAGCATGATATAATTGAAATAGAGGAATAACTAGATGGAAATATTTCCTCTATTATTTATTTCGTTGGTTAAAATTGTTTGAATCAAATCTAAATAATTGTGAATGTAAAGGAATGAGTAGTTTTTACCACATTATACACATGCACTTCTGAATTAATATGCAATATTAAAAAAGGAAAAAAGACGATCTTTGCATTAATAGACAAATAATTTATTATTTTACAAACAGTAAAAGTTTGGAATAAGTTTAATTTTTATGACAGAAGAGAAACATATACTTTTATAGAAATTCATCGTTACAAATTTCGGTCTTAGATTACAGCAGTAAATTACAGTACTCACGTGCAAACTATGCCCGTGTAATTATCCCATATAAATGTCAATGAATATTCCTGTTTTATTAAGTCATAATTACTATGTTGAATATATAAAACTATAATTTACACGTAAGTATTCTAATTTTTACAGTGTTACCTTTTATACTCATTAGTATATTTATTACTCCTCTAGGTTTAAGGGTATGGTACACTTATGTAACTTTCCAGAGTATTGTGCATTTGTAGAAAAATTTGTCATACTTATTTACTTCATTTACTCAATTTGGTTATCAGTGTTCATTACATCAAAGTGTTATATTCAAATGCTTTTCAATTATTCGAGCCACTGCATACATTTTTGTTATTGAAAAATTACTATTTTGACAGTAACGCTATTTACGCTTTCTATATCCAAAAAAGATAGCTCTTTTTCTTATTTTATTATAGTGCTTATGTTCAACGTTGAATTTTTCAATTAATCGACCAATTAAATAAACTTTATACATTATTTGCATATCATACCCCTAAAGAACAATCAATGGACCCTAAATAAAACAAGAATTAAGTTACATTTTCGCCTGTGCGAGATCAAAAGATTCCTTTGTAATATACAATTAGTGTAATATAGGGTTAAGTCAATACGAATGCTCATAGAAAATAAAACTAAATAAGAGGGTGATCACAGAATTTACCGAAGGCTCGTGACCCGTGGCAGTTCGTGTCATGAAGAATCATGTTTTTACGCCTTTGATCTTACTGCATAGAAAACATATGCAGAGACAGTATCAAATAAACCCAGATTTTCTGTTCTAATGAAATATTTTCTTATTATTTAACATTACTATTTACACAGACATTCAAAGAAGATTAATGCATAATTTGATTAAATTCTTGACAATGTACCTAATAGAAATAAAAATGCTCTTGATTGACAAATAAATTGTAAAAGTATAGAACAACAGCTTTATTACAAAATGACACGGTAATATTTATTGAATTCGGATACTATTTTAAGAGAACAATCGATACTTTGTCACATCAATTATAAAATTAACTGAATCATTTTCTCCGTTTATTATTTTTTCGAGTTCGTCATTCTTAATGTACAGATTAAACTATTTATCATACGCCATCGATTATTCACGCAATTCGAATCGAAATATGTGTCCCTTTTTTAATGTTTTCATAGAGACTCGATTTTTGATCAGTTTGGAATAAATAGTTCCCGTCAAATGCTTCCGAAGAAACATTGTTTTAAAGACACTTTGACAGTTCGAAAAATATATGTATATGTATATATACATCCTAAATATCTCTCTCAACCAAAATGGAAACGTCAAGTTTCCATCGTAATGATTCTTCCGCGCATTACTTTCTACCTGAGTCATTTATACTCGTCGCCATTATATATAATCGCGAAGATTCACGACGCTGACACTTTTTATAATTAAAATGTTTCCCATACCATCCGTACTCAATACTATTTCTAATGTATAAAAATGTGAGCCTAATGAACAGGTTGTTTAACTAAAATAGTATATATTATGTCCGTTGGAGGTCCCTTTGAAAGAACGTTCAGAAGTGAAATTCATATCAAGAGTGCTTTTGTTTCACAAGTCGTTTGACACCATTCAATCACTTAAACATAACTTAATTATAACCAAATCTTTAATTGTCTTTATCATTAACTCAAGATTGTCACTTGATAATAAACAAAAAGAAAGTTAAAGAAATATTGACATAATACTTGAATGTTTGAATTTTTCATCACAAAACTGAAATTGGTAGATCTATTCACTGAATGGTTTCTAGGCACTATCTCTCAGACACAGAATTAATCATAAACATCTGGAACATCACTGCAATATTTTTTGTCTTTTACAGCTGATTGAATACTGACAACCATCTTCAGATCATCCAAACATATAATAAGCTTTCCGTTGAATATACGTCATTGAGGAATATAATGAAAAATGTCAGAAAACACTCATCTTGACACTAAATTCTTCGTTTGAGTCAATTGTAAATATGAACTCTTGAAATTCAATCTCCTCATAGTAAGTACCCAAACAAAATCGGCAAGTATAAGATAATACCGAGGTCATGGATTTAGAATAAAACAAGGACGTCCCAAGCGACCCATGTTGTTTTAAACGTACAAGATTGAGAGGGATGACGACGCAAAACTACACCTCTCCGGAATGATTATTCGATTTATTCGGGATGATCTTGACAATAGTCTTTCGAGGTGAGTCGTTGAGTGGCTGCGAATCGTCTGGTATAGGTTGCGGGTATTTTTGATCAGGATAATTCCATGGCTGAATTTCAGCCGTTCCAAAGACTTGAAAAACGATGTATGTTCCACAAGCAATGCACGCCGTGACTCCAAAAACGCGCCTCCACGCGTCCAATGTTTGCTGGAAAATAAGGAAAATTAGTTAGAATGAAAAACTAATTATCGAAATCGATATTTCGTAAAAAGTTGCGAGTTATACTCGTTGAGCACAAAATGCTGGCTAACTCGTGGAGGCCAAATAGCATCCTCTTGTATGAAAAAATAGTAAATGCAACAAGGGAGTAAAGATGTTTGCAGACTCATTATTTTGCAGGAAAATTGCCGTGTATAACTCACACTCATCAGCAAACACCTATGTTGCTACCTAGTTGCACAATGTTCTATTACTGATATCTAAGATATTGTTTTTGAAGGCCTGTACTTATGAAATAGTTCAGTAAATTTGTAGCAGTCTTTACTGTCAGAAACAATTATTTGTATACTTTTCAATAGAGTAAAATAGTACGACTTGTGCTTAATACTTATTAAACAGCATATCATTTCATATAATTAAGGCATAATAATCGATATATCAAACGGAATTACATTACAAAGAGGTGCTCAGAGATTATTGAAACAAATGAATGACGATACCAATCAATGAATACACTTACGCTGTCTTGAGTCATTAAACCGGCTGCAATGGGAGACAAGAAACTCGCTGTCATGTGAATCGTTTGTGCGAATGCTAAGACGGGACCTAAATAAGAAGTCCAAGTTATGTACCGAAAAAATTATGTTACTCTCAATCATCAATTGAAACGCCACAAATTTAGATCAATGAAATACAATTATTCGTCTATAAAATAATACGCAAGTCATCTACTAGGATATAATATAATAAGATAAAATGAATAGTTAAAAAAATGTCTCATCATGATTTATTATAAAATTTATTTACCAATATGCTAATAAAGTAATTTACTTACCAGCAAGATTTGGTGCGATGTCTACAATACTTGCCATAGCACCTGCATACGCGGCAGTTATTAATGTTACAGCAATAAACCACACGATCAAAGCTGCAACAATACTACAACCTAAGTATCCAATTAATAGTACCAATATTCCAGGAACTACTTGGGCTGAAATGAAATAAATATACCATTTATTTAAATAGTTTGCATTTGTACATTAAAATATTACATAAACACATGTCTAAACATGTTTTGTGTTTCTATAAAAGTTGAACAAAATATTTTCAAACTGGGCTATTATTTGTTCATCTGAAGACAAAGTATTTAAATTCCATATTTTTGTTATATTTTTAAACGACTCTTTACTTTTGAAAAAATTGAACACATTGTTTAAGTATAGAAAGCCAATGTAATATATAAATTAACGACCTCCTCCCCCAGAATATTACTTACATAATGCGGTAAATATTTTTCGGACGTTTGTTAAGGAGAAAATTTGCCTCCTGACCAACAGATCAGCTACGTAGCAAAATACAACCGAGCTTAAGTAACTGCAAATAAATGGTGCGCCAGATAATACGCCGTTCTGAAAGCAACATAAATTCAATGAAGTAGTTTATTAAAAAATGATTACATTTTATTTTACTCATTAAAAAATAATTATATTAAATGATATATTCTCATTAAAAAAAAAAATCATACGCTATTATTAATTTTCGACAATTACATTTCTTGCTGATAGTTGCTAACGGTCAGTGTTTGTTAAACGGCAGTAAAAAAATAATAATTATACGATTGAAATATATTCTGCGTTTAAAATAACTAGATGATACGAGATCCTATTACGAAGATTTTTGCAGTCGATGAATGCAAATGCACAGACAAGTTTTAACAAATCTTTTTTAAAGTATTACTTAAGGATTTTTAAAGTCGCAGGATTGTTTTATTTACATCCCTCGACATCAGCTAAACTGCAAATAGTAGCATAGTATATTCACTGATCTAATGTCTTGCACTGAGAGATATTATTTACTAATAGTTAATGTAAGGTAATTTCAAGGCTCTTACATTAACTGTAAAGTTATAACAGTAACTGTAAAGTAAAAAAACGACAGGTAAGTTTGAGATGAAAATACCAGTATTTTCCTGCATGTCAGCAATGTTATTGTATATTAACTCTTGTATTTTAACATTCAATGAGCACTCGTTAACTGTTAATAAATCCTACATTAAATTCTGTCGTTTGAACTGTGCATGTGAATAATGCGTCGAAAAATTGGCAAAAAATCGAATGACTGCGCGTGTGAATGTTTGTTTATCTCTGTTTCTGCGAAACTATAAACGCGTAAATATGTCCCGCAATGATCCCTACAATAATATTTAAAATTCTTATATTAACTATTACTACATTTAACCGAATCTCAGATTACGGTCACTTCAGAATAAAGTTACCTTACCTTAAGATCGAAATCTGTTAGCTTTACTATGATGCTATTACATTAACTGTAAACAAACATTTTTCTCAGTGTGTATGTTAGGCAATTAAATCCATGTGACTCAAAATGCAGGAAAAAAAATATTATACTATATTATAAAAAGAAAATAATGTTACAGATGAAGTATACGTTATTTTTCGTACAAAACTAATTTAATAATTATTTTAAATATACTCACAGCTTGAATGCTAAATCCCAGGACGGTTTTCATATAAGTAGGTCCAGGAATAATGAAGACGTAATGGACCCATATTCTTCCAAAAGTCGTAATTCCAATAGCCCACGCAGGCCACGACGTCAGTATCGATTTCCACGGAACTTTCATTCCCTAATAAACAAGGCAATGAGGTAAATGACCCTTATATGGCACAATGCAGTAGTTTGCACCAGATAACGTATTCTACCTCTTAAACGAGACGTGAAATAGAACCAACCAAAGTACATACAAGCGGTTAATCGATGTTTCTTAGTTTTGCTACGAAACTTTAGTTAAATAAGATAATAAACTACGAAGGAGTGACTTTGAGAGAAATGTTTTCATAATCTCAAAGTTTATTTTTCTTATATTGTTACAGGTTATACATATTTTAGTGGTGTATACTGAGAAAAACTTCCCTAGAGATATTCCGATACCATTCGTTTTCAACGGAATATACTTAAAAAATACAGATATCTTATGCATTATTGTGAACAAATTCCCATACTAACAAGGAAATCTTTAGTTTATTAAAATCTAGAAAACGACTTCATTTTTCGAGTATATCCCGCCCAAACAACAAGCATGGGAATTATTCGAAGGAAAATTTCCTTATTCTGTAATCGTACTGGGAATCATTCCTTCCTATATTTTATTCTTTCTTCGTGGAGTGTTTTCTTATGGAGAAAGCACCAAATTTGATAGGCTGTATCTCCATACACTAGAGTCCCGGTATAATTGAATCTCGCTATATTTAAGTCCCAGCATATTTGCTTGGTTGCGTCCTGTTATATTTGTCTGTCCCCGCTCTCTTCCACCCCCCCCCCCCCACCTTGTCGGCTGGGGCCTCAGGAAGGGCCTGCTGTGACGTCAAGAACATATCTCGATTGAGGGGAGTAGAAGAAGCGGCGCTTCCCTTCTTTTGGCAAATATAAGGAGACGGGAGGGGAAGGCGAGAAACCGAGCAGGCAAATATACCGGGACTCTACTGCATCTCATATTATAAATAGTTATACTAAAAAACAGTTCGGTTAGTAAATCGAAATCAAAGATTCATTTTTTCATCGTTTATAGCTGGCAAGCAAAATTGGAGATAATGACTACCCAGTCCAATAGCTGGTCGAATTTTCTTATAAATTTTTAATCATATGTTTCTAGGTCGAAGAATACGAACCCGCTGCCAGAGTTCAAGTAAAAATGGAGGATTCGACATGGCAGACTAAAATTCATAGGAAGTAACCCTTTTTATATAAATTATTGTGTAATGGGCTTTGTGTTCTCTAGTTATAAGAACATTCGTTAGAATCGTCGAAACAGTTAAAAGGTAGTCAACGTCATAATTAGACTATGGCAGACGGAAAAAGCTAGGGAATATTTTATACGTTTTGGGTTCAAATTTTGATAACTCATTCCATCATTTTGTATTTGAAAATTAGATAACGGATTGGTAAGCAACAATCTGAATATATAACAATTTCTGGGGAATAGGACAATTTTTCGACATTTCTGTCCGTGGTAATGAATCTCCCATTATGAAATTTTGATATCTGACAGCGGATTCCTATTCATAAACCCCAGAAATATATGCTGACAGAGCTGCATATGTACCTCAATACAGCTACTTGGACATGAGTAGCCATTATCACATTTTTAAACTGCCAGCTTGAATGTCGACTTACTAACCATCCTATGTTTTAAAATAAATATATATGCTAACACATGCTGATTTAAAACTGATGCACACAAGGTTTTTTGGATCCCAGAACGATTTGGTAATTTTGTTTACATAAAACAGCACCTGATAAAAAATCTAGGGCATATCTGAAAGAAATGGAATAAGACGCCCCGCAAATGAAATGTTCAACCGAGCACTGACCATAATCCAGCCGGGTTTCTCTGGGCGCATTCGAGAACTGACCGGGTTTGCCACGTAACCCTGACCCCTGCTCGGTCAGATTTGAAATACTGACCGGGCTATTCGGAACCTGATTACGTTTCCATAGTTATGTTCAGAACCCGAATAGGCCAGACTAGCTCAGCTGGATTGGAGAACCCGTGTTTTTCGGGCCAATTCTACTTAAATATGTAATCGGGTTATCAGACTACATCCCAGCTAGACCCCTTTTTTATTCGGGTAAATCGGACCAATTCTACCTGAGCGTTTAGGTCTCATTAAGTTATTGATAAGAATCAAACACTATGATGACACAGGAAAATCTATTTACCTCCGTAACTTGTTGGCCCACGCTACCCTGGATGTAGCGCAGCTCTTGGGTGGAGATCCTCGGATGTACAGCGGGCGTATTGAAGGCGAGGAAGTACCAAAAGATGCACCAGAAGACCCCGATCGACCCTGTGGTATAGAAGACGGTTCTCCATCCGAAATGGGCGATCAGAAATCCGCAAAGTGGATAGGTCAACCCGATGCCGAAACTGAACCCTGCATAATGACATAACATCGAGGCGTTAGGGAGCAGCTCACCCCTGTGACTATGAGCGAGCCCCGCGTAGCTCGAATCGAGTAGATCGAATGTGTCCGTACAGGTTCGATTAGGTCAGCCGAACGCTTGTACCTGCACACACCCTGCTAAATAGGTAGAAGTGCAGATGGGCGAACGCGACATCCAGTTTCATCCCGGTTGCTCCCGAGCCAACAGGCTGCGCGAGTTTGTCACGAGTTCTGTAATGCCAGTTAAATGAGAAGCGTTTAATTATGTGAGTTTACACGAACGTTGAACGGTTGGGAGATGGGATGAATGTACTTTTGAATGGGGAAGGATAGGAGGGACTTGAAGTAAGAAAAGGTGGATACAAAGAAATGGGAATCCAAAAAATGACTACTTCCAAAAATAGGTAAAGGATGAAATGAAGACTTGACTTGATATTCTTCTTAATGTCGCGTTCAGTACTCGACAGTGAATTATATTTAAAGGATTTATTTAAACGACTTAGACATTTAGATCATTTTAGTTATTTGCGGCATTAATAAAATTCACTTTATAAGAAATTGGCAGTTGGAGGTGACAGAAGTGAAACCCCTTAATTGCATTTTTAAAATTTGATCATATACTAAATCATTTCTATCTATCTTTAATTTATATTGTACTACTTAAAATATCATAAATCGATCAATTAAGGTAGTTTTACTGGTATTCTTTGGTATTTTCTCAAACACTTCAACCGCGCGTAAAAATGGTTGTATAATAGTCGGAATTATAATAAACGGAATTGTCGTGATTTAAAACATATCCTACACTTACTTGAGCTTTGATATAACTACTAACAAACTATTTACCATGGAAGGAAATTGATTCGGACGACAAAAACATACAACTTTTGGTCTGTATAGGTGTTGGTCAATGTGTTTTACTAATCTGGATGACAGCGTTATGCCATATTGTTTATATAAGTCAATTCACACGATTAGGTGTGTTGAAACAACTAATATCTGTGGCAATGATCTATATGCCATGTCGGATATTTCATTTGATAGACTGTACTTTTTCAAGCAATTTTGGAAAGCTTACACTTCTCTCTATCAGAATCTCGGTTTTCAAGCTTGTTTGTGACAGTTATCAATTAAAAATTATTTACTTCCTATCTTCTAATGAGGAGTGTCATAAGAGTTGATGTTAAAACCTTCGACTTTAATGACAAACTTCGAATTTTTGTTATCGATAAGCGACTATCAAATTTAACAGACCTCTGCTGCAGGTCCTATTGCACGCTCGCAAACTGTAGGGTCCTGTTTTGATTTCCGAAGAATTTCCGAAAAACCGAAAGTGTTGTTATTGAAATTCTACGTTTTCAAGTTATTTTATATTAATGTTATAGACGCAATAACTTCAGTCGAGTAAAAAAATTGTCGAATAATATGTAAAAAAAAAAAAGATCAGTGATGAGTATGAAATTAGAAGAGAGAGAGAAAAACAGCCTTTTATGCAACAATGAAACTTCTATGCTTATAATATTTATATATTAGTTCAATTACATTAATTAACTGAAAGCAAAATATCTAAATGAAAAGAAAAATACTTTATATTAAAAGTTGATTAACAATGCTACGTATTCCATGTCATTTTACATTAATTGTACCCGATGTAATATAGTAGGCCTCCCCTTGTGTCAACGTTCCTTCATATATACTTTCCCTTGTTTTAACCCATTAATCCCCGGACGGAACCATTATCAATATCAATTTGAGCATCGGCAATTTAGGACAAAATGCGTTGGGAGAATTGTAATCACCATTAGTTCTATCGTAATATTTTGTACTCTTTCAGAATCAGTCAAAAATGTTTTGTCAATTAACATTCTGCAATCACTTAATACCCCATTATAACGGTTTCATGTACAAAATTGAATTGCAAATATGAGGTTTCACGGTCAAACATCAAAATGACGATCACCGAATACGAAAATTGATTCTAATTTTATGCTATCCCCAAAAACCAGAAAAAAAACAATTATGATCCCCTTTACCAGGAAAAAGAAAATGGGAAACTGTAAACTAACAATGCTATTTGGCAAAACCAGCCCATTGGCAAAACATGGCAAATACCTTGGAATCATTCTAGACAAAAGCCTGACCTGGAGTAAACACTTAGACGATGCCTCATCTAAAGCGAAAAAAAGTCCTTGCGATTACTTCGCGTATGATAGGTAATAAGTGAGGACTCCAACCGGCCATGTCATTGTGGATATATGAGACCATAGTTAAACCAATAGACACTTATGCAACAATGGTATGGACAGACAAAACCCATTAAATAACTTGCACAAAAAAACTAACCAGCATTCAAGGACAAGATTATCTGTTGATAACTGGATCCTTAAACTCAACTCCAACAATCGCATTAGATGCAATACTAAATATGCCACCACTCCATCTGTGGGTGACAAACGAGGCAAGAAGTTCGATGTACAGAGTGCACAATGAAGAGAGGAAAAACTGGTTATCAAGGAGATAAAACCTCAAGAGGGAAACCTTTCGGAATCTGAGCATGGAGATGCCTACTGACGACATTAAACCAGAGCTTGGAGAAACCAGGCTCTTTAAAGTTGAACCACCATATAGTGGAACGTCACTGGTGTGGTATACCGATTGCTCAAAAATGAGGAGTGGAACCGGGTACGGTATGCTTAGTGACCGCCCACAAGTCAAAATGTCAGGCATTTTCAGGCAGAATTAATGGCTGTCAGGGAAACTAATTTGGACAAAAGGTACAAAGATTGTACTGTCAACATTCTAATAGATAGTCCAGCCGTGCTAATGGCTCTGGAAGCATGACAAGTAAGCTCCAGATTAGTAAAAGACTGCATATCTGCCTTACAATAACCTGGCTCAAAACAACAAGTGGGTTATCTTAAAATGGATAAAGGGTCATGCAGGATACATGGGCAACGAAGAAGCAGATAAACTCGTCAAAGTAGGTGCAGTAATAAGTTCATTGGCCCTGAGCCTGCTTTGGGGAAAACTACTTAACAGGTCAATAATCAGTGAGGCAAAGAAAACTTGGGGCATTTTGGAAATCCCAAGACATGCAAGATCACTAATAGAAGGCTACAACAAAGTTAAGGCCATGGCAATCATCAACTCCAACAGACATAATGCAAAGCAATAACAATATTACTATCAGGACGCTGTCGACTTAACAAACACTCACTCAGGATGTAAACCTACTGACATCTTGCATAGCAACTTATCAGAAAAGATAGATGACTTTCGGAAAGAACTTTCTGATACCTGAAGAAATCAAGAATTACTCATTCTGTAGCATCGTAGCCTACTACTGGAAGCTGAAACTACTGGATGAACTTACTTAAGTTTGCCACAATAGGACCACGTAGGTCCGCACTGAACAGGCTCAGTAGCTTAACCGTTTAAGAATAATAATAAAAAAAATGCTATCTCCGAAATAAAGTATACAGGTCGTTTTCTCGAAAAAAAAAACATATTTATATAGTAGGCGTAAAGACGCACTTTACGCCCCCAAAAAGAGGCGTAAAGTCGAACTTGGCGTAAAGTACGATTTTACTCCTACTATGACAAAAAATTATGTTCGCACCGCGGGCGTACAACTTTTACACCCATGATACGAAAATAGCTATTTATAATAATACATCTACCATTTCGAAAACTGCCACCTTGAATTGTAAAATGAAAAATAGAAAATTTCAAGTCTGAGGGTTCAAAGACGCTGTATTTTCACCTTAAACAGATATCCTAATGTAAATTAGAGATGAAAGTGTAGTTTGAATAAAACATAATATGTCGAATTCTGAAAGAACATACAATTATACGATTATGGTGTTAACATTTTTTCAACGCATTTATGTACAATTTGTCGATGCTCAAGCTAGTACTGAAATTGTGTCCGTCCAGGCATTAATGAGTTAATTCTCCTTCCTCTGTTTTTACGCCAAACTCCTTCGTCACTAGGCCAACAAAATAAAAGGAGGCCTACTTCATTGAGTGTTAAAACATCTTTTCAGTTTAATAATCAGACTATTTCTACCAACGACATGAGAAATGTCATTTCCGTATGTATGTTTGTTTCAAGTTTAACTAAAAATTTACATTCTATATTGTAGAACTAAATTTTTGAAATTTTTACAGCCTAGATATTCTTGAAGTTAGGAAATTATATGAACGATGTCCATTTATATTGCAAGAAAAGTCAGAAAAATTAGAATATGTGCCGAAATGATGTGACAGAAAGGCAAAGATAAAGGACCATTGGATTATCAAAGAAATCGGATAGCAGGGTAAGACACGTCGCGCCCGGTTTGATCATATAGCCAGAAGTATACTCGGCCTTTCTCATGCTGTTGAGAGGTTGTTGATGAGTATACTCCGTGAATCTCCGGGCAGCACGTTGAGCTAAGCCAGAACAAAAAGTCCATTAAATTTTTAAAATCGTTGCAAAGTGGTGTACGATCCTCAATCTGCAAACATTAAAGCAACAATTCAACAATCGTTGGTGGCACCTATTATTCCTACAATAATCGAAAGCACTCTGATCTTATTTCGCAAATACCTAATCGCTATTAAATTATGACTTTTCATGGAAATGAACATTCTAATTTGAAATCTGATCTTATCCTTAATTTTCCAATTTAAATCGAAAATTAATTCACTATAACGTTTTATAATCCAATAAATGCGTTAGTTCAAGGCAATAATGTCGTAAATGCTAAAGATAATTAAAAATACACTTATACAAAGAGTAAGTGAGACTTAATGCGAGATTAACAACTCTTTATACTGAATCCAAAGAAATTTACTAAGACTTTATTAATTGTAAAATAAGTAAAAATATAAATGACTGGAATTTTCATTTCCGAAAGTCGAATAATAATTGCATCCATATCAGTGCTGCAAAAATAAGAAATGAATCAAACTTGTTAGTTCGGAGACACATTTCAACATGAATGGTAAGTTAAATAAATTGTATGAATAATTAATATGGCGAAAAGCAGTAGATATTTTACACAATCATATTATATTTCATAATGCATTATAAATATTACGGAGACAGCGTATTGAAGTTTCACTGTAACACACGAAAATGTTTTTAGTAGATTACATCGCACGCTGCAAAAAATAAAAATGTGTCAGTGTAAAAACCTGAATAGAACTTACCCTGAAAAGAAGACATAAACCGTGATCGTTCTACTGCTGGAATCCAGTGTCCTACAATGGCGTACATGGCCGGCCACGTCAAACCCTTTAAATAAAAGGAATGCAATGTTGAAATACCAAAGTATTATTTTTTTCATTATATTGCCTAAAATTATTTAGTAAACAACTTTGAACGGCCATTTTGACATATTTATGGAAAATAAGGACAAAACTTAAACAGATTTTAAGTTATTAAGGATATAGACTGAAATAATTCGAGCCAGGTTTAAATTAGTTTAATATATTAAAAAAAAATATGTTGAAGAAAAATATCAAATATCGATATGAAGCTCCACTACAATTATGCTCCAATGTAATTGCATTGAAACCAACTTACACTAGCTATCCCTTGAAGACTGCGTAACATGATAATGGCACCGTAATGGAGGTCAGCAGCTGCTGGTATAAGAAGGCTACAAATTGCCGTAAGAAGCTGCGATCCGCCAAAGACCGTTTTTGTACCAAAATATTGCGTAAGGACTCCACCAACCACTTGAGAAAGGATGTAACACCAATAAAACGAACCAAGAATGGCAGACTGGACTGTTGGACTCCAGTCGAATTCTCCTTCCTCCTTTTGTAACATTATGAAATATTTTTATTTTAGCATTTGAAAAAAAAAATTTGGGATTAATAAATTGCAACTCTTAGAATGTAATAAATGAAAATATACCTCAGGTCGTAGAAGAGTAGAGTTTTCCAAAGAAAAAGACGAATTTGACGTAGCGTAACAATGTGTAGTTTTCGTCACGTTTCCATCTGAAGGTGGTTTCATTTTCACCATAGCAACTATGGCGATATTGATGTCTGTTCTCATCATAAACGATACGAGAAATCCTGTAAAGGACAGCATATACAGGACCACTCTCGCGGGTACCATATCTGCAATACAAAATTAATTATAGTAACCCTAATTTATACACTTTCTATTTTAAAAATCAATTCATGAAAATTTTTACCTCTAAGAAATGTTCAAATTGTGTACAAAAATAAACTATAGAAACTTCCATTTTTTAACATATAATTGCGTTAAATTATAACATCAATTACATAAGCAATTCAAAATCTTTTTTTATAAGCTTGAAACGTATAATTTGATATTATGTTTTTGATTGTGTATAATATTTTATAAAGTTCTGATAATGGAAGTCTTGAAAAACGACAATTTTCTTTTTTTGCTATTCGCGACTAAGAAATTACCGATGTAACGAGTTTAAACATCCATTTCGAGTGAAACATTGAATTACATTCAACCTTGGAGAAAATTAAACTAGATGTGTAAATTGTCACGTTAACCAGGTCATAGTATAAACATACTGATAATAAAGAATACGAAAGTTGTGTCTGGATAATTACAATAATTTTATTTTATTCATTACTATATTGTAAATCATAACTTATAGTATAAAATTAACTCTAAAATTAAATCAATTAAAAATTAAACACACCTAAATAAATGACAAGTATTGTTTTGCGTAACCGGTACTCTATCTACATCAATTATGTGTTATTATTTCCAAACAATAGTTTTGTATATTGTATAAGATGTCATTACTCTTATTTTAACTAATTCGAAGTTATAAATAAATATTTATTACTGTCGATAATATTAATCATTTGATTCGTAGTAATTAAATCATTAATTTAATTACATCAATTAATTGTAAATACCAAATAATGTAATTTAAATATAGAAGTACCGATAAATCGACGAATGGTGCATGGCGACGTCGTCTTGTACCCTACGGACTCCTCGTACCTAAAAACATAAAAACAAAAATATTGTTTAAAAGATAAATGATAAAATTAAATTATTTTTCTTACAGGTTTAGAATGTATAAACGTGCTCAATCGCTGTACCGTTAACTCATGTCGTGACTGTCATCCTACAATAATATTTTTTATCTCGAAAAATACAGGCAACGGAATGTTTTCTTACGAATCACAGAAGGCGATTTTATACTTAGATTAAATCACTACGTTGCACTGAATACGACAATGTTAGTTATCATTATTAAAATGCACTTATACGTAAATATTAATAACTTTTAATACTTGTATAAATAAAAAATCTGCAAGTAGTCGTACTTTTTTTAAACGAGTTTATACTATTAGGTAATATGTATATATTTCGATTTCTTTATAACACCTAGCAAAAAAGATAAGGTCAACAGTAATAATTATGCCAAAGACTGTTTAATCTTTAAGTGTATACGTAGTTTACCTACAAGTAAGAGTAACAGGTAGCTTGTTTTCATTATTTGTTGTTACTCTTATCTACGTCTAACAAGGAGTTATGTATTATTTACAAAATTCCATCCATTACACTGTTGGAATGGAATTTAACTCGACACAGAAAGCAGTATATGTATTAGACATGCAATAAATTTATATATTTACATAATAACTAAATGTTTGATGCACGTCTTTGACGAGCAAATCACAATGTTTTTGTGATGCATATTAAACATTCTCTTAGCAATTTTTTCTGATCGCAGAAACTCGTCTGCTCGGCCAGAAATACCACAAATCTTACTAGAAAATTCTCAATTTTATGTTATAATGCTAAAGACGGAAATGTTGGATTATTTTAAGATTTTTCGAAAAAAAAAATAGGACTAAAGTGGGATGCGCCAGGAGATGAACCCGGGACCTTTCGATTGCGGATCGAATACTCTTCATATAATTACTTTATACATAATAATAATTAAAATGTACCAAATTTACTAAACAACATTGTTCTGTTAAGTATTTTTTATTAAACCACTTAATTAACTACTTATAACACAATTAAATCGGCTATACTTTTGGTTAGTGAACTTGTTAGTAAATACATAATACATTTATGTAAAGGTAATCTATAAATGACAATAATTCCAAAAAATTAATTTACACTTGATCAATAATTGAAAAATCAATACTGTCATATTTCCACAATATTGTACCTCACTCAAAACATATGTTGATTGCAGATGATCTGCAGATCTGTAATATATATATATATACAGATATGGAATGAAAAAATTGATTAACCATGAAATCAAGAAAAGAGGTTTTGGATATTCTAAAATACCTACTTTAGTAATATAATCAGAATTTCAGGCATAGCTCGCGTAATTGGTCAAATGGCAAAAGTATATGCAGTTTAAAATTTACAAAATAGTGTGTCTTCGGTATTAAAATACGTCTTCTGCCGTTTTTCCAAAACGAAGTATTAAACGATTTACAAAAATCTATTTTTGGCCATCTAAACTGCAGTGAATGCCTGGCAGTTATTAATAAGTTATTATACGGAAATGATCCGTCACGTCAGGATTTTGAGATTAAGGTTATGCCCAAAAAAAAATTCAGTTTTTGGCTACTTTTGAGGTTATGTACATACGATTTACTTTTTTTGGTTGGATCATATTGTACTACTCATTCGGTTTAATATAAGAGTTGCAGAGTACAAATGCGATTTTTTCTTGACCAAGTTACGCCATTTTTAAATTACGACATATGTCCTAGTGATGTCATGAGCATTTACATTCAATTCATTCAGGCAGATATTTTTTACTTGGTATTTTCGTTTAAAATTTTGAGAGAAGGTGGATTCAAAAAGTGTACACAAATATTTACAATATTGAAAGATGTTTTTAGTTCTATATATGCAAATTTTATACAGTTGTTTATATTTATATAGGTTTCGTGACATTTAATTCGACCTTGACTTTGTCCTCCAATGGCACTTCATGGTAAATTTTTTTTTTAATTCATGAATTCAGTAATTTGAAATAGGTATAACTTGGCGAAGAAAAGTCGCAAATGAACTCTGCGACTCTCATTTTAAAGAGAAAGAGTAGCACTGCATGATCCAACTAAAAGACTAAAAAAACATCATTTTTTGGTTCACAACCTCAAATATCTCGAAATTCTGACGCGTTAGGGTAATTCTGACCCAGAATTCGAATTCTGTTTAAAAATTACTTCGGAAATGACCGTTCACCTTGGAACAACAACACCATGTTGCCCTGTGTTATAATACTAAAAGTCTGTTATATAAACAAGGTTATGTTCATACATTTCAGACATTGTCAGGACTTTCACATACCTTCCGAAACAGTAAAACAGTGATGACGAATCTTATCGACCATTGTGCAAACATGCATTGTGTTTTGCACCTGAATTACCTACGCTTTTGTCAACAGTGCTATATAGGATGTATTGGTTTTCAAAAAGCAAAAGAAAAAGTGTAACACTTAAAGCGTTTACAAGCACTTTCTTATCGTGGTATTACATAAGGATCTCATTTAATTGTATATCTAGAATCTAATGACGTGTATCCAGTCCTTGATCAAGACTCTCCACACCACTTGTGGCCAAAATGCCTAATTTATCAACATGTACACCATGGACAATTTTCAGCAATTCCACAGCGTTTCAAAATACTAGCATTAGACAATTAAAATCGTTTATCTAAATCAATATTATTTAAATTTTTCTACGTTTAATGAATAATTGTATGAAGATTTTTATAATAGTAATCTACATATTTTGATCGTTTTCGGAACATAAGATTTCTATAATTTTTTTTGATACTCGCATGTCTTTTTATTTAAGTGAATTTTCGTGTGGAAGTATATGAAAGGTGCAAACGCATTGTATATTGGGGATGTTAATATAATTACAAACAGAATAGGATAAATGTCCACAATTGGATGTATAAAGAAACTCTTGAAGCTATCCTCAGGGGGGTGTGCTTTACACTAAGAAAAATACGTAGTAAATTCAACTAAATGGTGAGTTACCGAGCTGCGACTAATTATTTTCCAGTTTTTGTAGCGACATCTATTTCAGAGAACTAAACGATAGATGAATTAACAAAATTTTAGTGAAATTAACGAAAAATAGGTTAAAAACTGCTAGTAATAAAAAAATTTAAAAAAAATTGCTAATTATGTAGTTCACCCTAGGGTAAATCAACATTGAATTAAATTTACTAAATGCCTTCAGTGGTTTAAAAATATGTTTAATTTTAAATTTGGAAAAGGCTTTATTTGGCAATCATAACACAGTACTCTGAAATATTGGTTGTTAAAAAAATTATAATTAAATCATTGAAGTTCACAGCCGAACAAACTGTAATATTTTCGAAACAACTTACTTATCCTTAATATGAACAAGAGAATAATAACAATATTATGTATTAGAAATGTAGTATTTATGCTGCGAAAAGTGATTATAGAAAACTAATTTACCAGGAACATGCTTTAACGTAATAATAATTAAAATGACAATTTATAAATAAAATTTAAAACATTATAAAAAATTACATACAACATAATAATTTATTAAATCGCTAATTATACCAAAGATATAAGAATGTTATGCAACAGGAAAGTGTAATACATTTTGCTCGAGTTGCAGTATTGCGAATCCATTAGATAATGAATGTATCAAAAGCAGGGTTAACCGTATTGTGTGACAATAACTGCACTGTAGGCATCCATCATCTAGTCAACTATGTATATCGACATAATTTTCGATTTCGAAGAACGCCGGATATTGCAAAGACCTTCCGTAGATAAGTATCTTCCGCTTTTACGTATTTCTATTATTATTTCTGGCATTGTTGAATGTAACAAAAACTAGCATGTCTGAACTGTAAAATGTCTTTTCAAAATGTTTAAACTGACTCGTAATTAACTCAGAACTTTGCAAAAATCATATATGTAATGTCACAATATTTGACCAAAATTATTATTAAAATCATTTTTAGACGTGCAGTTGGAAATTACGTTTTCGGGAAAAAACTCGTGCGCAGAAAGGTTAAGAGAACTTTTAACACCGTTGATATTTTCCACAGCAAGCGTGTAACACTAAATAAAAAAATAGGCAAAAAGGATTGAATTCTGAGATAACCACTGACCTTTTGTGTTTTCTAATTTTCCATTACATAAATTACTACTAAATAACACTATATAATATTCGGAACTCCAAACTTAATTTTTGCATGAACTACTCTCAAATTAAATTTTAAACATCTTATTGCACAGAACCAATTTTTTTTAAATTTTGTAGAAAACGTAAATAAAATTTTGCAAAAAGTCGAGTAACTCCTGCTAGACCAAGTTCATTTACGTACTACCATTAATACTTAAATGAACTTGGTATTTGCCAAAGGTATATAATTTCAAATCGCGTTTTTAAACATTTTGTATGGAATTCGACGAATTATTTAAATAGTTTAGTGATATCCATAATAACATATTGAAATAAATATTTGCTAAAACTATTGACTCAATAAATTTAGACCAACTATGCAGCATATTATACAAATAATTTTCTCCACGTGGCAAGCGATAAACTAGAGAATAAGAATAATATACAATAATCATGCCGACTTGACAATCATGGAAACTGGCTATAAATATTTGAATACAACAAAAATTGGGGTAATTCAAAAACATAGTATACAGATAAGCAAAGTTAATAAATAAACAACATTTACATTACCTTTGGCCTTCCATTCTGGTGGATGATAATTATCGGCGCGTGCGGTCTCGTAGGAAGAACAAGAATATACTCCGAGCGTCTAGGATCACCTCGGATTCTACAATAATAAAAAGCGCAATATTAATTATTTATAAATATATTCTCCGACTTTGTAATAATTTAATATTTAGAATGCATCATTTATTATTTTGTTATGTTGTGAAATTACACAAATTTGTGTAAATGTGTAATGGGGATTTCAAAGTATTGACTTTGCGATATTGACCGCGTTTTTCTTTGTATTGATTTCTAAACATATGTCTACTAATTTTGTAGAAATTATGAGGCATTAAGTAGAAAGTATATACTTTTCAATATTAGCCACTTTAACTAGTTCGACTACTTGCAAGAATTCCCCCAAACAGCAAAGTATGGAATTCTGACTCCAGACACAGTTGAAATGGAAGGCATTATTTTAGTAAAAAATGGCCAAATTACAACCTAAAATATGTCTTGAAAGTCAAAATGAGTTGAGGTCTATTTGAAGAGTTAATTTAACCAAATAATGACTTTTAAAATTTCCTCATAGTCAAAAAGTATTTGAAGTATATTCTGAAAGTAAAATTAACCAAATTTCGACTTATAATATTGCCCTGAAGGTTTTTAACGAAAAAGTGCAGTGGTTTTGAAATGAAAAATTACATTCTGATTGAAAACGAATATGCCATTGCTAAATTGTCTATTCTGAACTTGAAAGTAGAAAGGCTTTGCTGCGATCCAGAAAGCACTTCCAGAGTACTGAAAACTGTCTGCGGTAGCACATTTACCTGCTGCAAGACACCAAGCACTAGTAGTAATGCTGGAAAATACCTGCGATAGCAAAAATTAAAGTTAAAATGCAGAATCTCAAATGCACCCGAAAGTAGCAAATCAGAGATTTTCGAAAATCCAACTAATTTGTTGGTCAATAAATTATACAAATCAAATCCAATTGCACACACATAAACACAATAGCTTAAAGCTCACGTACACAAATTAGAATCGTGATAAAAATGATTTAATTGAATATTAAATCCGCGATTTACCGCCACGGAGAAATAGCTCACGCGCGTAGCTATTTCGGGGTTAAGATTTTTCTCGATTTTACTGGAACTTTCAACTGTTAAAGCGTCGTTTCGACTAGTTTCGACTTCGAGCTCCCACCGAGGGATGGCGGATAAGTGCCGTATTTAACATATGGAATACATGCATTGCATATCGTAACATACTCAAACTTTCTCGCAAGCGGTTAGTGGTATATGTATATTAGGTGTATCTTAGGTTGTAAGGGCGAACGAACGCGTGTTTGTGATTTGCATGTATTTATGTAAGTATAAATAACTTATTTCTGTGTTCATAATTTAAACTTGGTACCTATGAACCCGGAAATTTCCGTTGGAAATTGTTCAGAAGTTTTTTTTTAACAAAGGTATCCACTAGGTCAGAAAGTCTAAACTAGGGCAAAATTATCAAATTATTACTAATATTCGACTTCTTATAGGTCCGTTCTCTCAAATTGGACTATACCTTTAAAGTCCAAATGCCTTCCATTACCTAAATTCGTCTTAAATTTTACCGTATGTTAGGGCCGTTACCCAGTTATACCTATTCGGGGGTCGAATTGACGTTATTTCTACGAATTTTGCTGCTTGGGCCCGCTGTATTGTTACATATCAACGTAAAATCTAATTCTCTAATTAAGATCGATGATACGCAAAATATAAATTTAAGATACGAATATCTCATAGTATAAACGATGCCTGCGTACTACCTAGGTCATTAATGGATTCACTGTGAATCTTCTCATGAAAAAGGATAATTAAGATACAAAACGTACATATGCTTAACAACTAGTTGTGCTAAGCGATTTAGAACTACTGTAAGTAATATGCCCACCATTTGTATGTTTGTTTTTAAAGTTAAATTTCGATGTGTTTATAAATAGTTAGATGAAGACTCTTGTCTAACTAAGAAAATTGCCTATATAATTGGGGTAGGCGGGGCGAAACGGCCAGAATTTTTTCTGTGCATCATATCTCTCCTTGAATTTCGTATTTAGGATAATGCAAGTATCTTTGATAGGTAATTTCATAGTCAATATTTACATACCTGTTACTTGTGGTATATGTTTTACAGATCGCCAGATATGGCCAATTTAAAAAACTTGAAAACACGGGGCGAAGCGGCGATACCGGGGTGAAGTGAAGAATCCTCTGAGTTATTATTGTTTGTTTTAATAAAAATAACATTTCCACCATGGCGGAATGAACCTCTTCAGATATATCAAAGTTTCTAACAGCAGCAAGAAAAGAAATTGTATCTTCGGAAGCTTTGAATGCCCGTATTATATCATGATCGCCTATTTTAACTTCATCTTGAGTTACTCAATGCATTTACAAAAGTGAATTCTAAATTAATAAATGATAGCGGAAAAAAGACCTCCGGGAAAAAATTTCGCCGCTTCGCCCCGTCTTCCCCTACATAATATGACGTTTCAAATTCAAATTCAACTCTCACATCGAAAAAAAGGTGGCCTTTCTAGAAACAAAAATGTATATTATTTATTTTTTGATGTTCATATAAATTTTAACTAAACGATTTTGATTAAAAATGTTTAATCCAATGTGAAAAAAAAAATATTTTTTTTCCAATTCATGAAATTTATTTGAAACTTGTTGATTTGAAATATCGGCTGTATCAAATTTCGAATATCTGAGGTCATATTCATACTCTGAAAAATCCTAATTATTCGATATATCACTAGCCTAGTCACTTTTCTCGAGAATTCTGTAATTTTTATTTCGCTATTTTAAATTTATCAACTTTGAGAACAGATTCGGAATCATGGTCGCCGAATCCCTGGAGTAGTCGATTATTTTCTGTGTAATGAAAAAAAGGTTTAAAAGATTAAATATACCTAACATTCATGATTTTTTTTTCTTCAGCACTGTGCGAAATACTCTGGACTTACGTCTAATTAGCACACTTCGCAGAACGCGATTTTTAAAACACACGTATAAGGAACAGATTTCCTGGAAATTTTGTAAGTAATTGTTACCTTTAGAGTACTGAGAAATTTTTTTTATTTTTACGCCGATACGTTTCGCAATCTTCAGAAATAACTCTTCGATATTCATGCACTTATCGCAGCTCTTTAAACGAAAATGTAAGTGATGTACATATCTACCTGAACTAGCTCGGTAGGCAGATGGCTTGTTAGAAACTTTTGTTTATTTCATATTCCTTAATGTATAAATCATCATTTCTTGATAGTTTATAAATAACTGATACTCAGAGCCAACAATACATTCTTCAATATTTTGGTTCAGCAGTTAAGAAATAACAGACTGGAATTTCAAAGTCAAAAAGTTTTCTGACGGTTGTAATAATCAGAATTAGTAAAATAAAGGGTAAACCTTCGGATGAATTTCTTCATTCAGACAAAAATATAACCCACTGTTTAACGACTTATTTTTGCCTCCTGATTATTAGTATGCCCAAATTTTTTCAGAACATGTTGATATAATTTTTTATTTTTTACATTTTCGGAGAAACGAAATTTTTAAAAAAGTCGTTTAAAATATTTGAAAAAAATTTAGTGTATTCTTTGACAAATTCTAAGGAAATTTTGTCTAAAGTCTATAGTTTTCGACAAAAGAAATTATTATTCTTAAAATCTAGAAATAATAAATAATTTTGGTTCTCAAAAACTATAAACTTTAAAGAAAATCTTCTTAGAACAAAAATATTTTAGAATTAGTAAAAAATTACTCTCAAATTTTTTTACTCTCAGATTTTCTTAATTAATACATAATAATAAATAAATAATAATAAATAAAAAAAAATATCGAAAAATAACAAATTGTATCAACACATTCTGAAAAAAATTGAGAATATTCTTTGACACATTCTAAGAAACGTTTGTTCTCACAACATTTTTTGTAGACTTTGCAGTTTTCGTGAAAAAAAAATTTGTTAAGTTTTAAAAAGAAAAATCTCACTGCGGTTGCCATTTGGTGATCATGATGATAATTTTTTACTTCGACCCAGACCTTAGGTCTGGACGTCTTGAATTTGGTTACTTCGGGCATAAAAATTACCCTATAGTTTTTCATCAAATGTCGACGTTTCAGACCCTAAGGAACCCAAATCAACAATAAAAAACTTTGTGTCCGTGATCTTGTACGTACGTACGTCCCGTTTTTTTTGTCTCGCGATAACTCGCAAACGGATAAGCGTAATGTCATAAATTTTTTTAAAATATGTGTCTTGGCATAACTTAGATCTGATTAGATTTTGGCGCAGATCCATCCGTACATTACTAAAAAAAAATAGCCCCAATTAAGTTTATCGTAGTTTTTTGCATTTATTTTGAAAAATACAAATTTTATTGAAAAATATTTCCAACAAAAAAGATAGAGCATTAAATTCTCTACAAAAAAAGTTTTATGCATTTTCTTCCTAAAGTCCATGATAATGCCATAAAACTGGTTTAAAATGTTTATGACTATTGTCTGAAAAAGTATTGAATTTGGTCACCTCGGTAAAAACATTACCCTATAGTTTTTTTATCAAATTTCGACGTTTCGACCCCCTACCCCCAGGGGTAGTCTTCGCCAGCTCTTCGGGCGCGGTGATCACCTATGGACGCATACGTTCTTTTACGCCCTTGATAGGAAAATAACTATTTGGATATATCTAAAAGATGTCTTATAGATATCTAAAAGATATGCATCAGAGATCTTTTCGAAACTTTCAAGATATCTTTGACGAATTATATATATATATAGAAATAACATCACATATGTAGAAACAACATCATAATGATACAGACAGTAATTAGTAAAACACAGTAAACATGTAATATGCATCGAATAGTCTATTGTAATACAAGTGCATGAAGTAAGTGTTTTGCAACTTTTATTTATTAATACTACGGCTGGCCTGTTGTCGGGGTCGAAGTTTTGAAAAGTTTCAATTTTCATACATATAAGCAACACTATATTGTTGTAACATATCTATCGAAGCCACTTGGACCTAAATATGATTGGACCCCCAAATATCAATATAATTTTATAATATAATTGAAAGCTGTTTGTAAACAAACGAGTATTAAGGAACAGCCGACTCTCCACTGGGTCGAAGTTTCTGAGCGAGCGAAGCGAGCGAGTCACCACGGCAACACTAGTTTTTTAATATTTATAAAAATATCTTAATACTACAACTATTTTCTTCACCTTTAGCGAAAGAATTTTGTGCCGGCAAATACTCTTTCTATGAGAAAGAAATGTTTTATAAAAAAGTATACACGTTTTTTTGACATTTATATCGTTATATTTAATTTTGTAATTAATATAGCTCAATTTTGACAATTCCGGTGAAATGAACGAGCTCGAAAATAACAAGACACATACATTTCAATTTTTTTGAACTTTAATTTTCATATGAAATAATTGATTGAAATTAAAGTAGGAAATGTGTCCTTCCCGGCGTTAATGGGTTAATGGGTTGACGTCAGTAACATAAAAACACCATACGGTGATCAACGTGGTTTGAATCCTAACTATTTTTATAGATCACTTTACATTTAATGAAAAATTCCTAGAGCACCTTAAAGTACCCAATATCGCAGGTCGTACCGTACAATTCCCAAGGAAGCACGTGATAGACATTATTGATGCGAATAATTCCACCCGAAAGTAATTACTTCGAATCGACTTCTCCTACTTCCATATAAATATATTCCGTAATGGAAATAACATGCTTTCGCTTGAGGACAAATGTAGGATGATTATCTTGAAATTGTTCGTGTGAAACGAAGTCAAGTCGACATTTTAATCAATTAATAAACTAACAGTATGAAGCAGGAAATTTCTATACACTCATATAAAATAATGTGTTTTTTCGCATATAGATGACAAACAAAGTTTATTATGTCATGACATGAATGCTTGAAAATTGATCAGAGATTAGTGATAAGCTATCCTCTTTTAAATAGTTAGTATAAAGTTGTTTCTAATCTATAAATAGTTCCTTAAGTGTAATAGCTTGTCTGCACTTTTATAGACATTTTATGTTTTCAAACTTTATTAGCAAAATTTGACAAAGCTATAAGCGCTGTAAATATACGAACAACAATATCAGTTCCTGATTGTCCGATGATGATAGTGTTGAAGATAACTCTGTATGATAACCTCGGTTATGTTCTATCATATTACATTTTACATTATAAATTTTTCACCAGATTGTTGGCCCTAAAATTCTGGAAACACTAGTTTTTCATTATGCAAAGAAATTCTGTGATAACGTTAATAATTTTTTAATGATTTGTTTCATCACAAATCCCAAAAATCGATAGTCACGTGATTACCAATTGCTTATGCTTATATGTCATCAATATAAAATTCGATTTTCTTTAGGGACAGACCCGTTCAAAAATTTTAAATCCGTGACGGATTCGTAATGCATCTGGGATGATCAGATCAACCTGAGATCCATCACGAATTTAAAATTATTGCACAGGGACACGCTTAGCCGGCTATACCCTTTACTATACATAAATTGTCATATGCAAGACTGACGTAGTAGTCGTTAATAGAATTTTTGCACCGTCAACTGCTTTTTATGTTAAAATGGAATTAAATTAGTTAAATATATTTGTATGGACGGAACTTGTTCCCGAGCAGGAAGTTATTTACCTGACTGTTATTGTGCTAATCATGCTCGATTGTAGTAATTTTTTAAGCCTTGTAGATATGTGATAATGTAATATTGAATAATATAACACAAACCTATATAATAATTTTAATCAAAGATATAATATGATATAACATAGACCGATGCCGTCATCAATCAAAATTGCGATACAGCGTAATCGCAATAATCCGAACTTCAAAATTTTTTTCGCAAGATTGTTAGACCAGAAAATTTTTTCTAAAAAAAATCGTCATTAATCAACAAAAAAAAAGAAAGTTTGTAACATTTTGCATATTTGGTTGATGGTTTGTGTAGTTGGAAACCCAAAATTGCGTGATGTGAAATTGATGCCACAATATGACAGATAAAGGTTTGTAAATTTTAGGAAATGGAATTCAAATCAGATGCTCACATATCAGCAACATTAACTTTGTTTTGTGTCGGGTCGAGTTTGTAACTCTTTTCCGGATATAACTTTTAAAATATTGTCTTAATCAAAGCTTAAGTAGAAACAGTGAAATTAAACTTGATAATGAATTCCGAAAATTATTTACACATAATTGCTAACTTTTATTATTCTCTTGCTAACGATCTAGAGTAAACTATTGGAAGTAAAAATTGTGAATGTGCATCAATGATTCTTTTGGTTTTAAAACACAATTTTAATTTCCTCTAACCATGCATTGCAACAACGTAATATTTGGTTTAAATTCAAATGGAATTCTGTATATGAATAATATTCGAAGATTACTTAGTGATCACATAGCTCACTATCGTTTACTCAAAGGCTACATGAATTCATATGTAATATTTTAAATGTGCGATTTCAAATTACATCCATTCTCAAATCTTTGCTGCAATCCTTTAAGTTAACTCAACTAATAAGTCAAATGCAATGTGGTACTTCTTATTCTTAAGGCTGGCTCAATATTTGGGTGAAAGAAATGACAACAAATCGAAGCAATAATTCTCAATGTCGCTTTTTTACATAGCGGAAGTCCAAACGTGTATCGACACAGTCCATTTTCGAGGACGAAACAGGACATCGTAATATGGTACGTGTGCAAACGTCGGATTTTGTGAATCATCGTTTCGAAATCTTAAGGTAGAATTATATGACATTCTGTTACGCATCTACAGGTACGAGGACAGAAGATGACATTATTCCATACAATATATGAGCATTACGTGCACGACTATTGAAATGGAAATCATTTTACGTTCGGCAGTAACACGCTGAACTCATTAAGCATCTTCGTTTAAACTTCCTGATTCTTCAAAATTATTTAGACAAAAGCACAAAGAATCTAGCATGTTTATTTATAAAAGTAAGATAATGCACAATACACCAATAGATAAAACCACTCTAATATACAAGGAGGATTGACCAGATGTTACGATATAACAAATGAAGGAAGAGGACTTTTTCCCTTCGGATATTTTACAATCTGAATCTTTTATATCTGGGATAGATTACTTTTGAAGAAATCATTTTTTGAGATTTTCACCCCTCAGATGGTCGTCCGTTACGGTCCACCACAAAAGGGGACATTTGTCATGCATAACGGCTCGGCAATCATTGGTAGTCACGAAGTCGATACAAGTTTAATTTAGGACGTTGAAAACAAGTAATTTACCATTTAATATTTCTGAAATCTTATAAGCATGGCTACCTGAAATTTAGTGAAACTCAGAAACTGATTCCACCGTTGACAAAATATAATTATTAGGCTTGACAACCATAATATAAAATAAGAAGAACAAATGTAACCTACAACCCAATTGTCCTTATTTTACAAAGTACCAGTCACATTACTACCAATTCAGATTTTATCACTACTCTCTATATTTCTTGGAGTGACAATTCACTCTTTACGAGTGGAAATTCACTCTTCCCTCCAGAGTTCTCAACTCCATGACTCGGAGGGAAAGAGTAAATTTTCACTCTTGTTAAATTGGAATTTTCACTCTTATTTCAGTTCAATATTCACTCTTTCACAAGAGTTACTCGGTTTTCACTAACCAAAGAATGAATTCTCACTCCAAGAAATTTAGAGAGTAGCTATTAGAAACACGGAGGACGTATGGCACTTTCCCTTATAAAAAATTATTCATGTTTAACTGTTATACACTCCTAACATATGCCTATACGCTAATTGATAAGTCCGTATAAGAGTTAATTACATTACACGTGTGGACATTGCCTGACTTAGTCATATTATATCAATACGTGCAAAGTTTCAGAAATTGTGATGCTGATATGTATAACGTATACGTTATGTATTTTGTAAATATGATAAAAAGTTTGTTAAATTATAACACTATACACGTGTCGAAACAAAGTTTTAGAATGACACGGACTGCAGGATTTTCAAATTCAGTTTTTGATAAACGTCGAACTACAATTTTATTCAATTCAGTTTTATAAGAATAAAACGAGAAAAATGTGCAGAGTACATAAAGCATATTTCATTTTAGTTTTAAAAAATTCAATTTTGATGGTAAAATTAAGAATTAAATTTATATTGAACCTTTTCTTTTTTTATGCTGAACGGAAAAGGCACATATTAGTAAAAAATAGTAGTTTCCGATACAAGAGGGGGCGTAAGTTTTTTCTACCAATGTGAATGCCGACCTCGCTTTCAGCTCGGCCCACAACTCTCACATTTGTAGAAAAAACATTTTCGCACATGTGTCAACCAATATTTTTTGATGTAAATGTGTGTGAAGTGCACCTAAAAAATGTAAAAAATGCATAAAGCCGTACTTTACTCTACTGAATTAAAAAATGATATTGCAGTTATGAATATCAAAAAAATGATCCTCTTCCAGATTCCGAAGCCTAAATCTGGTTATTGTACGCTCAAAAAAATTTTTCAAATTCATCGGATTTGCCCGAAACTCGTTACTGGTTACAAGCGAATCCGTTGAATTTGAAAAAATGCGTCCGCCATATGGATCCGTCATTTTTAATTTTGAAAAACCGACATCAGATTCACAACCCGCGACATTGAGAACCCCCGAGTAACAAGTTTCAGGCGAATCCATTGAATTTGAAAAAATCAGCACCCCTAATAATGTTCCTTTATCCAGTTTTATGAAAGTAATCGGAAGCTTTAACGTTTTCTTAACGTCAAAGAGCCTTATACAGTCTTTTTTTATGCTTGGGTGCCATTTTGAATTTTGCAATGTGTAACCATGGATTTTGATAGCTGACAATTCGAGCACGCGATATTTTGGGGTGTCGTGGCAAATTGCACTCGGTTTTCATATGATAATGGTGATTAAAAATGGTTTCTTTTTTTCATAAAATGTGTCGTAACTTTTTTTGAGTGAACAATAACCAAATTTAGACTTGGGAATCTGAAAGAGGGATCTTTCTTACGTCGGAATTGGTTTTTGAAAAATTTGTTAACTTTTTTTTTCATACAAAATGAGAGATGCAGTTGTGGTACATTTTGCGACCTTTTGGTCATCACATACATCAAAATAAGAATGTCTGTTGGTAACTTTAAGCTGAAGACTTCAATAAGCCCAGGCGACAATTTTTATCATCATACATACGTACATACATAGTCAGCGACCGTAAATACACAAAACAACGTATAAAATATTTTTTCCCTTTGAGGGTGTGCCTTTTAATTAATTCCTTAAAAAAATTACTATTACCCCAACAACGTCTGAAATTCTTTTTAAAAAAACTATCGAAATCAAATCTGTTTATCACATTTTTAGTACCTGTAAAACAACTGGATGTGAGAATCTCAATATGTTGTATTATCACCAGCAAAAAATTGCGACAAGCTAAAACTTCGTCATTTATGATCAGGCCAAACTGGCTTGATTCGATATATGAATTTTAAAAAAACACCGAATGTTGGTATCAGTTCGCGGGTATCAGGACGTTTATCAACCATTGCAAAAAAAAATACGTAAAATAAATTAATTATTTCGGATATTTATTTATTTATTCAGATATACATGAGCATATTTTATTTTAACGTACATGATGTTATTTACAGGTTATTTACCGGTTTAGCTAATATATCAAACGGGTAAATTAAATGTAAATTGTATATTCATTATGGGTTCGTATCTCCCTTAAATAGGACCTATAAAAATTAAAACTGATATTAAAAGTGCGTGAAATTTGAACAGCGTAAAAGTACCTATAGAAAATATTCAACAACACTACTAGTTACTACCTGATCATTCGCAAACCAACAAGAGCGGCCAGAAAGAAAATCTACTGACAAACAAATATGACCAATAAGGTAGCTTAATCGATATTATAATTCGATTACAGTCGAAGGCGCTGCAAAGACCTCTAATCATTGATCGTTTAGCATTGGAAATTTGATGATAGAGTAATAATCCAGAAACAGCCTTGGCAGTCCGTACCGTAGCAAATGATGCATTTGTTGTTATTATACACATCAAATTGTACCCCTGGTCCAACAAAATTGACAAATAACAACTACATGTTACTATAACTGTAAAATTATTACTACCAGCACAATAAAAAGTGCAATAAAGGCAGCATTACATTTGCTAATGCTGCCCTATAAACTCCAATGTTGCATCCCAGAAAAAAGTAATAGTAAAGTTGACAGGTTAGATTATTAATAGATGAAAATAATTAAATTTAATACGAACTAATAGTTTTATGGGTGTGGTCAATACTACAGTCATCAGGTCATCCTCATATGTCACACGAAGGCTGTCAACAAGGCGATAAAAGGGGATATAGAAACTGCTTCGGAGGACGTCATCAGGCTGATGTGCTATATACTAACACTGCACATATATATATAGCGTTTTTAAAATGAATGCTCTCTAAGTGTGATAAGTATAGTATAAATGTTATTGGAGTCATTTTTCAAAATAATTCTTTAGTTACTGAGAATTACGTAACAGTACGTACTACCCTCCGACGTCACATTTTATTTAAAACATGAGGAACTCAAATTTCCCACCCTTACAATGTAAAGCATCACGTAAGCAACGCTAAGCACTCATATAATATTCTCATAACCTTAGGTGGGTGTGAAAATGGAATCGTAAATCACACAAGATTCTTCTCCCTGCTACTTGGTGCATAATATCATATTAATTGATGCCTGTTCACCGAGTGTAATAAATGACAATACTTTATTATATACAGCAAGTCATTTAATCAATGAATTGTCTGTTGATACTGTGGGAATCATGATGAGAGGCAAAATTTTATTTGCAATTACAGATTAGTCGTAAAAATCATCGACACATGGATTATTTTATGTACATTTAACTAAGTTAATTTTAACACTTATATTTAAATTATTTTTCCAACTTTTTTGTTTAATCATTACTGATTTATAAAAAAAATGAGGGCCGAACTTTTTAGAGATTCAATGCGACTATGATCCAAAAACTTTGAAAGAAATATTGCATCTTTGGCAAAAAATGTTTGCAACAAATAAATCGCTGAGCTGTACAGACGACTTTCTAACTTCAGAGGTACAAATGTTGAAAAAAAAATAAAACGATTCAATTAACATCATTGGGTAAGTATAAGGCGTTGCAACATTTAATTATGACAAGAAATGTTTTTCGATAAATTCGCTAGAATTTAGTACATCAATTTTACTATTTATAATATTTAATGTGATCTACTGTCCTGGTATAATTGCATCTCGCTATATTTGCTTCCCAGCAAATTTGTCAGTTTCCGTCCCGTTATATTTGTCTGTCACTGCTCTCATTTTCCCCCATTTTGCGGGCTGCGGCCGCAAGAAGGGTCTGCTGTAACGTCACGAGCATAGCGTGATTGAAGTGAGTGGGAGAAGTGACGCTCCCCTTATTTTGATAAATATAAGCAGACAGGAGGGGAAGGCGAGGAACCGAGCGGGCAAATATACCGGGACTCTACTGTATTTAATTCTAAAACTATGGTAGATTAGAAAGTACGTACTCCACTGGACATTTAATGATCGTAAAATAATAAACGAAACAATATTGTTTACTATACAAATAGTGAATGTTACTATTTTTTGTAATACCATGTTGTACTTTTGCAAAATGTTTGGATTTAATAATTTGTTCTCTCTGTGTAACATTATATACTCAATTTACTTTACTTAATAATGTTTTCTACATATATGTATTTTATTAAATACATGTATATGTACCATATAAGAAAAATTGTTATTGTAACCCGAATTACGGAAACATTATACATAAGTCTTCCAGTGGATGATTTAGCTGAAAACGGTAGCATGATTATAATTAAAATAGTCTTGATCAGATGTCTCGATCCATTCGAAGAGCACTAATAGCATGTTTCAAAGGTATTCGTCGTGAACGATGAACAATAGGTATTTGTCGTACATTTCTATTGTCGATGTGTGTTGGTGGTGCACCGCAGCAGCCCGCACTTGCTATGTGTATAAATTTCAAACAAATCAGCCGAGATCCACATTCCGTATGTTTTGTGGTCTAGGAGATTTAAAAAAAATGTAACCTTCTGAGAAACCTATATCGAATTTCAGTTGCTATTATGTAAAATCAAATGTGTTCTGTAATCTTATACATCGTATCTATAATCCAATTTCAATTAACATTATTGAGCCAACAGGTATGTTTTTAAATACAACGAATTACATGTGTATCTTAGATGTTATATATAATTTCTATTGCAAAATTATTTAGCTATTATTAATTGCGCTTATAATTTGTTGTATAACTTCTTCGAAAAAATTATCCACCAATAAATTTAATTTTTGTTAATGCAGGTTTTATGATAATCATTAAACATATCAAATATAGAGGGATTATGATCTGCAATAGCAATGGATGATAATTGCATTATTTAAACATTTCAACGTAACTAAAATATTTTCAAGTGTCCTGTGATGAAATCATTTACATTCTAGAACATAATGTGAATTGAAAATATTTCAACTATTTTGAGATGTTCACATTTAAATTTAAATAATGCAATTACCACCAGTTGCTATTACAGGCCATAATTCCGCCAAAAATTGATTAATGACAATTATCCATCAAATTATATATGACATGTGTTCTTCCTCGTGTAAATTATTTATAAAATACCTGTTTATTAACAGCTATTGAAAAAAAAAGTTTGTTTTATATAAAGAATGATAAAAAATTTGGAATTACCAAAAACGTACATCAACAAAGGAAATACTTCAGCATTATAAGATAAATAATTTTTTTAATTCTCCATTCGGAAAAATAATTTTCATTTTCAAGCAAAGCTACTATTAAGCTGCAAAAGGAAACAACATTTTTTATGTAACCTACAAGTACTACATCGTGATACGAGTTTCAGATACCAATTTTTTTTTACAGTATACACCATGCGGAAAATTCGCATTGAGAATTCAAATTCAATGGTTTATTTGCCGCACATTTTTACTTTTATAATATTTAAAAAGCTGCCTAGTATTTGAAATAACATATTTTGTTATCTAATAAATATTTCAATGATTGTATTCGTAGTATATGTTCATGATCTTATTTAAAAAATTGTTTTAAGAGAAGAATACAGGATAGTAGCAATATAAATAATTTACACCGTATAAACGAGAAAATTGCATTTTTCTTAATCCACTATTTGATACTCTCATAACAAAGTATATTTCGAAATAGAATCAAAACATTGGGTACACGTAAAAAACCGAATTTCAAAAATCCGAAACATTGAAAAATCAACATTTAAAAAGTTGACATTGTCGATTTCATGAATATCACAGCTTTATGACTCATTGGCTTTTTGACAGTCATCGTTTTTTGAGTGTCGGCTTTTTAAATGTCGATTTTTCAATGTTTCGGATTTTTGAAATTCGGTTTTTTGACATGTGCCCAAAACATTGATATTTGAGTGTAATGTAATCTGCAATCATCAAGTTTGAAACTGCTAATGCAATTAGTCATCATTAGAAATGCCGTGGTATGGAAAGAAAAGAGCGACAGATTACACAATATGAATCGATACTGAAGACCAATAATTGTGTACATTTAAGTAAATATTGATTTGAATGACAAGAGTATTAACTGGAAGTACTGAAAGATGTTCTTAAATTTAAACATTATTTCATCCTTTTAGTAAATATTACTTGATTTATATAAATAACGTTTCCATTCAAATAAATATTAACTTGAAGTAAATTATTTTCAGTGTAAAATATGACATTTCAATTTTAATAAAAGATATAGACATATGTCTACACTGACAAAAATTTCTGTATTTCAATAAATATTTATTTGAATAGTCGCAAGTAAAAGATTTACTTCCATTAAAAACATAGTTTTTTATTTTTAATATATACTTCTTTTTTTTAATAGATCTTAATATGATATTTCCATAAGTCAAGTAAATATTTATTTCAAATTACTAAATTCTCTTTTTATGTTATGGTCTTGTATTTTTATTGTGCTTTATATTATTTTTTGTTTCTTCGTGCATTCTATTTCAACGAAATGATAACTTTTTTCGTATAGATTTCGGATAGAACAAGTTTTTTACTTGTATAGTCAATAAATAATTAATTAGTACCACTTAAGTGGTATTACCTTTAAAACTACTAAATTACTAATCAGAATACCTAAACTATCATTTAACTATATTATTATACCACATGATATGTTTACAAAAATTTTGAAAATGATAAAATGGTTAAAAAGCTTTACTCAACTTAGAAGATACTCAACTTGGAATATACTTTCACAGATTGCACGATATTAAACTTTGCATGTTTTTTTGGTAAAGTATAATTAATAACTTTTAAAATGATTTATTATATTATTTGTTAAATTTCGATTAGATTTTAATTAATATTTTTAATTCAAGAAAATACGTATTAATCAGATAAATTGTTTGTTTGAATTTTGTATTAAAAATTAACTTGAATAATTGTAACACATGATCGCAAATAAAAATTTACATTATAATTGTAATGTTTATGAAATATGAGTCTGAAAAAATGAAATTTTCTTGAGTTTGCAGACCCATCCATCCCCTCATATTTATTTTTATACACAAAATTGCACTTACTCTACTGAAAATTGTATCAAACTCTCATTTCGAAATCGGTGGAAATTTTAAAAAACTTTATATAACAGTTGCTGGAAAATTGATTCACTCGCATGATTTTTCCGGCAATTACACTTCACTTTTCCGAAGCTGGACGACGCGAACAGAACGCAAATCGAAACTGAAACTCCCGCCGGACACAAGACTTGGACTGCATCATCGACTAAGAAAACCCCTCCACTTTTGCCTTACAGCGACCCACCGGCGATCAAAATCGAAAGGCATTCGATTTATATCCCACGTAATTCATATGTCTCGTCAATTAATTTCCGACTATTCGTCTGGGATGCCAAAGTGAACAAATTTACTGTCGCTTGGTGCACATCACGCGCTCGTTAACTTTAATGATACCATGGAATGTTTGGAATCGAATCGTTCTCAGTAGCTCACAATGTAATGAATTCCATATAAGGGATATGTGGTGTGTTTAATTTTGAAAAAATCGTGTCGTCAAATACGATCGCCTTTATTCTACGTATCCGTCAGCGCACCGCAGTGTCATTTAACTCTTGTTTCAAAAAGAATCGTTAACATGTGGATATTATCGGGAAGAAATTACTAACCAATTTTCTGAAATTTGAAAATTAAAATTAGTATCAATACCTTCAAATATAATTAAGTCGTCTATACAGGGTGTCCCACAACTCGCACACAGAATTGAAGAAAATTTGATCTGATGCCCAGAATTTGAGTGACGAGTTAATGAAATTTAGAAAAAATAATTACTTTTTTGCAATAACTCGGCACCTTCTGAAGTTTTTTTAACGAAGGAAAGCTCATTTTAAAGGTTTTCTCAATCCCTATAATTCATCTAGGAGGTCCTTTGAGCTACAAAAATATTTCTCTTGTCACAGCCACAGAAAGAGGAAAAAATGCCGATTTTTGTGGTTTGTCCCTTTTAATTCATTTCGCTAAATAGCTAACGAAATATCACACAAGAAAAAGTTGTAGGCCTTAAATAATGAACAATATTTCGAATACAAAGCTGATTTTCGCCAATTCCGTGATTTTAAAAAGCTCCTTGTGGGCTCAATTTTCATCAAATCGCATCGTATGAGAAGTCAAATTGTTTGTCTTTTTAAGGCCTTCAACTTTTTCCTGCGTGATATTTTATTAGCTATTTAGGGAAATAAGTTACGCGAAAAACCGCAAAAATCGGCATTTTTTCCTCTTTCTGTGGCTGAAACAAGAAAAATATTTTTTATACGTCAAAGGACCTCCGAGATGAATTGTAGGGATTGAGAAAACCTTGAAAAGAAGATGAGCCTTCATTCGTTAAAAAAACAGAAGGAGCCGAGTTACTTAAAAAAAATTATTTTTTGTCTCAACTCCAGTGGCTTGCCAATTAAATTCTGGGCATCAGATCCAATTTTGGTGTAGGACTTTTTTGCTTAAAATTTGATGTAGAATATGTACCTGCAATATTGTCCGCGAGTTATGGGACATCCTGTATATCAAACAATAAAAATTTACCTTATTTGGTTCATATTACCATACGTTCGTATATTCAATAGTTATTATTTACAAATACTTGCGTGATGTAATTATTTATATGAGTTGACATGAAAGTGACATTTATGAACACGAATGTATGAAGGGTCCAAAGACAAATATGAAGCGAGTAGTTTGCTTAAATGATATATGATGAAATTACTAATGAAACGCACGAATTCATTAGACAGGACATATCCAGGATACGTTTGAAAATTAACATACAGTAGAGTCCTGGTATAATTGCGTCTCGGTATATTACGTCCCATTATATTTGACCGGTTCCGCCTCGTTTTACGTATATACCGAACGTCGCTCCCTTTTTCCCCCACCTTGCGGTCTCAGGCCTCAGGAAGGGCCTGTTGTGCCGTCACGAACATAACATTATTGAGTGGAGTGGGAGAAGCGGCGCTCCCCGTTCTTTTGGTAAATATAACGAGACGGGACGGGAGGGCGAGGAACCGAGCGGGTAAATATACCGGGACTCTGCTGTACATAAAATCGCCGATCCTCGGATATTCACTCCTCTATTCAGGCAGAAAATTCTAGTTTGCGGCCATGGATCGAAAACTACTATTTTTGCACTAAACGCTTGCTTTCGGAGAGATTTTCGCACCGAATTTGGATAAAGCGATTTTTTTAACGTGAATTAAAAACATTCATGGATCATTAAACTGCGAAATGTATTCTATAAAATGTTAAGACTCTTAATACCAACATCAAAACTGGCAGCTTGATGTCAAAATTTTAAAATTTTTGCAGATTTCCAAATAAGATTTAGATACATAATTTATAATCTTATTAAGTATTTACCTACTGATATTGAAGCTTATATCCGATTTACTAAACTCAAAATGAAGGTAAAAAAACGAAAGACAATAAATTGTAACTTTTTTTCAAAATAGTTCGTAGATTACGAATTTTGTGCTAAAATGGCATTTTGGTTAGCGGATTACGAATTTGCGGTTAGATTTTCTAAATTCAAAACAGAAGATACAAAATGGCGGCAATAACTTTTAACAAGATTTTATGCATAAAGGGCTTTGGATCTAAGATTAGGACCCTTCTGTTCAATTTTTTTTAAATATCGGAAGAAATTTTATATTCCATTGTAGATTTTGCAAAATATTTGTAAATGTTCCCATTTGCCACAATATATTTTATAAAAGCCATTTTACTGCCGTCCCAAATATGTTGAATAAGGAGCTAAATTATTTTTCAAATTTGTATATATTTTATTTTTCTTTATTTTGTTATATTTTATAATTGGAAGGAGGAGGGTATATTATATGAATCTTTGTCAATACAATTATTCATTATATGTAAAATACAATTATACACGATGACATTCAGTATTACGGAGGCATCTGTTTTAATATGTACTTCAATATATTTTTCTAACATTTGTATATAATTATATAGAATTTCGGTCGCACGTCTTGATTTCACAGACAAATGATCACACGAGAAAATATCACGGACATTTGATCACATGTCAAATTATCACAATGATAAAATGTCTCGCATAAAAATATCGCGATAACAAAATGTCACATTGACATAATATCACATCGACAAAATATCACATATTTAAAAATTTCCCTGTGCAGTCATATTCATTTTTGCATTATTAGGAGTAAGCGGAGTTCTGAGTGGTTAGGTTAGGTTAGTTTCGTGATATTGCCATTTCTCCTTCTCCCCCATTTTAGTATACGAATTTGTATCCAAAATAATTATCGCGACAATATCCAAAAGGCTGACTTTCCCTGTGTAATGTTCAATTTTTTTAGCTGGTTTTCTGCCCCAGTGATATTTTCGCAGGGTTATTTGTCCATGTGATATTTTGTCGTGTGATCAGTTGTCATGTGAAATAAAGACGTGGAGCCAGAATTTCTTTATTATATGTATAATTTTATGTCAGATTTGAATCTAAGTGTACAAGGGGTTATTCAATACGTAATTTATGAATTGAAATAAAGGTAACAATAATGAACACGAAAGAGTGAAGGGTTATTTTGGATGCACCATATTGAATTTAGAAAATCCAACAGAGAATTCGTCATTTACTATCCAAATTGGCATTATTTATTTATTATCATGCAATTTGCTCAATATAAAATTTCATTATATTCATATTATTGGGTAAAATGAGGAAAATATATAAAATTTCATCCACCATTTTGTGGTCCCCATTTTGCAGTCGCGATTTTATGTTAAAAAAATTAAACAGAAAATTTGTATCTAATTTCGTGTATAAATCGCCTGGGTCAGGCGGTAACGCACTGGACTACGAAGTCGTAGGTCGTGAGTTCTCGATCCCTGTCCGGGAACAATTTTTCGATTTCATTTTCAAGCATCAGCTCGCTGTTGGTAAGTCAAGCAACATTGTTTGTGTATGTTTTGAAAATATTGTTTATCTGGCAAATATCGATTTATGACCGCTGCTGTACTTGGTGTAGGTTTCTGCAGTTCCTACATTTCATACACAAATGTGAAGTATGGCGCCATCCATTAAATAATTAATAAATAAATGAATAAATACGACCAATAAAACTAGTATTCGTAAATCGTAGCATCAGATTTATTATCATTAGGAGATAAACTGCTTTAATTTATAATATCGAATAATGTTTTAAATATTGTTTAGAAATCAAAGCTTCTTTATTAAATACGTTTACAAAAGTCTCTTTGAACATAGGGATTTGGATTCGTATTTTTTGGATTTTATTGTTTGAACATATCATATTGACATATGTCTTCCAATTATAATGGATCTCCTACGAGTAATAACTATAAGATATATCCTGAGTACCTAATATATTTCTGTGCTCATTAGTCATTTGATCATGAGAAGCAATCTGTTTGCTTCATATTTTTCGTTTGGCCCTTTACGCATTCGTGTTAATTAATCTTACCTTCATTTCGATTCGTAATTCATTACATATTACATAAAGCACGTAAATGTTTGTGTTGAACAACTTTTTGACAAGCACCGAACTAGAGTAATACAATAAAGGTTAATTTTGCAGTTTTATCATAAGAAAAACTCCTTGATTATATTTAAAAGCATATTTGCAATATTAATTTGGTTTTTTTTATTTCTTGAAAATAGCCATAACAAAATATTGGTCCATAGACGTCTTTATTTCTCATTCCAGAAATCTCCTACTTTAATACAAATATCTCGCCTATTGCTAACAAATCTTAGCAAGAATATTTTTGCATATAATAATTTTCCTCCTGAATGTTTTCAGATACATGTAATAATATAAATAGCTGAATTGAGATCTTAAATTAGAATTTAAATCATCACTGACAATGAGCTTTTAGAAAGTGGGAAGGTGTCATTAAAGTCTTTCATTTTTATATGCTAACAAAGTTGTAAGTTGGTGGTATAGCGATTGACCGACAATAGTAAAACATTATGTACAAGTCTTGTAACACATTTATATATAAGTACAAAAATACATAATTAAAAATAATATAATTATGTAATTTGCAAAAAAAAAGATGTTATCCCGTACCAGCCTATTATGTTTTGGAAAAACAATCCAATTTTAACGAGTAATTTGAAGCGTCGCTTTACATAGTAATTTTAGCAGTCCGTATGAGAGTATATCTTCAGAGCACGTGTTCTTATCTTGTAATTAAAGTAAAACTGACCTCATGCGATTCGATTATTTTACTTATGGACGCTTAAGTTTGCTTATGCGTATCAGTTTATTTATTTTTTATAAATGCCACTTCAATCGATGATTCCACCACGTGTATGCATTTCATAAAAATTCTTGATATATATACATAGACATAAATAATACGTACAACTTGATTTAAGGGATAAAGTTATTTTAAGTGATTATCATTTTGAAAGTGATTATCATATTTACAATATCACATATTTGTACTGTAAATTGAACGGACGTTATTTAAACAGCTAAAAAAATGCATATTGTTTACGAATCGGAAAGTAGAAAATAAGTTTGTTCACAAAAGGCGAAAATGTTAATTAAATTAATAAGATTAATAATGATACCGTATTAGTAAAAGGGATTCAAGAATTAAAATAAACATCCACTATTCATTTCAGAATTACCACATGTAACTTTGTAACACGCAACTAGTTCACAAAGTACGACTTCGCCATAGTGTGAGTAATCCGATAAATGATATTAGAAGTTGATGTTATGCGGAAGAGTTGGTATTGAGAAAGAGTGGGGGTCGTGGACCCCCACCCCGCTACTAAGTTTTATGATACCAAACGAATTATATATTAAATAATTGTATTAATGGTGGTTATCTGTTGTTTATTAAAACCATCTGAATACTTCTACTTACAAATTGTACATTGAGACTTTCTTTCTACCAAGGCTATTTTTCAGTGGAAATTTTTTGTTGTCCCTTGTGTCACCAAACAAATGCCTGTGAGCTAGTAAACATTTTATGCACTAATGTAGTAAAGTGCAATTTTTCGTACACCCAAAAATGTACTATATTTAGCGATGAAGTTGATCTCCATCTTCAATTACATAACGAATGCTTATGTATTTATTTCAACGACCGCAAAAAAGGTGACATAACGTAATATCATATACAAATCATATGATTGTCGTTGGGATATATTTTTATGTAATATTTTATCGTATAATGAAATGTGTATTATAACGTTATGTAGCCAAAAGACTGGTTAAAAAACGATTAAAAACACAAGAAACACAAATTAAATAAAATAATACGACTTATACCCCACCAATGGAAATTCTATATTTTTCCCCCCTCGGCCGACTCGCGTGCATTCCCGTGGAGGAACATATCTCAATCACGATTCAAAATTGACCATTTTTTAATTGAAAAGGTTATTTTTATCATCAGACGAACGAAGCAGAATTCCCTCATTGAAAAAATGAGAGAACTCCGGCGTTTCATCCCGACCTACACCTACTGGAATCATCAGCAAGGCTTGTTGGTACCGATCTGCCGTGTACGCTGACTATTATTTTCCACGACGGAAAGTGTTTTGTACATAATAGGCTGAATTTCGCTAGATGCGAAAATCCAGCATTCCCACTCAAAACATCTGTCGACTATCTACCAAGTGTGAAGGACAAAGTACCACTCACCCGACAAGGAAGAAAGTGACATTATCGTCTGATGATAAAGAGCTGTTAGCAATTAACCTTTTCAATTGTTAATTGTGCATTTTTTGCTCTTTCTCGCCCATAGCTCATTATAATAATGAAAAGATGTAACGAGGGTCGGTTTTTAACAAATTACATAAAATAATATGCGCGACTTAGGGATGAAACGCCAAAGGTAGAGTTATTTCCAAATCGAAAACTCTCGTGAGGAAAATTGTTATGCAACGCTAACTACAGTATAAGTAACTAGACAGCTTTATCTGAGAACGCTTGACTAGATTCGCAAAACTATACCGTTACTATCCCGAACATATTTAGTAAAACGGTTTATCTAAGTCTTGTTAAACTGTGATAATTGTACACAACGTTTGTATAGAATTTTGATAATATTAGTTAGGCTTGTTACCGTCAGGTACCGTCGCGACCCTACACGGAGAAAAATGACTCCGCTGGATTAGCTGATTCATATCAGCTAAAATTTTCGGCTGGAATTGCCGAAAATATATGCAATTTTAGCTGTTTTGATTCCGCTAATGTAGCGTTAACCCTACTCAATTCGCGCTTAGCTCTAAATTTCCGGTACATTAGGAGATTTGTTCCGTTAATTTAGCTGAAATTATCGGCTATCCCTAACGGAATTCCAACAGCTGTCCCTATAGGATAAAATTGGTAGAATCTGCGGATTTTTCGGCTGATTTTGCTGATTATTTTTCTCCGTGTATGAGCTCTATTTCTCTCTATCTTTGCTTCCGCTATAGAAGTGGATTTTCATTTAGTCATAAGGCAGCCACTCGCAACTACTGATATTGCATATCATTTTGATTACTCATTTTTTTCAAAATTAAAATTACATCCTTAATTTAATTTCTTATTCTGAAATAGATTAAACTATTATACAATTAGTCTTAATCTAGTTTCCCTATTGTAATGACTGTACCTATATATAAAAGATACATTTTGTATGTTCAAACGACTAACAATAACTTCGTTACAATTTATCATAGTTCTTTTACAGATTATCTAGATCGCGCCATTACAACTATCAGTAACAGTAAAACTGTAAGAATTGTTATAATGCCACGGCTATTTTCTACACGGACACATATTAAGTAATTGTAGTAGCTAAACGACATTGTATAAAATTTTAAGCTGATTTACTTTCGAAATGTTATAAAACCATAAAATTATAAAAAAGTTTGCAATAAACGTTTGTACAGACTAATTTGTATAGAAATACTTTTCGTTTTGCACAACAGAAATGTAAGCAGTAATGAACAATTATGAGTCCCCGAGAAAAATTAAACATGGTTGAACAAACAGAAGCTCCCTTATCGACTTATTATGTACGCTCTCAAAAATAGAATCAAAATTTTCCAATGCCGAATTGAAAAATAATTATATTTAAAGGGTACTCTTACATCTACGAGTTTTTAAATCGATCACGAATATTTTGTTCCTCGGAGTTTACAACTTGACAGTTAAAAAGTTTAAAATCGATAAATGTTTTTAAAAATGTCCTTGCATTCAGGAGTATAGAATAAAACTATTAATTATAAAAACTGAAGGACAGTTTTATGGATGTATTGACATTTATGTGTCAATTTAAAATTTGCATGTTACAATTATTTATCAACCCAATGCAATTAAGAAAATTTCACTGATATTGAGACGCGATGAGAAAATCTGCCACCATAAACGAGAGATGACAAAAGGTCAAGGGAACGAGTAAACCATTGAGACGATAGCTAATTGGCAGATAATTAAATAATTTATAAATAACCTAAAATATATAAGCTACTTATTCATCAACTGATAAAATATAAGTACATGAATTTGAATTGTTTAATCAACATATTTATAAACATTTGAATAAATTCAGAATTGGTAAAAGGTTAGATCGAATAATCTTTGAAGGATATCTGGTTTAAGGTCGTATTGAACGAATGGAAGGGAATCGTAGATTCTAGCTTGTCGATCTCGTAGGGATAATCGATTAATAATAAGTCGCACCTTGTTTAGTCTCTTCGGGAGTCCGTTTGCCGACCCCCCTCTGTCCGACACGGTCAGTACCTTAGCGTTTTGATTCGGGTAGCTGTCGAGGGTCTCCCATCGCCGATTCGGGCCAAGCTGCGACATGATTCACACGACTGCTGCTGCATGGGTCGGCACGTGTTACCGGTTCGACTCAAACCCGAGTGAATTCCATCTACGACACACAATTTCGTAATCTTCGCAGCACCCCACTTCAAATTTCTAAGTTGGCACTTTCCCCGATGGGTATATAAAGCAGAATCCGTTCTCGGGTTTAGATGCGATGCTTCGCGACGACTTTGCGCCACCGAGGGCGAGTTCGGATGAGACGATCTCAGTCCGGGTGGCAGTGGGTACAACCTCGACCTCAGCGTTAGCTTTTCGCGAGTTCTCTTCATGCGACTGCTCTGTACGTCACTCGCCACGTGATCCTCGGAAATGGCGGAGTTTGCGTAACAGCGTGCAACAATACGCGACTCCACCGAGAAACGAGTGTAGACGCAGGGTCGATCGATGCTCCGGACGCGTCGGCGGCGCGGGCGTCTCCTATACGATTCAGCGCTGCACGAGCGCTAACGCTCAGAATTGCGGCTGATACCGAAACAAGACGATGCCGCGCCTACTGGCTGGTACCCCGTCATACACCGACGGCCACATGGCTGCGGTCCGTCAGGGACTGTCAACAGCCAGTTATGACTTGGGCGAAATAAATAACACAGCCCCACAAAAAAAACACGAAATTCCGGAACAGGAAGTCAGACTGTGTCTATAATATGTTTTTTGGGTCGCTGAATCGGACGCCCATTTAACCCTATCACGTCAGGTTTTTGACATAACCTCAAATAACCCTAGAATTCGTTAAAATCATGAAAAATATTGGCTTGGAAGCCATTCCAGGTTGCTACGTTTTTGGGTTTACAGAAACGATACCCGAAGACCATTCGGCCCCATCCCGTTAGGTTTTTGATGTAACCTAAAAAAAAAATAAAAATCGACGTTAAAATATTAATATAAAGAAAAAGACTAGCCTATAAGGCATATCACGTTTCTACCCAGCAATCGAAAAAGGATTCGAAGTGATTCAAAATTTGAATCCCTGTGACTTCGTAATTTGTCCTGGATTGAAATTGATTAAAATGGGTTCATTTTGATTTACTGCGAATGCCTATCAATCCAAATGTATCCCATGTTGATTCCTCCCGAAATCCTAATTTTAAAGGGATTCCGTTGGATTCACGCCTATGCCCGCGAATGCCTTTCAATCCAAGTAAATCCCATTTTCAATTCCTCTTTTTTGAAAAAAAAATATAAAAAAGCTTTTTTTATTGACTATCATGATTGGATGTGCCACCTTTTATGGATTCGCGCAGGCCAGATTGAATTCGCCTCTGTGGATTCAGAGGCATTCAGCATTAGTCGTATTCGACATTATTATTTTTGGATTTATATGGATTCGCAGAGACTGGTTTCGATATGCTTATTGGGATTCAAAGGCACTCAGCATCACTTACTTTGGAGAATATTATTTCTGGGTTGAAATGGATTCGCAGAGACTGGTTTGAATTCGCTTTTTTCAATTCCGAAGCATTCAGCATTAGTTATTTTCGGCGCTATTATTTTTGGATTAAATTGGATTCGGAGAGACTGGTTTCAATACGACTATTTGTCTTCAGAGGCATTCAGCATTACTAATTTTTCACTATATTATATTTGGATTCAAATGGATTCGCAGGGATCGGTTTCAATTCACCTTCATGAATTCCGAGGCATTCAGCATTATTTATTTTCGACGATATTATTTTCGGTTTGAAATGGATTTGCAGGGACTGGTTTGAATTCGCCTTTTTGGATTCCGTGGCATTCAGCATTATTTATTTTCTACACTATTATTTTTGGATTCAAATGGATTCGTCGAGATTGGTTCGAATTCTATTTTCTAGATTCGGAGGGATTCAATATTTTACAAAAGTATTTTTTGATTGACAGGGATTCTGTTTGGACAAATTATAAATCCAAGTGAATCCATTTGAATCCTTCTTAATCAATTTTCGATTGCTGGGCATTACAGTATTCTCCGTCCTAATACTTCTCATGGTATTGCATATTATCGTCCGAACGCATATTTCTTTCCGTCCGAATGCTTATTTTCTTTGGGTAAGAATGTCTTATATCTATTTCCAGTTTACAAATTTTATTTTCTAGATACGGAATAGTATGTTATATAACAAGGCCTCAGTTATAAATCTTCAACGAGTGAGAACTTTGTAGCCGGAGCGAAAAGAGAGAGACAATTACACTCAATGTAGATCATTATTTCGCTTGTGTTCCATACGATATTTTTTAATATGGTAGATGTGGGGCTGGATCAATCACGGACGATGTTTTTGTCCTAGAGCGGGAAATCGCGTAACATGTCAGGAGTGATACAAAAAATACTATTTTCGGGGTTTTTGGTGGAATGAGTCCGAATCTAAGGTGAGTATCTCCTAACTTCTGTGTTTTCTAAAACACCCTAACCTAAAAGTATAAAACACCAATTTTAAGTGCAATTGAGATTACGAGACATAGAATATGTTCTATTACTGAAAAGCTATAGGCATAATCTTATATTGTAAATTTTGTTCTTTCATATTCTATTGAGTGTGTTAAAACATAAGCTGAAATAAGATATTTCAAAATTGTAATGTTTATAATGAGTTTCCAGATAGAGAGATAAACTAATAACAATAAAAATGTGAACATGTGATATTTCAGAGAAAAAAAGAAATATTTATAGAGACGTACTCGCAAAAGTGCAAATATTTTAGAAAAGCAATTACGGGAGCACAGTAAAAGAAAACATACTAAAGATAATTTAACTTTGAATGTGACAAAATATTTAGTGCGGACCATTTCCAATTTTTGTTAGAACTGACAGATAACTTCTTAGAGGCTACATGGAAGGTTTTTGTAGTCTCACATTGAATATTTTATAAAATATTTCGTTGATTTTCATTAAGCAAAATTAAATAATATTTCAATCTGTGGGTCAGTAATAAATACTTAGTTTTCTGCAAAATTCTGTAGACAGTTTGTAAGGATATTGACAACACTATGAGACACTAATGGCGATTTCTCCACAGAATCAGCTTTAAAAGACTCCAGAATTTATTTAACCAAATTAGTTCGATGATTCCGCCTCAAACTTCACCAATACAAAAAATACTAATTTAAGTATAATATACACTAAAATTAATGACATTTTTTAGATTTGGAGATCGCGAAAACCAGAACCAATAGAGATATTTTTTCCTCGGATTTAGATTCAGCACATCAAACCTTCGTAACACGTGATACAAGTATACTCTGGCCTAAAGATCACAGGGTCGTCGTGATTTTGTCGACATGTGTAATAAATACTAAATGTCCGTTCAGGACTTAACTACCTCTCCCTATGCTATGCTTAACTTTTTTATTCTTGTATGCACAATTAGGAGAATCAACTGATGAATATTTGTTGTTTGGGAAAATCAATTAGTTGTTTGGAAAACTATTAAGTTAGTTAGAAGAAGCATTAAATCGGTATAAACAAATTATATTTTTAATCCCTTCATTTCCTATGCATATTATATAAATACATATTTAGTGCATATCAGAGACTTGTGAATTTCACTAGAAAATATGGTAACCATGTTAACAAAAGTTCTTTATTGGCAACCCAACATATATCTAGAGCATGACCTTCTAAAAATAGCAGGGGAAAACGTACTTCATAGAATATGAAACAGCCCTAATTGGATTTATCCTCTATTGAAGTAATAATACTGTAATAAATTGTTTTAAATGTCCACATATTTGAGCAAATGCAATTCATTTCATAGTCAAATTATTTACTTTGCCGCCCAACGAATTTTTCGACATAGTCTGAGAGCATTAAGTGGTTGGTTGCCTCACTAATCCTTTTTTTCACGTAAGCTAAATGTTGCTATTGATATCCGATATTTAGGCAATCTCTTTCCGATATCACAACAAACATGTAAGATTCTACTACTCTGAAATATCGCCTCGTGGCCAAAAAGTATGTTATACATTGATGCAAATAATGAGAGAACATGCATCTTTGACCAATAGTTTTCATCTGATACCCAAGTGAGACATGATGGGTACGATATTGCCGATGGTGGGAACGGTTATCGAGAGGAAAAGCTAATATTGGGAGAGACCCAGCAGTCAAAATTTCAGGATTTTGAAAAATGAAAAAAGTATTAACAAAATTCTGAAAAAAAAATTCAGCATTTATCAAATTCATGGATCAATTATAAGAACTTTTTGTTCTGTAACATTTTTTCCTAAAGTCTATAGTTTTCGAATAAAAAATTCCTGAATTTTTCGCTGATTTTTTTGTGTTTGTGTTTGAGCCGCCATTTTGAATGCTTTCACCTTTATTTTCAAAATGGGCATAATCACATTTTAAAGTTTCAGGCTCGAGGCCACGATTTCTTTACCCTTTAAAGGAATTCTGCAACGATTGCATGTTTTTTTTAAATCGCATATCATTTCTTACTGTTGCAATTTTTGAAAAATCTAATAGCAGATTCAAAAACTTCCATTAATTTTATCTCAGATATGCCTTATGTCAAATTTTTAAAACCTTTTTATGCACAAAATACGAATGTTGAAAATTGTAGTGAAAAAATGTCCATTCCAGATCATTGGGTTAAATGAATAGTAAGAAATTGCTATATTCAAAATTAAATAAGTTTTAAATGAGCTTTAAAAGATGTACGTCCTAAAATGAGTACACAAAAAAAAATAGACCATACTAAATCACATATTACGAACATAAATGCAATAAATTCGCTTGCATCCGACACTCGATTTCGTATCTTGTCTTGACATAATGAAGATACTGCAGTTTCAAGATAAGAGTATCGTGTTAACACAATCGCAAAAAAATTTCAGAATTTCTAAGGCACAGTACTATACTGTATCACGTATATTCCTACGTCTTTGCTTTATTCGTTCTTTATAAAAAAAATAAAAATATATAATATTAACACTTTTTCAATATTTGCTTCACTATAAATAAAATTTCTAGTAATAAAATTGAATCAACTTCTCATATAATTTCTTAAATTCAAGAAACGATTTGTTTACATTCGGGTTTCAGATTCGAATGTCTATTAAATTATCAAATTAATATATTATACTTGAGAAATGTTAATAAGCACTCAACTGCAAAATGTCTAAGAAATAAAATATTCCTTTGTGATTGTGAAAAATTTACCATTGAAGACGCAAAACTAATGAAAGAATTCTCAACTTAATCTTTTTAGGTTACTTCCAGGTTTCTCTTCGTGAATCAAAATTCATTTCCCTGATGCTGACTAAATGATCTGCCGATTTATCTGAAATTATTATAAACAATCTTAGTCTACCTCATTGACTTTCGTAAATGGTTCAACATTTAGAACTTTCTGTAAAAAACTAAGAGCCATATAATCATACACACAATCAACGTTTCTGTAATACGTATGCCATGCAGCTTAATAAGCTTCAGGATAAAAATTAATCATTTCGGAAAGATCAGAGAAAATCTCAAAAGATATCACAATTTTAGTAGATGAGCGGTTTTAACGTAACATTTTTCGTAAACTTTCTAGTTTTTGAAAATTATAATAAGTTGGCAGATAAACTGTTTAACTTAGGATGAGAAGAAACTATTGTATTTATATATTACTCTCTAATATTAAGAACGGGGAATCTTAGAAACGTATTTTTCAAAAATATAAAATAGTAGACTATACCGATTTTTTCTTGCTCATTTGAGAATTATTATTATATATTATGATACAATCACAATTAATATAATGTAAATAATATAACAGCAATGTACATAAGTTTATTTATAGCATTTAATGATTATTTTAGAATCTCATAAATTTATTTCTTATGAATATACGGAATTCTGCGGAAAACGAATCTATAGTAGAAAGATGTACGACTTAAGGCACTCATCCTGATTGATTTACAAGAGCAAATTAATGTTGAAGTCTGAAGAGCGTAAAATTCATTAGTTACATGCGATGAATATCAACGTAAAGTACATGATAAAATCGTGTTAAGATTGAAACAACATCTTATTATTAGAGTAAATTATTTAAAAGTAATAAAATGAGGTGAGTTCAGTGATTACGTATTTAATTAACATTTGAAAGGCCTAACAAATTTTGTTTTTCTGTCCTGAAAAGAACACCATGACACTTCTATAATTGTGGGAATTTTAGAAATATTATGGTTATTATGGCAGCGCCATTGTTGTAATTTTTTAATCTGAATCCCATCATATTATTTAAAGTTATCGAAAATTAAGTTTTCAATATGAGAAACTGACAATGTCAACTGCCCAAAATGAAGACAATTATTTTAAAATGAATACTGCCAAACAATCAAGTACTAACAATTTTTTTTAAATTTGCCATTAATATTATTCATTAAAACCTATTGTTTTTGTGCAAGTTTGACCTACAATATTGAGGGTTTTTTAATAATAATAGTACATTATGTGCCAAGGGTGCAATATAATATCGATCTTCGACGATTGTGACGATTGTCGCCCGAGCGAAGTGAGGGCAACAATCAGACTCGTCGGCGATCGGTATTTCGCCCGTGACCAATGATGTATTTTTTGATCCGATTATCGTAGGACTCGATAATTCGCAGCCGAAGGTTTCGTCCTAGGCAGAGAAATCGAGTTTTACGGCCGGAGGATCAAAAAACAAATTTCAACACATAATAATTGAAAAATACGCCTTTTTCTTATTTTTCAAGGATACTAATCATAGCTGTTATCCTTTTTATTGGATTACTAAATGTTATTGAAGTTACCACAAAAGAAGCAAGAACGAATAACATTAAGATAAGATCAAAAAACAATGACTTCAAGAAACAAAGTGAAATGGAAAATATGAGGTAAATACGATAGGATGTGTAATTGCAAACTTAAATTTATAATAATGCAATCATTCTAAAAGAATAGACATAATAAATCATCACAACCAGCTTAACGTAATATGTTAAGAATCATGTGTTTAATTCTCGTTTAGGGAAAGATCGCGGAATGGTAAAATAAAAAAGGATAAAAATGTAGGCATTTCTCCAGAGGCAAAAAATAAAAGAAAAAAACGGGACTCCCTATATGAGGACGAAATTCTAAAAAAGAACGCGAAAAAGTGGCAAAGAAGCGAATCGTCGTCCAAAATGAATGAAAGAATCGATTGCAGCAAAAAATTGGAAAGCAGTAAATGTGGTTTAAAAAAACTATCAAAAAAAGTCCACTCCGAGAGTAGGAGACAGAATTGCGAAGGAAATTGCGAGCAAAGTATGCAATGCAGGAATACTTATAAATGGGTAGAGGATAAAAATAAACGTTCGATCAAACTGCAGGAAGCCGATTCTCAACCAGAGGAAGAAATGCCAAATTTGAGCTATGAAAATGGCGACGAAGAAACTAGCCAAAATGAAAATGAATTCGATAACGAAGAGATAGACATTTGCCCAAAATGTCGGGTGTGTGAAGATGACAGTGAAGCAGACGCTGAGACGGAAGAAAACTTGTAACTTTGTTCAAAATATTATTTTTATTACTATTATCACAAAATAAAAATCAGTATATACACAATTTAAATTTTAAGACTAATGACTCATTTCAAAAATATTTATTTGTTGATATAACATGTATAATTGAGTATAAAAATTAATGTTGTTACAAAATATTTGATACTATATCTACGGAATTATGTCTTGAATTTCATGTTTGTATCGTTCGTCCATACATATTTAAATCACCGTAAAAAAATTAGGAAAGGTCCAGGTTGAAATACATTGCCTACCAAAAAATGAAAAGAATGTTCGTTTAGTACAATCGTCGACAAATTATATAAATTAAAACTTACCGCAATCTTTTCCCCAGAACTATCAATAATCAGGGATTGAACATAATTATTTAGTCATATAATAAATAGTCGACTGTATTTTCTTAATATTTAGTAGACCAATCTGCGCGAAAACCTTCACCCTCGACTGCTTCATTTGACTTAAAAGTAATCTTCATGCGATTCATCGTTGATTTTATAAGATTCAGAGGTGCACTGCGTCCACAAATGGTTTCCAATTCTACCCACTCAAAATCATTTTGCCATTCATAAATCTGGCATATTATAAAAATGATTAATTAATGTTATCCTTACGTTCGGCATTTATCAACATTTTTGAAATAATTGAATTTACCTGAATAGAATCGTTCTTACAATTTTCGCTCATTTCGATGTGTAGTCTTTCGATAAATAACAATTCAATATAATGATTTTCTGGTCCTATTAATTCCCAGATACATTCAGTATTACTAGGATATGCTTTTGGGAATCTGAAAAATAAATAATCTGTATATAAACGAACATGTTATAAATGCAGTTACATTCAGTGCGCATTAAAAACCAAACATAACAATCGTTACCCTGGTGACATAATGTCTATCGAGTCATTTCGCATTATTCCACCACATGTCAAATTGATTGCTTCAAGACTTAGTTCAAAATCGCTTGGAGCTTCTATAGCGTAATACTCGATCCACAGATTTGTAGAATTAACTGTGATATTTTTAACCTCTTGACCACAAAACTGCTCGATTTCTACTGATTCAGCTGATCCATTCCTGAAGAAAATTACTATGCTTATAATATCTGTATATTTTGGATTACCTTATGTTAGTATTTTTATGAAACATTAAACTTTGGCGTCTCTTTGGTTATAACTGAATATTACGTTTTAAATGGCTATTCTAACTACAGTAGAGTCCCGATATATTTGCGTCTCGTTATATTTACGTCCCAGCATATTTTCCCTGTTCCGTCTCGTTATATTTGTCAGCCGCCGATTTCTTTTTCCCCCACCTTGCACGCTGGGGTCTCAGGAAGGGCCTGCTGTGACGTCACGCACATAACGCGACTGAGGAGAGTGGGAGAAGCGGCGCTCCCCTTCTTTTGCCAAATATAAGGAGACGGGAGGGGAAGGCGAGGAACCGAGCGGTCAAATATACCGGGACTCTACTTTATATTGTAATAATGATGCTATTAAACAACACCTTGTAAATAAAACTTTGTTGTAAAATTATAACTCCTATAAATTAAAAAAATTCCTTTAGTGGCTAGAATAAACATTTTACTTTATAATTATATAGCTTTTTTTGCAAGATCCGAGGTTCATTCGAATAAAGTTAATGTTGATTGCATCTTCATCCTGCGGCTTGATAAATTCCCATGTACAGTATACTGGATATGGAAGGTCACTGGGCGAGGTGATGATAAGGGACTTTCCCGTCAACTTTCCACCACAAGGATACCACCGATAATCTAAATTAAAATCCAGCATACTTCCAGCATTGGTTTTAACTGCCTAAAATTAAAAATTATATACAAAAACTATCCAAGATATTAAATATATAAAATTGATGAACGTATCAATGCGTTTGCAGGGGGAATAATAAGTTGAAATAAAAGAATGTAAATGTATTACAAAAGAACGTGCGAAGGAAATGATTCCATAAATTTTCTGATCCGTTCTACATTGCCCACCCACAAAATTCCAAAGAAAACCACATTCGATAATATAAGTAATTCTGTTAACGGATTAATACTTGAAAAATTAATATTTTCACCATTTGCTTGTATCGCGTGACATTATCGAAAAATACGGCAGCGAGCAGACGTTTTAATGAAACGATCAGTGTTCTCTTCAGATTCATTCTTCAGGAATTGTATAGATTGTAATATAAAAATAGAAAGATAATTTACTTTACCTCAATGATTAAGAGAGGATCTGCACTTCGAACGATTAATGGTTTTATAAGGAAGTTCCCGCATACCGTTCTCATTTTCACTTTGTGGTCTGCATCTATAGTAAACCAAGTACACATTTTTTAGAAACGATTTTTCTGCGCGAAATTCATATTATGTAAATATCTTTGCACCATATTTTATTTTTTCCTTTGTATTTAAATAAATTCAATATTTTATTACGAAATAATTTCATTAAAAATTAACAAATTTTTAATTTACATAACATTAGGAAGATTTACGACAAAAATACATTTATCAACTTCTTGAAATTCGTCACGATTTAAACCTTTCTTCTTAAGGTCCTTATTCTATTTTAATATTATCATTTTTACTACTATTATCGTAAAATTTTTAAAATAGTAGTCTTCCTTTCAAATTTACCTGATATTTTTAGAAACCCATGGGATGAATTGCAATTCATATTCACATCGTTTTGAAAAATAAAACCAAAAATCCACATAATCAGAGAGAGTCCAGTTTTTCTCATGGACTTGTCAAACACTTCAGGTGGATTTACGGCCCACTTGCAATAGAAACTCGAGTTCAGAAAAAACGGGTCCTTCGGGGTTGAGAATACATTTTTTACGTCATTTAATAACCCACCGCAGGCTGAAATAGTTGTATTAGAACATAAATGCCTAAAACTTGCACTAAAAGACCACAAGATGCGGTGGATATCTTAATATAAATACAATTATTCCTAAGTTATTAACTCGTAGATGGGACGAAAATGCTCTTCAAATTTTTAAGTTTCTTGCACATGCAGGGTAATAACTTTGGAAAATTCCACATCCGTGTACAAAAATTCCAATACAGGTAAGGAATCTATAGAATATGGAAAAGCTCCTGTACTTTTGTGTTGCGTATCAAGACATAACAAACAATAATTATTAATGATTTATGTCGTGAACTGAAATAGAATTTAAAAAAATGTTTCATAAATACTTGCGCTAAACCTTAAATACGTTTTTGCAAAATTGACGATTAGAACTCATCGTTTATAAAATATTACACTAATCAGATTAAGAGAATTTTCATATTTAAGGGCCCTCGAGCACATATCTATAGTCACTTATATATATATATATAGTAAACGGGGAATTCGCCCGTCTCCTTTGCGACGAACTTATGAAAAAACGACAGCACCTATGCGGCTTAAAAAATTACATGATATTCTTTGAAATCCCCTTGGCGCGGGGAAGCGAGCTGAGATGCCTCCATAAACTAGAACATTTATAAAAAATAATTAAAAATTACCCTTTCAGAAGCTGTCAAAACACATAACCTCATAACCTTAGTATCATAAGAATGCAACAGTAGGCATCGTTCGATGTTGTAATATGAACTTTAATCAAATATTCTTTTACTTATTGTGTAAGAATGAATCAGCACGCGTAAATGTCGTTTTATTTAGTTTATATTTTATACTTTATCTCGTTTTACAATAATTAACAATGAAATAATTTATTACAAACTATGAACATTATATTCCTTTGCAGCGCTATTTTTTCTTCACATGATCGCAGAAACATTAGAGCTACATAAAAAACATATATAATTAGAACTATCTATGTTTTGTACTATTTGAATAGCATATTCGTTTTCTTTATTTTCGTTATAAAAAGATGTTTCTGTTTTTTTCTTTTTCAATGAGCGCATCAGACATTGCTTATCTACGATTCTTTGACATTTTTTACATATAAATACATCACCATTTCTATTATTACACGGAAAAAAATAGTACGTCGCTCCAGCCATATTGCCCAGCTAAAACAGCTTCCCACTGCCCAGCAGGTCGATGTAAGTCGCGAGTGAAGACGTAAAATGACAATTAAAATTGGAAATCCTTAAAATTTTTGTACGGCATGAAAAACATCGCAATTTATTGAATAAATCATTGAAATTTTAGAACAGAGATAGTTATCTTATTCGTGACGTATCTATTAACATTAGACTATGGCTCTCCCTGACTTTTTTGTAGGAAATTTTGTGCTCTACAAAAAAGGTTCAGTGCATTTTTGTCGTATCTAACACGGTAATCAATACGGAAGCCTTAAAATGAAAAAAGTAGTGATTTTTTCACTATTAACGACTTTAAAAAAATCATATAAAAATAATATAAATAACCACATCGTCTGGAAATTATGTAGAAATATTCTTAAAGACATAAGAAAAGTATACCTATTTATAGAAAAAAAAATTTTAAGGATTTCGAATTTTAATTGTCATTTTACGTCTTCACACGCGACTTACATCGCGACCTGCTGGGCAGTGGGAAGCTGTTTTAGCTGGGCAATCTGGCTGGAGCGACGTACTATTTTTTTCCGTGTACTTATGCAATATATACAAGTTTCTTTCATCGAATTCGATAAAGACAATAAATTTTCTGCAACGTATATTCGGTAATCATTAGAATCGAAATCGTAATACGGTGCGTCTGTTGCAATACAATTCATATAATACATAGCTTCATTATTATTAACGCATATTAAATTATGCATAAACACACACTATACTTTGCAGTTATAGATTTAACATAAGAGGTTACAAATGTCAGCGTTTTTGCATACGCTCGCCACGACTATGAGGTTAAATATCGAAGATGACATATATGTACCTGTCAGCTCGTGGAAAGGTAAATTTTGAATTTTTTTTTTTTAATGTTCTTGCTTATCGGATGCATCTAAGCTCGCTTCCCCGCGCAAAGGACATTTCAAAGAATGTCATGTAATTTTTTCAGCGTCATAGGTGCTGTCGTTTTTTCACAAGTTCGTCGCAAAGGAGACGGGCGAATTCCTCGTTTACTATATATATAAAAGTGACTATAGATATGTGCTCGAGGGCCCTTAACGAAAATCCCCATCTGCTATTTTCATGCATCTCAAAATTGAGACAGTTCTGTCTCATCCTTGTTCTCCATACAATTATGACGTTTGGATATTTTGAGTACATTTTTCAAATACAACAAACATTTTACTTAATTTAACAAGTAAATAAAAATTGGACAATCAAATATTGTTTTATCTACCATTGTTGAATCAAAACGAGACAGTTTTTTTCAGTATTTACAAACACAATGAAAGTGATCCGCAGACATCACAAGAAATCATTATAAACCAAATGTATGAATGAGACATACTTTTAGAAACGAAACTTAAATAATTGGATCGTATTATGTATATAATACTCACGAGCTTCTTCAAATGATTCGTAGTGTCCTTTTATTCCTCTATGACCAAGGACTGAGTTTGAATAATGCACAAATATTATATTAGAGGAGCTCAATATCAGTTGATGATCTATCATGCTCTTCGTAAATTGCGCTATCAAAGCTTTCATCGCAGTGTCATGGTAAAACTAACAAATATTAAATATTTATAGAAATAATTGAAACTGCTTGTTATTTCTTGAACAATTTTTATTTAATTTACCGAAATTTGGCCAGTACTTCCAATATCTAAATCATCGATGAAAAACCTCGCTTGGTACCCATCAGGAACTTCTATTGTCCACTCACAATTTCTTCATGAGAATGAAATGAAATCAATGTTATCGTGTGAATTCGATTGTAGACATTATTGAATAATAAAAAGAAGATAATAAATATATTTTTATACTCTGAGTAAATAGACTCATTGAGATAGTATACTTATAAATTGATGTTCGGGGATATCCAGGGCTCTTTAATTCTCCAAATTCTCCAGTTAGTTTTCCTCCGCACTCTAGCAATTATTAAAATTTAGATCGACTTAAATAGTGTTCTTTTAATATTAAATAAATACTTTATAGGCAAAACCTAACCGCTATTAAGTTACGGGATGCTGAACTCACTTGAGAACAGCATTTGGAACTTAAATTCAGTAGCTTGTATTCAAGCTCGTTTAAGTATGTTTATTGTACTTTATTTACATTCGAAGAATCGTATTTGCCTAGAAATAATTTCATTGTTTACCCAAATGTTGTGACTGAAAAAATTAAATCTCCCACAATGGCTGATTTTCAACACAATGATCTAACTATTCTTTTGATATTCCACGCATTAAAGCAAACGGTTCCAGATTTAACTATGACTTCAAACTCTGGTCTGGTTTTGCTACAGTTAAACGGTTTGATAGCTAATATCTGAATCGAACCAGCTGTCAGCACTGCATAAAAAAAATATGTCTTACGAAATAAAAATTATTGTTAACTGGCCATGATGGTCGATGAATTATGCGTAGAAGTTAGACAATATAACCAAAAACAGTCGATGTAATCTATAATTTCAATCAGAATTACGAATATTTAAAAAGTTATCAGAGATTCTACGTAATTTAATGGTCCAAAAGTACTTCAAAAAGTCTACAAATCCTTGTAATCCACTAATCCTTTATTTCAAAAAGGTCCTGCTGTCGATTAAAAAATTTACGAACAACTTTTGGCTACACCAAATACAGAGTCGTAAATCTCTATCTCAAATTTGAATTTGACTACCGGAAATACCAATTGTTCGTGCCTAAGTAAGAGTATACGCAATACAAATGCGCATTACCTGGTAGGCTGGTAAAAATTTGCACATACCACGTATCCAAAACACGTACGATGGGAGCAAAATGCCAATAAATAATATTTAAACTTTCTATACGAAGAATATCTGCTTCCAAAAGCTATTCATTGAATATGTTAGTTCGTTTGGTAATGGCCATTTTTCCACCATTTGACAAAAACGGAAAATTAAATAAGTTTGGTTTTTAACCCTTTAAAGTATTTATCTAATTTTGTATTAGATAATTTAAAATGCATTAAAAAAATTAAAATTATATTATAGTTTATACTCTCCGGTCTGGTAGAATACTTCAATCGAAATCCTTTATAAGGGAACCTGGGCTTCGAAGAAGTTTGGAAACGAACCACTGCTTCATGTCCCAGAATATGAAGTTCACCTAAAGTATCTGTGTTACCGCATAATGTAGCAATTGTTAATCCTGTAATTGTAAATATACTGTAATAGATAAAATATTTATGCTCCGTAACTATAAATTAGATAGTTTTTAGAATCATTGGAATGCAAATATTAATCGCATTTGTCTGCATTTATTGTAATTAACTGAATTAGTTACCATTTTCTTCTATCGAAATGTGATCGGTCTCCTTACAATTGATTCGGGACGGAAGATCGATTTTATCAAACGCCAAAACCAAACCACGTTTTTCTAGTCCGATTATCGTCCAAACGCATTCATACGATTTGAATATGGCCGAATGCGGAAAATATGGTGACATTATTATGCCATCTGTGCTTATTAAGGTTCCTCCACAAATATCTGCATGTATTTATAAACCCAGTTCAAGAATACATTTACCATTATAATTATTATTATGACTTAAAATTATTTCGCAATAAATGTTATTTCATCCAATCCGTTTGAAATTAATATTATGTTGATGCGAATCAATATAATAAATAGTAATGGTGCTGCCGTTACATTTATGGTATGCAAAATTTATTTCAGTCGTGAAGAGTCCAAATTCAGAGTCATAAATACGCGAATTCATTTTAATTCCTTAACAATGGCATGAATAGAAACGAATTAGTGATTATGGATTTATGGCGAGTGAATTAACTTTTGTTTGTTGGGTAAAACTAGCACAATTAATTAACTTTGTTAGATGTTTGAATTATGTAGGAAACCAAACAAATAACATTGAGTCTAACTGTTCTACATATTATGGATTGACACGAATTGATCGTGTGCTAATGATTTTCTCTTTTACATGTTGATGCCAATAGATTTAAATTTATTACCTATATATTGTATGTGTGTAATATTTTTACCTGCTATTTTAACATTAATTTTAAATCCGCTGTGGCCGATGTTTTTGTTCTTTGACTTAGTGGAAACATTTTTGACATATCGAAGATATATAGAATTCCCATTTGATGTGATGGGTCCAGGCGGTATTTTGCATAATTTTGCCAAAGTTTTCGACGATTCTAAGCTTCCATCCTTAATTTCGAAGTACTCATCACTGCAACTGGAATGGTTGTGAATAATTGGTAAACTTAATTAAAGGTGTCTTTATGAGTAATCATTACTAGAATCTACCAGAGAATTTTCAAATTTACTGAATTCAAGCAAAGATATGGAAAACGAAATGTTGTTAATTCATTAAACGGTTGAAAGAAATGGAACAAAATAAAAATTAATAAAAGTTTAATAACAGTTCTAGTTTTTAGTGGATTAAGCACATGGTTAAAGCACAATCATCTTCGGACACGATAATCCGAACTGTATGAAAATTGTTGGACTTAACATATTGTACTTTTATGTGATTTTTAAACAAAAACAATAAAAATCTGTCAATTAATTTATGCAATTTTGTTCATGGAGTAAATTTTGCCGACCTATAGTACGTAATATACTATTTGCATATTCGTGAACCTCCAATGGGAAATAAAAAATATAATTTTTTAGCAGCTTTAAAATATTTGTAACAAATGTTATATTTTTTATACTTCATCTTTATTATTTTATTTTATTCAGTTTTAGTATTATTTATTCTATTTGTGATATTGTTTATTGGTAAAAAATAGTAGTTAAATATTAACCCTGACGAAAGGCTAATGCTTCCGGGAATATTCCCATTTTAACACTGCCAGGAAAGAAGGCGGCAGAGGGTAGTTCTAGCATCGTTAGTCGAGTAGTTTCTATACATATATTGTAACAATATCTTGTTCCTTAAATAGGGTGAATATGCCAATGAATGGACGGTTAAGCATTTTTCACACTTTGATCGATTGTAACTGTTGAATTCTTTTATGAAAATTTAATTATGATAACACCATTAGAATCGTTAGACTCTGCTCTTTATGACCATGTAGTTCAACCTTTGCTTTTTTTTTAATTATTAACCTCGTCTTCATACGTTTGTAAAAAAATCCGCTAAACCCCAATGAATAGACGGGTTAAATCAAATGGGACGTTTTCAGTACCAGTTTTGGATGGCTTTCAAACTTTGCTTTGATTTTACAAAATAATAAACACTGGAAGATCAATAGTACTGTAAATATTGTTTTGAATGTTCAAAGAACATAAAAATATGTATTTTGATGCATGTTGTGCATCATACATTCATAAGAAATAGAAATATATAGAAAATCGTCCATTCATTGGCATATTCACCCTACATTAAAATTGAAAATGAGCATTTTCAAAACTTCGACCCCGAACGCAGGTCAGCCGAAGCACGTATAAATAAGCACGTCTTGTTTACACTGATGCTTAAAAAAACGCGGTTTAGTCGAGTTTTTGACAGCTCGGGTTGCAGGAAATTAATTTTTTTATATGTGGGAAACTTCGGTTTCCGTTCCATGGTCCAGTACATTAATACGTTTTTCCTCACGCCCTGGACATATTTTTGTATGCCCCCCCCCCCCCCCCCGCGGATACCCGCCTCGCTCCCCTGCTTCCTCTGTGTCTCTGTTTTTCATGTAATGTATATAATATACATACATATGCATTGTATAAGTGTATATGTACAATTTATGTTAATTTCATGTTAATTTGCTTTTTGCGACATTATCGTTGATTTTACGAAGAAATGAATACAACCTTTTTTGTAGAGAATTCGATGTTCTATATTTTTTGTTTAAAACATTTTTTTGTTCGATTTGTATTTTTTGTTAAAAAATGGAAAAAACGTGTTTTTTGAGCGTTTTTTTGTTAAACCTCCCCATAATCTAGTATGCATTGTCTCCAAAAACTAATCAGATCTAAGTTTGGCCAAGAGAAACGCAAATCCGTTTGTACTTTTTAAATTCGTCCTGCCTGTCGCGAGATATCGCGTATACAAAATTTTGCATGAAGAATACCAATGGCGCCATCTAAGGGCAGATCAGTCACTTACAGAACACTCGATCGACTAGAGGTAAACCGTAAAATCCGCAGTAAAATCCTTGATATATTGGATCTGTTTTTTAATACAGTCAACCAACAAATATCGACAGAGCTGCGAATTATTGATATTTTACATATTTAAACTAGATGCCTTCGACCCTAGTGCCTACAATTTTCGCTAAATTCGTATTGCAGTTCCCTGACGAAAGGCTGATGCTTCCGAGAATATTCCCATTTTAACACTGCCAAGAAAGAAGGCGGCAGAGGGTAGTTCTAGCATCGTTAGGTTCGAGTAGTTTCTATACATATATTGTAACAATATCTCGTTCCTTAAATAGGGTGAATATGCCAATGAATGGACGGTTAAGCATTTTTCACACTTTGATCGATTGTAACTGTTGAATTCTTTTATGAAAATTTAATTATGATAACACCATTAGAATCGTTAGACTCTGCTCTTTATGACCATGTAGTTCAACCTTTGATTTTATTTAATTATTAACCTCGTCTTCACACGTTTGTAAAAAAATCCGCTAAACCCCAATGAATAGACGGGTTAAATCAAATGGGACGTTTTCAGTACCAGTTTTGGATGGCTTTAAAACTTTGCTTTGATTTTACAAAATAATAAACACTGGAAGATCAATAGTACTGTAAATATTGTTTTGAATGTTCAAAGAACATAAAAATATGTATTTTGTTGCATGTTGTGCATCATACATTCATAAGAAATAGAAATATGTAGAAAATCGTCCATTCATTGGTAGTCGTCCATTCATTGGCATAATCACCCTATAGTTAAATTGAAAATGAGCATTTTCAAAACTTCGACCCCGACCGCAGGTCAGCCGAAGCACTGATAAATGAGCACGTCTTGTTCACACTGATGCTTAAAAAAACGCGGTTTAGTCGAGTTTTGACAGGTCGGGGGGGGGGGCATACCCACCACGCTCTCCCGCTTCCTGCGAAGCCCCGAACCCCCCTCCCCGCTGCCACCTTCCCATGGCTACGCGACACCAACATCACAGTGAATATTTTGTTATGCCCCCCCCCCCCTTCGCACGGATACCCGCCTCACTCCCCTGCTTCCTCTGTGTCTCTGTTTTTCATGTAATGTATATAATATACATACATATGCTTTGAATATGTGTATGTACAATTTATGTTAATTTCATGTTAATTTGCTTTTTACGGCATTATCGTTGATTTTACGAAGAAATGAATGAAACCTTTTTTTGTAGAGAATTCGATGTTCTATATTTTTTGTTTGAAACATTTTTTTGTACGATTTGTATTTTTTGTTAAAATATGGAAAAACGTGTTTTTTGAGCGTTTTTTTGTTAAACCTCCCCATAATCTAGTATGCATTGTCTCCAAAAACTAATCGGATCTAAGTTTGGCCAAGAGAAACCCAAATCCGTTTGTACTTTTTAAATTCGTCATTCCATTCGCGAGATATCGCGTATACAAAATTTTGCCCACGGACGGACGGACGGACGGACGGACGTACAACCTAACGGACACCAATTTTTTTATTGTTGTTTTGGGTTCCTTAGGGCCTGAAACGTCGACATTTGATGAAAAACTATAGGGTAATTTTTTGGCGAGAACTGACCAAATTCAATACTTCGCCAGACCTATGGTCTTGGTCGAAGTAATTATGGCAAAGAAACTAAGTACCAATGTGCTATTTCATTTTCATTCATTATACATATGACATTTTCTTATAATTTCTTCTCCCCTTCACAATATTAAATCAGGTAGATTATTGACTTGCAAAATGAATTCTTATACATTACATAATACCTGCTATAATGAGGTTGGATATTTCTCCAAACAAGAATTGTTTTATTATACAATTAACATGGATATTTTATGGCATTAATTAGTTTTATCTATTTTTTTCAATTAAACCTATGGGCTCGATTACGGTATTCGCCTAACAATAATAAATGACCTTAAATTGCATAATAAACGGCTTCCTTTTATTTTCCCTAGGGAAATATATATTCCCCAGGAATATATAGGTATATAGGAATAGATTGTTATGGCCCGAAACAACCACCACCTAACTTTTGTAACGATTGCCGTTCCAAAATACCCTGAAACACCGGACACCGGTCATGTTCAAGGGCAAATTCAATGGTAAATCCTTTAACTTTTGTCTGAAACATTTTTCCCGAAAATGCACTCCCGCTGAGTTAATTCGCAGTTCCTGGAATTTTAAGTATAACCTTGAAATAACCTCGTCGGAAAATCTACCATATCATATTCGGACGTAAAATTTTGTGCTCTTTCCGAATCCGCGAGAAAAAATAAGGGTTTTCATTTTAAAAAACAAACTTGATCTTGAAATGACCTTCAAGGTCTTATTCAAGGTCAAATTCAATATCGCAATTAAATAGCCAGAGAAAATCTTTCAACTCTTGTCTGAAACATATTCCCTGAAAATGCACTCCCGCTGAGTTAATTCGCCGTCCCGGACTTTGGCGGACCCTGTATATTTTCACACCCAGGGAGTAAAATCAACTTGTAGACCCGGAACCGATACCCGTATCAGATGGACGGCAAACATTCCCGGGTGTAACAGCGATCGCCTCCAATTGCAAAAGATCTTTATGCCCATGATAGGAACATTTTATGCAACAAATTTTTTGTCATAATGGGTATAAAATTCGAGTTTATACCTCGAAGTTGCAACTCGAAAGGTTAGGAAACTACTGTCATAGTTTGTCATTTACTTTGCTACGTGACTAAGTCATAATAGACAACTTCTGTCCAAAATTCAGGCAAGAATATGATCCATTATCGTCCGCGGGCTACAAATAACTAAAAATTTGAAGGTCATTTCAAGGACAAATCAAAATATGTTCAAATTTGAAGAAAAATAAGCAACCTTGAAATGACCTTCAAATTTTTTTAAATTTGGCCTAAGGTCAAGGACAAGGTTACCATTGTTTATTAGATAAAATTGATTTGACCTTGAAATGACCTTCAACTTTGACCTCAAGGTCATCGTTGGTTAACACCAAGTGGATACCTAGACTACATGATCGGCAACCCCAAACACCGGGGGCACGTTTTTTAGTTATAAAAATGAAAATCTACGGAACGCGACACCTAGACCCCGTAATCGACGACCCTAAAAACCTGGTGCACGTATTTTAGTCGAAGAGTTGAAAAACTACGGTGCGCGATATCTAGACCCCGTAATCGGTGACCCTAAACACCTGGTGGACGTATTTTAGTTAAAGTGATGAAGAACCACGGCGTTCGATACCTAGACCACGTATCGGCGATTGTAAGCTTCTAGTGCACGTATATTAGTTAAAAGGGCGTTACGATTATCACGCCATCTGGATACATGAAGTTTTGAGATAAGTGGGAGGTCACGAAGAGAACCGACATACCATAGGGAATATAGCAGCAGTGTCGCCCCCCTGACGCGGACTCAGCTGAACTATAATTACATATATTTATATATAATTTCAAACCCACCTTTTATTATTATATACTATGTCTATATCTTTATATATTTGCAGTAGAAAATCACTGATTTCATATAAAAAATAGTCAAGTAATTATTACTTAGTTTTTCAGCAATATCTACTTAATAGAATTTCAGGAACTATTACATAAGTAGTTAAGTAATATGTGCTGAACAAGTTCGGCAGATTTTACTTGACCAACTTAGGTAAAATCTACATACGATTTCTTTCAGTGTAAATATAAAAAAAATGATGGTAACCAATGGTTTAATTACTTTAGGAAACTTCGTTTACGTAACTTTCTTCGTTTTTCACTCTTTTACATTCTTTCAATTGAACAATAACAACAAAATGGAATTAATAATAATGTGACTACATACTTCTGACTTGAAAAATTGAAGATTTGAAAGCTTGCTGAAAGTCGTTGTCCAGTTGATGCCAAAAATACCCAAACACATTCTGTTTTCGATGTTGGTAGATTTAAGAAATTTGGATTTGTAATGATTTTTTCTTCATTCTCGAATTTCAGTGCGTAGTGCCCACCGCATTCACTCCCTATTGCTCTAATTGTATCGAAAATAAAATTCATGAAAGTTATTGCTAATTTTATCAATACCATATAATGTACTGCGAAGTTAAGTTTGCAAAAAAATAATATTCCTAATATTATTACATTTTTTTAATTTCAATTGAGAAATTGTATAAAATATTGCAAGTATAGTATACATATAAGAATGTAAATCCGTATTATCGGTAAGAATCTGAACTTACTCGTATATCATTTTAAAACGTACGATACGCTGCGAGGTCACTAATTTCACATTTAATTCATTTCCACTCGAATTTAGAATTGTCGGTATTTGATTGGCGCAGAAATGTACATTTTCATTCGCACTTTGTCCAAATTGTCCGTCTTTTATCTTGAAATATAAATTTATCAGAATCAAGCGGTAAGAAAATTTATGAAATAATTAAGCGTATTTGACTACTATATTACCTTCAGGTAATTATTCTTGCAAAAACTATCAATTGATTTTTCATTATCACCGTTTACATCAAATTCCAAAACTTGTGATTTGATTTGTTTACCCTTGCCAACAGTTAGATTCCATTCACACATATAAGAACCTTCATTGGTTAAGTTAGCAGAGCTTGGAACTTTGGTAATCTCTACAATTCCTGTCGAACCCGTCATGTTTCCTCCACAGTCTGTGAGAAACAAAAAAACATAATTGAATAATCGAGTAAACATATCATAATTCATTGTTTTTAAATTAAATAGTTTAATAATATATATAACGTGTGAAGTTATTAAAAACACTTAAATATTGAAATAAATTTGATTTTATTCAGTATGCTTAATAATGGCATCTATCTTGTTTTCTTTTACTTCTCTCTTTTTAATATTTATTTTATTAAGCCGAATTTGTAAAATTTGTAATGTCCATTGTACATTTGTAAAAGAAAATATTGTCCCGAAGGACAATAATACATAAATAAATAATTAAATTAGTCATATTAGACTGCATATACTTATGTTTGATAATGTTAGGTGTCGGTTACAGTTTACTGAATTCAATATGAATTTCGTTTCATATAAGAATACAGAGATACATCCCCAATTCTAATGATTCGAGTTTCAAATGTTCAGCAACAACAATTTTAAGTCTAATTTTTCTGTGATAGTCTGGGAACATATTCGCAAAAAATAAGTTAGTAGGTTAAAAAGTAATATGTAATATATATTTGTAAACTAACAAACATGTATTTGTGACTTCGGAAATTGGTTTCTACCTCAATGTGTTGTATTTGACACATTGTTTTATAGGCTGCATTGGATGTATATAAATTACCTAATATTGTTATATCGTAGAAAAATACTAACATAATAATCCACATGATGTAAACAACATATCTTTCTGCGTTTTCGCAACGTCAGCTACACTAGATAATCACTGCATAATCATTGAAACCTAATTTATTCATTGATAAAATGAAAGCTGTAGATACATTATTTCTGAACGGTGCAATCAGCTACGACCTGAAATTTTTAAAACTGCAGGTCAAACTACTATCTTTTCTTGAATTTATCTTCATTAAATGATAGAAGACAGTACAAGTAGAGTATGGACAAGTGAAACCAAAATCCAGAACAACGGAAAGATGTTGAATTTGAAATATTTACTTTTGCTACTTCTTATTAATCAAATACGATGTGAAAATGAATATCCAAAAGTAACTACTGCGTTAGGTACTGTAAGAGGACATTACAAAACTTCTAGAAATGGGACGAAGTTTGAGGCCTACGAAGGAGTGCCATACGCTTTACCGCCTGTTGGGAAGCTACGATTCGAGGTAAATTATCATTTAGATTTTTATTATTCAATTTTGCTGACATTTATTTTTTAAACGAAGAAACCGCAAGCTATGACTGCTTGGACAGGTGATCTAATAGCCACAAAACTTTCACCCTTGTGCAAACAATACAAAGGATTTGTAGCTGGTACTGAAGACTGCTTACAGTTGAATCTGTACGTACCTGTGCGAGCCCCGGACGAACCATTATTTCCGGTTATATTCATGATACACGGCGGAGCGTTCATGCGTGGTTCAGGAATGAAATATGGACCAACTTTTTTAATGGACTTTAAAGTAGTATTCATCAATATTAACTATCGTTTAGGGCCACTAGGTAATTTTATTTTAAATAATCAATGGTGTAATCCATTGTGTAATATGTGTAATGTACATTTCATACGCAGGGTTCTTGAGTACTGAGGATGATGTGGTACCCGGAAACATGGGACTCAAAGATCAAAACATGGCTTTACGATGGGTTGCTGATAACGTGGAATTTTTTGGAGGTGATCCGAAAAAAGTGAGTTTGATTGGTCTCAGTGCAGGAGGTGCAAGTGTTCACTATCACTACATGTCGCCCCTAAGCGCAGGATTATTTCGAAATGGTATATCGTTAAGCGGAACTGCGTTGAATTGCTGGGCCCAAACCGAAAACCCTTTAGAAAAAGCCTTAAAATTAGGTGATATAGTTGGATGTCCCACAAATAGTACTCGAGAAATGGTGGACTGTCTAAAAGAGAAACCAGCGAATGAAATACTTGAGAAAATGGATAGATTCATGGTAAGAGACTTTAGGCGAGCTTACTCGGGCTTGTCTATAAAAGTTTTACTTTATAAATTATTAATTTTTCAAACAACTTATAGCCTTGGTTATCGAATCCGTTTACACCATTTGGACCGGTTATCGAAAAAGCTGGAAATAATTCATTCATTGATAGTCGACCAATAGACCTCATCACCAACGGTAAAATTCAAAAACTGCCTTGGATAACGGGCATTGTCACAGAAGAAGGACTGTACCCAGTTGCTGGTAAGATCGATTTCTCGATGAGCTAACCATATACACAAGCAAATTGTTCGTTTTTAAAGGTTTCGCAACGAACGCATCATCACTGAAAGATTTAGAAGAAAACTGGGGACGTATAGGACCGCATCTTTTAGACTTCAACTTTACACTTCCGTTGGATAATCATATCGACAGAGTCAAAAAGATAAAAAATCATTATTTTGACGAAAAATCTATTTCTCCCGAAACAGTTCATAATTTGACAATGATGGTTGGAGATAGATTATTCGCAGTAGATGCGGCCAAAGCCGCAAAGCTGCAAGCAAAGGTATCCGAGAATCCAGTTCGATTTTATCTATATTCCTACAGAGGAGCCTACAGCTTTAGCGATTCTTTGACAAACTCTACAGTAAATTTAGGTTTGTAAATTCAAGTACCAACCTGACCGAGTTCAATTTCGAAATATTAAATATAAATTAATTAATCTCATATTTTAGGAGTATGCCACGGCGATGACGTTTTTTTTGTTACCGATTCTCCTTTCTTTGATCCGACTACCACAAAAGAAGATCGACATATGGTCGATGACCTTACCAAGTTCTGGGTCTCTATTGCAGTGAATGGGTAAATCCACCAAACATTCTAACATACATAATTTTCTATGAGTAGTATTATAATTTGTTTAAATATGAACATCATCTTTTAGAACTCCTGACTTTGGACATAGCGTAGAGTGGTCGCCATTAACTCCCGGTACAGAATCTTTAAGCTATTTAGAGATCTCAGGTCCGGGAAATTTTACCATGAAAAATACCGACAACTTTAACAATGAATTATTTTGGAACGATATCGATTTTAACGAAAATAAAATGTAGTATTATACAAATATTATAGAACACAAATTAAAATATTGAACGTTGGTATTAAATCAAATAATACTTTTCATATTACCTTCAAGCAATCTTCCTTTAATATATGGAACAACAAGTTCGTGCAAAGTCCACCACCTTAAAAGAAACCAATGGCCTATGCTATCTTTTGTTGTTATCATTTCTATAAATACAGAACTTCCATATGACTGAATCTTTTTAAAGTAAGATACTCCACAAATTTGTTGCAATATTGGAGATTCTTCCTTTTTACCATTGTACATCTAAAAAATGCATAGTTTTAAACACGTCATCCATTACATATTCAAATAGCTACTTACAATCAATGTTGATGTACAATTTCTGTGATGTAGATTGTTCATGTGAATATTTTGTATATCGATAACAATAGTTTTATTTTTCTCGACATCTATTCGCCATGAGAATTTATTCTTATGTCGGTATGGCATAGGGTACACAGGTGATGCTATTACACCATTATTTCCCGTGATATAATTTTCATGCAAATATCGGAAACTAGCTTCGAAACCTTTCACCACTGCAGACATATCCTTTCTCTTCAGCTTAAGCCATAATGTTCGTGACGAAACAACCGAATCTGCTTTATTTCCGCAAAAAGTTCGAAGCACTTTGCCCATTCCATCATTTTCACGAATTTCCAAATAATCGGTATCGCAATTACTACTGAAAGGCAAATCGAAGACGGTAAAGTTTAAAGATACAGCATTACCTGGTGTAACTTTTATAACCCAGACACATTCCGCAATACTTTGGTATCCATAGGGAAAATTAGGAGAAACAATTGTGCCAGATTCAGAGTGCAAGGAAGCTCCGCACACTAAAATACATACTTCAGTTCTGCATTGAATTCACATGCAATATTCTAAAAATTGGTGAAATGATTATTTCTAATAAATAATATAGTATTGAAAATATATTCATATACATTCAAATCTTGTCCCTTTAAGCGAAATCACAATAAATTATCATTTTTCTTATGCATTTGTCGTTGTCTACTGTGTATTTTGAAAAATATAAATTTATATCATTCAATTGATTAGTAACCTGTATTCGAAGTAGAGTAGATAGCATCAAATCTATCGCCGTTTATGTTCCCCACAGTACGTAACGTGAGAGCATTTCCATCACTAGTGAACGTTGGTGGTATTTCATTTTTACACCACTTAGCTATTAGTCGACCAGTAATTCCCTCGCCATCATAAATTTCGATTGCGCCTCTTGAACAATCATTAACAAGTGTCAAGAAATCGATAAAAGTAAATGTTAATGAAACTCGATAATCTATAAAAATAAATCCTTTCATACAATTAAAGTAATGGTCACTAAAATCATACTTTTGTGTTCTTAGTCATTTACCTGGGTCTGCTGCCACCAATTTCCACGTGCAAGATAGGTCCACACTTTCTTGTGAACTGTGCATAAATTGCAAAAATCCTTTATTTTCAACTACTGTTCTTCCACCGCATTTTTTGTTATATATTGCTTTAAATCCTTTTGCAGACATTCCCCAGTCGCTTGTCATTACTACCAACATTCTGTTTCCAGTTGAAGTATAAGACGGAAGCTTAGCTACTACACCACAATGTGTTCCTAAAACTACATCTTCCGTAGAATCCCCATCGTAAATCTGCAGAATGATCGATCAAAATTGACGTCTTAATTTTAATTTTATTACGACAAAATGAATTAAACTTACCATAATGTAATCTTGAGTACATGGTTCGGTATCTTCAGTTTCCAAATCCGTAAAATTCAAATCTACTACGTGATTTTCATCAACTATTAGAAGCCACTTGCATTTTTCATTATCCGGATAATTTTTAGGATAATTTGTTGAGATTATAACGCCAGAATCGCTAATAAACCTTCCCCCACACGCACTCTCTATACTCTTATAATTAGCGACAAATCCATGACCAATGTAAAAGTTATCAGGCATGAACCTAATATACATCACATTGCTGGTGCTTGTAAATGTAACAAATGAAGATGAAGAATGAATTTGACTTATGCGTAAATTCCTGGATCCCTTTCCGTTGAAAATTTCTAATTGTCCACCTGGACTAAACGTTCTGTTTAATGCATCGGCTTGATGGAATGAAATTTCTATTCTTTTTCGTGAATCTACTTCAATGAGCCATTCGCATATGAATGACTGAGTTTGTAAAGATGAATGATAACTCGGTAAAATAAAATTCCCGGCATCCTGTGTGAAATGTCTACAGCAACCATTTGTACGCCAATCGATTCTAAATCCGCCAAAAGTATTATTTTTATTGGTTTTGAAAGTAAGAAAAACCTGTTGCAGTGAAGATGAAATATGCAATGGTAAAAGGCGTTGCTTATTTCCGCATAATTTTGCCAATTCGGTAAGTGGTTTATCATTGACCCCCTCTTCGATAAGTAAGTAATCGCTATCACACCGGTTCTCTGAACTAGCTTCCAAATCGAAGTAGGAAAAAACTAAATCGATTTTGTTTCCTGGAGGAACTTCAATAATCCAGAAGCATTTTACATGATTTTTGTAGGCATCCGGGAAATGTGGCGATTCAATAACTCCACTGAAGCCGTTGATCTTCTTATTACAAACTATACGAAATAGAAATTGACGAAAACGTCTTTTAGAAAAATGTCTTGTAAACCTATCATAACAATTTCTGGATTTACATGTTGTAACAGCAAAACTGAAAATTGTATTCCCACTATACCATTTTAACAAACATGTTAACTTCAATACTGTTGCAAATTGCAGTGACAGAATTATAATATGTCAAGAGCTTTCAAACTGAAAAATGTTAATTGATACATAGCCATAACTAAAAAGAAGTTAAACCTTTAACAAGAAATAATCGGCTTTATTATTATTTTCTAAAATTTACAAAGTAGGAATACAGACTTTTTTGATAATTATAAGTAAAAAGCCGTAATAACTATTAAATTAGAATAATAAATTACACAACTCCATACGCATACAATTTACACATAAATAATACCACCACATAATATAATTTACATTCAATATATCATTTAAGAATCACGATCAGCCTCGCCACATTATTTCTACAACGTTTTCTCAAATACGGTGTAACTGCTGGAAAATGGCATTACACCACAATAATCACCACATTATTGCAAAATAATAGCGATTTAGCTAGGTCAACATTTTCAGGGCATATGCAAAAACAAATGCCATTTTTTGCAGCGACACGTGATATAATGGTTTGCTACTAAAGGAACATGCCACCTATTTGTACTCATAGCGGTAAAGCAGAATTTTTATTTATTCTGTCCGCGTTTCATTTACCTGTTGTATATTTTAGCCTAAAACCGCGAGATTTTGTTTGGGCAAACCCATGAAGCGATACTCTTGCTTCATTTGCCGTGGTATTTACAGTTGGCAACGTATTCTTGCCGCAATAGCGAACAGGTGCAACACTGTGTTCTCCAACTATTTCAGAAATCGACACATAATCGTATTCACAATCATGCGTGTCCTCGATATCAAGATCCAAAAAAGTGAACTGAATTGTACTTCCAGCCGAGGCGTGTATAAACCAACTGCAAAAGAGTGTCCTTTGCTTTACAGATGGCAGATACGGCTCTGGATAATTTGGAGATGCGATGATACCACTTGGACCTTGCAACACTCCTCCACAACCTTTAATAACGTGAATAATTCGTTACAGAAAATCGCAATTAATTTGCTACTCGATAACATCATTTAATAATTAACTGCATTTCATCCATTAAATATTTATATTTTATATGTATTGTGATATTGTTACCTTCTACTTTGCTGTCCCATGTGATGCTAAATCCTTTGTAATTCGATGATGAATCAGAAACGAATTTAATGTACATTTCATTGGTGTAGCTAGTAATGTTATCGGGGGCTTCGTTTCCGCAAAATCTACCAAGAAAGGGTGCATCCTCATTGCCACCGCTCCTGAACAAATGGGAATGATAAAAGATAAGTTATTAATTTTTTTAATGCGAATGTTATGTTACAAATACAATTACATTATATCCATATCAATCTAACCTTATTTCTAAATAATCCTTCTCGCAATTGGGCTCGTACTCCACGTCAAACGACGGAATGGACAGAGAGATCAAGTGCTTAAGAGGCGCTTTTAGAATCCACAAACATGATGCATTATCTGGATAATTCATTGGATGATTGGGTGTTGTTATTATGCCTTCGTTTGCATAATAAACACCTTGGCATGTTTTCGATACATCAACGAAATTGTAAGTGGCTTTGAAAGTTTGGCGGGACATAAATTTCGAAGAACGGAAATGGATCGTCATATCTTGGCCTTGTGATTGCTGCACACGTGGTGGTTTAAACAAAAAGCAATACCTGTTGAGGCATATTAAATTAATGATAATAATAATGAAAGTAGAAAAGAAATTGATCAATTCTGTAAAGCACATGGCGAAATGAATAGTACACATGCTATGTTAAAACATGCAATACACACAATCCATACCATCAGTTGAAACTACACTACCACTGGTAGACATGGCAGGTACTTCACTACAGAAAAACTATCGCCAAATTGATTAAATACAACATGAATGTAAATATCGCATAAATCTCACCTGCCAGTAAATCCAGTTTTCGACATTCTAGAACCTTCATAAATTTCGACATAATCATTTTTACAGTAATCAACATTGCCAGGATCTTCCAGGTTGAATACCGGCCACGATAGCTCCACAGCGTGTCCTAGTGGAGCTCGAATAACCCAAATACAATTACTGTCAAAGACCCAATCTTTACTGGTTCCTGGTATTTCTATCGAACCTGGAGATAGTCTCTCAACAACTCCGCATTCTGCACATTTCAAACATAATTTTATAAACATAATTCCCCCAATGTTTTTCAGTACTAAATGATAAATTACGACCATTATTCTCACAACTCACCTGCATCAGTTGTTGAATAATTAGCTCTGAAACCAACGTTGCTCAGTTTTCCGTCAGTGATTAGTTCTATCAGCAAGAAATTTTGTTTAGAAACTATGGGTAATAGAGTCCTCACTGTATTCGAACCGCAAAATTTCTTCAGCAATGTTGAATTGGTCGTATTACCATCTCGAATTTCGAGACGATTGTTTTGACAGTTTGCGGTCAAATCTGAAATTACTAAGTAGTCAATTTCAAGAATAATCGTCTTGTTTGGAGGTTGAGCAATTAAAAAGGAACATTTTGGCGGTAAGGTGCTGTACTGGTTCCTTTTATTGACAACAGGATATTCAATGCTTCCTGTTTTATCAGTGAATTTTCTTCCGCATATACCGCCGTTGACAAAAGATCTAAAGTATAAAGAAAGCCAAGTTTAAAAAATCGCAATAAAAGAAAGTTTATAAAGTTATAGAAATATAATGTACCTGACATCTTGAACAAGTAAGAAGCCGGACGTGAAAAACAACAGCAGTTTCAACGTTAAATCCATGTTTCACACAATTTTCTAAAATAAATAAAGTTATTACATTCAATTTACATCACGTCGCGTTTATTTTAATAAGTGATAATTGTGATAAGTGATCATTTTTATTAATAGGTAATATATAAAAGTCGATTATCGTAAAGCAGATAACAAGACGTTCGTCCGCGTTAGACGCGCAAAACGTACTGACTGTGGAATAAGAAAGAGAGGAAACTAACGCAGATGTACTATATAATGAAAAACACGCGCCTCATAGGGAAGACTGTACGTTGCAAAGACATCTGGAGATACATCACAAACCATCACACTTGCCTGGACAGTCGCCAAGCGTGATGTTTACTCGTACGATACATTTCGCACACAAAACATTACAACGACAATTTTTAACAAGTTAAAACCATAGAATTTTGTTACAAATTTATTTTTTAGTACATTTTTAATAGAAAACATGATATATTTAGGCAATATGAGTTATCTTGTTTTTAGAAGTATTGTCACCATTTGTTTAAAAGAATGTCGATTAAATTTTAAAAGTAGGATATAATTTGCTGAGATCTATCATTTAACAGAATTCTTAAAAGATTAACATAAACGGAGTATGAAAATGCAGTGGAAAAAACTTGACATGTTTTGAGAATTTTAGACATTTTTGTTTTAAAAAATTATTTAAATCTATTTTTCTGTTACCAGTATTTTAATAGAATTTATTATGACCGATAAGTGCAAGCAGCGAATGTCGTTGCTCGGGCACAGATATAACATATCACTGACAGAATCTGAACCGAGGGTCTTCTGACTAATGGCGAGAGTACACGGAATCTGTTTTGACGCAAACGATGTCTGTTTATTCAACAACTTATTAAAAATGTAGAACTAGTAAGAAAAATAAAATTTAAAATTGACTTCTAACTAAAAAAAGGATTTATAGTTCGTCAAATTATTTGAGGTTGATTTATGGACTATACAGAAAACTAATAATTACTTTTAATAATTTACAATTTAGGTTATAGTTGAAGATTTCTCATATCATGATAGCAGTTTAAGGGTAGTAACTGAATGTATATATAACTAATCCAATAACAAACATGTTGTAAATGAAATAAAACAATCACGTCATATTTAAAGGATGTTTAAATATGAGTAAGGACCGTAAAAATATCTTTCACGTGCACGATATTCGAGATTCATTCATAAGTCATATACAAACAATGTGAGTCACACATATCGCGCAATGATAATTAAGTACTTGCAAATGCGAAACCGAGCAAATCCACGTCAAGTTCTAAGAAACAGGTGTGCGTAAAACTACTTGTCGAGATTTGTTAAAATTAATCAATTGTCAATAATTGTTTCTTTTAGTTCCAAGTTTTTATTTAATTACCTTACATCGATAAAGAATTAAGTAAAATAGGAATGTACAGAAAGATGTTTTTAAAAATAAAATATGTCATAAAAAACAGTTGAATTAAATATTCGTGTTAAATTAACATTCGCAAACAAAATAATTGTTCTGTTTACTGTGCAAATGTTCACTATATAGAAAACACTTTTAGAATCAACTTAAACACGTGATTGTTAGTTCTTCATTAAATCACCAAAGTGATACATAACAACTACAGTGATTTCATATTCGAAAACATCATAAATATAAAAAGTAACATCGTGTCATACCGCACTTTGAAATAGTGAAAACTTCCCTGGATCGGTGAACGAATCATCACTGCATGACCAGTGAAATGTGAGAAATCAATATTTTTGGTAACTTGACCTAGATCGGATGATTGGACGAATGATTGATGATATAACCAATATTATTTCTCTTTGGTATTTAGACACATCACAGAAGAATACCATAAATGTCCTAAGTATTTGAACTATCACAGCTATTGGTTAAAACAACCAATCGTTACTGTTATCAAAGAGGTGTCAGACAAATATTTAGAAGTTTGGATTTCAGATTTCGGTTACTATGATTTATATTAAATTAAAAGATTTAAAAAATGTCCAACACAGTCCACACTTGGTTACGTGCATAAAAAATCAAAAAGATCTTTTATTTCTTGCCCAACGTTTCGACCCTTTTGTGGGTCCTCCTCAGGGGCATCTATTAAAATTTATTACAATTACATTTTTTTAAACAAAAGGGTCGAAACGTTGGGCAAGAAATAAAAGATCTTTTTTACTTTTTATGCACGTAACCATGTGCGAACTATGTTGGCCATTTTTGAAATCTTTTAATTTAATATTAAATAGTTCATGTACCTACAGCCAAAATACCTACAGCAATCTTAACTAATTCTGGACCAGACAACGAAGACGGCAAATAATCATTTTCGCTGATTCCAACAGTAAATTTATAAACGTAAATGAATTATTGACCCCATTATTCTAAGCTAGTCAGTCACAGAAATTTTACTGCTTGTCAGTGGAGTCTTATTCACAGTGACTCAATTCCTAATCTCTGAATATTTTGACTCCTTTAAAAAACGCCCAAAAACAGAATTTTTGCGTGTTTATAAATGAAGCGATTCCCTAGTGTCTTCCCGGGTAATTTTGCGTTGAATCCGAATGATGATATTGGCTCAAATGCTGGCCAAAACAATTACAAATTGAAAAGGAAGAAATATTTTTGCTACTAATTGGGATTTTTTAGCTCCTTTTGACCTCATCACAGAGAATTCTGAATTCAGATTCAGATTACGCGATAAAAATACAAATGAGATTACACTGTAGTGTTTCGAGAAAAATCATTTTCTTCTGATCATCTCATAAACTTTAGCCAATATCATAATTTTGGCTGGGGATTCGAATACAACGGTAAAAATACCGAAATATTTATCTAAATTTCTATTCTTCATCAACAAAATAAAAAAAAAATACAGAAATAGGGTTTAAATGACGCCGGGAAAAATAAGTAATAACAAATATTTAGGTTATGGTAGAGAAACAAATACTTCAATGGGCTTTATAGTAAAATATGTATATTTTTACCCAACTCCCAAAATTTTAATAATTTGTCAGCCAAAATCATTATGGTCGATAGCGATCAGTATACATGGATTTATTCATTTTTAATTTGGACGAAATATTTCAGGATTTTGTTTCTAATATTCTGTATAGATTATTAATCATTTTTGCAATATGCAAAACCTGTGCAACAACGATACACTAGGTAATATACAGTCGTGCTCGTCCAGCGATAAACACAAGTCAAATGTGACTAACTTGACTCTGAGAAATTGGTTTGACATCATTCAAACTAAACAATAGACGCATAATTATCCAATTTACAAACTTCTAGGTTTTTCCCGCGAATGTTGTGATGGAAAACACTACACAGCATAGTTACGAAAGAAATCAATGTCAGCTTTTTCTTAATTTTACAATTGGTTAAACTGCGTAGACAGAACAAATTAAAATTTCTAAAAATCGGAAGAACCAAATACGTAAATCTAGGAAATTATACTAGGAAAGGAAACTGATAAATGATTAATCGACGTATTAGAATCGATCATGGCCAATAACAAATGATTTCATCAATTGCACATGAAATATATTCGAAAACAACTCTCAAAATAATCCTTTTAGCAAGAAATAATACAATTTAATTAACGTTGTCGACAACAGTAATAACTTCTCTGAGAGGAAATAGACAAATTTCCTCAAATAATAAAAGCTATGCTCTTATGTAAAACAGTATTAGCATCTTCCATATAAAAATGATCACATGTGTCCAATACATTATTGAATATTATAATAAACCATAAGAAAATAATAAAAGATAGTATTTGGCTTCTGGTGATGATCTTACCAGATGGCAGAAATATAGAGGATATAATGCCCATATTTTTTACCAGTTATGAGGCAGAATTTACGAAATTAATAGTTTTCAAATAATATTTATAAATACGTGCGATCGAAATAAGTGGCACATTTGATATATGAGTTTTAAAAAATGCATTGTGTACAGCGTATTACATTATTTTAAAAAATATTTTTAATCTAAGTGAGGGATTAAAAATGTTTATTATTGGATTTTATTGGGGCTTCATTTAGGAGCACTTTTAACTGAAGTTGACTACCAAGTTTTCTTAATAATTTTTCACATTATAAAATGTAACTCCAATTTACATTATAACTTCAGTTAATCGAAATATTATTGACATGTTAATATATTACTAATAGGGTAATTTTTCATTTTTATAATTTAGATGTAATTTTGTAGATTCCATAAAAATTTCTTTATTTATTTTCGATTCCAAGTCAATCGCTCCAATTAAAAATGAATCATGTAATTTTAAGCCTTTCCGAAAATGGAGAAAATTGTAATTGTTGAGAATAATGAATATTATCTACGTTTCAATAACTGAAATTATAATACTTGTAAAAGACAATATCGGATAGATATCCAAGCAATTAGAAATTATCAATCCTAACCAAATTAGTTTTTAAATGAAATACAGGTTTTATAGAGAAAAGGAAGTAATTAATATACAATTTACCAATATTGACAGTTTTCCTTCGCAATAAATCGGTGTCCACGACTTCTACGAAATTAGTTTCAAGTGTAAAGGGAATATTGGAGGTTATCTTCAGAAGCGCAACGAACGTCACCAATGCATTCGTAAATGAATGACGTTCTGTCACGTTCACTGAAACAAATTTGAAAAAAATGAATAATAGTAAATTCAAAAACGTCAATAATCTAATGGTGTGTTGATTCCTTCATCCCTTAATGTATCTTATTACTCATTATAGCTAATTGAAAAATGCAATTTCGTGAAATATTAAACGGAAAAAATTTTGAACAACTCAATAAATGTATCCTGAATTACTGCGATATTAAAGTTAATGATTAAGCAGATAATATTCGTGAAGCGTCTCCTCCTTCCAGATCAGTTTACAAATTCTGTCAGAATAATTAAGGAATAGTACGCGTCAAACCGTTAAACTATATAGCAAACATGTTACTTCCAGTTTTAAAAATGTTTCATTTATATTTGAAAGACGATGTGTATAATCAATGGTTCTATTCTCTACGCTATTTAAAATTAAAACATCCTGCCCAAAAATCCACCAAAAAATATGAATAAAAGGCAATCCAAACTTTAATCAAGATTAAATAATAATAGTTTTTCGACCGTTTGATACTAAAGAATATATAAATTAAAATTTCTTGGTTTGTATCAACCAGTAGAAAGAAAACAAAAATAAAAACAAACTAAATATTCAAAACCTGGCTATGTTTACACTTTGCTTCATTTATGAGCTTCAAATCAGAACCCGTACATATTTTAATTTAGTTTGTTTTTATTTTTGTTTACTTCCTACTGACCGATACAAGCCGAGAAATTTTAATGCATGTATTGTTTAACCAAGATTTATTATATTTATCGTAAAAGTTTAAATATCTCAAAAAAAGTAGTGTTTGTAAAAGTTTTGTTTGCAATAACAGTAAGAGACTGTAATTAAAAATATGTTTAAAAAGATTTGAATTATTTTCATGTCCTTTTCATTTAGATTTGAAATAACTACCTACATTTATTTGTATCCCACTTTTCTAGAATTTCGAAACATTTGAATGCATTATTAGATATCAGAAAATGTTTTTCCATTCAATTTTATTTCATTTTTTAACATAAAATTGTGCTTAAACAGAAAATTGTTCTGTTTTTATTTATGACTATGGTTATCGATTGGATTTGAAAACCTGTAATTACTAGATGTAAAAAAAGAACAAGCCAAAATATTAAACTATTAGAAAATCGGTTAAATCAAGAAAACTAGCGTTGTAAATATTAATACAATTATTATTACGCAGACAATTTGTTTTCACATTGTTAACATTTATCAACGCTGTTTATCAAGAATTTTTGTTGATAAAAGTGATATCAATGATTCACAGTTTTGAGTAACATAGACGTCCTTCCGTATACAAAAATCATTAAAACTTCATTCAATGGCACGAACCCGAAAGGAAAAGCTAATGAACTCGGCGTTTAACACACCTGCGTGATGTGGGATTCAAAATATTTGCATGAATTTTTTAATTCCTGATCAGGTAAATGCATATAAAGCATGTGAACATAGATTTTTTTTATATTTTGTAAATTTTATAGTGAGAATCAATCTTCGTTAAGATGAGATACTTTGCAGTGATTTTATTAACAATATTAATAGCAGTAAGTTTTCCGTATTATCACTAGTGATTAGTAATTCTAAAGTGAAGCAACATATAGTATCGTGACGTAATTGATAGCTTTTATTTTTAAAATAATTCTTGATTAAATAATAATTAATCTTTTATATCCTTTTTTTATAAATTTATATCAAACATATCGTCAATTTTATATAGTTACGAGTAAATAGGGCTTTTTAAATTTTGTCAATCTTTACGTAAAAGCGTCATGCCTTAAAGAAATATTTTTCATAATAGATAAATACTTTTTTAAGATCGTACTACAACAGTACTTGGCATTAACCCTGCAACGTCCACATGAATAGTTTTTTTTAAAATGACTTTTCGTTCTCTAAACCTTCTTGAAAACTCTAAACTATAGAGAACATTTTCATTTGTTCGTATTGGTCAGAGAAAACCCTCAAATTTCACAAGAATAGAATTCTTATCTTTATTAATTTTTAATGAAAACGATGTAACCATTATTTTTTTTTCAAAAATTCATTAAATGGAATGATCTTCACGATTACGTTTGGTTTGGTAAAATAATGTTAAAATATGAATAGCTCCATTTAAGGTAATTAACCTCACTACTACAGAATTAAATATATTTTATGAAGAAAACTGCATTAATCAATTTCAATATATTATTTTTATTAAATCTTTTTATATGTTGAAAAATGCATTTCTTACGTCTTTGGGTTTATAACAAAAGTGGAATGTGGTACTTTCTCCAAGTCATGGTTTCATGACCCCAATAATTTTACAGAACCCTATTTTAACTTCTTTCTAAATGATAAAACGAGCCAACTCACCTTACAACAATTCTAATAATCGAAATAAAATATTTAAACTCTTTAAATGTAACGCTTTAATTATATTTGATAGTAACATCTAACTCCTTATTAAATTTCAGTTTCAGAATCTTGACCAGATCCAGTGCAGGCCCGTTTTCAATCGTAAGGAAATATTCAAATTTAATTATCATGCAATAGTAGCTTGTAACATGTGGGTAAAGTGTCGTTTCAGAAACGAATAACTGCTACAAGAGCTAATAACGGAATGACATATGTTTCGCATATGTTGTAATTGTATATTTTGCAACTAGGGAGCAAAATAGGTGTTATGGGTGACAGCGTGACACCCGAATGAAGCGTGCTGCAAACATCTGTTTTCCCTTATTGCACATACTTCTTTTCATATGAGAGTGTGCGATTTTCGCTCCCTTGATATAGTATTATCCCGAATAGTATTTTGCACTCATAGAAACATTATTTTCTATTCATACATAAAATTCAATTCTTATAAAAGCAGAAGTTTTCAAATAAAGTTTTCAATGTGACATAAATCAGTGTGAATAGTTTATAAAAGTGTATGCATTACATTTTGTGATTTGATTTGATTGTTTATCCAAATTTTTCTATGATATAATTTATTGGTATTTTTTTTAAATTCTTCTTTTTATTTAAAAAAAATTACTTTCTATAAAATGTGTCTAATTGCAGGAAAAAATTTAGTTCTTTCACAAATGTCTGTATACTATGGATTTCAAAAACAAAACAGTTCCCATAATTATCGGCATACTGACGACTCGAAAATTGCGTCTACAAAAGTATCGCACGCACTAAATACTATCCAATAACAAATCATAACAATCTAACGCATGAACTTTGCGCCCAGAGCTTATTTCAGTACTTAACAAATTTGTGAACATTTATTTTTTATTCAATCGCAGTGGGTATAAGCAGCGGTTCAAATCATTTAAACTCCTTATCGGGAATGGTCCGAGCTTTGACAGGTTTGATCAATCCACAGTTATTCGGAGTCGATTCTCTTCAGCAGTTACTTCAAATGGTATGTTCATTTTTTATCTCAAACTGCAGGCGATTTTATATTATTATTGCATATATTATAAATATAAGTACAAGTTTATTACATTATAACTTTTTTAAGACCCAATATAGTACTAAAGTAAAAGATTCTCTTTAACATGCAACAACAAAAATCTTTTCAGGCGTTTATGAATCCTGCAAGCAATTTATGGCAATTCATTCAACAGCTGATTAAAACCAATTCTTATAGCAGCTGATTAAAGCCAATTCATCTACCGGCATGGAATAACAACGGCTTCAGCTTACAATGAATTAAGAGATCGAGCGAATGAATTTCGTGGCATGGACGGAGAAATAGAAGCAGTATTAAAAAATGTGTATTATTTATATTATTTATTTACATTTAGAAATAAATTTTAAAAAATGGCTCATATTGAATCAAAATAAATAATAATTCATTTAAAAGTACTACATTTGTATTATTATTTGTGGTTTCTATTATTATATTCGCAGATATTGTATAAGATTTGTAGCGGAGTAATAGATAATAATCAACTGATAAACAATAACATTGAAGTTTTACGATGGATAAGAGGCTTACTTTGTAACATAGCCTTACCTGTATTTAAAACGGTGTAGTAACCTGCGTTTTCGATAACATAACGTGAATCTAATACAATTATTTAAGTAAGTATAAATTAAAATTCAAATGTTTGGCTGTATAAAAGCCGATATTTAAAATGCTATCAAATATGAGTTTCATAAAAAAGCTCAAAAATTTCAAAACGTTAAGTGTCTAATCTGATTGGGTTCCAACATTTTTCAACAATTAGAATTGTTATGTACGAACTATAATTGCATAATCTTTGCCTATAATAAACATGTGGCAAATTGGTATCAATATTTATAGCCAACCGCGGGTCTGTTTGTCTGAAATGTAACATAAAAACACATTATTATTCACGTTGTAATTTAATGGGACAAGTTATTCTTAACAATAAAAGTTGATTAAACAATTCACATTATTTGGTACAGAATAAAATATTGTACGTACATTGTATACGTGATATATTACTATTGAATTAAGAAATATCATATATGGAAATAATAATAAATTCATTTGAAATATTCTATCATACACAGGAGAACAATAAAAAATTATAAGAATGCACTTTTAAAATTTTGTAATAAAAATATTAAAAATATGATGTGTAATTAAATAATAATAAAGAAAAAAAAATTTTAAATAAAAATAATTATTATTAGTAATCACATGTTTATTGTGGACTGTGTGGTGAAGCAAAACCTCCAATATCAAACCTGTGCCCGTATTCTGTAAGTCGGTATTACGAATAACGTCGACGCTATGACAATTCCAACCAACCACGGTCCAGGATATTGTCGTTATCGACAGTAACGTCGACGTTATTCGTAATAACGACTTACGGAATACGGGTACTGGAAACTGCTGTGAAGTGTAGTAGCTGCGATACGTATTATCATGCAGGTTGTGCTGAACGAGCAAAACGTAGATCCGATGGTAGTTTTATAAGATGTTGCAAGAGGCCTGAGGACTCGAAATCAAGATCAGCATCTCCACTCCCACAAACCAGCACTTTATTAACACTTGCTGATATACAAAGTTTAATCGATAACGGAAATCTTGCTAAATAAAAAAAAAATTAAGCTAATTGGAAAAATCTTGCTAAGGATATTGCAAAAGAATTACAGAAGGTCAACGATTCTGTAAAATCCAATCAAGGTTCTCTCGAGGACATATCAGGAACCTTAAAAGATGTAAGCTCTCGATTAGATTTAATGGAAAAAAATTACAGCAACATTCAAACTCGTGTATCGGTCTTAGAAGATGAAATGTCTAAATTAACGGATATTCAAGAACACCCTTATATAAAAAGTTTAAAAGAAGAAATCGAAAACTTAAAGGAATTAATAGAATCACAAAAGAGACACGACGAACTCGATACATTAATGATGCAGGCAAAATGTGCAGCCGAGAGTAGACAACTTGAGTGTCGGTCAAAAAATGTTATATTTTTTAATGTACCCGAAGCAGAAAACCCTCAAGCAGCGATTAGAGACACAGACATGGATACCATAACAGATCTTCTTCATAAACATCTCAAGCTTGATCTCCTTCCAGTCTCATCTACTCGGCTAGGGAAACCGGCAAAAGATATAAAAATACCTGTGTTAGTTACTCTTGAAAATGAAGCCGAAACATTTAAAATTGTCAGTAGAGCAAAACTTCTTCCACTCCAAATCAAAGTGACAAGCGATAAAACACCTGATCAACGAAAACTTATCAGTCTTTTATACGAAAAAATAGATAAGCACAAATCCTCACACCCAAATGAAGAGCTTAAATTAAAGGTAAAAATGACATGCCATTAATTATTGGAGCTGACAATGAGCCTCGTCAGCCAAAAAACTTAAATGTACATCACAGTCTCCAAATGTACTATCAAAACGTAAATGGATTACTGCTAAAACTCACTACCTTACGACTAAATACACTCACCATGGCAAAAAAGCCGAATATAATTTTATTCACAGAAACGAGCCTTACGCCAGATTTTTTAGACTCCGAAATTGGACTTGACGGGTATACTGTTTATAGACAAGACCGAACCTCAAATAGCAGTATTCATAAAAGAGGGGGTGGTTCTTTAATTGCTATAAAAAAGTACATTTGTAGTACCCAAATTCTTGTGGAAAATTCTCCAGTAGACCATTTATTTGTCAAACTATGTATTGGTGACAAGAAAATTATACTTGGATGCACTTACATCCCTCCACGTTCACCATTAGAAAATTACATCAGCCATGTTACGACAGTAGAAAACATTAGTCTTGCCCATCCAAACTTCAATCTAACACTGTTCGGGGATTATAATCTAAGTGGTGTCACCTGGGAGTTTTCCCAAGCTCTCAATCATAACTTTCTAGCAGGTGTTCCACCAAATGTTCGTGATGCTGCAGACACTATTGGAAACAGTTTCTCGTTTCTGGGATTAAATCAATTCTTCCCTGAGCATCCGATGAAAAATTACTCCTTGGATCTCCTATTTTCTACGATACACACTATTGAATACCATGAGCCACTAGAAAGTTTAGTAAAAAACGGATTCACACCACCCGCCAGCACTATTTACTATAAACTACTCTCCTGAACAAGGCATAAATTATGATTTTGATTACTTCGATTTCCGTCGTACTGACCTAGTAGGACATACAAAACATCTCTCTGAAGTGTCATGGGATCTAAATACCGAAAACATAAACAACATGGTGATGTCATTCTATAAAGTGGTCCACGGTGCTATAAACGTATTTGTACCAAAAATACGATCAACATCCAACGAATTTCCCAGATGGTTCAGTAAGGAATTAATGAGCCTAATACGGCAGAAGAAATCAGCTCATAAAGTATTCAAAGCAACATTGAAGAACCAAGATCGTGAAAACTTCAACCATCTACGTGCTGAGTGTAAAAAAGTTAGAGATCAGTGTTACAAACAATATATTTCGCAAACTGAAAATTCAGTAAATTCTGATGTGAAATCTTTTTGGACTTATATAAATAATAACTCTAAAATAAAAAGTGTCCCAAATTTTGTTACATATGGAATGGAAACTGCATGACAGGTCCAGAGATTGTAAATCTTTTTGCAAGATTTTTTGGTACAGTCTATGATAGTTCGCCACTCTCACCTGTTCCCTCGAGTATACAAAAGCCAGTAGTTGTAAGTTCCATGCAAATCTCTAAAAATGATATTATCACAACATTCAAAAAGATAAATACAAACTCTGGACCGGGTCCTGACGGCATTCCTGGATCCTTCATAGCTCCAATATTAAATCAGTTAATGGAGCCTCTATATAAAATCTTTCATTATTCCTTATCGTCTGGAGAATTTCCAACGTATTGGAAACATAGTTTTGTTACACCGATATTTAAAAGTGGTGACAGGAATTCCGTCCTAAACTACAGACCGATATCGAGAATTAGTTTCATTCCAAAGCTATTCGATTGTATAGTAACTGGGAAATTGTATGCACTTCTAAAACCATTAATAATCCCTGAACAACATGGTTTCATGACGGGACGCTCTACAGTGTCTAACTTATCTATTTTCTCGCACCATGTAATGACATCCATCTTGGCAAGACAGAGAACCGACGTGATATTCACTGACTTTTCGAAGGCATTCGACACCTTAAATCATGACCGATTAACCCAAAAGTTGTATAACTACGGAATTAGAGACACGCTTTTATCTTGGATAAACTCCTTTCTTATAACTCGAATACAGTCAGTGAAGATCAAAAACTTTGTATCCGATCCTGTGTCTTGTCTGTCCGGGGTTCCTCAAGGATCTCACTTGGGACCATTATTATTTATATTATTTATAAACGATATTGGACCAGTAATCACCTTTTCGAAATTTTTAATATTCGCTGACGATGTCAAATTATTTCATACCATATCCTCGAACCACGATGCCACAAAATTACAGATTGACATTGATAACGTCTCAAATTGGTGTATAAACAACGGACTAAAACTAAATTTATCAAAGTGTAAGAGTATGTCCTTTTATAAAACGCTACTGATTCCTATTTCATTCTACTCAATATTCGGCATAACTTTGGAAAATGTTACCTCTCATAAAGACCTTGGTGTTACGTTCGAACAATCTTTGTCCTTCCATAAACATATTGACCTAATTGTATCTAGAGCCTATAGAATGCTAGGATTTATTAGACGTGCAACTGTCGATTTCCGAACATTAAATCCTATCATTACACTGTATAAAACACTTGTAGTCTCAATTTTGAACTACGCATCACCTATTTGGTCCCCATATTTAGCCTATGAAAAAACAAAAATCGAATCCGTCCACCACAAATTCCTTCGCTATATAGCCTTTAAATCTAATACCCCAATGTCGCTATTTGACCATAATTATTTTCCTATTTCCAAAGTAAATAACCTATATTCTCTACAATCATGCCGTGACTTAAATGATGTAAAATTCGCATTTAATATAGTAACCCATAATATAGATTCCGTCGAACTTACAAACTTAATGGTAGAAAGAAAAACTGCATACAATCTCCGTGACCCGCATACTATTGCTGAGTCTAATCACTCCCTGAATTGGAGCTTCTTCGCTACTATTCCGAGGGTGATTCGTCTCTTCAATAGTCTTCCAATAGCAGCTAGAAGTAGTCCCAATATGGACTCATTCATTAGGAATACTAAGTTCATTCTTAAATTTGAAGCGTGATCCAGACTATGATGTACATAAAATCGAACTTCCATATACATAGATTTTTTTCTCTCTTTCTTTTTTAATTTATACCTCACTTAATTGTAAACCATATTTTATAAATGTGATATAACAAACTTTATAAGAATAAGCCATCTACTTTAACATTATGTAAAGGGTCTTCTAAGACCCGTATATTTCAACTAAATAAATAAAAAAAAAAAAAAAATGTTTCCGCCCGGGATCGAACCGGGGGCCTTCCGCGTGTTAGGCGGATGTGATAACCACTACACCACGGAAACATGTTGAATGAAAGTGCTTAGTATAAAAACTCGTCCATAAAGTGATATATTTAGAAGATGAACTTTCAGAACATAAATATATTAGTGAACAGTTTTTTATCAATATTATTTTCTTTGAAACCATGAATATTATATTTTCAAAATTATTCAATAAAATTAATAATTTTAATTATAAAAATATAATAAATAATCATATTCTTTATTAATATAATTATTTTAGTTTCTCTCAAAATATTTAGTAATTCATAAAAGAAATTTGCAGTAATTGCTACAATGTTACATAAAATTATGCTAAATTCATATAACAAATTTGCATATATGCCCTCATCTAACATTTATGTATTTATTAATTTATTATTAGTATACCTTGATGAAGTAGGCCTTTAGATATTAAAATGTATTAATACCAAAAAGGCTTAAAAATTGACACATAAACATAAGCGCCAAACCCTACTATATAAAAGCAAGGTTTTAAAACTCATAATATTAACAGAACATGTTTGTCGCAGTTTTGACACTTACTTACCTTATAAAAACAGATAACACATTAATCCGTTAAATCGTATAGATTCATTTTTGCACATTTTTTGAAAAAGGATAAATATTTAAATCAAATAAATGAATTTTTATGCTCGTAATGAAATAATAATTAAATATTTGATAGGCTTGCCGTTGACGAGCAAATCTCGGAATTTTTGTGATTCGTACTTTTATTTTTAGAAAAATGTTTCTGTGCATCACAAAAAAAGTGATTTGCTCGTAAAAAACGAGGATACATATTAATTTCAAAGTGACTCGGTCTGACATTTTTTCGTTCATTTTGCAATTAGTGCAGTCGCAATTTGATATAAATTTTTAAAATAAAATCTTTCATCAAGACCGTTCCATTTCAACTAGAAGTATTCAAGATTATGGAGAATTTGTTTTCTAACGAAAATCATATGCTAGCCTCTACAGAATTGTATACTTGTTAAGTATAACATATATGGGTCATTCTTCGAAAAAGTGTAAAATCGACGTGTTTTTTTCTACAAAATAACAGATTATAAAAATTAAAATTTAAAGTTTAGATATATTCATTGGCTTGCTAATTACGTAAATACGAAGTAATAATGCAGCAGCCATTGATACACGTGAAATATGCAAGTAATTTAATTTTTTAATGGAAATTTTATATAAAAATGGCGAAATGTTCACTCTTAGAGAATGAGGGACTCATTTCATCAAGTTCAATAAAAATCCGTTCTATCACTAATAAGAACGGAATTTCCGTAAATCACTACAATTGTCCAGGAGGCTTAGTGACAGGGGAGCTTACATGTCAACGTATTAACCATGTTAACATAAGAACAAAATAAATTTCGGTCCATTGCACTTCAGGCATAAGAGTTTAACCTTTTCTTTATATTTTAAGATATTACTCAGTTTCTTAACATTATGCTAAATGAGTCTCGCAAATATGACAGGAGGCTTACAAGGAATTAACGTACTGGCCTTAGTTCTAACAATATTATTAAATTTGGGTTTAAATTGGTTTTGAGATCAGTAATATTATACACACAATTCATAGTCTAAAAGTAATCAAAAGTGTAGAACGATTGTCTGTATCTACATTTAATTTATTTGTACTGGAGATGGCATGTATTCTGTATTTACATTTAGTTTTTAAAACATGGGGACACATTTTACAAAGCCATAACAATTTTTAGGAACGTTATAGTGAAATGTTCACAGCACTATTTGTTTGTTATAAGTAAAACAGATCATAACCACTTTTAAACAAATTTAATCATTCACATGAAAGAGAATGACCGAAAACGTGTTATTTATACCTGGGGACGGCAAGGAGGCTTACATTTCGGACCTTTAGCAGTATGTGAAAATTTTATCATGCGATTTGAACAAATTATCTCTTCTGCAATGTTTACATAAAAGTATAAGGCGCAAGAAAAATAAATGTTTGGAGAATAGATTCCATTATTTGGATAAAACATTAACTGGGGACATAAAATTACACTTTTCTGGAGAATAACCCATATATTATTTATTTAAATTGGTCATATACCGTTCCATAGATCATCGTTTCAGAGACGGTAATTTTCACATTTTTTGGTCTCTCGATTATTTCATTAATTATTAAGTAGCTTATATCGAAGCTCGGTTTAGACATTGTATGTTATTATTTACTTTCGTGTATTTGAACCGTCATCCCAAGCAAATATCTTACAAGAATTATTTAAATCAAAGCGGTTAAGAAGATTTTTATATTGTTGCTATGCAACGAAAATTACAATTAATGACCCATATACTGACAAAAACGAAAAAAAATAATAGCTCATACTTTTTTGTAAATCGAATTTTTGCAAGAAATTACATACCAAGATTTAATCTATAAAAAATCTTCCCCTATACAGGGTGTCCCATTTTAAGTGTCCACCCCAAATATCTTGATAATAACGCGTTGTACAAAAAAATGTTTCAGACAAAAATTTCAAGATTTTTTCTGGGCAATTTAACAGCGACCTTCATTCGACTTTGGCCATGACCGTGAAGGTCATATCAAGGTCAAATTCAATTTTTTTAAATAGGAACCCTCATTTTTTATTGCAGATTTGGAAAGAGCAGGAAATTTTACGTTTAGTTACAACCTTGTCCATGTCCGGGACAACGACCTTCAAGATCTTTTCAAGGTTAAAGTTGTTTTTTTAACGGGAATCCCATTTTTTATTCTAGATTTGGAAAGAGTTGATGGTTGACGTTCAAGTATGACCTTAAGGGTGTCCTGGATCACGACATTCCAGGTCATTCGAAGGTCAAAGTTGTTTTTTGTTTTTAACGGGAACCCCTAATTTTTTACTGTGGTTTTGGAAAGAGCTGAAATCTGAATCGTACTGAAAGTACTTTTTTTTCGTTGCATGTATGCTGTTCCTTTTACTAACGGTAATCCCGTAAAAAGAGGGATAAATCTAAGAATAACCTTCAAGTTTGCAAGACCAGCGAAAAAGACATGACTTTTATTAGATTCTTGCACTTATTTTGAACACAGTAAACCTTATAAATAATGTGTCCAACAAAAAATTTAGCGCATGAATTTCTGTACAGAAATGTTTTAAGGAGAATAACCTATCAAGAACGTGTACCGCCGGCATTAGCATTACCCGATATGCACCAGGGGGAGGAAGCACGGTCGGATTTTGCACATCATTTGGCCCTGAGAAGGGCCGATTGTGTGTGTTGTGCGTGTGCGTGTGCCTGTGCCTGTGCCTGTGCCTGTGCCTGTGCCTGTGCCTGTGCCTGTGCCTGTGCCTGTGCCTGTGCCTGTGCCTGTGCCTGTGCCTGTGCCTGTGCCTGTGCCTGTGCGTGTGCGTGTGAACCTAAAGAAATTGTAGATATAATTCGTCAAGTTGGTCGAGGTGAGGATAATTATTCGCTAGCAGCCCGCTATTATGCTGCAAAATGTCTGAACATGCGTCATCCTAATAGAAAGACGATAAAAAGGTAAGGTATAAAAAGCACCAGAGCTGAAAGCGGAAGTCTAAAAAGAGAGCGACGAAAATCAGGTGCTGGTGAAGAAAAATCTGTAGCTTCTGTAACATCTACTAGTGTATATCCTCATATCTCAACCAGAGAAATCGAAAAACGTCATGGTATTGTAAAATCGACGGTCAATCGATTTCTGAAAGTTTAAAAATTCCATCTATATCACATTCACAAATTAGAAGAGGCTGAGTATCCTCGACGTTTAGCTTTTTGCAATTGAGTGCAAGGACTGGTGGAAGCATTTGTTAAAATAGTACTGTTCAGCGATGAAACCACCTTCACCAATACACGGAAAAAAGTGAGTGGTTACACCAATTACGGAAAAAGTAGTACGCGCAAAAGTAGAGAATATGTCATCAATAAAATTAAACTATACCGGTAATGTGCAAAAATAATTAATATGAATGAAAATTCTTCATAAAGGGAGCACTCGTAAATGTTAAAGCAAGTATCATACATACAGAAATCTAAAAAGCGTTAACTCTCATCGGCTATGTACACCCATTCTAGTGCATCCTATGATATCAGTCTTTGTTCCTTATATTTTTTATAATTGTAGTGGACATTCTATATGAGTGTGTTTGTATGTAACACTACATAAAATTAAATAACAAAGATTAAGAGTGTAGGATACATTTTAACAAGAATAACAGTGCTGGACAGAATTTATAGTTGTTAGATTATTGGACACTTTTTACAGTCTTCTTATTTAATAAGTGGAATAAAACTATACTAGATATATGCAAAAGAATTGTGTGGATGAAACTTATTTATAAAATATGCATGTATTTAACATTAAAGCAAGTAACGTATATACAATATAATCTAAAAACCATAGCGTAAACTCTCTTCGGCTTTCTAATAATTGTTGGAACGTATATTATGATTTCATTTTTATTTATGAAATTCAGTTGTTCCGTTTAATTTGTGCTCTTTTTATATTTACTTTTAATTTATTTGAGTTTAATTGCACATTGTTAAATAATCCATACAACATATATTAACTAAAAGGAGCTAGATAAGTCTTAGCACTTATAATAATGTCAGCATGACAGCCGGAGGACATTAATGGTTATATGTTTCTTTAACAATGATTACGAGTGGAGAACTTCATGCAAAGTTACATTTTTTTTGATAGCATAAGGGCATTTGCTTGTAATGCTATTATTTTAAACACTACGAATATTAACGGGGAAAATAAATAATTCTAACCAACGAATATAGATGCGTACATAAAAGCGCAGAGCGGATAGGGCAGACGAGACGCATTTTGGGGAACCAGATTACATAGGCAGGCATAAGTCTGTCTCCCTCACTCTTATATGGGGAACCTCTGAAAGTACGCATAGCCACTAAACACTGCTCGGGCCTTGTAGTGGCGCTATATTCGTTGTTATATCAAAAGTCGTTATTCCAAGCAGAAAAGTAGTAAGGATGACTACTCGCGCACTTTAACCAACCGAACGTAGTAGCACCAACTACAAATCTGGCTGGCGCTATATTTGCTACTGTACGTAGTTGGTATAACCAGTTTTCCCCTTAGTATAACTACTCATTGTTTTCCGTGTAGAGATGATGTTAGTAGGCATATTATGCATTATTATACAGATTCTAATCCCCACTGGAAAAGACATAAAAAGCTTACCAATAATAATCGCTAAAAATCGGGGTTGACATTGTGGATAATTACACCGAGAGACCATATTTCTTTGAGGAACATTTAAATGATAATAACTATGGATACAACTGCCGTTACACGTGCTTGATGGTTTACTAAAACATTTTTATAGAGAAATTTAAGTGCTACTTTTTTTGGAAACATTATTTAGCCTTCATTACGTAGATTTTCTGTTTTTAAAATAAGTGCAAGACTCTAATAAAAGTCATGTCTTTTTCGTCGTTTTTGCAAAATTAAGATTTATTGTTAGATTTATCCCTCTTTTATGGGGTTACCTTTAGTAATACGAACAAAATACATGCAACGATGAAAACAGTTTTGGTACGATTTAATATTTGACAATATTTAGCGACTTTGAATATTTTATCATCTGAAGGTTACTATAGCATATTATAAACTATCATGTCGGACATAAAATATCCCATTCTTCTCAAATCCACAATAAAAAATAGGGATTTACATTAAAAAAACAACTTTGACCTTGGAATTACCTCGAAGATCGTGAATCAGGAATCGTCATTGTCATACTCAAACGTCAACTATCAACTCTTTCCAAATCTACAATAAAAAATAGAATTCCCGTTAAGAAAACAACTTTGACCTTGAACAAATCTTGAAGGTCGTTGTCCCGGCCATGAACAAGGTTGTACCTGAACGTAAAATTTCCTGCTCTTTCCAAATCTCCAATAATAAATGGGGGTTCCTATTTAAAAAAAATTGAATTTGACCTTGATATGACCTTTAAGGTCATTGCAAAGGTCGAATAAAGGTTGCCGTTAAATTGCCCAGAAAAAATCTTGAAACTTTTGTCTGAAACATTTTTTTTGTACAACGCGTTATTTTCAAGATATTTGGGGTGGGCACTTAAAATGGGCCCTGTATAACCTTATACCATTTTTACGCTATTAGTCGGAATTTGAAATCATTTCCATTACTTTTATTTTAAAAAAAAATTATTTAAATATAACTCCTTATAGTCCGTAAAGTTAGGACTCAGAAATCGAGAAGGACCTTGGAGCCACATTGGGCAATTTGGGCATCGAAGAAAAACGTAATCCAACCCCTACCCGTGAAATAGTTGAGTCACAGCAATCAATGCCAATCACTTATGTGGACGAATTATCCATGATATCTAATCATCAGGTGTCAGAAAATTCACTATCGATCGACGAACATGCATCAGAAACCTCGGGTCATACGAGCATGTCCAACAATGACATTGTAACACGTGGATCAATAAGTCCCGAGACTAACCCAGAGATGGGGCTAGTAGTAAACCAGTAACCACGTCTTTCTAGAGTACTAACCTTTGCTTGAAACGTGACAAAGTTTTAAGTCGATCGGACCAGCAACAGCTGAGTTATCGAGGTTGGAGTAAAGTAGTTTTGTAATTTGTTTAAAAAATGGAAAAAACCGAGTTTCGTGTTCTGATAAAACATTGTTTTTTAATGGGTAAAAACACCGTGCAAGCGAAACAATGGATTGAAAAATGTTACCCGGACTCTTGTCCATCAAAAGCAACGATTTGTCGGTGGTTCGCCGAGTTTAAACGTGGTCGTACCGGCACAAATGACGCGGAACGCTCGGGTAGACCTGTGGAAGCCGTTACACCGGAAAATGTGAGTGAAGTGACAAAAATTATAATGAAAGATCGTAAAGTGAAGCTCCGTGAGATTGCTGAGATGACACAGATCTCATATGGAAGTGTATTTACTATCCTTCATGAAAAATTGAGTATGAAAAAGGTTTTTTCCAAGTGGGTGCCGCGATTGCTTTCGATTGAACAAAAACAGCAACGAGTCGATGATTCAGAAAGCGAGTTTATCGCTATTTACTCGCAACAAAAAAGCTTTCTTGCGTCGTTACGTGACCATGGACGAAACATGGATATATCACTACACTCCAGAGTCGAAGCGGCAATCATCTGAGTGGCGCACAGCTGGCGAAAGCCGTCCGAAGCGTCCAAAAACGCAGCAGTCAGCTGGCAAAGTCATGGCGTCAGTTTTTTGGGATTCGCATGGCGTGATTTTCATTGACTACCTCGAAAATGGTAAATCGATCAACAGTGATTATTATATTGACTTACTGGTGCGTTTGAAGGAGGAAATCGCAACAAAACGACCGCACATGCAGAAAAAAAAATCCTTTTTCACCAAGACAGTGCACCCTGCCACAAGTCGATGAAAACAATGGCGAAATTGAATCAATTAGGCTTTGATCTGCTTCTCCACCCCCCATACTCGCCAGATTTAGCCCCCAGTGACTACTGGCTCTTTGCTGATCTTAAAAAAATGCTCCAGGGAAAAAGATTTGGTTCAAATGAGGAGGTCATCGCTGAAACTGAAGCTTATTTTGAAGCGAAGGATAAATTTTTGTATAAACATGGTATTGAAAAATTGGAAAAACGTTGGAACCATTGTATCACCCTAAAAGGTGATTATGTTGATGAATAAAAAAAAATTTTGCAAAAAAAATGTTGTTTTCATTGTTAGTCTCGGGACTTATTGATTTATGTGTTAAGAACAATAGACCATCCCCTTGACACAATCATTAACAATGTGGAAAAGAACGCGAAACCAAGGGAATTACTACCGAAAATGCGACTAACTGGAAAAGCGCGAAAAGGCTACCAAAGACTTCGACAGTTTTTGAGCCAGAATAGCTCCATAACCTCTTCGATGAATAGCCTTTCGGAACAATGTCCTCCGCCTCGCGTTGACGCGCAGTTCATCCTAAAATGTTGTCCCGCCTGCGGATTTTGCATGTCCCCAGTATACGAGATAGATAGGGGGTGCAAATTCTGCCCCAAGTGTGGTCACCGACTAAATTAAATACCAAAAATACATACAACATACAACACACTTACAAATTAATTAATAACATTAGACATACATATGACTTTAAAATGACGATTAATAAACACTAACAGACAGACGTACGTATCAAGATTATTATATCAGTTGAATGTTTAGTTGTTATATTTACGTATTTTTGCACTATTTATAAATTTATATTAAATATGTATAATATACATATTAACTCTGGTGGAAGGTTGGACAGTCAAGAAGATTGTCAAAAGTTACAGGCAGCTGAATTTGCAGCAAGGGTTTAGGGGAATAAAGCTCTGCCAAATAGTTATTTCACGTAACTAGAGGTATGGCGGATTGAAAAGTTGAAGATCGTATGCAAGCCCGAACTTCAGACCAAAATTTACCGACATCTTTGACGTCCGCAAATCTGTCCGCCAATTCCTGTACACAGTGTTTTATTGAAGCACTGACTATAACACTATACTTTTTTTTTGGCTGCTAAATACATTGCTTCATCTGAAGCATCGTAATTACTTTTTTGCAGACTATATGTATATAAAACCCGTTTCATGCGAGCCTCCCTACATTTTGCTTCGAACCATCTTGGCGAGCACCGAAGGACCCCGCTTCTACAGCCATTCTTTTAATACCCGAACAGAAATCCTGGGATAACCGGTCGGGAGATGGTAGGTCCATATTGTCTGGATAAAAAGGAATAGTAGTCTAGGCAAATTAGGAAAATAGTTAGAAAAAATTGTAAAAAAACAGGCCGGACCCTTCATTAAAGTACGTATTTGGGTGTGTAGATTCTTTAAAAAATTGGAGTAACCAAAAGTTTGGTGAGATCAAATGTTTATTTTAATAAATAAAATATATAAATGATATTTTGTTCTCGTTACAGGCAAAAAAATGAAGAAGCGGTGTAAAGTCACCTTCAAGAAAATTAGAGAAAAGGTCATTAAAAACGCGAAGCTCATCAGCAGATTGCGACAAAAGCTCCGTGCCAACCCTAACAACACGAGGCTGAGGACGAGGCTGGAGAAGATAGAAAAAGCCTCCTCAATCTGTTGGCGAGATTCGCCAAGGCCTTACCACCGTGATTCGCCCAATTTTGTACATTTTGCGACCGCCGTAGGTGTTTCAATCCGTAAGCACTCCACGCAGTTTGAATCATTGCCACAGATGTGGACTACAATTTAATTCGAGTGATTCGACTGGTGGTAGTTCGATTTTGTCCGGGAACGAAAACATACCCAACATTTGTATTGAACATGCTACAACTCTATTTTATATGTATTTGATTGGACATTTTTATTCGTTAGAATTAATCTTTAAACAGCAACTGTGTAAATCGAAGGAGAATTTAGATTTGAAAGTGTAAAAAACGCATTTTAACATTTGCACATGCATAAAATGAAAGCTGAAACATTGTTTTTTGAGATAATAAAGTAGAAATATCTATGTATTATATACATTTAAAACAATTGGTAAAAGCTTTCGTATCCAAGGGCGCCACAATGATGTTCAAACCTTTTACTGTACATTGTCTGAAGCACGCAATTGAAAAAATTAATTAAACATGAGATTTTTTATTTCGTCTCCGTTATATTCAGTACATTTATAATTTTTCTTATTTTCAAATTATAATCGGTGAAACCAATTACAGTGTTCCCTGTCCTAATACATCACGCCCTAGTGCATACTCCTGTCCTAATACATATTTTTCTCGGGCGAGAATAAGTTTGGGGGTACTTTGAAGCGTATTGATTAGGACGAGGGCGGCCATTTTTATAGGAACGAAACATATGTATTAAGATAGGGGCCACTGTACCTGAATTTAAATTTAATTGGAATAAAAAACAGGAATACAAATTAAGAAATAAGAAATTTAATAGCTTTTAATGATGAAATAAAGCAATTGTACCTTTATTTGAATATTTTAATACTGCAAAATGGATGGGACGGCTTAATCGTCTCTCACTTAGAATATATCAAAATAACGAAGTAATACAAAATCATTAACAGCAGCCTGAGTTTTATTAAAGTTACTTGATAAATATTTGCAATATGATATATTTGCAAATGATATTCTCTCAATTAAAAAAAAGTACTCAATCCAGTACTCATTTACAATAATAAATTTATTGTTTATTTTTAACTGAGAATGAATAGTTACCAATATGTAAACATGCGTCATTCAAATACGAACGAGCGCGACGATATACAAAAGTAACGTAGCATATAAGGCCAGAAAAATACATTTTACTATCGGGAAAGAGTGAGTAGGAATACCCCACCTAATAATTAATAAACAAAATCTATTTCATAAAAAGCAAATCGCTACCGCTGGTGCTCATCAGAAGTGGATCTGTGGTAGCCGCACCATGGACAAGTGTATTTAACTATTTTGAAATGTTATAACTGTTTACACTATTTTCAATAGTTTTTGGAAGAAACTTAGTGAAAACATTTAGCATATATACTTAAAAAAGAACGTTTTAAATCTAAAAAAGACCATATAAATAAATATTACTCTCATAAGGGGAGCATTGAAAAATAACATTTCTTTGCCGCTTATACAATAATTTAATATATCTGGGTGGACAGAGCATTTAATAAAGGAATAAATAAAAGAATGTAAACATCAAGATATAAACATGCGACGTTCAAATACGAACGATCACGACGATATACAAAAATAATGAAGAACATACAGCTAGAAAAATGCATTGTATTTTTTTAACTTGTTTATTAATTATTATGCTGGGTTTTTCCTATTCACTTTTTCCAAAGGCATTTTTCTGGTCTTATACGTTTCGTTATTTTTGTATATCCTCGCTCTCGTTCTTATTTTAGCAACGCATGTTTACATTTCGATATTTACATTCTTTTATTTATCGCTTTATTAAATTCCCGTCAACCGAGAAATATTAAATTATGTTATAAACGGTAAAGAAATATTATTTTCTAATTCTTCCTTTGTAAGAATTATATTTAACTAATTAGACACTATTAAAAACAAAATGAAACTTGAACTTTGTTTACTATTGTCTTTTGCCAATGCTATTCTATATATTCTATATACTATATTAGTGGACAGGCATCATTTGTCGCGCTATTCTCAGAAAAATAAAGTCAGATCATAAGAAACTATTTCATTTTTAATATTACAAATTTTTTAACTTTGAAGAGAAGTATACACTCAAACTAATGTACCAATAATATTAAATTGTAAATATTTCTGTTCAATCTGTGGAAATAATTTCCGGATTGTTATTTTTGTTTTTTTTTTGTTAATAAACGGAGCTTAATAATAATTTTATTGAACATCACTCGGCTCATTTGAAGTGAGATTTTTCCGTACATTTAATCTAATAGATTTAGAGCAATATCCTGTTAATTTGGATTTAGAGATCCAATAATACATTTTATTGCATAAAAGTAATTGAATTCATCTTATAATATGTAAAAATAGGATCTACAATGTATTCGTTAACTTCTATCATCATCAGTCACTTTCGAACTCATATATGCAGAATGTTAATTAAATAACATAATAAATTACATAGAATAGTTACTATAAAGTGAAACTTTAGAATCTAAATATTTGCCCCATTACAGAAAATTCATTCGCCTTTCAAGACTTCAGGGACCTTCGATAATTTTTTATGGTTGCCGGTAGAAAAACCCAAAAATAAAAAAGCCGACCCAAATAGACATGTAGACAAGCGGACTATTTCTTGGTCATTTTTTGTGTAGGTTTTTCGACTGTGGATGTTTTGACATGTCGGCTTTTTGATTTATCGGTTTTGACCGGCACCCAAGCACTAAAGTTTAGGATATGGTCATCAATATTTCACGAAATGCTACCTTTTTTATAAGAATAATTAAACGATATCTACTGGTACACAAATTCACTGTACACATTCAACATAAATAGTGATATAAGACATAAAAAATATTGTTCAATGAGGGAATGCATCTTATCAAGTTAAAACTTGTGGATTGTACAAGGCCAGAAAACATTCTTGCATCCTGTGCGGAACCGTAAAAATAGAAAAAAACGCGTTGTCGAGTACAACTTCAAATATCTTAAAATCCTGATGAGCCACTTCTGACTTCGGATTCCGATTCCACGTACAAAATTACGTCAGAAATGTCCCACAGCTTCCCTATAACAAAACCATGTTGACCTGTGTTATTAAGTCTTATTTTATTAAGCGAGGTCCGCATTCACATTGATACAAAAAACATTCTCGCACATGCGTCGAATAATAGTTTATATTGCAAGTGTGTATAAAATACGGCCAAGAAAAGTGAAAAATTTGTAATAGTATATTATGCAACTAGTGCGTAAAGTGTACTTTTTTTCACGAGAATGACACGTGCAAACAAGGCTCTATGAAGTCAGAATTTTTTAAATTGAAAATGGTGGATCCAAGATGGCCTACATAAATGTAAAAATTTACTTGATAAAGATAAAACTTGATACTCTATGTAGTCGGAATTTTGAATATAAAAGCGACCCCAAAAACCCCCGAGTACACGGCTTCATCAATATCGGGTACATTTTCATATTTCGATCGGACATCTTGGATCCTCCATTTTGAATATTCAAAATTCGAGGCCAGATTCGTAATCGGCGACCCCAGAAACCCCCGCGTAATGAGTTTCAAGTAAATCAGATGAATTTTTAAAAATTCATCCATCATTTTGAATTTTTCAAAACCGACTTCAAATTCGTAATCAGCGACCCCAAAAACCCCCGAGTACCAAAAATTTGGTTCTAATTTACCTTTTATAAGTAAGTGTAGTTCGTTCAAAAACGATTTCTTTCTCAAAAATCGACGATGTTTTAAATTTATTTATTTATACTTGTTAATAATTTTGCGTAATTGAATTTATTAACCTTTTCGTTACGTACTAAAAAGCCCCCTCTACTACTGTAAAAAGATTTTTTGAATATTGCTTCAAAAACATTGAAACTAGACAGAAAAGATTTGAATTAAAAAGGTGGTAATCTGGGTTACCACTGCGCCGCAAAGGGTTAACAGTATAAAATGCGAAGAGAATTTACAAATTATACTTGACGCAAAATATACACACACTATCAATTCAAACAAAAAAAAATTAAAAAAAAATTTTTTTGGTAATTTCCTCAAAATGTTAGAATAAGATTTGAATAAGGTAGACGCTCGGTGATTGGTTTTATTTGCAATTCTTATCTGAATTCTTTTTTGCGGTTTAAATAACAAAACCGTTTAAATAAATAATAATTATCCCTTATACTGAAGGAAAGATGGAAAATGCAATTTTTTTGTTTAATAAATAAGAACTGTTGAAGTCGGTAATTGCCGAATCAAAAGGTGTGGTGCCATCTCTTGGTACGATTTATGATGATACACTAATTAGCGAAAACGACGCTATTTGCGTAAACCCGACCAGAGCAGTCTTGACTAGTATGGCAATACGAGATGATGTACTCGTGATCGCTCTCGGACTCGTGCGCCATATTATCCATTATTGCCTCTATTTCTTGAACGTTCCGAACTCCTTAAATAAATTTATAATAGTTCGTATCAACGAGTGTCGTTCTTGGTGATTTATTTACCTATCTGGCTTCCCGATAGTGATTCGGTTCGGTACTCGACACAGGACCGTCCACGTGGACTGAGCTCCACATTTCAATTTAAAGACTTGAAAGTTTTTTAGTTACTCTACCAAATCTAAACATGGTCCTTCGAGCCGGATTCTGTGCTCGAAAATCCGAAAAAAAGCTAGAAGAAATCTGCATCGTATGATCGGTGAGTCGGGCTGCGCGCAATTTCAGCGCTCCTCAATTATTGGAATTTTTGTACTAATAATTCTGTTTTTACGCATCTAAGCACCATTAACTTTCGGCGCCAAGCATCGGCTCTTAGTTTCGGTAAGTTTTTACTACTGTGTATGCATTTTAAGAGCTGTTGTGCAGATTCTCCTAAATTCTAATTTTTTATTTTCCGTTGACTTGTTGAGCCACATTTTCTCGACCTCATCGGCGCAAGCGCACTTCGATTAAATTCAACGTATTCAAATTTTGAACATATACTTTACGTCCAGAAAATAAATTTGCGTGTGTGTGTGTGTGTGTGTGTGGGCGTGCGTGCGTGCGTGTGTGTGTGTGTGTGTGTTTTTTTTTTTTTTTTTTTTTTTCCGAAGCTACGATGGAAAACTTTACCCGCCATCCCTGCCCGCCGGTGCCAGCAGGAGGGGGGGGCTCCCACCCCCTAAAAACACCTCCGCTCAGACTGTGATTCCCCCCTCGGAAACCGCCGCAAGGCATTACTTCGAAGGGGGCAGTCTTTGCCTCAGTAGGCCCTCCGCCGATGTTTTGGCTCTTCAAGTCTGGGCGATGTTGTTGCCTCTTCCGTCTTCTTCTCTTCTGATGGCATTCAGCCTATCGATGATGGAGGTGGCGATTATGACCACCGCGTCCCATCCCTCTTGTGAGGCAAGCAGACATTCCCCAATGCCCTCAGGTGTTAGTGGTCCTCCTACCGAGATCCGGAACTGTTCCCGTTCCGCTGCAAATCTCGGGCAGTGGAAGAGGACATGGGCCACGTCTTCGTCGACAGCAGGGCATGCCGGGCACTCCGCACTTTGGTAAATGCGGAAACGATGTAAGTAGCTGCGAAAGCAGCCGTGCCCGGTGAGCACCTGGGTGAGATGAAAGGTGGTGTATCCGTGTTGTCTGCCCGTCCATTTTGCTACATCTGGGATGACGCAGTGGGTCCACCGCCCCGACTCCGCTGAATCCCATCTTTTTGCCACTCTTCTATGGTCCTCATGGACCATTTGTCGTGGTTCGGCTCCTGGTCGGCGATGTCCTGCCTTATACACCTGCCTTCGCGGTGTACTGCTGCCCTCTCCATAGCAAGGAGGTCTATGGGAGGGAGTCCCGCGACCACCGAGAGAGCGATGTCCGATACAGAACGGTAGGCACGGGCCACTCTTAGGGCGGCTGTTCTATAAGCCCGCCGGCAGGTGGCTCCGTAGCTCTTATGGATGTTCATGGCATCAGCCCAGATCGGTGCCCCGTAAAGGATAACGGAGCTTACTACCGATGAAAGCAGGGACCGTCGCGGCTGTTTCGGCCCCCCCATATTGGGCATGATGCTGGAGAGCGTACGAGCCACTTTGGAAGCCTTTGCGCCTGCGTTCATTAGGTGTTGTTTGAACGACAGCCGCGCATCTAGAGTGACTCCAAGATATCTAATAGTGTCCACCGTCCTGATCTGCCTATCTTCCACCGTGAAGGTGGCGTATACCCTTTTCTTCGTTCGAGAGATGAGCACCGCCTCCGTCTTCTCAGCCGCCAAATCTAACCCATGGTTGCTCAACCACCTAGCTACTACCGCGATAGCTTCATCTCCGCTAAATTGCACCTCGTCGATGGTCTTCGCGACGACGATTAGTGCAAGGTCGTCTGCAAAAGCTACCATGGACACCCCGTCTGGAAGGGGTTGCCTGAGCAGTCCGTCATATAAGACGTTCCAGAGCAAGGGTCCCAGAACCGAACCCTGTGGCACGCCTCCCGTGATGTTGTAGGAGTGCCTGCCGTCATCGGTGTCATAATACAGGGTTCGTTCTGTTAGGTAGCTTGAGATGGCTTCTCTTAGGTAGAGAGGCACCTTCAGATCTTCGAGTGCCTGCATGATGCAATCCCACCTGGCCGAATTGAATGCGTTCCGTATATCCAGGGCAATGATGGCACACATGCACCTGGTGTTTCGGCTGCCACTGATGGCATCCGTGGCTATTGCTTTCACTCGGCCGATTGCATCGATGGTTGAGCGCCCCTTCCGAAATCCGAACCGGTTTTCGGAAAGACCTCCGGCATTTTCGATGGCTGCTTCCAGTCTGGCACAGATAACCCTCTCATATAGCTTCCCGGAGATGTCAAGCATGCAGAGCGGTCGGAATGAGGATGGGTCGTCCGGGGGTTTGTTTCCCTTAGACTGCAGCACCAACCTCTGTTCCTTCCACTGCGCCGGGAAGCATCCTTCCTTCAGGCAAGCACTGAATGCCAATGTGAAGATGGTTGGCACATTCAGCGCTGCGATCTTCACTGCCATTCCAGGTACCCCATCCATTCCTGGGGCCTTACGGGTGGAGATCTTCTTAGCAGCCATCATTACTTCGGCTTCGGTAACATCTAGCAGCTCGGCTGCACCAGCAATTGCCATCAGGCCAGTGCCAATCGGCCGTTCCCGCTGTTCTGGGAATAAATGGCCGACGACTTTGCCAAGGAAGGATGGACATGATGGTGCGTTGGGTCCCCTGGGCTTGATCTTATTCATGACCGTTTTATACGGTCGCCCCCAGGGATCGCGGTCCACCTCCTCACAAAAGTCTTGCCAGCACTTTCGTTTTGCGGCTTTGATGGCAATATTGAGCCTCTTTTTCTTTCTTTCATAGTCCGCGGCCAGTTGGTAGTACCGGGGCTTATGGATTGCTCTCTGGTGCAGCCTTCGAGCCCGAAGGCACTCTCGGCGGATATTTGCGATTTCCTCGTTCCACCAGTAAACTGGGGGTCGGCCACGAGGATTTGTCTTCACGGCCATAGAGGCATCGCAAGCCGCTGTTATGGCTCGGGAGAGGCATCGGGCTCTCTCCTCTGCTGTTCCCTCCACCTCCGTCTGTTCCAAGCTGTAGAGGAACATTTCCCGATCGAAGGTGGCCGGTGCCCATCTCTCTTTGCTTGCGCTCTGCACCTTTCCTACTGGTCTGCCGGTCAGTTGGAGCTGGTACACCAAGGCTTGATGGTCACTGCCCGTGTATCGGTCGCTAACTTTCCAGCCCAACCCGTCCCCCATTAATTTTGGGTCGACGAAGGTCAGGTCGACTACGGAGGACTTGCCGGCCTTGGAGTAGGTCGGCTTTCCCCCCGTGTTAGCAATCTCCAACTCCAGTAACGAAAAGGCCTCAATGAGGGCATATCCTCCATGGTTGGTCTTCGCGCTACCCCATTCCGTCGTCCCATGCATTGAAGTCCCCCCCCCCCCCCCCCCCCCCCCCGATCGCTAACGGGAGTCGGGAGGTTCTTGCACTGGCGACGATGGCCTCCAGGGATCCTTGGAACTCGTCGATGGTAAGACTGGGAGGGAGGTAGCAACTGTATAGTCTTATACCAGCCACCTCCACCCACGTGAAGCTGGGCAGGGGGTCGGACATCTTATTGGATATGTGGAGATTCCCACACACCCAGATGGCCGCCTTGCTGGTGGAATCCTTCACCCAGCTCGGTTTACAAAGGTCCCGGTAAGCCTCGCTGATGACGGCGATATCGGCCTTCTCCTCCTTGACCAGTTGAAACATCAGGTCCTGGGCCACCGCACAGTGATTGAGGTTTATTTGGAGCACCTTAGCCATTGTTGGTCTGTGCTCCAACCTCCTGCGTTGCCCGATGTTTGGCTACGCAGTCCTCAATCTTGTGGCCCTCCTTGCCACACCGGAAGCACTGCGCCGAGCGATCGACCGCGCTCTTACAACCCCTTGCCAGATGTCCGCTCTCGTGGCACCTGTAACAGCGTGGGGGTCCCTCGCGCAGTCGAACCCGGCAATTAACCCAGCCAATTTTAAGCTTCCCCTTTTGCAGCAGTGTGTTTGCTACTGCGGCGGGAAGCAAGATATTGGCCGCCTGGGTTCCGCTACATGCTCCCCTGAGCTTGATATTCTCAGGGGTCACTGCTTCCGGTGAAGTCATCTCAATGATGGCCTGTGCCACCTCCTCCCGAGTTGTGGCCTCGTCCATGTCCTTGATGGTGATGGCTTCCTTATGGGACAGTGCCTGTACGACAGCTGTCCCTTTTAGGATGGACGTGGCCGCTGCTTGGAGCTCTTGGGTGCACACGCCAGGCGTTGCAAGCTCTATGAGCAGTTCGCCTGCTTTCGTCAGCCTGATGGCGGTCACCCTTTCTCCTAACTGTTGCAGTTCTGGTGCAGCTTTTATGGTTTTCAGGATGTCGACATATGACGCACCGTCCGCTGCCTTGATCTTGATGGCATCGGGGCGGAAGGGTCGAAGGCCGGCTTTTGATTCCGGCTTCCCACTGTGTCCCTTGCCGACATCCGTTCCCTGCTGCTGCTGCTGCTGCCGTCGTTGTTGCTGTTGTTGCTGCTGCGGATGTTGTTGCTGCTGGTGCTGTTGCGGTTGTTGTTGCTGCAGCTGCTTCGCCGTCTTCTTTAGGCCGTTTCTGACCACCGTAACCCAGTCCTGGTCTTCCGACTGGGGTTGCCGCCGTTGTTCTGCAGCTGGTGGTACGGGGCGTTCCTCTTTAACCGCTTCTTTCCTGACCCGTTTTGTCGCTGGCAGCTTCAGCGGCGAGGTTCGGGGGGCTTACGGAATAGGGGCGACGTTTGGCTCGCCCCGCCCTGGCAGGTGATCAACGCCTGCGAAGCCCCCGAATTTTCTCGTGCCCTGGCGTAATGGCCAAAGGCACGCAGTGTGTCTTCTTGAAGTCAACGATAATGCCATAAAAACTGGTTTAAAATATTTATGACTATTGTCTGAAAAAGTATTGAATTTGGTAATCTCGGCAAAAAAATTACCCTATTGATTTTCATCAAATTTCGACGTTTCGACCCCCTACCCCCCAGTGGTAGTCTTTGCCAGTCCCTCGGGCGCGGTGACCACCTACGGGCGCATAAGTTCTTTCACGCCCTTGATACGAAAATAACTATTTCGATATATCTAAAAGATGTCTTATTGATATCTATAAGATATCCGTCAGAGATATCCGTCAGAGATCTTTTGGACACTTTCAAGATATCTTTGACGAATTATATGTATATACAGGGTGTACGAAAAGTCCCGGGACGGTTGAATAACTTTCGAAAGAATAAAATTTTCAAAAATCGCCGAAACACGTGATTCGATTTTTCAAACAACTTATCTTTTGAGGGGGGGTTTCGGCCCCCCAACCTCAAGGGGGGCGGGGGGCACGAGGGGGGCCAAAAATCTTAAATGGCAACATGGTTTGAGTGGGGGCTCATTTGAAAGGTATTTTCGAGATGAATTCAGATCACTGGTCATAGAGGGCGCTGCGATCATTTTTCGCAGAGATTTTTGACTTTTTCAGATCTTAGACGTACTAACGTTTGAAAAAATGAAAATTTCGAAGTCGCCGAATCGTGTAATTCAATATTCTTAAAAAACTTAAAAAACTTAAAATCGTGTAAAACAATATTCTTAAACGGGTGTCAACCCGTTTCTGAACGTTATATTGAAAACCTCTTTTACTTGTATCTCTCCGAAAAATGATCGCAGCGCCCTCTATGATCAGTGATCTGGATTCGTCTCGAAAATACCTTTCAAATGAGCCCCCACTCAAACCATGTTGCCATTTAAAATTTTTGGCCCCCCTCGTGCCCCCCGCCCCCCTTGAGGTTGGGGGGCCGAAAACCCCCCTCAAAAGATAGCTTGTTTGAAAAATCGAATCACGTGTTTCGGCGATTTTTGAAATTTTTATTCTTTCGAAAGTTATTCAACCGTCCCGGGACTTTTCGTACACCCTGTATATTGTATATATAAGATCATAATAATACAGACAGTAATTAGTAAAACACAGTAAACATGTAATATGCACCGAATCGTCTATTAGAATACAAGTGCATGAAGCAAGTGTTTTGCAACTTTTATTTATTAATACTTCGGCTGTGCCCGTATTCTGTAACTCGTTATTACGGATAACGTCGACGTTATGACAATTCCGACCAACCACGGTCCAGGATATTGTCGTTATCGACAATAACGTCGACGTTATTCGTAATACCGACTTACAGAATACGGGCACTGGCCTGTTGTCGGGGTCGAAGTTTTGAAAATGTTCATTTTCAATTTTACGTTGACTCAGGCCATAGATCATAGTTGTTTATCATCCGCAATTTTCATACATATAAGAAACACTATATAGTTGTAACATATCTATCGAAACCACTTGCACCTAAATATGATTGGACCCCCGAAGATCAATATAATTTTATAATATAATTGAAAGCTGTTAGTAAACAAACGAGTCTTAAGGAATAGCCGACTCTCCACTGGGTCGAAGTTTCTGAGTGAGCGAGGCACAACGCCAACACTAGTTGTTGATTTAGGTTCCTTAGGGTCTGAAACGTCGACATTTGATGAAAAACTATAGGATAATTTTTATGCCCGAAGTGACCAAATTCAATACTTCGTCCAGACTTAGTCTACTAAATGTTAATTATTGCATATATATATATTATTATTGCATATTTTATATATGTATATATATATATATATATATATATATATATATATATATATATATATATATATATATAGTCATTTAAAGCTTGCTTTATTTAGCAAAACATTGTAAATAAAATTTGAAATAATATATTTAATAATATAGATAATATACAAAAAAATCTACAATAAAGTAGAACGTAAATTGATCAAGGTCTTTTTTGTATATTATCTATATTATTAAATCTATTATTTCAAATTTTATTTATAATGTTTTGGTAAATATTTATATTTATACAAAATAAAGCAATCTTTAAATGACTTAATTTATGACAGTCTTAGAATGAGTGCAGTATGTCCTATTTCTTTTTTCCAACAACTCTTGTGTACATACAATCTCTTTATGTAGCGTTTTGTTTATAGGATGTAACTTGCCACACATTCACAACAATCAAGTTTATAAATGACATTTGCATATTTGAATTTGTTAATTTTATCAATTTTTGTTTTATAGATACTGTCGAATAAATTAATTTTTTTTATTAATAACTGTAATGTTTTCTTTTTTATAAATTCGTTTAATGCTTTGTTTTAGTTGTGTAATATATTGAATCTGTTTTTAATAGTTTGTGTAACAAGCTTTATCGATAACAAGCATGGTTATAATTCCTTTCTTCATATCTAGTGGATTTGGAATTAATTTATCTTGATGTTTAAAAATGTAAAGATCTAAAAAAGATAAGGAACTATTATTATTTTCTAATTCAAATATGAACTTTAAATCAGGATAATATTCGTCAACGTATTTGACAATAGTATCTATTTCATTAAATGGATAGATAGTAAATAAGTCTTCTACGTATTATCATCTGTATATTATTAGTTTACTACATAATTTTTTTCCAACTTCATTTTCCAAGTCAATAATTATAATATCTACAAGTGAGGGTGATAAAGGAAAATCCATGGGGTTCCCTTTGACTTGTTTATATCATATACTATAGTTAAATACAAAAACGGTTGATTTTATTATCATATCAACCATTTTAATGATTTCGGCATGTGGAATTTTTGTATAAAGTTTAATATCTTCTGTTCGGTTTTTTAAAGTATTTATAACCAGATTATGCGGAATGCTTGTAAATAAACTGGAGACATCTAACGACGACATTTTGTGAGTGTTCGGAATACCGAAATTTTTTATTTCTTTAGCAAAGGATAATGAGTTACTAATTCTATTTTTGTCATTCTTCACCCCCCCCCCCCCCCACCCCCCCCCCCCCCCACCCCCCCCCCCCCCCACCCCCCCCCCCCCCCACCCCCCCCCCCCCCCACCCCCCCCCCCCCCCACCCCCCCCCCCCCCCACCCCCCCCCCCCCCCACCCCCCCCCCCCCCCACCCCCCCCCCCCCCCACCCCCCCCCCCCCCCACCCCCCCCCCCCCCCACCCCCCCCCCCCCCCACCCCCCCCCCCCCCCACCCCCCCCCCCCCCCACCCCCCCCCCCCCCCACCCCCCCCCCCCCCCACCCCCCCCCCCCCCCACCCCCCCCCCCCCCCACCCCCCCCCCCCCCCACCCCCCCCCCCCCCCACCCCCCCCCCCCCCCACCCCCCCCCCCCCCCACCCCCCCCCCCCCCCACCCCCCCCCCCCCCCACCCCCCCCCCCCCCCACCCCCCCCCCCCCCCACCCCCCCCCCCCCCCACCCCCCCCCCCCCCCACCCCCCCCCCCCCCCACCCCCCCCCCCCCCCACATGTTAAGACGTTTTCTAAAACTTAGGCGTATACACGGAGAAAAATGACTCCGCTGGATTAGCTGATTCATATCAGCTAAAATTTTCGGCTGGAATTGCCGAAAATATATGCAATTTTAGCTGTTTTGATTCCGCTAATGTAGCCTTAACCCTACTCAATTCGCGCTTAGCTTTAAATTTCCGCTACATTAGCAGATTTGTTCCGTTAAATTTGCGGACTTTTTCAGTAAATTTAGCTGAAATTATCGGCTATCCCTACGGAATTCCAACAGCTGTCCCTATAGGATAAAATTGGTAGAATCTGCGGATTTTTCGGCTGATTTTGCTGATTATTTTTCTCCGTGTATAAATAAATTATTCGTAATTAATGCAGAATATACCCGAGTAGAAAAGCGTTACACCCTGATCAGAGCCTGAATATATTTCTGCTCGGGAGGTTTAAATTGCTTTAATGTATCTTTTAACACTCCGGGAGTAGAACTCGATTTTGTGCCCTTCAGTAAAATATTCGGGCGTAAATTATCGAGCCCCACACCGTCGTATTAAAAAATATCTTATGGAACACGGTTTAAGTATCGATCTCCAACAAGTGCGATTATCACCCTTGCTTCGCTCGTACGACAAACTTTGCACTCGCCGAAGATGGGTAATCGCGCCCTTGTTGCATAAGATATTTTTCGACATTGCTTGCGGAAAATGCTATTTTCCGTACGCTCATGTTGAAAAATATCGTGCGGCACATGTGAGAAATTGTTTTTTCAACGAATGTGAATGTGGACCTCGCCTTTGGCTCGGTTTACAACCCTCACAATCGTAGACAAAAACTTTTACCCACTTGTATCGAAATATACTATTATTGGATTTATAAAAGTAAGGTCCAACACTAGAATGAATGGATGTTGTGAATACCATATGTAGGTATATGGGTAAATCTCAGAAAAATTGAAATAAGGTTTTATTAAATATATGGCCAGAACAATAAATGGTCTCTTCGTTCAATCGACTTTGGAACTGCTTACAGGAGGCAGCAGATGTCACTGATTTCTCTTTTTTTCGCGCATTCGATATTTGGTTGATTCTTATATATACACGTATACGTACATGTCGACTAAATATATAATTCATGATTCATTATACAAAAAATTCTTGCGTTCGAAATATTACTAAACGTAGAGTTTCCTTTTTTTTTAAATTTTATACAGCTATCATTAGAAATAGTTATTGTTGAAGTTCTAATAAAACTTAAATAAATGTCTCATTCATAAGACACTGTGTTATTAGCAACGATGTAAAGTCATGCAACAGTACTGAACAAAATAAAATCTAGATATAGTTATGTGTCGTTTTGAACAAATGTGGTTTTCGGGTTGTAATTTTAGACAAATCTGATTCAAATTCAAATTTCGTAACACATATACCGGGACACGTACTCCTGGCATGCAAAAAGGGTTATATGGAATGAATCGTATAGTATAAATTCAAGGTATATCTAGAGCAAACTCGACAAATCGTTAGCTTTTCTGGTGTCGCGAGGAGGAAGTTCACGAAGCGAATATCATGAACCAATGCGAATTCGTACCGTTGAAAGTTCCCAAATTTCTAGTTTAACCGCATGTATGATCTAACTTTTTGTAAAAGTATTTCCATCCACGTGAAACGCTTCCATTTAATATCTATATGAGAGCTTATTAAAAGTATATGATATTTTTATAATCGTTCAAAAGGCATATTTCGTGTTATAAACACGAATTTCTTTTACTACAAAAAAACTGTGAATTTATCCTGTACATAAAATAGACAGAATATGAAATATAGTGGAATTGGACACGTTGAATAAATAAATAGTTGCGAATGTATAAATATATTTTCATTGTTCAAAGTGCGGAGCTAAAACGGTACCAGACTTAACACCGGTACGGATTCGGTATATGTATAAGTCCACACACCGAGCGGTATAAACTATTTATACAATAAATAATAAATACATAGATTCTCGGTAATATCGGTCACCGTTAAATTTCTAAATAGAGTAAGGCATTACTCTAACGTTATGTTGACCCTATTTCCCCGTTTTTCGTTTGTTTTCAATCTTTAAGTTGATTGTTATTTCCAAGGAATACCTTGACTCCCATGAATATTTAACACCGCATGCAGATGTCTTTTCAACGTTCGCACAGTAGCCAAGTCTTACTATTTTGGGCAAAAGTGTACATGTTTTCAGGTTTGGCTACTTCTTATTGAACCCATGCCTTTTTTTTTAATTTTTTACCTTTTTTGTTTACTTTTGGAATTTTTAAAATGATCTTAAAACTTCAATACTTAAAAGATTACCATTTGCAGTGAGTAATATAAAGTATAGTAGTAGGAATGCAAAATTGTTCAAATTCAACTGGATCAATTGGAAAATAACAGCTAACAGATTAGAATTTTTGAAATTTCTGCGAGCAGTTTTAATATGGTTCTTGGTGCCAAAGTCACCTAGCTTTGACTTGTCCACTATTGTTGTCATCTTTCACGAAAGAACTTTGTTTTCCTTTCTGAAGACAAGATATCTTGTTTATAATAGCGAACTTGCCAAATATTAGTGGGTAATCTATAAAAACGACGCGCACAACATTAAAATGTCTAATCCAAGCATGTAATGGAATTATTCCTCGATACTCTTATTTTACATATTTCACTCTTAATAAATTATTTACTATAATTTTGTTATTTTATACTTTTTTTTCAAATTTGACCTTTCTGGAAAAACCGAGACCACAAATTATACAAATTTAATAAAAAAGTGAAAATTAAATATACAATTAGACTCGAAATGGTCTAAATAAAGCCGACAATCAAAAAGCTGACACATAAAAAAATAGTCACATCGACAAACTGATATTCTTTTTTTGAAATGTCGGTATTTTTACTACCAGCTTTTCGATTGTTTGTTTCTTAACTGTTGGTTTTTTGGCCTGTCGGCTTTTCGATTTGTAGGTTTTTCGACTCATACCCTAATTGTTCGTAGTGTCGGTTTTTTGATGTGTCAGCTTTTTGTACCATTGCGTGAATTTGGACTATTATGCATACTCGCGAACGCTTCATTACTTCCAGAGTTTACTGCTGCCATCTGGCGGATCAGTTTGCCAAAAAATGGATTGTAAAAAAGCCGGACCTGTTAATAAACCGCCTATTAAAACTGTATGATGACATGACCTCTTATACGGATGTAATTCAAACGTTTTAACAGAAATATGCTTGGAACGTTAGAAATTTTTATTCTTCTTTATTATATTTGGGACACAATTTAACACATCTTCATTGTTATTTATTTAACCTATATCATAAATGAACCTATTAAGAATAAATGTCCGGTTCATTTAATAGAATTTATTTTAACCTTTATTAAACGCATTTCTAAGATGAGTATTTTCTTCATTGAAAAAACAGGAATTTAAATAGTTTTAAGGGCTATAAGAAACCGTTTTAATAGACAACGGACCGTAACCGATATAAGACATTTCGGGTGCACCTCAAAAACCCGAAAAATTACAAAACAGACATTTCAAAATGCAGACATTAAAAAACCCGAAATTTAAAAATACAGGCAACATCGATTGGTGTGTTCACTACATAAAAAAATGATCTCGTCGTCCTTGAGGTCTCAGTGCTAGGACATTTCAAGGTCAAAAATGTTTGACTAAGGGTTTAATTTTGTAAGTCACTTGACGGTCTAATCAGTTTTACTCCTAGATTATATTTATTAAGCAAATTTAGAATTCAATCATTAATTATATTTTCAGAATATGTACTTTTTGAAATCTTTGCTTTTTGAATGTCTGTATTTTCAAATACCTGCTTTTTTTAATGTTGGGTTTTTCAAGTGTCTGTTTTGTGATTTGTCGGGTTTTTCAGGTGCACTCGACATTTCTCTCAGCATAGAATCCAAATTGCTACTTTTTGTCATTGTTGCATGTTTTAAATTGTTTGTATTCAAGAACCAATCATTTTTATCAGAATAAATGGCTATTTTTCTCATTATGCTATCCCCCTATTTTTATGAGTGAAATCCCCACATTGTGCAAATGTTTGTGTCATTTACGTATGTAAATAGATAGAGAGCCACGGATATTGATCGTTCATAATTGTATAATTGAAGTTTAATATTCAGACAATTAAGAGCCTCTTAAAAGCGGAAAAAAGCTTAAATAAGATTAGTGAAACTGGTTCGTAATTGCGTGAATTATTATTGAGGCCGTGTACTGAATTTCAAAGTTACCCCTTTGACATCGCAAAGATTCTCCGAGTCTAATCGGTGGCTCGCCGCAAATTACAGTTGGTACCGCACGTATTCGTATCGAATTGGATTACGAGATAAGGCGCAAGAAATGATATCAAGTGGCAGCGATAATTCCCATTCATTTCCTGAATGAAATTACATTTGGTCTCTTCATTTAATTGTGCGCCCAAAAATTATGCACTTATTTGCTGATAATTTCGACAATGTATGGAATTCTTTTATTTTATAAACATTCATTATTATTATAACTATTTGCCAATTTAAAGGTACTTCAATTACGTCGGTATAAAGTCACATTTCGAAAAAATTGAAGAGAATGGATTTATCGTTTATTATTTTTGTTATAACATTGTGTTATCATTTGGTCCGTATATTAATAATAAATAAATAAATAACATAAAAAATACGTATTTTGTGTCTTTAATTCTGATTAGATTATTTCGAAGCATCGGAAATAATGATGCTAATTCGCGAAGGGCTGCCCAGTTTGATGGGTTTGAACATCGTTCGATCGGCAATTCTATAAGGTCTGGGGGGTCTGGGGTTGATTCTTGGTGTATCAAATCTCCAAAAATGTTTTAAACTTATTTAATTCAAAATGTTTTCTTAAAAATTTCCGTAGTTGGGGTCACGACACTGGTATAGCTCAACTCTATTGGCTCGTGGATGCCCAGAAATCGAAGATGACAAATGTTACAGAATTTACAATAAACATTTCCGAGGACTAACTATTTCAATCAATCATTAGTACGAGGCGAAGAAAAACAATTAAAAAAAGATATCGCAATGGCGAGAAATTCCAGTCGAGAATATAATTATTTTTTATTTATTAATTATACACTTTACGTTTACATCTTACCGGTTACAGTCGAACAACATAAAAATATTTAAAAAATGATTAATAATATACACGTAAAATTTTAAATATTCTATTTTGATAATTTAAGATCATAAATATAAATTGTAAGGTTTGCATTTTTAAATTTCATCACGTTCAAACAGATTTCGTTTGATTTTTCAAAAACTGTCCGAAATATTCGATCCGCAATTCCAAATTTTCAATATCTGATCTGAGATTTGTAATCAGCGACCTCAAAAACCATTAATTACCAAGTGTCATAAAATTTCACGATTTTTAAAAGAATTTCGATAGTACGTTATTGTTATGTAAATGACAACAAATATTCTGATGTTTATTCTAGATTAGACACCTTGAAAATGTAAAAAGTATGTTTCGGTAATTTGAATGTTACACATTTTAAGCTTTCAGGCAATTATCAATACCTACTCCTATCGGAAAATTTTTGTTTGCAAAAAAATTGTCATATATTTTTGAATGTCTATTGTTTAAAGGATGTAGCTTTGTTCTTCGTAAAAAATGATTATCGTTTCAGGTGACAACAAAATATTAGGAATAAATGTCATATAATGATTTACAAAACGTAACAAATATTTATTTGTATTTATGCAAATCGCAGTCATCGTAGATATTCCGAACACAAGTACTCTTGTAAGTATTCCCCAGTGCGTCATTAATAGGTTTCGATCTTAGAATGCTTTTCACTCTTGAAGCAATGGAAAGTAGACACAAAAGCACTCGTTCCACGGTATATAATAGCGAAGGAGCGATATTTACTTTATCTTTCCTGGGATATGCGTATAAAGATTTACGCAAATAGCCTATTCGGATCTGAAAGGTTTCGCGTTATATCAACATATTTTGCATTTATTTCGGTCTCGCTTAGGTATTCCTTCTTTTTCATTTCATGGTTATTATTTTACTTCATAATGATGAACAAAGCTAATGTACTCTACTATATACATATACATTTCCAAAATTGTACATTAAGCATTTATGACATATGTACATATAGTTATACTATCTTGGTATTAAATGGTCGACTTTTTAGTACTGCCAACTGATTGTGTTCAATGTAATAACAATAATAAGTTCAATTTCTATTAAATGAGCCAAAGGCGTAAATTGAAAAAGATGAACATTCTTAATTCGTACACTGATAAAAGTGTCTTTTACCGGGTATTAGAATTCTAATACCCCGAAAAGACAGTCTTTATAGGGACAAAAATATTTCTTTTACAGGTTAAAAAACAAAGATTTTTAAAACATCTCGTAGTCGGTATAAATATATCTTTTAACAGTTAAAAGACACATTATTTTTACCAGTACACAAACGCGGTAATTCTTGGATATAAGAATAATGATTACTAATTCAGTTAATGAACCAATTTAGAAAAAATATTGTACATATCGGCTTCGTATCTCATGCAGTAACTACGGGCTACGAATACGAACTCGTATGTCGTGAGTTCAATTCCCGTCCGGTGACATTTTTTCGTTTTTCGAGCCATATTGTTTGTTTACGTTTCGAAAATATTGTCATGACCGCTACTGTACTTTATTGTATAGGTTTCTGCATGCTTTAAAAATGTGAGGTATGGCGCCATCAACGAAGACGACCTGCAGATCAAGCAAAACATGAGAATAATATTGTGTAACCATTTGTGTAAAACGACAACTCCGCCCTCAAAATAACAAAAGAAAAAAAATAACCCGTTTCTAACCTATAAACACCTGAATCATAGCGTCTGTCAACATCTGATAACTTTTCGTAAATGTTATAAAATTATAGAAATTATTTCGGTAGATGCTGGATCCATTCGTTTTCAGAACTTAAATTTGGGTCAAACTACTCAGTTTTTAATTTACACTTAATGTTTGATAAATTATCGCCATTTTGAAATTCCGACCTTATATTCTTATCCAGTATTGATAAAAAATATAACTGATATTCCGATATAATGACAAAATAATATTTGAATTTTCATTTTTTCGTACAATATAAATATGATTATAGTTCTTAATAATGTATCTCCTATTTTGAAAGCAGCTGCTTTGAATGTCAAAATTATGCATAGTACATTGTAATCCTAAAGCTTCGTGGACGCCATATTTTCCCAATGCGATTTCGAGACGAAAGTGATAATTGAATTAAAAATACAATTGCACAAAGTGTTTTTTCACAACGAAGCACGTATAACGTTTTTGCGATTACTTTTATCGAAATTTTATTAAAAGATTCTGGAAGGGCGTAATTTTTTACGTCAGAATTATATTACAATCAGTTTATATATAAATTATCGACGCGTGAACAGACGTTAAAAATGCGCCCAGTCCGGAATTGCGTTAATGGGATAATATGTTTTAAGGGGGTATGCTATTGGGATTCAAATCATGAGGAAATTATTTACACTACACTTACGTATAAGAAAATCTCATTAAATATAATTAAAAATGATTAACCTAAAAGGTTCTGAAACAAAAATGATTTTACTGCGGATAATTTGGAATGTAAAAGATACTGTGTATGTTAATTTGTATATAAAAACTTCAGGAAAAGAAAACAGGTTAAGGACAAAACAAACTCCCACATGCAATGTAAGCTATTTGTTAAGTAAATTTGAGTATTTTGCAATCAAATCAACATTTGTAGGTTAACGTATATATTCCTATTTACATTCTCTCGCAAACACCTGGTATACCCTTCCAATTAAATATAATTATAACCACACAATTGTGCGATATAAATACATAGAATAGACATGTATTAATTATTAACTTTCTTTTACATATATACATGTACAGATATTCTCGCCATTTCCAAATAGGAGATGACAAACCTAACCTATGTAGATCCATAAAATCTGCAGTTACGATTGACGAGTTATTGGCCATTTTCTACGCGGTGCATACCTTAACTGAAATACCGTTTGCGATGATTAGAAAATAGCTAACTGTCTGGCATTATATTCGAATGTTTTTGGGCATCAATAATAGCTAGTTCATAGGTACATCAGCGTTACATTACCACAAGAAAACCGTCCAGATTTCAGCGAAAAAATTACCCGGTAATAATGGCCATAAACCAGACAAAAAGTGTAGTCAATTTTTCCACCAGGGATTGAATATATTTTTGTTGAGAAAATTAAAAATGCATTGATGCTTTTATGCAAAAATCATATTTATAGATCTAATATTAATTTCTATTATAAAATCAAGTACGATTTCCACTCTGGATCAATCGGTTAAAAAATCATTTTACCGAACAATATGTCGACTGTACTAATGCACCGATTGAAATAATGGTATAAAACTTTATGGCACTATTTATGATTTTCAAAGGAACACAAATTCCAAGAACAAATATTAGAACTATCAAAAAATATGCCTGAATTATCCACATTTCTAGGTATATCAGACATATATTTGGATGATAATCTACGTCTTGCGTGGTATTTTATGCACAAATTCACGTAGCTAACACTCCGCTTCAAATGACAAAAATTGGTTATTCATCATGGCTGTTCATAATATTCAGAATATCAGCAATGAACAATGAACTCTCGACATTAAATTCAATCTAATGGATCCACACGGTAGAAAGTGTAAAGAAACCAAAGTCCCGATTGAAACGGAGAATGTTTAGCATACGAGATTCATTGATTTTTAAACTCGATAACATTATGAAATCTCGAAAACTGCTGCGCATGTTCCAAATTCGCCATGTTTTTGTACGCGGAGAAAAAATTCCCAGAATTTTTGTACGGAAATGTCCTAAACAATTACCGTGCTGTCCCATAAACGCAGTGCATGTTGTTGGGAAAGTAAAATTTACATTGCTATGCTGAATTTTTCCAAAGTAACATGTAAAATTTCGGATCAAGAGCACAGTAAAAATTTCTGTGCCACAATACAGCAACAATTACTGTGCTACAATACAGTAGAATTTCCTGGGTCATAGCATAGTACAAATTTTTGGCTCACAGTTCATTCCAAAATGGAAACAAATCGAATGCAAACAGAAAATACGTGAACATTTTGCACGCGATCTCGTTTATTGTATACAGATGAAACAAATTGCAAGCCTACAAGTAATATCATAAGTTCTTAAAATCGTAAAAGCCATATCGACATTTACCTTCAGCTGACAAGATATATCAATGTTTGTTGTATATTATTTGTATGCGCGAAAAAAAAATTTCTATTTTACTTTCAACTTGAAAAAGTAATATTTATATTTTATTAAAATTTAAAGCAATAGGAAAAGGACTATTAATAACTGATTCACACATTCATATCACCCTGTATAAATTGGCCAAACTTGCTCAAAAGAAATTACTGCAACTAGAACAAAAACAGTTAATCACCAAACTACTCGGTTCGGACCAGTTCAGACCCGTACGTCGGACTATTCGGCCGCCATATTGGTGCTCTTTTGTTTTCACCGCAGTTAGACTCGGTAGCATTCGGATATGTTCGGAAACTTTCGATTCCACTTCAAGAAGTGGCATAGTAAAAATAATGAAGCAACATATTATAAATTCTTCAAATATTGGGGATTATTTGACTTGCACTAACGTAAAAACTCAATGTCCTGTAAATTTTACTGTGCTACACTGTACATTTCGACTAGCTCGTGCATAAAAATATCTAGCCGTTATTGCAAATACTCCTGTCCAGAAAAGCAATATTTCTTATCTGTTGCTATAAATATTTCCGAAAAATCAAGTTGCACCCGTTTTTAGGTGACTAGCACGGTAATTTTTCAGGAAATTTTTTCTTCGTGTAGTAACAGAAACTATTTTGCCTGTCTTCAAAATCTGTGAATTCTTCAATGTAACTAAGATTTAGAATCCTTTTCCTCTCAGTGCGCAGAAACAAAATTCTTTTTGTTGTTCATATTGCACACTGAAAGAAATAATGGAAGGTTCCTGGCATATCTATGGGTAGATCAGATATAATATAGTTTAAATTCGCCTTGGAAGGTGGAACGAAAGCGCCACCTGACGGCGAAAACGATTACTACTCAAATAGGGAGAAAGTCATAACAACGTATTCAGAAGATATATATTCAGAAGAAATTAGTAAATCAATGGATACATCCTGTAAAACTGCATTTCCAAATCAGATTTATGGTTTTTGTTATAGCTCCCATTCTAAGCACCTCTCACCCGAGAGTTATCAAATTCGAACTTATGTACTAATTACTTAGTGAATTTTAGCCATTTTAGTTAATTTAATTTGAGCACAAGTACGTCTACCGTGACAATTTTGGCAATTTATATATGGACTAAAAGAGTCGCTTACAGATAAAGTTCATTACATCCTGCGACGAGAGGAGTATAGTAAACCGTCTGGTTATATAGATACGGTGTAAAGCAGCCGAGAGCAACGGCGACGATTATTTTATAACATAATACGTCGAGATTTGTTGTTCTCAACTTACATGGCGCTGTTGATGTTGCTGTGTACCGAGACTATTTCATATCCCGCGTTGTGGAAATTTACTGCTGTAAACTATAATACGGAGCGAAACGTCAATTTTAGGACGCTTTAAAAACAAGTGTGTTATTTATGATACATGTATGACGAAGCATATGTGCCGTACAACGCGTCAGTTAAAGTGTATATAACAAATCTTTTCTATATAGTGAAGAAGAATTCGTTGTTTTATTCTGACATGTATTACAACGATGCTAATAAATTGAAACCATCATCAGAAAAATCGCTGTTGTACAATTTCTTAAAATTAGTTATTGATACAAAAAACAAAAATTAGAGAAACCCCTTTGCGAATGCTTCCTCGAATAAATTATATTTTTACAACTTATTAAAATAAAAAAATGTCATAAATTCCGTTTAAAAATATATTAGTAAATTTTATTTAATAATAACGAAATTGTAACGCAAAAAAGACATATTTTTTACGTCAAAGAGCTTCTTTTTGAGACCTCATATTTGAGAGATCTTGTAGAGCTCTTAAAATCGATGAATAATTATTCTTAAAAGTTAAAAATCACTTTAAGAACTCTTTCTTATAAGTATTTCAGACATCTTACCATTTTTAAGACTCCTTAAAGAGTTCTTAAAGAGGCCTTTTTGCTGTTTGGTTATAATCTATCCTTATGTGTATATGAAATAAATATCGCACGATCTCATTTTCGGATTCAATGGCCATCTAGTGTCTCTGGAAGAAACACAGATCACAACTCTGGGAATCCCTTTAGTAAAAGCGAGATCGTCCAAAACGAGATAGATTTAAAACCTTAAACATAACAACTCTTCGAGATTACGATTTTAAGAAGTCCTGAGCAAGACATCTTTAAGAACTCGTTTTATAGATTATCATAATTCAGATCTCTTCAGGAGGTTTCTTTGCAGCTTTGGACTGAGCTCTAGACGACCTCTTTAATAGGTATGTTCTGGTCTACATCCAGATCTAAAAGAGGGCGAAGTATTAGAATTTGTTATAGAGGATAATAGTAGAGTTTGCTCTTAATCCCTACTTGTGGTAAAGTGCAAGATATTGAGACCAGGTTTCACTTAATACAAACTATTTCTTGTGGAACCTTGTTTTCTTAACTCAAATTGTTGCATAACCGAAATCGGTCAACATAAATTCTTGTGAAATACAATGACAAACATAAAATAAAATAAAATAAAAACATAAAAATCATTCTGAGCTCTTGTTTATTCTGTTGTCTAGTAGAGAAGAAATCCTAACAGTAGTTACTACCTGCAGTCATTAAAAAAAAACGTTTGAAATGGAAACGATGATTCCATAAAAATGCATGCTATTGGACTGAAAATGATATAAATTAGATGACATAAATTTAGAAACATACTAATTTGCAAGATTATGTGATATTACAGCCACCTGTGTGATTCCTTCTTCACATTCATGTGGTCTACATCCAGATCTAAAAGAGGTCATTTATTATAATTTATTTTTTATAGTTGGGCTGTCTTGGCCACTAAATAATTTTACTTCAGTGTTATTGTAGTGTTTTACAAGTATGTATAAAGTATTAAAGAAAGTACAATAACATTACTAAAAGTATGTTAATTAAACTACTTCTATTTCAGATAGGATTAAATGGTCCTTGAATTAGACAGAATAACTTTGGAGGAAACCATACGTCGATCGAATGTCTGAACTTTTAATCCTGATTTCATGTCTAAGCGTCCATCTACCGCCATTTAACTTAAGCGCTTAATCTAGATGTATGAATATTTGACTTTGCAAACTAAAATGAAGAACAATTAATTTTTAAGAATTCTATGCAATACTGCGAAATGAATGCTATATTCAAATATATTCATCGTTTTATTGATTATAATAATCACGGCATTTTGTTTACATTATGAACTCTATATAAACAGTATTAAATTTTTGCAACATTCCATTCCATGCGTAGTGCCTAGTATACATTAGGTTATATTGTTAGTACGAAAAAACTTTGCAGCGCTGAAATATCATTACAAATAACGTATACAATATTAACTGATATTAAATTATTTATGTAGTGCTTTTCACTTCCCTTAGTATCGCCACAGTTTTAAAGCAATAAAAGCAAAGAAAATCTTCTCCTATTGTCAATTAACTCTCAACACAACCGGGCTGTTTTCCACTGCTATTACACTTTGTGTCAGTGTCGTTTCACACGAAAGTTGGCTTAATAGGGTCTAAAGTGGTCTGTCGCGAAGGTAGGAAGATTCATTAAAAAACGTAAATTAAAGATGACTAAATAAAATTTTCAAAATTCGGGCTCTGTAAAGGCAATTCTAATTACTGCAGACAGTTTCCTAGAAAATACCAAAGACATTAATTGTGAACTGATCGAGAATTGTCGGAAATAAATAAAAATCACTTATTTACAAACATTCTGAGTTCCCAGCAGGGGGCAAAATCGAGTTCTATTCCCGGAGTGTTAAAAACATTTTATTTGAATTAGCTAGTTAGTTTAGAAAGTTGTCGACATGCATGCTACTCCTGTTTTTATGAAAACTTATATTCGGATAATAGATCGTTATTTTTATTAGTTTAATAAAACATGTTTAATTTCATTAATGTACAATTTATATTAATTTAAGTAATTTTAAATAATTCTTTAAAACTAGACGAACACAGAACTGCGAGTTATACCACACTTGTCCCGCATTGTCATTACTGACCCACCACGAAAGCGCAGCGCTATTTATCCAATATTATGCCAGTACCTATTACCTTGACTGTCCATATCTTGGTATATACTAGAACTGGACCAATGCTTTTGTCAATGGGAATCCTGTATGGACAAGACAAAACAGAACATGTCTATCATCCTGCAGATATACACCATGCAAATAGCATTCCGCACGTTGTCAATTTCATATTAGGAAGATCAATACTGATTAAGGTGACTCGACTGCATGGATTTGATGTTTAGCCAGTTACTAAGGGACTTTCGGTTTCTATATTTAGTATGTAGATAAATACTAAATTTTGCAATAAAGGTTTTAATATTAAATAGAATTTTGTGTTCGATGGTTATTTTAATCACGTTACTAAGGTTCTACAGTGTCTAGGATTTCCAATTTTGAATATCCTTTTATTCTTTTCTGACTTTTTTCATACAAAAAGTTAGTAAGATGGCGAATTAAGTTATTGACTGTTTAAAAAAAATGAACAAATTTCTGTATTTGGATGAATGTTAGGGGAATAATAAAATAAAATCAGAAGAGAGCTCTAAAGTAGAAAGATTAAGAGTTTAAGAGTTTTACTACTTTTCTTGTTCTTATCTCTAGTTTTCCAGTACTTATTGCTAGCTCCGGATTCTCAGAGTAGTAGTGACAGGCACTAAAATCTTTCACAAGTTGAGAAAGGGGTTTGTCGACACGCGACTCGACACCCGACTCCATAAAGAATAAAAAAAATTACTATTGTGGCGCGTCTTTTGATCAAAGCGTGAATATGTACTGTATAAGCCTATATAACATAATTATGGGTAAGTGCATAATAGACTCGAGACGTCGGAACGATATGAGCGGAACGTTGACCGCGCTGCATATACATATTGCATGTGCATACAACCAAGCGTTAAAAAACACCGACTTCAGAAGAGTTAAACGTTTGCTTTACGCGACAACCGCGACTGTTTATTTTTTACTCTTTAAACAGTCATTAATCTTAAATTTTCATCAATTGGAATTTTCAGAAAAATTGTATAGTATACTTGAATTGCGCTTAATTCAAATATATTAATAAAACAAATGTTTCTTTGCGTCAGTACCGTAATATTAGTAAATCGTATTTAAAAAATTGCATAAAACTGAAAATGAAGTCGACCACCAAATGGTTTCAATAAAACTGTATGCAACACCACTTTTGGATTTCAGCGCCACCTAGCGCTCGAAGAAATATTTTTTTTTAATTACACTTATGTCAATACTGACGAGAACCATGTATGAAATTTCTCTTACCTTATCATATTAAACAATTATCATATCCTCGGTAGAGATGGTCACGAGAATCTGCCCAGAATTATCCTTGATTTTGATGATCTGGCTAGAAACTAGCTCTATAATATGGGTAGAAATCCTACTAAAAATGACATGAATTCTGGCGTAAATCTACCGAGACGCGAGACATTGAGACAGCTAATATATTTTAACATGGGTGCGACAAGCTCCTACAACTTATCGACCTCGCTTCGATGCGAGAATCTCGAATACCTCTCGATGGAACTCCCAATATGGCGGCTGTCTCTCAACTGATTCGCGCGCACATGCTGTCGCGATTGTTTACAAAGCTGCTGTAAAGATCAAATCTTCATTTTGAAAAAAAAAATCGTTTACATTTACATCTGCTCGTTTTGTCGAAACGATTGATTCTTACCTATTATACAAATTTGATATGATATTTTCAGTTTGCAATTATTGCTTTGATGTCACTTTAAATATATGTTACTGATATAGCGGGTTTTCATTTAAAATTCCTGCATATTTCTACCGAGATTCTACCGAACAGATATTCTCAGCTGTTAGGATAATGGCTAGTTCAACCAGCTAAATTTCTACCAGGGATCCATATGAAAAATAATTGTATGAAAATATTTGTGTACCATGATAATAAAAGTATCAGGGTCAATCACCAATACGATAACTGTCCGGAATAGAATCGATGTTTTATCGACTACGGTACCCGGAGGCGTAGGTTTTTTCCCGCAAAGGCGGTTTTCCTTACGCCATGGTACACTCGAATGGGGGTATCTCTCAAAAGGAAAGTGTTCTATTTAGGTAAATTATATAAAGGCCCTTCGCAATACTGACGATCTCGATGAAATTGTTTGTAAGTCGAATATTATCCAATATCGATATACAGGGTGTCCGAAAAGTATGGAAACACTCAAATATCTCGGAAAATCGACATCGAATCGTAAAAGTAAAAATACACGTATTCAATGGTTTCAAGAGAGCTATCCAGTGACACCTAACACAACCCCCCACCCCCACCCGCTGGGGGTGATAGAGGGGGTAACTTAAAAATTTTAAATGGGAACCCCCAATTTTTATTGCAGATTTTGCTTCCTCAGAAAAAGTTACGTAAATTTTGCCTACCATTATAATTGTTTTTGTTGACAGATGGCGCTGTAATCAACGAAATTAAAAAATTATTCTAAAAAGTTTTAAAAATCTCGCGAAAAACACAACGGATCAAAAAAGTAAAAACACACGTATTTAATGGTTTCAAGAGAGCTATCCAGTGACACCTAACACGACCCCCACCCCCACAGGCTGGGGGTGATGGAGGGGGAAACTTAAAAATTTTAAATGGGAACTCCCAAATTTTATTGCAGATTTCTCTTCTTCAGAAAAAGTTACGTAAATTTTACCTATTATAATTATTTTTGTTAACAGATGGAGCTGCAATCAGCGAACCACGTACCTGGAATAGCGGACCACGCTTCCAAAATTTTAAATGACGTCTTTTGCCTTTAAATATTTCAAAGTTCACCGATTCTTACCGCGAGGAGGTAGACGATTTTGAGAATCTTTTTTTTTATTTTTGTATATTTTTTTTTTGTTTTTACCTTTTATTTGTTTTTTTTTTATTTTTTTAATTTTTTTTCTATTTTAAAGTTTAAATTTTCCTTCGCTTCTATTTTCTTTACTGGATTTTTAACATGTCTATGCCCACTAATTTATAAGATGTTCGAATTGAAGTCCTTCAGCAACTTGACAATATCCCAATCGTGCATAGAAGTTATCATAAACTTTTTGCAGCATTTCTTGAGATACTGTATTAGAACCTTGAATTATTTTTTCTTTCAACTCATCAATGTCTTTTGGTTTCGTTTCGTAGACCTTGTTCTTCAAGAAACCCCAGTAAAAATAGTCCAGAGGAGTTAGATCAGGTGACCTCGGTGGCCACTCGATCGAACCCCTCCTACCAATCCAACGTCGGGGGAAAATATTATTTAATAGATTGCGTACAATCAAACCAAAATGACAAGGAGCTCCATCCTGTTGAAACCAGACATTATCAAACGCTATACCAGCAATATTTCGTATTGCCGGTATAATCTGGTTATTTAACAAATTACAGTACCTTTCAGCCGTGAAATTCTCTTCAACGAAGAAAGGCCCAACAATTTGATTGCACAAAATGCCAGCCCAAACATTGATTTTCTGTGGATGTTGTGTGTGAGTATCTCTCATCCAATGAGGATTTTCGTCCGACCAATATCGTAGGTTGTGCCTATTAACTTCTCCACTCAACTGAAACGTAGCTTCATCAGAGAAGCATATCCAGAAAGGAAATAATTCATTTTCGTCACAACGTCTCATCATTTCCTCACAAAATTCTAATCTCCGATCGAAGTCATCTTCCGAAAGTTCTTGTACATATTTTATTTTATATGGATGGAACTTATTTGCTTTTAATATTTCATGGACAGACGATTTGCCGATACCAGTGGCTTGCGCAATCTTTCTTACCGAAGTATGGACGTCCTCAACGACACTTGCACAGACCGCTAAACTGTTGTCTTCGTTCGTGGACGTTTTTGGTCTTCCTGATTTTGGTCGATCATTGACAGAGCCAGTATCTTGAAACCGAGAAACAGTCTTACAAACAGTTGATTTGCAAATAGGTAGACGATCAGGATGGGTATCATTAAATTGGCGGACGACTTGTTCGTATGTTCTTTTTTTATCGCCGCATCCTCGCAGAATAAGGATTTCGATCCTTTCTTTTTGTGTCAAAGACATAGTATGCCAAATTACAACAGGAGGCAGAATACAGAATGTATCGAAATGGAAGAAATATGAAGCAAAGAATGAAGAAATAAAAGAAATATAAAAAATTAGAAGAAATTCAAATGTTAGAGAAACATTACATTAAGTATCAAATAGCGAGAACGAAGAGAATTGCGATTTTTTGCGGTACGAATTTGACCAAGTTTTCGACAAGAGTGACGCTCGCATGTGTAATTTTCACAAAGCTGAAAAATAACCGAGACCTTGACTCATTCAAACAATAGAGCTTAACTAATACTAAGACGTGCTGTTTTGATTTGGACGCTGACGATGTTCGATTATTGACTACTTTCTCTGTAACACTGGCAGTTGAAAAAATCGACCGAGTGTATGCAATGGGTTTCCGCAAGCGATACCTACAGTACTTTCACACAAGTATACAAAATCACAGTCATGCAAGAAAGCCATAACACCATATGCGGATTTGGTCACCATTTACGCTATTCGGATACACGACATTCACTTCCTCGTAGAATAAGGATGTCGATTCTTCATTTTTCTGTCAAAAACTTTGTATGCACAATTACAAGGGGGAGCGAATAAAGAATTTTAATATCTGGAAGAAAAGGTAAGCAAATACATTAAAAAAAAACATAAAAAAATTTAATAGTGAAGAATAAAAAAAAGGTAAAAAACAGAAATCAAATAAAAAAAAAAGTAAAACAGAAGATTCTCAAAATCGTCTACCTCCTCGCGGTGAGAATCGGTAAACTAGAAATATTTAAAGGCAAAAGACGTTATTTAAAATTCTGAAAACGTGGTATGCTATTCCATGTACGTCAAGTTAAATATTTTTTAGTAATTTTTTAATTTCGCAGATTGCAGCTCCATCTGTTAACAAAAATAATTATAATAGGTAAAATTTACGTAACTTTTTCTGAAGAAGAGAAATCTGCAATAAAATTTGGGAGTTCCCATTTAAAATTTTTAAGTTTCCCCCTCCATCACCCCCAGCCTGTGGGGGTGGGGGGTCGTGTTAGGTGTCACTGGATAGCTCTCTTGAAACCATTAAATACGTGTGTTTTTACTTTTTTGATCCGTTGTGTTTTTCGCGAGATTTTTAAAACTTTTTAGAATAATTTTTTAATTTCGTTGATTACAGCGCCATCTGTCAACAAAAACAATTATAATGGTAGGCAAAATTTACGTAACTTTTTCTGAGGAAGCAAAATCTGCAATAAAAATTGGGGGTTCCCATTTAAAATTTTTAAGTTACCCCCTCTATCACCCCCAGCGGGTGGGGGTGGGGGGTTGTGTTAGGTGTCACTGGATAGCTCTCTTGAAACCATTGAATACGTGTATTTTTACTTTTTCGATTCGATGTCGATTTTCCGAGATATTTGAGTGTTTCCATACTTTTCGGACACCCTGTATAATAGGATGTTTTATTCCATTTAAATACTCGAGAAACTGAAAAGACAAACGAGAGTACGTTGTAGGACGTCATCGGTTTAGGTTAGGTAGAGCACGTCGCGATCGGGTCGTCACGGTTTGATCGAAATAAATTTGATTATTAGTTTGCGGCCGGTCATATTGCTGGTCTTACTTCGAGTCTTCCACCAGTCGTTAACAATAACTAATAAGTAATTTCCGAATATACATATTGAAACCATGGGGACTCGTGGGGTATTTGGCCATTTTTAAATAACGAAATGTATATAAACATCATAGAGAAATTCGCGTTTTTGTTGAATATTTTTTTGCCTCGTTTATAGTATCACATGAAACTTGCAAAATGTCGCAAACTCTCTTCTTTTATGATGGCGGCTAATATTTGGTCAGTCTCCGGTTTTTACATCATCCTTGTAATAATAGGTTAAGCATGTAAGGAGATGTACTTACTTTTTTCAAGTGAAGTAACTTGTTCAAAATATTATCGGACTAATCGCATTCAGTCGCAATGAAATCTTATAGAAAAAGTATGAGTTATTTTATATACGAGTGTAAGACTGAAATAGTAATGCCCTGTCAGACCATCAACCTCGTCTGAGAGTCATTCATATTCTATACGTTCGTAAAATATTGTATAAGCCTTCTGGGACTTCGCGTAGATCTTCTAGTATATGCACGAAGGATTGTGAAATTCTTGTTCATAATTTTGTTTCCGAAGTTAATCTTATTTATTCGAAAGGCACTCCTTATCAGGCTGCAGTATTTATGACGTTTACACGGGGAGATTGAAATATTTAGTACACGCACTTGACTGAAAAGGTCACGTATTACTGTATCTAAGCTTGTGCCATAAACAATGGTTGAAACGTGCGTCTGTAAATGACGAATAATGGGCTGCCTTATCTCGAGCCCCGAAGTACAATATTATGCTCAGTTGTCGGGCCATTGTGTACTTCCCGACAATTTGTTGCGTCTCCGTCACAATTAATGCACGGCTTGTTCCCGCATTTGTAAGTGTTTGGACGAAACGTCCTATCACGATTAGTATTTTCTTTTGCTACTCATTTCGTACTTTTGCGACTTGAAACGGATTCGTTCGTTTTGCCACTTCGGTTTCGATCCTAATGACAAAATGCTTTTACCGTTAAGAAATCCCATAATCGCGACTCGTTTTGCAGAATCGTTTTGATGTACGCCAATGGCTTAACGTTCATTGGTGTTGGCCTGCTGTTGAGTTTTATCGACACATAAATTGAATACGAATGCAGTAGTCAATGGTCACAGAGTATATGAATGAAAGTCGTTAAATCCATCCGACAGGTAAAGAGTACTCGTATTATAAAAAGTTGTTTCAAGTAAACAGTCTGTAAAGATATTCAAATTTCTAAAGTAATTGTGGTATTCGGGTGCACATGAAAGCGCTTGTTGTATGTCGTTATCAATTTAATGTTAAAGAAGATGTCTCCAAGAAATGTATTAAAGCCGGGTTTGGGGAGTTTTATACTCCTCACTAAAAAAAATGTGTTAGGCAAACGAATACCTATCGCTGGGTAGTTAATTGAAAAGTAATGAAATGAACTATTTTTTTAATTACATACATCTAGTTTATGTAGTTAATTTTACTACTTTCATTTATACTGATAGTAGTTAAATTTATTTAAATATTAGTTTCATCCTAGTACAGAAATGAAAGTTTACGTAAGGGAAAGAGATCTCATACGGTCCGTTAGTACCATACTGACGGCCCGTGATTCTCATAAATTGAGCTTCTGTCTGAATTGATAAAAGTGTGACTGGAACGCTGCCATAACGTTGACGATTTGGCCACAGGTTTCATCTGTACTTCTCATTTTATTCCAAGGTCCAATTATATTTTAACAAGAGTGACAATTCATCCGTGAAGCTTCATTTAGATTTTTTGTTAGCAAAAAAAAGGACGACCCATCGTATGACGTTGATTTTGGTTTCTGAATCTACCAGAAACTGTAAACTCAAGAAACAAGTTGATTTTTAGCATCTGCATAGCCGTTGCTACTGAGGTAGTCGGGGTTATACTACCCTTCACTTTCCTTTATATTTAAAACATATTCTAAACTGTTTTGCTTTAAAGTTACTCTATTTCTTTAAATAATTACATTTTGAAGTCCGATATGAAATGTGAGTTTTATTTTTTATTTACTTTCTAATCATATGAGTTCTTCGTTTATATTGATATTTTACAGACTTTAGTAGATGTGATTAATATGAATTACATGCATCAAATGTAATTAAATTAAAAATCTGATATTCAAAACTTTTAATATCCTCTTGGACGGTTCTCTTCCATAACGAAAGTCGGGCAAAATTGGTATTTCGATTACATCATGATAAATCGGGTAATCAATTTTCAATCAAGCGAATCACTACTTATAGGTGAGCAAAGTCTCATTACGCCTGATCTATCCACCATTTAATCAACGGCGTTTTACGCTTAGAAAATCGAACCTGTAATCAGGATCCTTCACTAAAAGGTTCGCGTGTATCTATCATCACCGTCTTGAAAAGTATTTGCACTTTCCTAAGGTTAATTGATATATAATCGTTTAATGAAAGAAATAAAAATTGTAAACGTGCTGACAACCACAAATTTCTATGAACGAGTACGCTTTTAACCAAACAATTTAATTCGAAACTTATATCCACAGAATATATTATGCAAAATTAAGAAAGTAAATTTAACTAAATTGTGAACTGCCTAATAGGAACTATATATTTAGAATTTTTTACAGCTGTATTTGGAACTTTGTATCCTTCATTTTTATTAATTATAAGAGCAAATTATTTATGTTTCCCCGAAAATTGTAATCTTTAAAATTCTATCTGAAAATATAAAAAAAAAAGAATTATCGAATGCGAACTCCAGTATAAAACTCTTTCATCGAAGAAATATAATTTGATATTTGAAACAAAACAGCAATAGAATATATTGGGATCTGATATAGTAAAAATAGTCTTGAGTAATACAATACAAAAATCGAAAATAAAATTTGTCGATTAATAAGCAAATGTGTAAGAAGTCAGCAAGAAATTTTACAGAAAAGTTTACTGAAAGAAAGGAGATTTGAATACAGCTCAAAGTAAATAATGATTTACCTCAAAATTTCCCTAAACCCATTCTCATTTCATTCTATTGCTATCAGTAAATAAACATGATCAAGCATAATTTATTGGAATAGTAAAAATACATTTTTACTAATTAATAATAATGTATTGATTTGCAATGTTGATTGTATGATCACTGGGGTTTGGATTCCAATACTTAATAAATTTTGTTTTATGTTGAATATTCGCTCGGTTTTATCTGACTGTCGGTGAAATGGTAATTAAAATAATTGGGTACATGTGCGTTGAATTATGCTTGTATTTTAATATATACAAAAAAGGATGAGGTATACATGTACCCAATTATTTTATTTCCTATTTCTCCCTCAGAGGTATTTGACATAGCGAATATGTACAATATAATACTATTACTTTTATGCTAGAGTAACAATATTCTCTTAACAATGTACTTAACCATCATATATACCCGGGTATTCTTTATTTAAAATAATTAATCCGTAACTATTGATCTTGTACTGACGGCAACTCAAACTTGAATAGTAAACGAGTTATTTTTTTGCGCTATAAAAACAATGTAGTTTGGACGACTATAGTCAAAATGTTTAATTTAATTTAATCTTTCATCTCAAGGACAACCAAATATTGGAAACGTCTCCAAATAAGTAAATGTCTCCAACAGCCAAAAGGCATCTTGAAGAGCTCTTTCCCCATAGAGCATATACCTCTTAAAGATGTCGTCCAGAGCTCAGTCGAAAGATATCTCCAAAAAGACCTCTTGAAAAGGTCTGAATTATGATAATATATAAAAGGAGCTCTTAAAGATGTCGTACTTAGGACTTAAAATCGTAATCTCGAAGAGGTCTTACGTTCGAGGTTTTAAATATATCTCGTTTTGGACGATCTCTCTTTTAGTAAAGGGATTTCCATAGGTGAGACCTGTACTTGTTCCCGAGACCGATAGGTGGCTGTTGAATCCGAAAATGTTCGCACCGAATCTCAAAAGGCGCATCGCTGAATACGCGTGTGTGGTAAAAAAAGAGTTTTTTTATATCAATGTGAATGCGGACCTCGTTTTCGTAGTTTACGTCATATTAGTAAAGAAAACTTTTACGCACTTGCATCGAAAACTATTAATTTAGTCCTAAAGTGGCCGATGCAACGAAGAAAGGAGAATCCGTATTATTTTAATGTACGGCCAAAGAAAGTTAATATTATTAATTTTTAATGAACGGAAATACAACACTGGCTCAATGTGCGAGCCACAGACAGCTGTTTTTCATTTGGCCCAAATTCGCAAATCCGAATTTATGATGGACAATTTAGAAAAAATAACTTTTTTATATTATCGTTATTTAATTAATAATTTCTAACAATTTTGAAACACAACACAACAGTGAAAATTGTAGCAGTTGATAATTAGATTTATAATTTGACATTTGATTTCTGAAGAGAAAACAGCGCAATATAGATGTTACATATACTTCCATGGAGAGATTAGCGTGGAGACAGATGTTAAACTTCAGACTTGTTAAATTATCGAATTTATAGCATAGATTCGTGTTCAGCAATCCTAAAAATCCGTAGAAAGTATGTCTTTGGTGTAACATCTTATACTTTGCTTAGTATTCACCATGGTAAATGCATTCCCCTATTCTTCGATTCTATAGTGCACCGAGGCGATGAATAGTAATTAATTAATTAAATAACTCACCATCTGAGCGCTCTGTTGATATTTTAATTTGATTATTTAATGCAAGCTATTTTTCAAAGAACAATGGAAGCCCGAGGGAATTTAATTACGTGATGGGGATAAATGTATGATTTTTAGACCGCATTGCTAATGATGTGTTTTAATTTCTTCAACTGGATTACACGCTAAGTTTGATTTAAATACCCCATAAATGGAACTTATATCATATGTATTTACTATAAATAATTTTTTTAAATAGTGTATTTATTATAATTAATCTTCTCCATAATTACATATAATCATTTTGTAATAAAGCAAACTACAGATCCAAATAAGAGATATGCAGATAACTGCGAAATATTTTATAGATTCGTAGGTAATGCTTGTAGCAAACAGAAAACTAAGAGGGAAATGTTAAACCGTTCGGAATTCCTAAGTAAAAGAAGAACAACAAATATTTTTTCATTACGCTCTCGTTTTGTTTATTCTTTCATTAGCAAATTCAGTTTTCACCGTTTCAAACGCTATTTTTGCATTCGTGACCGAGAAGACGTCGTTATACATATTTTCTGATATCGTTTCTCTGAAGTAGTAAACAATTATTTAATGCCTTCTGCGTACAAGGCATACGAAAAGTAGGAAGTATAATTTCTTGAACTCTAAAACGGGTCTGTAAAAGATTTGACGTTTATGTGCTTCATAATCCTTTCGCCCTCTTGTTCTTTTGTCCAAATTTAATTTAAAATTCTTTCTCTCAGAGCAAACCACTTTATGAGGTACGTGTTCAGACAATTTATTGGTATAACTATTTTAAAACATGTTATTAACTTTTCTTGTTGCTAATCGATCTGATGACTAAATTTAGTGCAACAAAACATATACCGATTTTTTAAATAGATAAATGATTTATACATTTGGACATGTCATTCGGCAATTTTGAAGAATACTTTAAAAAAAATCGTTTAATACTTATAGTGTATAGTTCAAGTTCCTTATTGGAATTTTTTGGGTTCTATATATGCAAAAGTGACTCTAAATTTCAACGTCTTAATAGGACATGATGCCTGGTTTCAATGGTTCATTAAAGCAGCCTTTCAATAGTTCCCGGCCACAAGCAGGTGTAGTTCCGATTATGGATTTCCTTGCCTGTTTCTCTTGTAATCTTCTTGCTTCGTCCGTTGATCTTTAGCAAGAACAATGGTCCAAATTTGTGATATTCAAGTGTTTAGAATATGACTGTTATATTCGGGCCTGCGGAAAAATAAAATCTAAAAATTGGATACTTTAAATTTTATTTTAATACTTTTTATTCGTAAAATTGTTCAAAACGAATTAAATATACTTGAAATACGACAACCTTAAGATCCTTTATAATATAAGAGCGGTTTCAATTTTACAGAAATTTCAGCCAATTTCTGCAATACGAATTTCGTTTTTTAATTTCACATGCGAATTGGAATAAGTTTCTGGTGATTCTCCTGGTGTCAGTGATAATCTCATCGAATAATACAAGCTGGAAAACACAGAGATTTATTCGATTATAAACTTATGGTAAACTCATCCAATCGTTAAAAAGATCTTAATCCATTAACCCCTTCGCTGTGGATGTCAAAGATTTTTGACATTTCGGACTTTTCTTTGACTGCGGCAAAAACGCAAATCTTTGTTATGACATAAATACAAACGAAGTCAATAATGTATCTAATTTAAAAACTGGATCATTTTTAGATAGTCTAAGGCATATCGAATAATATGCCGTTGCCTTTTCGCAAAAATATTATTAAAAAAAGATACAAGTTCTTAAAATATGTTGATTTTCGGATTTTTTAAAATCTTTGTCGTGGCTTACAAATTTTCCAAGAATCGAATCATTTTGCTTCAAAATTTTCTACTCAGGGGTTTTCGAGTTCACTGGTTACAAATATGATGATGTAATTTGAAAATTCAAAGTGGCGGATCCGATATAGCGGACAAATTTTTCAAAAAATGATGTTAGCCTTCCCTCATGAGTTTCGATATATGGAACAATATTCGGAATATTCGGAAAATAATAAACTCTGTAAATTATTTTTAAAAACTAAAAACATAGATTTGTAGCTGAAGAATCAAAGAAGTTTTTGGTACAAATAAAAAATTCGGTATAAATAGTTTATAAATAATCACGGGAGTGTTCATATAGCTCTAACAATCTGCTGCGAGCAGCATTGTTGTCAGGCAATAAATCGAGGTGTCTGCGCTCTACGGGAAAACAATGAATAACAAAGTGTCGTAATTTTGAACATACAAAAACTGATATAAGATTCGTAATCACTTTGAATTTTGATTAAGGCGTCCGCCATATTGAATCCATATTTTTGAATTTTCGAAATTTGACTTCAGATTCGTAATCAGCGACCCTGAAAACCACCGCGTAACAGTGACAAACGAAATGATTGGAATTTAGAACATTTGTCGGCCATATTGAATCCGCCATTTTACATTTTCGAAATCTGACTTCAGATTCCTATTGAGCATCTCAAAAACGCCCATATGTCAGTTTTTTTGCCGCACTTTGGGCAATTTTTGTGAAATTCTTGCCACAGCGAAGGGGTGAAGGACTAATCGGATGGTTTTTCATATCCTTTTTCAGCATCAGTGTTATTATGTATTGCAGACATTGAACAAATTCTAAACCAATCATTTCTTATATCGGAAATTTATCGAACTGTACGAATCTGCGAAAAAATTCCTTGAATTATTTTAAAAAAATTCCAGTTCAAGTTCAATTTTTTACTTTCATTTTGTATTTTCATAAAAAAAGTTATTGATCTATTTAAAAAAAAATATATAAAGAAAAGAGAAATGGCTCTGTACAATTAAATGGCAAGAAGGGGTGGGGGGGGGGGGGAGAGCCGGGCAATGGCGACATTTTTATACTCTTTTTTTTTATGAGTATTTAAAGGCTATAAGTCTTATATATAAACGATTATGAAAATTCCACAGCATTTTTGTTTGTGTTGTAGATTGCGAGTTTTCTGTTACCTTTCTAAATTCAAAATAGAAGGCTAAAACCGGCGGACAATCAGTTTTGATTCCTGTTTTGACGTTTTTGCCGAGCAAATCACGATCTTTTTATCATGCACTCTTTTGATTTCTGCAACCAAATTTTTTTCTCACGACAGAAACTCGTATGCGTGCTCAGAAATAATGTAAATTTTACACGAAAAATTACTAATTTTTTGTTCATGGTGAAGAAGGAAAGACTGGATATTTTAAGATTTTTCGAAAAAAAATGAGGACAGATTCGAAGTGCCGGGAGTTGACCCTCGTTGAAGACGTCGAATAAAAGCAAATATTTAGTTATTATTTAATTACAACAAAAATACATGTATTTGAATTGAAAATGTTCGAGCAATAGCAACATATTTTGATGCCTGAAAAACGTTTCTAATTCTGAGTATTAAAAAAAAATATACATCTACTCTTATTTAAAAATATTTACCAAGAGTGGGAATACATCATTTACGGTTCGCCGTATTGAACTTAAACAATCAAAAAACAAATTCATAATCTCCAACGAAAAATACCCTTGATATATTACGACAATTAAAAATCAATTAAATTTTATTGGCCCCCATTTAGGTCCGCAATTCTAATAGAAAATCTAATAGAAAATTGATAATGTTTGACCCAAAAAACTCTTATATATAAATTATTACGAAAATTGAAACGCAGTTTGAAACATATAACAACATATGCGTTATCAGGGGTAAATAATTCAGAATATCAGATTATGTAAGAAAATCTGTTTTGAAAATAGTTATTTTCGGAAAAATCGAGAATAGCGGCAAAATTACATCATGCCGCCGCCTCTATTTGTTGTTAAAGCTATCGTGGAATTAAAAATTTTACACCGTACATTTTAACTTTTCAGGCCTTCGAACGCCCGATTTGTATTTGCAGTGATCTCTTTATCCGATTACAATAAAAAAATGTTGCCAAAACAAATATTTTGGTAAAAACCCGACCTTTTAAAAATAATCGAAAGTAGTAAATTGGATTCACATTTTTTGAAACTTTAATGTTAGATTCGTAAAGCTCAATCAATTCCCCATAAGAAATTATTAGTTTAGAATTTTTTCGATATCGGTATTACATAACACAAAGAAGTTGAAAACTGTTATGAATACCTATCCGTTTGGTCGTAACAACACTGATTGACAACATTTTTCCGTTTGTTGCCTTTGACAATCGCAACATTATTTCCGAACAGATTTTTCGTGCTGAAAACGACGCACGGCGCGGCTAGCAGAAGTCTTATTACGTCAGATTTTCGAGAAAAGTGAGGTTAAATGTACGTTTTGGTCATATTTCGATTTATTTTAAATAACTTTTAACTTTACTATTCTCGAATATGGCACATGATAGGAAAATTCTGCTAACGCCATTCTGTTCAGCTTGAAAAATACATTTGAAAATGATACAGCTATTGCCAAAACTAAATTCTCTCGGAACATGGCCGAAAACCCACATTTTTACAAATGTTAACCTCACTTTTCTCGAAAATATGACATGCTAGGAAAATTCGTTAGAGCCATCATTATTTTCAGCACGAAAAATCTGTTTTGAATTGGAAATAATATTGTGATTGTCAAAGAAAATCAGTATCGGACAGTGAAATGAGTTCACTATGCCAAACAAAATGTCCAATCAATAGCAGCAAACGCGATAGCTATGACAGCTAGTTTAAGATACTAACAATCAAATTATTTGCATTCTACGTTTTCACCTATATATGCAAAAAATGTACATTCAAATAAATATTTTATCTCTGTAAATTCCATGTATAACATTTGTTGATGCGTATACTTTCTGTCGTGAAGACTTCAAGGGGTTCACCACACGAGATGTTATTTGAAAGTCATTTTTGCTTGCTTGCAGATGCCCTAGGAAACTGTCCACCAGTTCAGCCACCGCAATGGGGATCAGTGCGGGAAAGAGTATTGAAGGATGGATCTTTAGAAACCGTGTATTCCTGTGAACCTGGCCGACGACTAAAAGGACACAAAATACTGACGTGCACTGCGGACGGCTGGAATCATCCTACTCCAATCTGCATTCCTTATGGTAAATTATTGCTTGATTTTAATGTTTTTTCAGTTTTAAATAATTTCCTTGATTAGAGAAAAGGTTGTAATGCTTCACATTTACTATAAAAATTCCTTGGTTTCTGCAACCCTTTAACGGAGAAATGTTCAAGCTACATTATTGTATTATCCCTTTAACCTAATCTCTTTCCAATGTGTCCATTTTGATCATAAACGTTGAACAAGAGATTTTTAACTCTTTTCGACCATAAAGAAAAACTGATAAAATCAAAGTCCGCTATTGGCCGCTCTGTTGTCGCAGATTTTTCTGATTTTCGAGATGTATTTTTTAAGGGAAATTGCGCTTTAAAAAAAAACCTTAACCCTTTTGTGCCTCCGAAAAACCTAGTGGCTGGATTTTGTCTGAACTTCTTACTCGGAGGTTTTTGAGATCATAGATTTTAATTGTGGAATTATATTTAAAAAATCCAAAATGGCAGATCTAATATGGCGGAGTTTTTAAAAATAGTGTGCATTGATTAAAACTTTTGCAAATATATCCGCCATTTAGAATTGTTAAAATCTGACTTCAGTAAGAGTGACGTCAACAACACTAGTGTAGGAAGTTTTAAGCAAATTGATGCACGTTTTTAAAAAACTTATTCTCCGTATTGGATCCGCCATTATTAATTTTTGAAATCCGTTTGAAGATTCGTAATAGGAGACCTGAAAAACTTCTAAATGGCAGATTTTTACCAAATATAAATACTTTTTATAGTCTTTGAAAAATATTGAAGAAGCCATTTTGAATTTTAAAATGTTGTCTCCAGATTAGTACTCAACCCCGAAAAACATAAGCAGCCGCTGTATTGAAAACAATTAATACTCAAATGTTTATAAAATGTCCAAGATATCATAAAATTTTTTAAATGAATTGTCAATATTGTACACATTTTTAAAATAATTGTGATTGAGATACGTAATTTACTACTTTTTATATGAGACATTGACCATTTATTAACGAAAAATGTGCATCGTAATGATTTTTTTAATTTGTAACAATTACATAAAACTTTATAAGTGGGACATATATGTCCTGGAGACAGGATCTCTGATCTCAGACAAAGTTTTAAACTGACAGCAAAAAGTAAAACCAACCAAAAACTTAATGTTGCAAGTTCAGTAAAGGGAAAAGAATATTTTCACACAAACAGCCCCAAGCCTCGGTTCCACAATCGCAGACTTAGTCGGAAACAGATTGTAACGATAAACCGATGTAAGGCCAATCACTATCATTTATCGGTCTCACTCGCGCGACTAAACATGGTTTCCGACGCCCAATGTACATGTAAAAACGGCAGTCAAGATCTCGACCATATTGTATGACAATGCGACTTGTACAATAAACAACGAGCGAAACTAATCATTGAGTTGCAGAAAAAACAAAATGCAACTGCCGATTATAACGAGCTCTATTCTTAGTAAACCGAACGATCCGATGTGTAGTAGTCTTCTAAAATTTTTTCAGCAATGTAAATTAGAAATATAATTTTAAATACAATGTAGCTCTGCGCCAATAGGTAAATTTGGATGTAAAATACCACCAATGTAAAGCCAAATGACCCAAATAGGGTTGAAAAAGCTTAAAATAACAAAAAAAAAATTTGCATCGAGTATTTCGTATCAAAATCGAAGTTCAAAAAAAATTGAAAGGTACATGTCCTACTATTTTCGAGGTCGCTTTTCAAGATTCCAAGTTCACAATTCAGTTTCAGGAATTTCATATGACGCCGAATTTTAATACAATTTCAAAAAAGTGGGAAATATTTATACTTAACAATTTTTTTCGAGCTATAAAAATATTGAGATTCTATTGAAACTATGAACTAAGATGCACAAAATATTTGAATGAATACAACAATGAAAATTTTGTTGAAAAATTTCTGGACGCACTTTTTTAAAAATGGCTAGGAATGAAAAGTTCTTAGAATTCATAGAAAGATATAGTGGAATTTTCTGAGAATTTTTTAATGGTATTTTAAGATTTTTTTTTTCAATATTTTTTTCAAAATTTTAATTTATTTATGAAAAATTCCGAAATAAATATAATATATTCTGTGATGAATTCTAAGAGCTTTTTGTTTTTTGCAAATTTTTCCAAAAGTTGATAGGTTAGGTTAGGTTAGGTTAGACTAGGTTAGGTTAGGTTAGGTTAGGTTAGTTTTTGAAGAAAAGAATTTCAAATATTATAGTTTATGATTTTTTTTCTCGAAAACTTTTGTTTCTGAATTCAAATCAAAAAGATTTGCGAATGAATTGAAAATAGGATTTCATATAGTCAACGTGTGTGGAAATCCATTAAAATGCAACAATACCAAATATTGGTGGATACTGACATCAATCAATTCGTCGATCATTCCTAAAGTTCCATTTCTGCGAAATTCTTTACCCTGAAAAACAGCGAACACAAAGAAGAAATAAATACTTCGTTTGTGTTTTCGCAGAAATGGAACTTTAGGAATGATCGACGATTTGATGACATCTTTCAGTGGGCATCATTGTTTGTTGTCAGTATCCACCAATAGTTGGTACTGTTGCATTTTAATAGATTATTTTTGCTGGATTCTTAATTCATCGACACCGCCGGGTCTCAGAGGTTGCAGACTCGATTGCAGAACACATCGCCAAATGCAAAACTACCTCCAGGATATTTCCACACCCTTTGACTGTGGTATCAGATTTTCAATTCATTCGGTGATCTTTTCGATTTGAATTCAGAAACAACAATACATAATTCGTATGTTAATGTACAAATTTTATTCAATTTTGGTAAAAAATGTATTTCCTCCAAATTGTACAAATATGTATTGTTGTTGCTGATTTACTTCCTAATTAATTCATCATTTCTTTTTATAGAAATATCTTCAGTAAATGGTATTTGTCAATGCAGTGTAGATTTTAATTTCATAACATTTTATAAAATGCTTATAAAAATATACTAACTTTATAAATACTTTATAACTATTTTATAGAAGCATTTCTTTATATAAGTTTTATACAGTTTTTATATAGTAACTTTATAAAAATTTTATACAATTTTTATAAAACTTTTTCACCTGGGTCAAGTTTCCAGAAATGGCGACAACCATTATGAAATGATAATATTGCATGTCTTGTCGCTGCATTTATGTCCATTTATTTGACAATTTTAATACGACTATCGTATGGTTTTTATACTATTGTAAAATCCCAATACATTTGAAGCGCATCTTTTTTGTTATTTTGCCCGGAAAGCATACATCAACGAATAACAGAGAAGGTATTCGGAACTGCACTCTGTTTTTAAATCACACTGATTACGAGAAATCGTTCATTTAATCGACAAGCTTGATTCGAATCATATCGAGATATCGCACTCATTGGTCATTCTGGTTTTTTTGATCTGCAATTCCCGAAGGATCAACTCACTCGACGCCCACTAGTATCTGCCGATCAACGATGCATTTTCGATACTTCGTTCAGAGACTTTTGCTGGCATTGGCTGACGTTCTCCAAAATGAATCGCTCGCCGCTTTGATTTACTCGTGTATATATAAATATACACACACAGACACACGGTAAATTGCGAAACGATCTATCGATCGTCCTGGTTCGTGCGTAAGCTATCACTCGCAATGTCCAGCTGTGCTTTGTCGCCGGAGCGGCGTATTTGTTGCCTGCGTTCAGCTGAACGGTACCGTACCAAATCTGCCGCCCGGTGCATCGACCGATAACCATCTGTTGGTGAGACGAGTCTTCATCAAGTCACACCGCTCGTCGATTCGTCAGCGGTTTTTCCGGCAACGCCAATTTTACGACTGAAACAAAAAATCTTCCAATCACATAAAAGGAGTTCATTCCTTTTTGACAACTGACTGTATATATGCGCTTTATAGTTCCTTCATACTATTACAATAGCCTGTGAAAAAGTTAATTATATAAAATTTGTGACCTTAAGATTTATGAGAATAGTCCTTGTATTAGAGGAAAAGCGGCCATTGCGGGTCCTAGATGCCGGTAACTGCTTTGCGATATTTTATTTTATATTTCTCTTTAAATAGTCCTTATAGTAATAATTTTATATTGGTCCTTAGAAATTATGTTACTAATTTGATTGCAGTAATGGAGAGTTCAATTATTTAATCCATTAATGATCAGAATTACATAAAATATTAACGCCAATGTTTCTCGTATAGCTTTTAAATGTACTTTTCTTTTTTTCTTTCGGTTTTTTTTTATATGACTATTAAATTTTTCAAAATGACCACGGAAACGCAAGAAATACAGCAAAACTTTTGCTTCCAAAGAATCTATCATTTTTATACGAAAATATTATTCAATCTTATTGAAACCGTGGATCGGGTTAAATATATACTTGTACATTAAAGTCTAAAAGGCATAATTTCATCATTCAAAATGGAAATTTCACAATGGCGTTTTAAACTGAAAAAAAGTATAGGATATCGAATTTCTCTATATTTTTTCTGTTAAATAACGAGAAGTAAGGATCATATACGTAAGTGTTAATTTTGTTCACGACTATGAAGTTAGAATTTCATAATTCAAAATGGCGCCGCAAAAATATGCTGGAGGTATCTTTATAAATACATCCTTTCTGCAATAAAAATGCAGAAAACTGAGAATTTATTTGTTTTTTTATGAAATGGTTATAATTGAGATCGCCATTTCAGAATAGCGGTTAAAATATGGCGTACAAGTCTAAGAAACTTCATTAGTTATGCAACAAAATATACAACTTAATTGATACATCATATCAGTCGCTTACTACGAATCTGAGTCTGAAAAATTCAAAATGGCGGAATCACTTTCATAAATATGTCCATTCTAACTAAAAACTCTTGAAATTGAGGATTGAGACAGATTTTAGTGCTTACGAATCTAAGTTCATCATTTAAAAATTGTATATCATTTGAAGCAATGCGCACGATTCTGAGTTCGAAATTAAAAACTTAAAAATACTTTCAGAGATTTATATAAATGGTCATCATCGCATATTTTTTGTTTAACTACTCTAGTGTCTCATCAGGCGTTGTCCGCCACAACTGATGCGCCATTTTAAATCTAAAATGACGGCCTCTGTCAAAGTGCTAAAGCAAATATGTTTACAGTGGAGTCCAGCTATTACCCACTCGGTTCCTCGCTTTCCCCTCCCGTCTCGTTATACTTACCAAAAGAAGGGAAGCGCCACTGCTTCCACTCCCGTCAGTCTCGTCATTCTCGTGACGTCACAGCAGGCCCTTCCTGAGTCCCCAGCCCGCAAGGTGGGGGAAAAAGAGAGCGGCGAAATGTAAATATAGCGAGACGCAACTATACCATGACTCTACTGTTCTCTATTTTATGTATTTTGACCAGGAAAAGATATATGGGGGATTCTCCGAAAAAAGAGCCACCCTGGAAATTTTTTGTTCCGATTTTTTTAACAATCACATATATTGTTGTATATATCGATCTAAGATCTTTGGCCGAGTTATAGATTTTTTGCATCATAGGTTGATTGTTTATGTAAAAAAAAAATTTCAAAAATTTATATCTCCGAAACGGATCGATGGATTTTCATAAACCAAAGCACATTTTGTTCAGAATTTCTCGAAGTTTGAAATGAAAAATGGTTGAATATGAAAAAATAAAATTTCGACCCAAAAAATGCTGAATAATGTTTTTTTTTTTTGTTTTTAACCCCCCCCCCTACGATTTTTTTCAAAAGTATCTCAAAATGTTCCTCATTTCATCACCTTTTAACCCTAGCAATGGCGTTTTGGGACAGGAACAATTGTTCGTGCTACAGGAGATTATGTGACGCAGCGCAGCGTGCAGATCGTGCTCTGCACGCTGTTCTGGAAGCTTGCATAAATGGATATGAAAATCCTGAAGCCCTACCTTCTAGTACATAAAAAAATTAATCTAACTGTGATAGTCGCGTCTCCTAAAAAGCTCATCCGCCAATTTTTGAAGTCATTTCATTTAAAAAAAACGTGTATTTTTTTAGTTTTTTGCATTTATTTTGAAAAATAGGCATACGACGAAAAAATGCTTCCAACAAAAAATGTAGAACATATAATTTTCTACAAAAAAGGTGATATACATTTTTTTCGTAATCGCAACAGCAAGCCCGTAAATGAGTGAAATTTTACAAATACTTATGCAAATAATTCAATATGTATAAATAATGGAAATACATATAGTCAAAAATCATGTATAATAAAATTAATGTTTTTTACGATTTAAAAACGATTCGGGATTTTTTGCCTACCTAGTACCTGGTAGAAACCATCATGGAAACTTTCATTACTCGTTTTCGGGCTTTCTATTGCGATTACGAAAAAAATGTATATCACCTTTTTTGCAGAAAATTTTATGTTCTACATTTTTTGTTTGAAATGCAAAAAACTAAAAAAATATACATTTTTTTAAATTAAATGACTGCAAAAATCGGCGGATGAGCTTTTTAGGAGACGCGACTATCACAGTTAGATTAGTTTTTTATGTGCTAGAAGGTAGGGCTTCAGGATTTTCATATCCATTTATGCAAGCTTCCAGAACAGTGTGCACAGCACGATTTGCACGCTACGCTGCGTCACATAATCTCTTGTAGCACGAACAATTGTTCCTGTCCCAAAACGCCATTGCTAAGGTTAAAAGGTGATGAAATGCGGAAAATTTTGAGATACTTTTGAAAAAAATTGTAGGGGGGGGGGTAAAAATAAAAAAAAAACATTATTAAGCATTTTTTGGGTCGAAATTTTATTTTTTCATATTCAACTATTTTTCATTTTAAACTTCGAGAAATTCTGAACAAAATGCGCTTTGGTTTATGAAAATTCATCGATCCGTTTCGGAGATATAAATTTTTGAAATTTTTTTTACATAAAACTTTGACCCCTTACAGTATGGCAACCTATGATGCAAAAAATCTATAACTCGGCCAAAGATCTTAGATCGATATATACGACAATATATGTGATTGTTAAAAAAATCGGAACAAAAAATTTCCAGGGTGGCTCTTTTTTCGGAGAATGCCCCATATGTGGCAAGGTTCGTCCGCCATATTTGAGCCGCCATCTGGATATTTAACACATTAACCTCATATTACTACTCATTACCTAAAAACATAAATTCTCAGATTCATGCATTTCTATCCAGAAAGAACGTATTTGTCAAGATGCGTCTGCAATATTTTTGTGCTGCCATTTTCAATTTTCAAATTATAACAAGAAATTCTTGATTAAATGGAACTCTTGCTCATGTGAACATCATTTCTAGTTACGTCACAAAACTAAAATATTGGGAATCCGATATTCTATAAATTATCCCAATTAAAACCATCACTATACATCCGCCATTTCGAATGTTGAATTTATGCTTCTTGGAATTTAAAGTATAGGTCATTATTCCACCCGATCTGCGGTTTCAATGAGTGTGAATACCGTTTTCATATAAAAATGTAAGATTTTTTGGAATTGAAATAAAAAAGTTATTTTATTATGCCATTGAATAAACGGCAAAAATCAGTAGTTAGGGTAGGAAAAACGGGCCAAAGGGAAAAGTGTTGTTGCAATGCCCTCTTTCGAATGTTCACCAAAAAAACACCCTAGTTTCAAAATCCTACACTATCCGCCGATTGTATTATAATATTTATTAATTAATTATTATTTATTTATTCAAATTTTCTTGAGATTACTGCAGTTTTTAGATATAGTTCATGAGAAGCCCATAAATATGTTCATTAGAAATACCGTAAAAAACTGGGTATATTAACGTTAAAGTTATGTGCCTATTTTTTCTGAAGGATTTAACACGTAATGAAACTCCGTGGTACGAAATTTGTCTGCGGAAAGGAGTAATGCAAAATGGTCGTTTACGTCCTTAGACGTAAAATGTTTTTTTCAATTCTGCTGAATCGAAGAATATATTTCATCTAATATTTATTTCTACAATAAGACACCGTCACCCTCCTGATTAAAAAAATTTGGTAGTAAATAATAGTAAATAATGCATTTTTATATTTTGTTTGTTTATTATTTTAGATTAGTTTTATTTTTAAATATACATGACCTGGTACAAATAACTAAAAGCTGAGTTCCTCACTAGTTTAAACATACATATATGCATCAGCGATTAATATTTTTAAAGTTTATAAATACGATTTACTGATATAAGTTTGTTTATGAACATTGGACCATTTGTATTTGTTTTTTTCGTTTTTATGTAAATAAACTCACTTTAATGCAGACGATATTAAAATTCATGATTATTTTTAGAAACATTCCGTTACAAAATTTCCAATAGCTTTACGATTACCATTAATTAAATACGTGCCACGCGCAGTTACAGTATCGTTTAGTTTTTCTGCGCAGTTATATGCAGTTAAATTGTTTACAATGATCGGGTAAATATATAAATATATATTTAGGGAGTGTAACGTTGAATATATAAAAATACTCGATGCTTTATGGTTATCTACCCTTACTAAAGTTGATTAAACCTTTTCTAAGTTAGATTTGGACCTTATCAGCAGTCAAATTGACTTTAGCATTCGGAACAGTAACAAAAGTGTACTGAGAAACTCCACTTAAATAAATAAATATATATATATATTGCTCCAAGACCGACAAGTAGCATCTATAATGCCACTAGAGAACTATCTATAACTAGTAAAAGTGGCATTAGATACCATTTGTAGCAGTAAATTATTCGTCCAGGACGTTAAGCAGTATTTAATGCTATTATGAAAGTATTTAATACTGCAAAAGCCAGCATTATATAATATTTATGACGTAATTAAATATGATCCAACGTCTATTTTCTCAGTGTGCGGTTTTCAAACACATACTATTATAATTGATGTGCATTTAAATGCTAGTGTTGTTCAAATTTGATCACCTACTCACACAAGTATTACCCATTCAATATCAACTGCAATTTACATTCAAGATTACATTTATAATTAACAGTAATGTGAAATATCACATGTTGCATTGAAATAAAATAATTCCAGAATGCAAAATAGCATTATTAATTAAAAAATAATGTGTTTCATATATAATTAATTCGTATCGTTTGTTAATGTATTAAATTATAAAATAATGTCATTTAATTCGGTATACGTAATGTATATACGAATGAAATAATAAAATACACCGTTCCAAACACAAACATGAGTTTTTCTCATTGGTCCTTATATGCAGTAGTTTTGACTATTTGTTCAGATTCAACATTGAAATGTTTATGCTTACTATACAGTAGAGTCCCGGTATAATTGCATCTCGCTATATTTACGTCCCAACATATTTATCCGCTTACATCCCGTTATATTTGTCTCTCCGCTCTCTTTTCCTCCCACTTTGCGGGCTGTGGCCTTAGGAGGGGCCTACCGCGACGTCACGAACATAGCGCGATTGAGCAGAGTGGGAGAAGCGGCGCTCCCTTTCTTTTAACGAATGTAAGGAGACGGGAGGGGAATGCGAGGAACCAAATAGATACCGGGACTCTACTGTATTTATTTTAAATTTAGTAATAAGAAAATTAAAATTGGAGTGTTTTGAAGATCGTATTATATTTATGATAATTGGAATAAACGTTTAGTATAACATTCCGAATGAGGAGATTCCACCTGTATTTCGTATAATATATAAGAGTTTATATCTATAATGAGACTGCTTTTAAGTTTTGCAGAAGTTTAATGATTACTCTCCATAAGACTCCGCAATAGACTGCAATAATCTTAATGTGCAAGACAATAGTCCCGTCATTAAATATCTTAAGCAGGTAACTGAAAATAATCAAAGAGAAAAAACAAATGATTTTTCACTTTTTACAAAAATTAAATTATGTGTAAACTTAGCCCCCCCCCCCCTTCCACATAAAGTAACCTTAGTGTATAGTAATAATAATTAATATTATATTTTATGGTATACATTTTTCTTTTATATATCGTCATCTACGTTTCGTGTCGTTAATTCTGCTATTATAATTGTTTTTACTTTTTGTTCACGAATACTTTAACCTAACCTATCTCTTCATGCAAATTTAGAAAATCTTAAAATATTTGCATTTTGTGTTTTTAATGTTCATTCTATAAATTTCAGTGCTCAATCAAATCAGCAATTCAAACAAAAGAACTGAATGCATACAAATCTAAAAGCAAATGCAACAGACATAAGTGTTTAGTGTTCTATTGCTTCTTAAATTCCTGCGACTAAACCTATAAAACGCAAGATAAACATCAGATATATAGGACAATTATTTTGTTGCTATAATGCCTATTTTAACGGAAATATAAATTCTAGTCCTGCAAAAAGGTGATTTCTGCTGATTTTAATTAAAATACATTTGTTCCCAATATGCAAGAATTTTCCAAACCTGAAAAATGTTTAGCCTACAAATTTAAAAGTGCTTTTTGAGATTTCTAAATGATTTAATCGTCATTACGATGTTTAAATCTGAATTGATAGTATAGAAGATATATTGCCTTCATATCATTTTATTTACTCTTAATGTATATACCACAGATGTATCTCCTAATACTGTCATATGAATTCTTAACCGTAAGAAATACAGTATCGGAAAACATAATTACGATATCGGTTTAATGCTGCATATAAGGACCGGACTACATTTTATACGATGATGCTAAAGTAAAATTGCAAAGATAACAATCACAAATCGTAAAAATAACAGGCTACTATCAAAGATCGTTACTTTCGCTATCAATGCTTGCAGAAAACTTATCTGAAGTCTGCAGCAAACAGGTAATTTAGTTTACATCATAAAACCAGTATTTACTTTAAGAAGTAACTTTAGTATGAAATTGCAGACAATAATGAAGTTATTTAAAGAAGCAAACCACAAGCTTGTCAGTTGCTTTAGTAATCGATAAATACTTTATATTAATTTTTAATAAATTTATATTTGTAATGTATACGTATATATAAAAGCAGTACTTAAGCAGAAACACCTGACTAAAAATTAACATTCTCAGATTCTCGCGTTTTAAAACTGATTGAAAGATTATACTCTAAGTAGATATTGGTCAACTAAGCGCACCCCAACCCCTCCCTAACCAAAACGTTTTCTGAAAATGTTTTTTTGCAACTGTGTTTTAAAATATTCAGTACACAAAAAATGTGTAAATAAAAAATTGTTCACTATTAATTCTGTATAGGGCAGAATCCAATGAGAGTGATCCACCAACAGCTGATCTATACATACAAGAGCCATTCACTTTTAGCGTATTCACCAAGCGACTGACGTCGCATAAAATTGAATACGATTGGAACATTTGCCTCACTTATAATTTTTCTTACATTTCGGTCAGTAAGAAATGCAAATAACATGACGGGGCGTAGTGGTTATAAGGCCCCATTTTTTTCTATTTTATATAAAATAAACATTTCATACATGAAGTGACGAACACTCCAACAAGAGCTTTATGAACTCTTAACGAATGTGATTCATCACGAAAGTTGTTAATCTTATAACGTTCCCAAAATTGTCAAAATTCTCGGTGAACTGACTAACTACTTTGTTCCGACAGTAATCTTAAACCATAACAATGAAGAGACATAAATACCACAAATCAATTTAATTCAATTACTAAAATGATCTAACATCATTTTTTTTAAAAATAATAATAACAATTGAAGGTATTATTTGGTAATTACTTATTGTAATCGGAATTTTTCTAAACATCGTTATAATGGTTCTAATCTGGTAGGACTCAATCGTTCGCAATTGCTCGAAACGAGAAATATCTCAACAAATTAATAATTGTTTTTGATACAAGGGCGAAAAATCAATTTTCACAGGTGATCATCATCATGGGCCCCAAATCGGTCACGAGGGAATCTGGTAATGACCGAACCGGTGTAACAGCTTACCTCTGATTTGAACCCTACTTTTCACCACAACTGTTTTAAAATTCGAGTGAATGCAAAAAATAGAGTAGGATTTTACAACCCTCGTTTGTCGAAAAATAATTTTCAAAATCTGAACGATTTAAAAAATATCCAAGCATTCATAGCTGGCGTAAAGTTAACTTAATTTTCGGAATCTCTTGTTAGATTTTCAAAAAAATGCAAACGTGAAAACCTATATATGGTTATTTTCAAGAAAACTTGATTGTACGTTATTTTACAAATTATTACAAATTTTTTCAGGTTGAAATAATTTCCGAATTCCTATTTAAAATAAAGAAATCGTATCCTCGAGACTGGAATCATATTAATATTTTGATAATAAAGGTGAAAGTACCCAAAATAGCCGCTAAAACGCAAAAATATCAGCGAAAAGTTGAGGATTTAAAAATGATAAACTTTTGTAAAAAATGTTACCAAAAAGTTCGTAGAGTTTCTCAAAAACTACTCTGTGAAGAAATTTTCTGTGAAGAATTTTGCAATTGAATAAAATTTTCCAAATTTTGAGATTATGAAAAGTGAATAAAAAATCTGTCCGTTTTCATCGATCAATTTTAAGAAATGATACTTTTGTAAAAAATGTTGCAAAATAAAAAGTTATTAGAATTGATGAAGGAATATGCTTAAATTTATTACGGAATTTGTTGAATACTTGGCTTACTTTTCAAAATCCCATAATTTTAATACAAATTCAGGGTATTCTTTCAACAATTCTAAAAACTTTTTGTCTATCATTTTCATATAAAAAATTGATGAACCTCTCTCCGATCCTTTATTACACAAATTTTAATATGCACATTGAAAAATTCCAGTCTCGGGGACTCGATTTCTTTACTTCAAACTGGAGTTTTAAAATTATTTCAACGTGAATTTGATTAATGCATTTTTTTTAAAATAATCGTATATAGTCACAGTTGCAATTTTTGAAAAATCAAACGAATCTAAAAGTTCAATTAATTTCACATCGAGATGCCTGCTTGGACATATTTTATAACCTTTTCTTACTCGAAATAAACCGCTGAGAACTGTAGTGAAAAATATCCATTCAGGACCTAATCGGTTAACTTTAAAATCTTTAAAAATATATAGTGGCACTATTATTTGCGATAACTATACGTCGAATAACTACTTTAAATTAGTGACATGCGCGATAATAAAGTCCAGTAATTGTTATGTCATTTTAGAGTGATGAAACATTCATTTAAATTTTCCCCAATTTAATTGCAGCAACTCTGTACCAATAACATTTACGTCAAACATTTTCATAAGTACGGTTCTAGTGTAAATTTGCTTCATTTCAGAATTGCCGTAATTGCCGCCGACCTTTTCATGAGCTGCTCATTAAATAAACATTTCCTATTAAATAAACACAATGAATAGTGGCGTTCAATAGATATGCTTCCATTCATTTCTAATTTTAAAGTACTGCAATTTAATTGGTGTCTCCATATTATTCGTACATGAAGTATTACGAGTACTATTGTATTATATAAGAATATGTAATACTTTATGTTACAACAACAGAAATACATTATTTTATACAAATATTGGATTAAAGATTTAAATAAATGGATATTTATTTTGATGGATATAATTTTAAAAAAGTACTTGCAATTATTACAATATTTCAATTAGACTAGATGCAATAAAAATGGATAATTAACCTTAGAAAGATTTTAATATAATAACTTCCAGTATTTTCTTATTTTAATAAAAAATTATATCACAGTTCACAATTTGAGATGCATATGATAAACTTCAATATGGTAGTCACAAAATTCAAAATTTCAGCTTCCAAAGGGAAAACCTGTAAGTCAAATACTTCAGTTTGATTAAAGACTTCAGGACTTTTTGAGGTATTTGAGTTGAAAAGTTAAATCGCATCTACATTCTATAGAGAATAGAATTTGGGGTTTATATTCTGTGAGTAGTAAGTTGAGAAGTAACTCCATGTTTAGAAACTGCTATAGTTGCAGTTCTCATTAATGCATTTTCGTTCCCCTCTATATCATTTGTATTAATCTACGTTTTAAAAAGACCAAAATCAAATATTGGAATATTTGCATGTATATATCGAGTATTAATTACTACAATAATTTGTACAGCAATCATTTGTGCCAGTTAAATGATAATAAAATGTTGAAAAAATGTTGGATGGCGTAGCAATATTGAGCTAAACCAAAATTCAGAATTGGAGCTGTAATTTGCAATTATAAGAAGAAACTCTCAATGATAATTAATGTAAGGAGAAATTGTAAGAGCTGATACCTGCCCAGTAATCGAAACACGATTCGAAGGTATTGGAAATTTATAAATGCTATTTCTGCCCACAAAAATTATTGAAATGCATTAAATAGGATTGAAAGTTTTAATGCAATTAAGTAACTTTTTGTCATGTATATGTGGAATGGAATATATATTTGAAAACATTCGACATTTGAATGCATTTAAATGCGTTTTAAATTATGCAATAATATTCATTTAGAAGCATTGACACTTGTCGAATTTTAATCCTGGCAAATGAAAATTAATTCAGATGTTAGGAATCCGAATTGAGGGTCATAAATAGGAATTCATTTAAATTCTTTAAGAATGGGATGAATTATAAATTAATTCACTACTAGATTTTTGAATTTGCGTTCTTAACATCTATACACTGAGAAAAATGTTAAGTAGATTCTTCGGAATCCAATAAGTAGTATTTACCGTGTGAATTTAAATGGTGGCGATAAAAATTGGAACTCATAAACTAATTTTTGTATGAATAGGTATATTTTTATTACACTTTAGAGAATATTTGTTCATAATTTCTAGACTTTTTAGTTATTAATAATTCATTGTAATCACCTGAAAACTTTAAAAGTGAAAAATTTAGTAGTTCTTTCATTTTAATGCTTGCATTTAAAAAAAAAGTTGACTGCACGTTTGGTACATATTCATTTCTTTCATTTAATTTCTTAAGCATTCAAAATACTGACATTTCAAATTTGTATTCAGGACTTTATTTATGGATTTTTTCACCATTCGTAAGCATTAAAAATCATGTTTGTACCAAATGTTGTATTCGTAAGGATCCATCATTTTATAGGGAATCGGTGGCATATTATATTTGCATTCAAAAGAGTTCAAGATGATATCCATATCTTTTTGTTACATTTAGTAGGGCTCCCCTTAAGTTATAGGTAATATAGCATCTGCTCCCCTAAAGTTATATTCCCACTCACCCCCCCCCCTCCACTCGCATTTTCACTAGACATACACCCATGTATGTATGTGCACGTACATACAGATGCACACATGCATACATTTAATTACGAATTATTAAATCAGTTTAACATTAATGATCGCAAATTATACGTTGAGGGAAGTGAAGAAGTGATTTCAGAGTGCAAAAATGGAATGTGATGGAAAGCAGGGCGGGTGTGGTGGGGGAACGCGGGAGGAGAAGAATATAACTTAGAGGAACGAAAAAAATAGGGGGAGCATATAACATAAGGGAAGATAACTTAAGGGGAGCACTATTGTTAATAAATTCACACGCATTCAAATTTTCACTGAACTTTAATGAATGCTGTAATTCATTCTGAATCCATTTTCAATTACTTCCTTGGAGTCAATTTTACTTCTTTGGCGTATTCCATGCTAGGTTTCAATACCTCTATATACTCCTTCTAAAAGAGTAGAGAAACTATGTAGCTTTGAAGGAACGAAACAGGGAAATAGAGCATGTAATCGAAAACGGAGGTAAAAACTCATCCATGTTTTCCGTAGTAATTAGAATATTCGTTCGTACAATTTTATTCGTAAAAAGAAATTAGTGAAGTATATGGCTGTCAAAAGGAAAGGTTGGAACCTTGGGAATATACGAACATTACATGCAACTGAATCCTTTTCCGTATACGTTTCTGTTTTATTTGTTCTATATTGACCCTGATATACTTAAGAAAACAACTCAGATTATTAGAGTTATTGTTACTCTAAAATGTTAATGTAAATCCAAAACGGAAGAAGAATCTTTTGACGATTCTGTTGAAGAGTGAAGTAATATTTGCGGAAGAAATTATGTCCCTTGTTGTATCGTCGCATCGTAACCGACAATCGGCTGTTTTTTTTTCTCAATTTAAGATTTTCAATAACGTTTTATTAATTTTTTAATTTGTCGGGTTAAAAATTTAAATAAGAATAGAATCATGTTCAACGATCAAATGTAAATTATGCTCCTGCCATTAAATTTCTATTTCATTTTGACAGTTCCTCCAAAGGGGGAAGATCTCTTGCACATTTTTCCAGTATTTATTCGCACATTGGACAATTATATATGCGGTAAAAAATGATTGCAAATAAGTTGAATCTTTTTTAAGCGTTCTTTATAGGAAGGTGGTTATCGCACATCGATATCGAAGCATGAAAACGCAGACTAAAAAGATTTTTTCCTTGAAAGAACTACAAAATAGTAAAACCCAACCTAATCTATTTCCTATCAGATGAAAACGGACTCCAACAGTTTTATATAGTACAAAATAATAAATTTGGGTTGAGGTCGAAAAAGCGACAATTAAAAAAGACGACAGGTCAAAAAACCGACAGTCAAAAGATTGAAAATCGAAAAACCGACAGTCGAAAAACTGACACTTTAAAAAATGATTGTTCGCTTGTAGATGTGTCTATTTCTTTAAGTGTTGGATTTTTTACTTCGGCTTTTCGACTGTCGACTTTATGAATGTTGGCTTTTTGACCTGTCGGCTTTCAGATTTGTCGGTTTTTCGACCCGTGCCCATAAATTTGCATCGGTTTATTATAAGCGTTCACGAAACGTAAATAAACAAGGTTACCTACTAAGTTAATGCAGACTGAAAAGCGCATGCAAAAAATCGAGAGTCTCAAAAAATGTCATCTGAAGTTTCAGTTATAAATAAGATATTGTTACATCCTAACGAAAATCGTAAATAGGTCATGCCATGAAACGCCGGCTTTTTTCCATCGATAAAAATAGAACAGATAAGAAAGGAACAAAGACGTTTTCTAAAAGAAAGATATTAGTGCACAAAACTAAAATGAACATTAATAATGAACATTAAGTGAACCTAGTGATTAGTGAATAGCGTTAAGAACTAGATCATAAACTTAAGTTAAGAATAAAAATGAAATATGATTAAATAATACTCAAAACAATAATTAATTTTTTTTCAAACTAAACCAAACTATTAAGTGTTTGGACTTTTTTAACGCTAAATTCATACCTAATCAAATGAAGTTAATTAAATTTCATTTTTTAATTTATACAATAAATTAAAAATTAGTTTTTAGATGCCTTTGGTCGAACAGAGAAGCCGCCCAATGCACACACGATACTTGAGAGTTTTATGGCCTACCCAATAAAACTACTGCACTCGGCGGAAATTCATTTTTAACGAATAGGAAAATTTAAAAGATAGACTTCCGTTAGAAAACTCTTGCCGCCAAAAGTTTTTAACCAATAAGCTCATTCTACAAATATGTATTTCCTATCTCATCTTCTCTTTTCGTCCAAGGCATGCAAGTATACGTAAAAATTCTGTATAAATGCAGCCTCCTCTAACCAGATCATCACTGCACTTTAAACGCTAACCAGCGGTTGAGGGGCAGTGGCGACTTTAAACGCTAACCAGCGGTTGAGGTCGTTCTTAAATCAATCCTAAATATTCCTTTTCCCGTAAAGCAAGTAAGTAAAAAGAGAAATAAAATATATATATATACATTTATATATAAAATGTTTTATTCACAATCTCGCTTTCCTACAGTTAATTCCCCTCGACCTGCTATCCCTATAAATCCTCTCCAATAACCGATGATGACGAAACGAGCAAAAAGGGATATGATATCCACAAAATTAATCAATTACTGATTAAATAAAAGCTCAATACTGAGGTTATTTTCCCCTTCCTTCCTTTCCTTAAACTCGTGATCATAGGCCAGCTCCCAGATAAAGGGCTTAAGTGTCTTGACCGAAAAAAATGGCCAACTAAATATGTTCCAGATCTGCTTCTCAGATTTGGGATATAACAATATTATTGGAGAAACCAACCAATTGATTAGAGCAGTTCAGTGGAACTGATTAATAAGTTAATGCAACTATATCGATGGTAAACTCAACTACTTCTTATTGTCAATATCCAATTTATTAATTGGTGATTTTTTGGGACAAATATTTTATATAATAAAAAGACAAATATTTCTTGTATCAATTTGGTTCACACGAGACTGATTTTCTCACACAATACCGAAGTTGGTTCATAGTAAAAAAAGTTCCGGCGATGACTATAAATTTGTTTTTAAGAAAGAGATGTGTCACATGAATATGTGTATATTCATGAAGTACGCATGCTCTGCGCCAGGTCCTTTATAACCGTCACTTTGTCTTATGCGATTAGGCTCCATGCAGCGCAGCGCCATTCTTCGGCGATAAATCTCAGTGAAAATGGTACTTTCTTCTTGATTCCGAGATCTCAAGTATTTCTCAACAGAAATTGAACGAAATTCGTATGTATCATGCTTCAATAACACAGTAAAATACGATATTCATATTTCGTAAAAGTGTGTGACGAAGAAATAAGGATGGAAAAGAATCATATGATTTTCTGTTACATTTGACTGATATTATTCGAATTCTGTTTTGTAATTTTAAATACGAGACTGTGTCATAAAAATCTTAAATTTATTTTTCTATAAATCAATTTTAGTATAATCTCTATTACGAATTATAAACATGAACCTAAATGAGGAATTGCGTATTAAGATAATTCAACAACATTTGTTTATTTACATTCTATGCGATACTTTCAGCAAAAAAGTCTAAAGCACCAACTTGGAGCTGAGGTATAGGGTGTGAGTAGCGATCCATTGAACTTTTAAAATAGAACCACTTTTCTGTAATATTTTGCGGCGTTTGAAGTTATCTTAACTAGTAAATAATTATATTGTCGGGGTTTTGAAACTCTTTATTTATTTTTATTTATCGTTATAACCTTTTTTTGATCTATATAATCGGCATTCCTCTTTTAAGTGGTTATAAAAAGAGAAATACCGATTTTCGCGTTTTTTGGGCCGTCATCTCTCTAAAATTCTTAAAATGAAAACTCCCAAATTTCACTGTTATCCAGTGAGATTTCCGAGTTTTCACTATAAGGATTTTAGAGTGTTCATTTTGTTTAATAGCTGATGCAGTAACGCTGTGGAATATAGAGCTTGAAAATAAGAAGAATTTGATTCATTATACATTATGTTTCGATAAAGATTTAGCCCACCAGAGCCCTTTGAGGACGTGGAACTGCCGATAAAGGTATGGCGTCACTACTCGTTTTTCAACAATGATTTAAAATTAAAGATCTCCCAATTCGCTTAGTGCAAGACGCCGGCCACGCCGCCTGGTGGTGAATTTTGACAACTCGCATCTGCAATTTGTATGGAGAGTGATATGAGAAAGTGAAATATTTAGTTTATTTTTAATTTTCTGCGGGTTTTCAAAAGCATTAGTACTTTGAGTATATTGTTTGAAATTCGGCCCAAATTTTGTACATTTTTGTTTGTAACAAAATATTATACTTTTTTAATTCGAATCCCCGCTAAACATGTAACATAAATGGAACGTTACATTTTATCCCATTTATGGCAAAAAAGTAACGTTTTGTAACAACGTCTTGTTGCAGTTTACACAACGTTCCACAGCAACCAAATACGTAAAGTTAATGCGTAACGTTATCAGAACGTGACTTTATAACAGTTTTAAAAACGTTTCGCGGAATCGTTTCTGCAACGTCACAAAATTACCAAGAAATTGTAAAACGTCGCGTTCAGGTTACTAACGTAACATTCATGTAATGTTACGAATGCGACGTTTCGTAGAGATGATTTATTGTATATATCTTCTATCGTTTCGGCCGGTTTCATCTCACACTTTGCCTTTAAGATTCGGAAGCGTTCGGAAGCAGCATTTGTTTTCGTATATTAGCACGATTTACATGCAATCTTTTTCTTCTTATAATTATTCTTTTTTCTGATGCATCATATTATTTGAATACATTGATCTCCATTAAATTCAATATTTTTTTGTAATATTACTACAAAAATTAATTTAAAATATAGAGGAATTTGAGACTGAGACTGCAATGAAGTGAAATTTAACTATTGTTATACATCACATTTAATTTGAAACGGGTATTCTAATATTTAGAGAATATGCATTTTATATATACAGTGTATTGATTTTAAAAAACTCGCTCCCTTTTAATATATTTATGTACAAAATTTGTAAATTTCCGTCACTTGTAAAGAAAAATAATTCGCACCGTATTATTTTTAATGTAAATTGTATTAAATTTAATGCATAATTTAAAAATTGGTTCACTTATGATAATTTTAATATCCGCGTAATTATAAAATTATTTCCAAGTAGTGCATTTGTAAAATATACGTGTGTCAATTAACTTTACATTTTTTTTAACAGTGTCTATTAATCAATTTCGTTTAAAAAAATATTTACTACAAAAATTAATTTAAAATATAGAGTAATTTGAGGCTGAGACTGCAATGAAGTGAAATTTAACTATTGTTATACTTCACATTTGAAATTGAAACGGGTTTTGTAATATTTAGAGAATATGCATTTTATATATACAGTGTATTGATTTTAAAAAACTCGCTCCCTTTTAATATATTTATGTACAAAATTTGTAAATTTCCGTCACTTGTCCAGAAAAATAACTCGCACCTTATTATTTTTAATGTAAATTGTATTAAATTTAATTCATAATTTAAAAAGTGGTTCACTTGTGTTAATTTTAATATCCGCGTAATTTCATAACTTATTTCCAAGTAGTGTATTTGTAAAATATACGTGTGTCAATTAACTTTACATTTTTTTAAACAGTGTCTATTAATCAGTTTCGGTTAAAAAAAAAATATTATACGGATATCTTAAAAATATTTATTTAAATTACAATAAATTACTACAAAATAGTCAAATAATATTAAAATATTATTATTCCCAATATAGAAATGACAAAATTAATTAAACATATCTTGTTTAAACTAAACCCGCATTTATCAAGAAGCCTTCTACGATTGAGTATAAGAGCTCTCGTTCGCATGGTAATACGTATGCGAGCGTAGCGTAGTGGTTAAGACGTCAGCGTTGTAACCGGTAGACCCGGGTTCGATCCTCGGTCGGAATGGATTTTTCTTAGATTCATAGATTTATTTGCGAGTAAAATTATAAAACTACATTCTTTCATAACATATCTAACGATACATAAATAATAATAAAATTCGAATTGAATAAAATAATTCGTCGAATTTCTTATAATTTTTATTTATGACCGTTTAATGTAACGTTTTTACAACGTTGGATGTATAGTTTTCAAACGTCGCAGGTACGTTACGAATGAAACGTTATTTAAAAACCGTAAATGTGGCAGGACATTTCTGGTTCCAAGGACGTCCCAAAAATGTTTTTGCAATGAAACAAGTTTGGTCGCATGGCTATAATGCGACGTTTCAAAGATGTTGCTGTAACGGAATATTGTTTAGCGGGTCATTTTGAGTTGAACAAAACGAGGTTAAGGGGTGTAAATGAATACGATAATCCAAACTGGGTTTGAATCAATCACAAACTCAATAAACTTTAATCCAGTAAGTATAGAAAAGGGGAAAAATTTGGCTGTAGGATATGTAGTTCGTGTAGAAGAAGTATTTGGAATATGTACAGAGCATAAATTAATTCGTTCCAGTGTAATTCGGCAAACCTCAGTGACTCTTCCACCGTACAAAACTACATTGGAAATAAGAAAAATACCATGTTTATCTATTAACTAAATTACTAATAATGGAAAATTACAATATATACATAAATATAAATATATTTCAGCTGAATAATAAATTGTATTCTATACAATTTCGAACTCGGAGTAATCATTTTTTTGCACAGTATAATATAAAATGAACCCTTTCAAATGGTTCTTTAAACCATAAACCTTACTTGCAACACTTGCAACAGATCGAAATAAACTTTAAAATGTCTCAAATTAACGAATAAATAAGAGCATTTTTAAATTGACTTTAATGGAAAAGCTCTGACGTTGCAGATGCGAGTTGTCAGAAATCTCCACGCTGAGCGCTGCCGTCGATTTCGGTATCCCCTCCATCGCGATGCACGAAGCGAATAGGCTGGATTTCTTCCTTTTTTAACGTAACCTGTTTACTGAAAGGAGTTAGACCGTAAAAATTGCATAAATCGGAATTTTGTTCAGAATTGTATCAATAATGAATAGTAAGGTAATAATTGTTATGAGTAATATCTGCAATTTTCTTTTAAAAATGTGACATTTAAAACTTTATTTTTTTGAAGTATGCGTAAAATTTGACTTTACACACCTTTTTAGATGCGTAAAATTCGTACAGGGAAAATACGAACAAATTTTCCTCATACTAACTACATAAAGTAATGTTTGATATTCGAGCGTACGGATTCGACTTACGCACCGTCTCTATCTAATCGCACGTTAAAATGCGATGTGCGCACTCGTATCGAGAACTACTATATTTGTTTATAATGGAATGGAAATTCAGTACATCCCTGTTTAATTCTGCGTTTATTATTTTAATTAGGGAAGTTGAGGGAGGGGAGGAGGAGTTACGAATGTAAAGAATAGATAGATCTGCCATATTTGATGTTAATCTAAATGTTAAAATAAGGACTGCTCTAATAGCATTCCAAAAAAATTGGATTCCAAAGTAATATTCCATCCATATTCTAGGAATGTTGAAATGCCCAACCATCGGAATATATCTCCCAGCAAATTAAGAATGATTGAGAAGCAATGAGAAGTATTCCTATTTGAACTTTCAATCCTATTTGTTGATCATCGTGAATACTTCCCTATCGTCAATCATTTCAAATCCTATTACAAGAATTAACCACTTTTGAATGCTTTTCAATGCTTCAGCATACCACTTATAAAACCAATACTTCCCTATTTTGAATGAATATATGTTCTAACATTCTGAATACTTCCTGCCAAACGGAAGTCAGTTAATGTTTCCTAATGCTTCTAGAAGGATTCATTGAGATATCCTCAATAATATCAATCTACGGATTTGGGAATGCTTCCTTATGCTTCTGGAAGTATTTCTGTGAGACTTTCTCAATCATTCTCAATCCAGAAACTTGGGAATGCCTCTTAATGCTTCTAAAAGTATTTCTGTGAGACTTTTTCAATCCCTCCCGTTCCAGAAACTTGGGAATGCTTCCCTAATGCTTCCAGAAGTGTCTCTGTGAGACATTCTCAATCATTCCCAATCCAGAAACTTGGAAAATATTAAACTTTGCTTTCAGAATTGTCAAAAAGTGAGGTTAGAATATTAGAATATTATGAACATGTCCGCCGATTTTCTAACCTCCCTTCTTGATAATTGATAAGAAAATTTTCTTCAGTTTCATGGCGCTTCTATTTGCTATGCATATTAACGCCTAATTCGTTAAAACACTTTATAGACATGACATTTTTTTTATTTAATCGTGGTAACTGATATTGCTTATGCTGCAAATTATTTCAATAGGATGTGTGGCTGAGTGGTTCTGAGCATGGGTTTCTATACAGCGGCCTGCGGTTCGAGTTACACTTGAGATATTCTTTTTTTAATTTATTTAATTTTAATTTAATAAAAAATCGATAAATTCTTAGTTTATTTTAATGTTCCAGAATTATTCCACTACTACTATAAGTAAGATATGTCATACGGATAAATTTGTTCATGTGTTTTGCAATTTCAGAATATGCTTTTTCTTAAAAATCCAACAAACCGTTAGTAATATCAATCAATTTTACTTCAATAATCAAATTTAAATAATGTATATACAGTAAATAATTTTACTTGAGAAAATGAAATAATTTAACTGAACCAAATACATAATATGCATTAAAAAAGTGAATGGAAAACAAAAATATTCAGGCAACCTTCAACGTACATTATAAGACAGACTGAATTCGTCAAACCTTTAATCATTATAATACATGCATAACACCAAAGCAGCAATAAATAGATTTATATTATGAGGGCTACTACATTTCAGAGACTAAGATACATATTATGCATATGTACATGTAATATTTGTAAACTACTTCCTCCCTTCGTTTCCTCAAATTTCATCTCGTGCGTACAAGTTGGAGAGAGCGGATATTTGATTCCGATAAATAGGCAGTCTTTGATACTAAGCAGCATATCAGCCCCAGCATTTCCTGATGGATAATTACTCCACAAAATTAGTTTCAAATTACTTACTACACATACTTTATCTAATACATATGTTTTGAATTTTTACTTAAACTCAGAAAAAGGTTCGCTTCTATTTATAGAGTATTAGTGATTGATATTGCATTCATGGTTGGATACAAGTAATAATTGAATATTTGGTGAAACTCATGTCAAATATGATATACAGTAGCTATTGCTATAATTTCGTAGTATTAAATAAGTATCTTCAATAAATGCCACATATTTGAATTTAGTAAAGAGCGTAACCATATGCGCTTCTAAAAAGAATTTTATATTAGAACGATCTGTAGAAAAATTATTTATTTTTTTAAATTGTCACCTTCCTTAAATATTAAAAAAGGAAATTGTATATTAATATTAAATTGTACAATTTAAAATATTTTTCTGTTAATTTTTGTTTAAGTACACGGAAAAATTAGTACAGTTAGAATTACATACTTCTTTAGAATCGTATAATAACATGTTTTTATTATAGTAAATATAAAGGCAATCGAATTAAATAGTAACTCCAACAAAGCGGAGTTTATATAATAGTTACTCTATCTTATTTCATTAGGACCATTTGTTTTATTGATTTTAATCTATTGTATACATTTATTTAAAAGTTCCACATTTGATTTGGTCCTTATCAATTAATTTAGAGTGGAAGTAATTGACTGTTAGTTATATGAGTGGAAATGACAATTGCACAGCAAAAACAAGACGTGCACAAGAAAGACAGGACTGTTTTTCCAAAACAGTTGCACTGCGAAACATATAAAATTATAAATAATAGTATTGCATAAAAAACACATTTATTGTACAAAAATAACAAAGTAAATAAGCTTTGCTAAACGGTAAAATAAGATATATAATATTAATAAGCGGTCGAATAAAATATCGCATTTTAACTATTAACAAATATATTTTTATCGAAATAAAGGAGTTCATTATTGTAAAAGAAGCCTCCTTTAGAGCAAATGTATTATTTTTTATATACAGTAATTTTATATTTTAATAACACAAATGATTAAATTCTAATAAAAACATCTATTTCAGAGTATGTATTTATTTTATTCGTTTATAATTTGCTTCTAACATTAATATTCAGTTATCTCGTTCCATCTTGAAGAAACAAACATCTTGGATAAGAAAATGGGCAAACGATGACGAATGGATTTTTCTTCAACACGTCTCAACGGAGAATCTTACCCCTCGGGTAAAAAATAATCCTATTTTATAAGAATAAAACCCTAGAAGAAATATTAGCACAGTGAAGTACATTTCCTAAATATAAAAATATCCCAATGTTAACACGCATCGTAATTCCAACGTAGCTTTAAATACAATATATTTTGTCCAAGAGTCATAATGAAGTAATAAAATGTTACTTATGTTATGCACGTATTTTACACGGTGTTTACAGTTTAATTAGTATATTAGATATTATGCTTTTCATAATATTTCTGTTTAATTTCTAATTTAATTTACCGGTTTGAAAGTAGCAAGTTCATATTTACATTCATACTAGAAACTCAATTGCTTATCAAACGGAGTTTCCCTGCCCAATATTTTGAATAGATCTGGAAATGAATAATTTCAATGCAAAATTTAAAAAATTTAGATTTTAATAAATTGAAAGTTGATCTCTTCACGATGCAACTTACGTTACATATACGTATAAATGGATATTGATTTGCCTTCCGCAAACGAGCATCCTTATTAAAATCTGACCAGCAATATTGAGCAACGATTAATGGTATCAAATCTATAAACCCATTATATGCAAGTTTCGATAACAGCAGAGCAGGTAACAATGGTTTTGAACTCCCATCATATATCGCAAACGTAATATATCCATAACAGATCATTCCTGTATTATTTGCTTTATATTGTTTTCTAATAAAGAGAGTATGAATTGGCATTTATGAAATAGCAGACTAGCAAATTTACGAAAATATATATTCTAATTTCTCAAAAAGTATTTTATTTTGTTTAATTATCCCTGATATTTTTGCAGTGAATATTTATTGACTGTACAAATTAAAATATTCTTGTAAGTGTAAATCTACCTTACAATAATCCGTTACTGTGTAACTGAGATTAACGTTCATACATCTTGCAAATTAATTTGTAAAAATTGAGTTAATTAAAACTTGTCATTATCATATTTCTTGAAATGTAAATTATGCAAAATACTTAAAACAGAAAATAATAATAATATTTTGCATTTTACTAATAATCTGCAACTGATTAATTAATTTATTTTGAAATATATGTCAAATATGTGTATATTATTGTTACTTTTTCTGTATAAAAGTAACCATTATAGATGTTCATTTTCTACATAATTTACCTTTAGAACCAAATGTCGCGTTCATATTTCTTCTGAAACCACTTTTGATTATGTTTATAACAAATTCTTAATGCGTCTACATCCGTACGCTTATCTTATAAATTTGGCCTTGCAGTCCCCTGATCAGCACATGATCACATAACAACTACGTTTGTCTGAAAAGGTACAGGTTGTAGTTCCCTTATGAAAGCCTGTTCCGGCAGTATTAAGGTCCATCTTATCAGGCGCGCATGACTGCTACCTGATCAGGTTCTAATCAGTCAATATTAAGACACACTTTATCAGGCGCGCCTAAGTAACTAATATCACCGATCTCATTTTTTTATTCAATAGCCACCTAGTGTCTCTGGAAGAAACATAGATCTTAATTTTGGGAATCTCTTTAATACCCAATTGAACACAATCTATCCGGGAGCTCCTGTGGAAATCCTGAGACGGGCTTGTGTCGTTTAGGCAAAAGAAGATGCCCCAAAACGAGATAGATTTAATACCTACAACATAAGACCTCTTCGGGATTACGATTTAAAAAGTTGTTAAAAAGTTTTTTTGGAGATATCTTTGGACTAAGCTCTGGTCGAGATATATGCTGTTTAGGTAGGGTAATGCAGATCCCATGAGATTATATTTTAATTTAAAATATAGGTATCGATGTAAGGCTTAAATAGCACATGAGATTTTGCGCACATTGCAAGTATTCATGCTGTGTAAAATATTTTCGGGCACTAATAAAAATAGAAGCGTACCCTATTTTGTGATAGAATGCAGTAAGCGTGATATTGGATTTTAAAGCATCTTTGACGATTTATTAATGTTTTGTACCATTGAAAAAATTAACAACAAATAAAAACAATTAATTTGACGCTTATTTATAATTTGACACGCAAATTTCAGTAATATTTTCAAGAGTTTAGAAAAAAATCTGAAATTTTTTGACATCCATGACTTTAGTCAGAAACGCTCGATGGTTTCCAGAAGAAAGTAATTTCGTGACTGTATTTCTTATGAAATATATGTATATTGCCTATATATTCAATTTCTGGTAAAAAATAATTTGATTATTTAAATTATCAAAACTCTTTTGGATATGTAAAATTTTTTTTGTGTGATATTTTGTTTTCAATTTTTTCATTTTCTCTAGTTCAACATGATAACAATGATAATAATAATAAATATGTAAGAACTATAATGTGGAGAAACGAGGGATAATTTATATCTATTACTCTTGCTTCCATTCCTGTCTCGACCAGTTACTGTCAGCAGCACACTGCACACGTTGTTCTCTGATTGCCCCTAGTAGACCTAAATGTTATCGCAACGGAAGGTGTGTATATATTTAAACACGTCGTGCAAATTTCTGGAACTGTTTCCCAGCTCGGTCAATATATTCTTTACATATAAATTGTCGTTAACCTTTTTTAAACCGCCGTTAAATAAAATTTTAGAACCATTTTTAGAATAAATCAATAGATCAATTATGGTGGACAAATTTTAAAACAATTAATCGGATTCATTTGTCACTTGTTATTAGATTAGACGATTTTCGAGTTATCTGATTATTAATCCGATGTAACATTTACAAAATTCAAAACGAGGGATTAAATATGGTGGAAAAATTTCGAATTTATAATGTTTTGAAGAATATTGCTGTTGATAACTGTATTACTTCTAATGTCTAGGAATGGTATATATTCCTTGTCAGGATGTGTATAGTATGAACTCATACCAGACAAATAATCCGGATATTAAATTTTTCTCCAGCTGCAGTATTCTGTATAGTAAAGTTTTGTTATCTGAGTAAGTAAATTAAGCAAAATAATAGTAAATAGCACCATAATTGCAAGTCTGTCTTCTGAGTTCTAGTCAGAATAATAAAAGACACAACGAGAAATGAGTGGCAGTGTCTTTCATGACCGGAATGGGCCCAACTTCAGTCCATCAAAAGCAATCCTACAACATTCTCGATTGTTGATCTAATTTTTCTTAAAAGGAAATCACCATTAAAGATAGAATAATTGTTTAATTTTTGTAAATATTCATATTCCAATGCATTGTGTTTTAACTAGTTCTGAAATTATGAACTTGTATATCATTGAAATAAAAATTAATTTGAAATATTTTTGGAAGTTGATTTTCTGTTCATGTTCTCAGTATTCTGGACGTAATGGTTCAAAATGACTGTAAAATTGTCAATTGTTCAACTGCATTGGCTCACATACTTTGTAAAAAAATCGCCAATTTAAATTAAAATACTTGAACTTAACAGACACTTATAAGTCCGAAAAATGTTTTGCTCTCTTCCCGCTAAACAATATTCCGTTACAGCAAAATCTTTGAAACGTCGCATTATAGCCATGCGACCAAACTTGTTTCATTGCAAAAACATTTTTGGGACGTCCTTGGAACCAGAAATGTCCTGCCACATTTACGGTTTTTAAATAACGTTTCATTCGTAACGTACCTGCGACGTTTGAAAACTATACATCCAACGTTGTAAAAACGTTACATTAAACGGTCATAAATAAAAATTATAAGAAATTCGACGAATTATTTTATTCAATTCGAATTTTATTATTATTTATGTATCGTTAGATATGTTATGAAAGAATGTTTTATAATTTTACTCGCAAATAAATCTATGAATCTAAGAAAAATCCGTCCCGACCGAGGATCGAACCCGGGTCTACCGGTTACAACGCTGACGTCTTAACCACTACGCTACGCTCGCATACGTATTACCATGCGAACGAGAGCTCTTATACTCAATCGTAGAAGGCTTCTTGATAAATGCGGGTTTAGTTTAAACAAGATATGTTTAATTAATTTTGTCATTTCTATATTGGGAATAATAATATTTTAATATTATTTGACTATTTTGTAGTAATTTATTGTAATTTAAATAAATATTTTTAAGATATCCGTATAATATTTTTTTTAAACGAAATGGATTAATAGACAATGTTTAAAAAAATGTAAAGTTAATTGACGTATATTTTACAAATGCACTACTTGGAAATAAGTTATGAAATTACGCGGATATTAAAATTAACACAAGTGAACCACTTTTTAAATTATGAATTAAATTTAATACAATTTACATTAAAAATAATAAGGTGCGAGTTATTTTTCTGGACAAGTGACGGAAATTTACAAATTTTGTACATAAATATATTAAAAGCGAACGAGTTTTTTAAAATAAATACACTGTATATATAAAATGCATATTCTCTAAATATTACAAAACCCGTTTCAATTTCAAATGTGAAGTATAACAATAGTTAAATTTCACTTCATTGCAGTCTCAGCCTCAAATTACTCTATATTTTAAATTAATTTTTGTAGTAATATTACAAAAAAAATATTGAATTTAATGGACATCAATGTATTTAAGTTACACACGTATAAGAAATAAAAAGAACAAAATTAATAATAGCAAATAATATTATGCACCAGAAAAAAGAATAACTATAAGAAGAAAAAGATTGCATGTAAATCATGCTAATATACGAAAATAAATGCTGCATTCGAAAGCTTCTGAATCTTGATGGCGAAGTCTGAGGTGGAACCGGCCGAAACGATAGAAGATATGCAACAAATCATGTCTACGAAACGTTGCATTCGTAACATTACATGAATGTTACGTTAGTAACCTGAATGCGACGTTTTAAATTTCCTTGGTGATTTTGTGACGTTGCAGAAACGATTCCATAAAACGTTTTTAAAACTGTTATAAAGTGACATTCTGGTAATGTTACGCATTAGCTTTGTGTATTTAGATATTGTGCAACGTCGTGTAAACGGCATCAAGAAGTTGTTACGAAACGTTACGTTTTTGCCATAAATGGGATAACATGTAACGTTTCATTTACGTTACATGTTTAGCGGGTTCTTTCATTTGCACAGATACGTTTACGAATTTTAAATTATATTTTTCGACGTAAAAATGGATCCTTAAGATTCACATATTTTTAAAATGAATTGTTTAAAAATTCGTCCGCCATGTTGTCGCCGACATGTTGACTTTAAAAAACTGGCATAGGATTGCAATAAGCTACTCTCCGAAACCTACAAATAAACAAATTGTAGAGGATTTCAGGCAATTTTTTTTAAATTTCAGTCACCATATTGTATCCTCCAATTGGAATGTTGAATATCTGACATCGAACTCGTAATCACCAACACTGAATACCCCAAAGTAAGTAGTTTGGACTAAATCTAAAGTGATTTTTAAAAAGTCGTCCACCATATTGGATCCGGCATTTTGAATTACAAGAAGCTGATATCAAATTCGTAATCAGCGACCCCGAAAACACCCTAATAACATATTTTACAAAAATCCATTCGTGGTTTTTTGTGTTTTTGCCAATATTCTTTTACACTTCAACTCTTAAATGGCTCTAGAATGTTTAATTTTTTGCCTGGCCAATTTTAGGAAGCTTAGATACTGGTGGGAACTTGAACTTAACATATTTTCCAAAACTCAGATATAAAAAAATGTCTTGTCGCAATGAGCTTTTTTGCGAGCAGTATTGACCTCCGTTTGTAGAACTATACCCAGAAAGCGACAACGCAGACCTATATAAACAATTTTTACTTTACTCTTCACAGTCTACTGAGTAATGTCAAACTAGGGAGCTTTAATTTAAAGAGCTACTGCGCGAACCACGGGACTATTCCTGTCAGTCATTAATTATAAATAAGTATAATAAAATTCAATTCAATTAAATTACCAAAGATATTACGTTACTGTTAATGATACGAATAGACATTTAAAGCATGGTCGTAAAAACGATTAAACCCGTTTACGATTTTATAATATTGGTCAGCCTATGGTTAAATGTAAACGTTATGAAACAATACATTATGTATAATAAGCAAAACTATTTATTTTCATATATCTACATTTTTAAAGTTATTTTTAATACTTTGGACCGCTTTTAAAGGCTTTGCGCGCTTGTTTTTTGCGTTTCCAAGATAGTAAATAATGAATATTGAGGTGTGCGGCGAGCGTCCTGCATTATGCGAATCACGATGCTATTTTTGAGAGCATAAATTTAAATGTAAATCTTACAATTATATTTGACAGGTATTCTAAATTTTGATTACTGCAACAGAATGTATAAAAATAAAAGTTTAAAATGAAAACAAATTACAATTTTGGCGAATACCACTTTACAACATTCATTGTTCAATATCTTACATTGAAAAATTACATATTTCACAATTTAAGATATATTTTTTATATTTAATTTTGTAACACTAAGGTCGTGAAAAATAAATCTCACCTTTCGATGAGAGATGATAAATAAATAATCAAGCCCCACAATGATCCGAGATACAGATATTTTTATTTTACGTAAAATATCCCTTATCTGAAATCGATTGAAAGCAAATACAACAGAATTCCTAGATCGCATGGTTCTAGGAAGCCTGACTTAGTTATTAATTCGACGTTCAATACTTCGGCTCAATGGCGACAAATATGCTATGCACTGACATCGAAAATCGCCTTGATGGAGTTGAACATATACCGAGAAGCTTGTGAAATGGACGACTTTAGAATTCCACTGCTTTATACAATATATAGAATATTTATCTAAAATATAACTTTTTATTTGAGACAAATATTAAAATTATGTTTTTCTTAATATAGGAGTACATTTTATATACAAATTAGTTAGGTTATTTACATTTAATTTTTCTACTTTGTGCATGAAAAATTGATTATCTACTGATTTCCAATTTTATTCAACTCCATGATTGTGAGGTCACCCAATAAGGTCGCATTACTGACGGCTGTTCCAGGAATTAGATTCCATCGAACTGGTATGTCATTCGTGCGCGGTCAGGTAAACGCGGTTAGTTTTGTGTTTCAAAGTCGAACGTGTATGTTTACAATTTAAACTAAAAATATCCGAAACATGCAACCATCAAATATTACACTTACCTTGTAGCACAAGGTACTTACAGACGTCGTGATAAGTTTAGGAAGTTTTTTTATTAATCTCACTTCTTAAGCCTGTACGTAAACACTTCTGACAGGCGTTTCATACATGATAACAGTTGCAACATCATCGATTAAGTACATATCTGCACGGATTCATGAACGGAATTGATCAAGTTCTAACAACTTTCGAGAAATATTGTGCATGTCATTGCACATGTGCTTTTTGGTTCAGCCATTTGGTGCACCACTGATGGGCGGGTGCTCAAATCAGCGAACATTCTTACCGATATCGATGAGGAACATTTTATAGAACATGCACGTATTCTTTTTTAATTCAACTACAGAACTACAAAATGTATGCTCAAAACCGAGGAGAAAAAAATTATATGAAAGGAGCAAGGGAGAAAGTCAATATAATTGTATCGCTCATCCACTGATCTCTACTACCTATACACCATCATTTACTTGCGCAGGCGGGTTTTTCTAAAATACGAATACTCACTCGTTAGAGTTTCAAAATTCGGCGCATAAAAAACGAATTTCACATCCTTTCGGGTGAAAATTGATATTCTCATAATCAAATTACACCACTACCATTTTATATCAAGGACATAAAATTAATTTTTACAAGTTGGAGACCACCGTGTGGGTCTAAGGTTTACCAACCTAATATGAACTCTCCTCATTAGTGTATATAAATATCGAATTCAGTAGAGTCCCGGTATAATTGCATCTCGATATATTTACGTCCCTGCATATTTGTGTGGTACCATCCCGTTATATTGGCCTGTCACCACTCTCTTTTTTCCCCATCTTGTGAGCTGCGGCCTCAGGAAGGGTCTGCTGTGACGTCACGAACATAACGCGATTCAGGAGAGTGGGAGAAGCGGCGCTCCCGTTCTTTCGGCAAATATACCGGGACTTTACTATATATACCTTAAATTTACAACTCGACGAGTTAAGAAACTGGCCTGTCGTATTTTACTCCAGAAAATTGGGGTGTAAAATCTAATTGTATTAGAAAATTGATATCAAATATTACTTTTAGAGCAAAGTATAATATATATTTTTTGTTATTTTGTTGCTTTATTGTTTTACGATGAACCATTTTCTTTGTTATTGCTAATTCATTATATGATTAATCAATTTTTTTACTTGTAATTAATGATGGAACGTAGGAGACTTTGTCATATCCTACGTGATTATCCCTTGTTGCAGCCTTGTCAGGAAATTGTTCTGAAAAGCTAACTGATTGAGGTAGTCCCCCGAGGATAACTTTTTGTCAGTTCTTTTATGCGCCGAAGATCTTGTGGCAACCAAGCTTCTTTTTTATTTTGTTAAATATTGTTTCAAGCGTAGAGAGTTTTTGCTTGACCACTAAGACATTATTCCGTACTCTAGTGAAGTTATAGTTTTTAATCTTAAAATATTTGTTTTGCGTAGATATTAAGTGGTGCTACATCGAACGTGTAAGCAATCTTCCTTGAAAATTTTCCAGTGCAATAGTGTTGCGTATTATATCTCTGTTCTCACAGTTTAGTTCACTCTTCCCAATTGAATTTTGTATATTCATATTTAAGGGAATAAATAAATGATGATGAATGATGGAACGTAAACATTTTTCGATTCCGGTCCATTTTTTAAACTACACTCAACTCTGAAGCATTGACGATAATATTATACCAATTGTTTCTAATGTAATAACCAGATAGAAAAGTAAAAAATGTTTAGTTATTAAAATATGCAAAAAAGAGTAAATATAATTTAATATATGTACCCGGTTCTGAAATTTTAACAGGTTAAGAATGGTTTTGCACATTGGAAATTAAAATGATTAACATATTTTTCAGATCCTAGCATAAAATCATATCATAATATTACTATAGTTTATGTAATTGTTGGGACTTTAGAATCAAAATATATACATCATGAAAGTTTAAAGTCTATGTCACTGCTGATTTAAGCAAAAAGGGCATATTTCAGGAAATGCCCTTATCCTTAATATCAGAATTGTTTATAAACTACGTGAATTTATTTCATTGTATTCAACCTACGTTCCTATACTAAAAAGCCAGAAGCTTTGTTTACGTTCTAATTCTTAGCAATAAAAATAAGATATAAATATCAACACACCCTGCAGGTTACTTACTGAGCAACATATTTCGTTTTAGTACGGATTATTTATGGTATAGAGCAGATATCGTGTCCTCGGAACAAAAAAAGAAACATTCTTTCACAACTGTAAAAAACTGAGAAATTCGAACGCAAAATTCACCAGCCATTAACGAATAATATGTCATTATTTGCGTTGATTATTTTTAATATAAAAGCTGTATAGATTGATAATATATTCTGTAAAGATATGTAATAAAGTTCGAAATATAATATCACAAGTCTTTGTTAATATCTGAATGTTGAGTAACCCCGTTGTCAGTGAAAAGGTCATGTAAAATAGATTGTTTATTCTGGTTCTATATTTTATCGGGTTGAAAAGGGCACATTGAACTAATGTAGTTTTATTCTATAAGTCTAAAAGTATATCGTAGTTAAATTTTAACGCCAATATTTCGTTATTTTTCGAGATGTGCCTTTATTCCTTCAATTTCTTCAATTCACTTTATTGCATTTCCGATTTATAAAAAGTTTAATAGTTTATTATTACTGGCAGGTATTTTGATGAATTTATTAAAGTAATGAGTACTAATATAGTTTAAGTTCTATTGTGTGATTTGAAAGTCGAAGGATAACCAACAAAAAATAAAATTTAATCGAATCTGGTTACTGAAACTATTTTGAAAATGAGTTGATTGGCTTTTGGTTTATTTAGGTGAGTTAGGCAAAGTTATTTCCTTTTTTTGCAGATTTAATAATGCTTCCTCTTAATAGAGAATCCCGTGAAAATATGACGCCACCATAAAATTATCTTATTTGCATACTATTTTGTTGAAAGAATCGTTATGATCGTAAATTTTCAGGCAACATAAACAAGTATTATAAAAAACCTGACCTGCGCGCGTGGACCCCGTATATTCTGATATTCCAGCAGGTAAAAACACGCCGGTGATCATAAGGGAGAGGTGTAAACTATAATCGAGTCGATCGAAGTCGTCGATTAAAGCGTCTACCATCGCCCTCCTTAAATTGCCACTAGTGTTTATTACACTTTCAGGATGATAAATGCGTCGCCGCATGAGTGTAATATCAAAGCGCAGGTTGCGTATCGCAACACCTCGTGTTGACCGAGAGAACAAATTAATTACAAACACGCGCCTGTCTCGTTTCTTCACGAAGATATGGGTGTAACTTCGTCTGTGCTAAGTGTCTTCTGCATTGGCCCTACTGGTACCTTTTAATTGACCGACCAAAACTACGCTTCACTTTCAAATTATCAAATAACTCATTGTTATTGAGCTGTGGTAAATGAGAGTTTTTCTATTCAGTCCCATTTTCACGTATGCATGTCTAAAAGATATCTTTTCGTAAGATGTCTTTCACAAAGACGTTGCTTTTTTGAAGATATCGTTTAAACAGCTATTCCAAGATATTGTGCGAAAAGACATCTAAATGATGTCTTTTGCAAAGATATCTTAACGATCTTCTTGAAACGTCGATATTACGCATGCGCACAAATTTCACTTTCTCTGTTTCGCACGAGACATTTAAAGTTTTTTCTGTTTTTTTTTAATAACATTGCTTACATTATTTTCTGAGAACCATTAATTATTTTAATGCTCTCTCTTCCGCATGTACCGAATAAACATTTTCACGAATAAATGTCTAAAAGATGCCTTTTGGACATCTTATTCAGGGATATTTTACAAAAGATAATAAGATATATGTTCGGAAATTGTCCATCAGAAAGATATTGTTTAGTTAGCTTATTTGAGTAATGCTCAGTGTTTTGACCAACTCGGAATCACTAATTAGATTTATATTTTAACAAAAGAAAATACATGATAAGAGAGAGACTCCGAATTTACTCGCGAACACGAGGACGCCTTTCCGAACGTGGACGCGACGATCACCTTTCAGCAATACTGAATTTCGATCTATTTTAATTATATTAAGAACTAAAAGAGTAGCAGGAAACGTTTTTGAAAAAATATTCATAGTTTTTATTAACAAGGAAATTTTTATTTACTTTTTTTGCTTCACGTGTACATAGATTCACCGAGTATATCGAGCTAACTAATTCGTTTCGGATCGTGACAAACTCACATACATCGAAAATCCTTCAGAGAGGGGTAAACTATTTAAAATATGGTACAAACTCGTACACTCAGTAAATATTTACGGTTCAAACGATGTGCGGTGATACTGGTTTTAGATCAGATTTGTCCGACAGTTGATGCTGATTCTTGGATAGCACCTCCAAATATTCTTTTTTAACCGTAATTTTTATCTAATTTGGACAACAGTGACCTAACCAATTCCACCATATATTAGAAAATTATCATTTATTGTATTTGTTGTAAAAATTACATAAATTTACTGAAAATATTATAAATATGTACTGCACCTTTGATGATTACGGACTCCAACAGAGTATTCTGTGATTCCAAACTCAAAGCATCGATTACGTATATATCTATAAGATGTTTCGCTTGGTGCCCGAGACAAAATATAAGTTAGGTTAAATGCTTAATTACAGATATCACATTTACTAATACAAATTCGAGAGACTGCACCGAAACTTCACCGTTCAAAAAGGTATTTAACTTTTGGTTTAAAGTGTAAAATCCTTTATTGATATCCAGGCATATTCAAATTCAATAATCTTAGCACACCTTTATTCTGCAAACCATTCTTTAGAACCTTTTATAATCTGTAACTATAATTCAAATATTGAAAACCAATAACTGATGCAAATAGTAAAACAGAATTACTATTTAAATAGAACGGTTCAACTATATTTGCATTTAGTAAGACCATACCTAAACAGTTTTCTAATTGAAATATTAAAATGCCATTACATATCTAATTCATTAGTAAAAAGTTGTCCTACTAATTAAATTAGTCTATTACTAATTTAGATAAGGTTTTCCAACGTTTTAATTAGTTTCCTGTCGGCAAAAATATGAAAATACTAGTGGTAGTTCGTATGAAATGGTACTTGGCAAACTAATAAAAACAACCTTAATCAATATTTATTCATTACTTTTAAATACAACTTGCTTAGCGGGTAACACCACTCGGAGAGTTTGTAAAACCACTCGTTCTATGGGTAACACGGATCCGCTAAATCCATTCGGCTTTGTAATGAAACAGATGAAAATGTATACAACGCATGTTTCAAAATCAAGACCAATAAGTTTAATAATTTAAATTAAACGAACACAAATTAAATCTTAAAATCAAAGTAAGTTTAAGAACTAAGTTACGTACTTATTATTGACATTATATTAGTTGCATTAATTTATTTATGTGCAATTTATTACATTCCTTCATTGAATTCACTTTGAAAATTAAGTATAATAAAGTATATATCGAAAAAATGTCTGGAACTTTACAATCCAATAAGCGTACTAGGTTACCTAGAAAAACAGGAATCCTATATTAGATCGTTGATATTTATTCTATATAATTCAATATGTTTCATGTCAATAAAAATTCAGATCTTATGGCATATTGGAGCTTTGAAGAATCTATTTCAATCGTTGAATAAATCTGAAATTATTTGAGTGTATGTAAATAACGATGCTTTATTTAGGTGATCGATATTCTCCTCGCCACCCCTAGTGTGTGCTTATTTTTTATATAATATATATAATATTGAATAATCCGTAGCTTCTTTCTGGTAATACGCTCTTCTAAATTTGAATTTCATTCAAATTATTTTAATAACCAAACATAACATCAAATATATGACGAGGTCTCTGTTTATTTGTAACGAAGGCATCTATTTAACCTCAAGTTTAACAGTATATGGGAAAACTAATGCACATATTAGCTACATTAAGAAGGGACAAGATTATTCAGGGCCAAACAGAAAACTCGAAGGCAAGTGCAGTAAAGATAAATTGATATACGCAACGGTTAAGGATTATGACGGACTACGAAAAATCGCAAAAGTATAATAGTGAAAAGGAAGAAAAGACCAGTTCGCAATGATAATGCTAATTTGCTTTAGACACAGTAAAACTTAGCACTCAGACTGAATGAGCTTTAAAAATTCCGCACTTAATTGCAAATATATACAAAATAGAAGATGAAAAAAAGCCGGCCTCTTCAACTATTTCTTTAATCGAAAACAACAATTTCTATCAAATCTTAGCTCAAAACTTTCAGACTTTCTTGGTTTCAACAATTACGATAATTTTGACAATAAAACAATAAAATTGTTAGAGAAATAATTAAGTTAATACTTTAGAAAGTTAAGAATAAGAAAAATTATAGCCCATTAAGTGCCAAACCGTATAATTTTGTTAACGCATTCAAGTACATTATGATATTCCGTACGTATTTTCTATAAGTGTATATACTTGTGAATCTTTAAAGTAAAAAAACTCAAAGATTCCAGAGACATGCCATTATTTTCATGGTTTAGATGTTAAATTCATAATTAGACTTCAGTACTACTATATAATGTTGCATGTATTGCAAAAATAATGGGCAAGGGAAGCAATCTCAGGCTTCACACGGAGAATCAGAATGTAAAATTTATTCACCTGTGGGTACGTGATGCTTAAAATTATCATAAAACATTTTAGAAGTGTTTTTAGCACTTTTCAAATGTTTACAACGTTTATGAAATGATACTGGTAAATTTAAAACACGTTAGAGAGAGTAAAATAAAACAAAAAGGCGTCATATACCAGGTATTTCTAATGAATATTAACGACATGGACCACATAAACAAATTGTAAAAATAGTTAAAAAAGTCACGGAACTTGATGCGCTTCTTCTTTCGGTAGCAAAATTAAACCTCAAACTAAATAAAATAGTGAGGTAGTGAGCAGAGTGTGAATGCTTTCATTTATGTTTTGCTTCCAAAATGAGTCATAGAATCAATCTTTGAACACGTAAAACGTTTTATTCCCAAACTCTCTTGTGCCGACTCAATCTGACGTTAATTTTGCAATTCTTTACACTAAATCTTACATCCATGCATTCGATGCATAAGTATTTCGTTATATTCAAGTACTGGTATCACGACGTTAAGCCAGGCCTGTTTTGCGTTAGCATGCGAAGCTGAGCCAGTAATGCATGGAATACATAATACGAGGATACAAATGTGCGTTTGTGGAGAAGTGGATCGTGGAGAGTAATGTACTTGTACACACACGTGATCTGGAGTGCGAGCTTATCTCGATTGCGTAGCGATTCGCGGTATGTCACTGTTAGAATTCGGCGGTCGCATTTAGCTTTCAGGACGGAAGTATAAGCGGACACGGCCGGAGGCACCTAAATTCAATCGTACATCAAACAATTGCAAATTCCGCTCAAGTCACATCAATCCTTCAGTTTAGCACTGTATTTAATCCAACCAATTATGGTTTGATCTATTCTAAACATTGATGGCAGATTGTCTATTCATACATCAAAAAAATAAAAAAATTGATACATAATGGAGAGTTATACTCTGAACGTAAATAGTTTTGATTAATCTGTATTATTATGACATTTTTAATATATTAGCGATAAATCAAAACTTAATGCAGAAGTACCGGACATCTATGGTCCCACTAGGTAGGAAAACAATCCGTCAATAAACAGAATATTGGATAATCAAACTGAATATTCTTGGTGCTACGAAATTCTGGTTGGACATTTTATTAAAATAAGCATGGGTGCCCACTATTGCTAGATTTCAGTTGCCATAGAGATGTGCATGCGTGCACCTCAATATCTTCTTGAGGAGCTTTCATTGGGACTACATATGGTTGAGTATTGAATATAATCTTCACGAGCATAAATCGTAAGGATAATAATTTGTGTCGTTAGATATTTGAGATTTTTTAAATTATACTTTTTAATGTCATAAAAATGTCGTATGCAACTGATAATTATTTGGCAGGTCTTTTCAAACTCTACTTCTGTCGCGTAACTCGATTGTTTTTTAAGGTATGATTGTGAATCACGTTTTGAATAGATTTCCTAATAATGTTTTCACACACGGAAAGAAATAAATGTTACCTGATAACCTCCTATGTACGGACATTTTAATGTCCCCTATAGGTCCTCAATTGTATTTATTGTAGGAAAAAGGAATAAATTTGATTTGATTTGATTTGAACATACTGATGGTACCGGATAACATCTGATAGTATTCAGTACCACCAATATGTTATCCGGTAACATCAGTATGTTATTGCATACCATATTTTTCTCTCTGTGCAAAATGTAAGTAGGAGAAAATGTTTTCAAACCGGGCAGTCGTAGCGTGACTGGAACGCTGCCACAATGTTGCCAATTTGGGCATAGGTTCCGTCTGCACTCCAAATTCTATTTGAAAATTATTAAGCCCGATTTTATTATGACACCAGTGGAATTCATTTCTCACTTTCACGAGTTTTCATGTATCAGTGCTTATATATTTACAGAAATATCAAAGAGGCCCGTAACCTACCTCCCAGTGGTGGCCCGAATCTGACATCAATTTTTTGCATCGTAATTATTTATAATATGTTTATAATTAGTAAAGTGTTATGTAATAATCACTTCTTACTACAATTACACAGGTTTATTTATAGGAATATGACGAACACAACATGTGAATTCCGAAAAAATACAAATGGACATCGACATGCAAAAGATGAATGGCAAAATATAAAACCAAAACAATACAAAACCAAATTAAACCAGAGCGCTGTGAATCACATACATTAATTTATGTTTCTCAAAAAGACATTGGAGTGTATTTCACAAAATAAGCATGTAGAAGAATCCTACATCAACTTTTTATTAGTTATCTCATTTTCATGCGAATTTGAAATTTCACCTCTTCTTACAATTCGTTAAAAAGAAAATAGTGGGATGGTTATAATGGACTATGAGGATGTCAGTATTATACCACCATTTCGGAAACTTTCGAAATCCAAGAATTTTTTCTTTGTTCGGTCCTATATTAATATGACAACTCTTCCCTTGTAAACGTATTTTGAATTTAAAAAAATCTAAAAACGCATATTGCATCTTGAGTTTTACGTTTCATATAAAATAAAACTGATTTTAATGAAAATTACATAATAATTCGTTGTTAATTTGATTTTTAATATTGGTATATTTTATAACATATTTCGGCTATAAAAACTCGACCAATCTAATCGTGAATTATTTTTCAAACCCTATTATTCATATTATAACACCGTGTAACTCTTTAAATATTCCAAATTTAATTCGTTTCTAGAGTTCTAAGGTGCTGTATACTTTTGTTGACATTTTTTTGTCGTTTATATTCTCAGCAATAATCGCCAATTTATTATCAGTAAAGTTGTTGCCCTTAATCGCGTAGGATGATGCGACAATGAACTCTGTACAAGGATTCTGCTTTGTTATGTACGATGTTCTTATCTGAAAGTTGTCCTTTTTTATTTGATTGGGTGCTCTTTTATACGTTCTCTTTGAATTTGCGATGTCACGTTTTACGAGAGCTTATTTAAAAACCACAGTTGGGTGAGAATCGCAATGCGTTCAACCAATATTTCATACAAAAGCAGTAATTAATTAGTCGGTTGCGATATGCATCTTTATAAAAATGTTCATATTTGTATTAATACAATAAAATGGAAGGGAAGTTACTTGTAAAAATTCAAGAAACTCGATTTTGATATTTGAATTTATAAAATAACAGATAGTAGCGACACTTTTTAATATAAATGGAAAATGATATTTCGTATACCTTCATGATTTCTTGTATACTAAATCTTTATGGCAAATAATGCTATTGTTATTTTTTTAACTTACATATAAATTATTGTAATAATAAAATTATATTTTTTCTTAATGAGGTTAATATTATAATTAATTTAATAGAAATTTTAGTTAAAAACATACGGAATAATGTAGCAGCCTAAAAAATTGGAACAAAATTACATTGAAATTTAATTTTACATTATCATCTGTGTTATATTACATTTATTCAAAAACTTGAATTATGAAACTAAATCCTACATTTCAATGTATAAGGCACGGCACTCCATGAATGTCTTATTGACCAGTCGAAAGCAGAATGCCTGACGCCTGGAGCACGAAGTATTATTTCACAGTCGACACTTATTCCAATTGTCGCTAGAGGGATTCAGAACAGATTATTAAAATTAAATTTCCAATCATTTACAAGCAACAATATAAAAAAACTTGTGCCATAATCAACCAAATTTCAGCATGCATACTCATTCAATTACAGTTGAAAGAGATCTACTTAGGTACATTTTCTGAAAAATGGATTAGTGTTTAAAAAATTGACCGCATACTGATTAGTACAATATTTTTTCTTAAAAGTATTATAATGAGTTCTTTGATTGAAAAATAGAAAAGAAAAGGACAACAAACTGCCCGTTATGAAAATATTAATTATCAAAAACGAAATTACTTTTCTTTCATCATTTAACTCAAAAACTCTCAATTACTAACAAAATGTGTAACTTTTCTGTCATAATAATTATAAAAAAATTAATTAATAACCTAGTTATTACTCGCATTCAATCATTGAGAAATTCAGATCAATGTATTAGTTCTAGAACGGATAAGGAACAATTTTTACTTAAATACTTTGCATTCATCGCTTTTACCATCCTTTACAGCAGAAATTAAAACAACGGAACATTGCAATGATACCCACGTTAATGCATAGCTAAACATCTGTTATTGGAAGGGTTAAGCTAAATAAAATGGCGAAAAATAACTCTACAGAAGAGCGCACAACACCATGTAATGTTTATCACTATTTCATTTACTGGCAGGTCAAAAGACCACCTTAATTTTTATTTTCGTAAATTTTAAAGCCTACATTAACTCTTCGTTAGCATCGACCTCACATTTTTTGGTTTCCTGCTCAACATTGATGCGTTTACGTTCCAACTATTTATATCAAAATGTCCTATAAACGACTCAGAAAACAAGCATTTTGGATTCGTAATCAATACACTCAAAACCATTAGGTATACATTTCCATTTCTCTACACCGAGAGAAATTATTTATTAATAGCTAATGTAAGCTAATTTCAAGGTTCTTACATTAACTGTAAAGTTATAACAGTAACTGTAAAGTCAAAAACGACGGGTAACTTTGAGATGAAAATACCAGCACTTTCCTGCATGTCAGCAATATTATTGTACATTAAATCGTATATTTTAACATTCAATGAGCGTTTGTTTGTATTGAGCGTATTTTTGAAGACAACGTCATTTTAAGGATTTTTAAATACTAACAGAAGGTATAATATTTTTTGCAGATAATTGTTGAACCTTTTTCTTACAACAAAATGTGACCAGTAATGAATTTTAGATGCTTTCTAAATGGTTTGCAACCCTAGTCTCATAGACAATCTGACCATCAGTTTTCTTGGAACACATTTCGTTACAAACAGAGCGTTACATTTCTAATCGGATTCTGAAGTGCAATTCTCTTCAGAATCCTACCAGAACTGTGTACATCTGGTCAGATTCCCATTAGAAACCTTCATGAATTTTTTACATGATATTTGTTTAACAGGGATGCTATATATAAAACCTAGAAACTAATCTGTCACCATTTCTGATCAGACCTAAGCTGATCAAATTAAAAAATTAAATAATTGAAAAAGACATAATCTGATATTTAGCATTCAGGAAAACCTGATAATGTTCACTCAGGTATTTAATCGGTTAACTGGTGCAGCATTTTCCACTTTTCGTACCAATTCTGGTAAAAGCAAATCCTCCACTAAAATACGTGAAATCTATTTATATGAGGTTTTTTTTTGTGCTCCTGATTCCATTTCCAAGTTCAGTTTTCATTTTAAAACATCCTAAAGGGTCCAAAAAATAAGGGTTGAAGTAGAGTAGAGAAGTGGAAAAATAAGAGTTGTGGGCGGAATTTTTAGTTTTTCTAGAAACATAGATCTAGAAGTTTTTGATATAGCTGATTCCATTTCCAAGTTCAGTTTCTATTTTACAACATTCTAAAGGGGTGAGAAATACGGGTTAAAGTATAATAAACAAGTGAAAAAATAAGGTTGAGGGTGTAATTTTCATTTTTTCCAGAAACTTTGATCTACAAGTTTTGATACAGCTGATTCCGTTTCCAAGCTCAGTTTCTATTTAATAACATTCTAAAGGGGTGAAAAATAAGGATTGAAAAAATAAGGGTTGAGGGTTAAATTTTCATTTTTTCCAGAAACTTGGATCTAGGGGTTCTGGCAACTTGCGCCAATGATATGACGTTGTGTCGTCATTCTGGATTTGGGTCTTTAAATCGAGGTTCTAGTGTACTGTATACGTTATTTTATGTCCATTATCACAAATTATACGAAACTGACAATAAATTTGCAATCAGCGACCCCGAAAACCTCAGTGTAGAAATTTATGCTATATAAAAGGTTGTCATTTTGAGGTTAGGATTCAGAATTAAAAAAAATAACAATTATTCAGATGGAGCATGCCGAAAACGGTTGTATCCCAATTTTGGTTCAAATCGGTTGAAATCTTCCAAAGTTATTCAAATATGTAAATATATGATTCAGTGTCAGTTATGTCACTGTTTTTTGTACATATATGATACAGTACCGGTTAAACCGGACACAATATTTCACTACATTAATATTTGTATCATCCCATGTTTAGAACACGTTTTAAATATACCGTATTAATTAAGCACAACTAAAAATTAGATTTTTCAACTTTCTTTAGCAAGGGTTTTCTTTGAAATTTGTTTGAAATGAGGGTCCGTTTGTGTAAGGGCTGCAATCACACATTAATTCCAATTTCAGACATCGATCATATGCTGCCCGTATAATTTAATGAACAATTTGCCCTTAGAAAATATGCAAAGGGTAATGCCTCATATGTATACACGTGTAAACTGATCGGAGTACCTTTATCATTGTCGATCAATTATTCATCAATTGGGTTTGCCAACCCAATCAGAGACAGGTCTGGCAATTTATCGATTTCCGTAGTTATCGCGACCTTCGTGTTCTGCGACCGTTTTGTTGCACTGAATATAATGCCGTACCGATGTTAACGAGACACGAGGGATGCATATGCTCGACAAAATGGTTCTATATTCTCGTGGCTTACGGCTCGTATAATAGCCGTTCCGCGAAACAGTGAATTTGAAGTTGTTGTAATTATGCCCAAATTATTTTGTAACCTCTCTAAATTTCTCTTAAGAAAAAACGATTGTGAGTGAGAAAGTGAGATTTCAATCGTTTGAGAAAGCAATTAATTCTTTATTTGAAGAGCAGATTTTTGTGAAGTACGAATTTTTTAAAGCATAAGTAATCTTAGGTTATTCGGGATCACTGATGACGATCCTAGGGTCAAATTTTCAAAATTCAACATGGGGGTCTCCTACGGCGGACAAATTTTTTAAATATATATGAATTTTTCTGAAATTTGATATTTGGTATATGTGAGAAATCAGTGCACCGTACAGTAAAAAGCTTGGCTGATTGTTATCCAATTATTAGGTAGTTAGGTTGGACTCGAAGGGTTTCTATTCGTTAGGGAGTAATTTATTTAATATAAGTGAATTAATACAGAATAAAATTTAAACACAATAATAATAAGAATAATAATTATTCATATTACAGTATTCTTTTTGATTCTTGGAATAATTTCGATTGTATATGGGAGCGAGCTCTGAAAATGTTGCCCCCTTTTCAAAATTGATTTCGACCTAGAAGAGTTTTCAGAAAATAATGTATTGGGTATTCCAAGGGCGTCAGTGATTGTAACAATGTTTATTGTAATGTAGGAATTAAACATTCATAGTCAGGGAATCTTTTCCGACAAAAAGTATTCCAGTTTAAATAAAGACAAACTTCAAGGAAAGTATAAAAATGTTCAAATACTATGTTTTTGTTAATGAAGCGCAAAATAAGCAAGTTTCGATATTTAATTTTTGTTATTTCAATCCCATGATAAACGACACGTGAAAAAATATTTAGAGTCTGAGCTGTCGAAACTTTTTACTCAAGAATACACGTTTTCTCACGTTAATTATTTATAACAAACATATAATTAAATAAAATCATTCGAATTTTTCATAAACTTATACTCCCAGGATTCTAGAAAGTATAGATTATGCTTGCATAAAGTTCGAAAATATATCGGAAATATAAACTCAGATATAAAGGGTTCAAAGGGTTAAGAGTGCAAATCTATTCCACGTTTTCCCTTCAAGGCAATGGGATAGTGGACGTATTTTGTTTTAAAGAACTTAAAATGGTCGACTGATATATTGTGATCTAATATTTGGCTGGTATTTTATAAATTCGTCGGCCTGTAAACATCATACTCGCTTATTGTCCAAACATATTTCTAGAAAAGTTTTCACTAATTTGAAAATCAACCAGCGACAAATATCAGTTCACTCTAGCGTTAAAGTGGGTGCGAGTCGAAAAACCGGCAAATAAAAAAGCCGACATGCCAAAAATCCCACAATCAAATAACCGATAATTGAGAAGCCGACAGTAAAAAAACTGACACTTCAAAAAATTACTGTCCGCTCGTCAACGTGTGTATTTTTTTACGTGTCTGATTTTTGACTGTCGGCTTTACGGCTGTCAGTTTTCTGACCTATCGGCTTTTTGATTTGTCGATTTTTCGACCCGCACCCGTTAAAGTTCAAGAAACATTGTCATTTTCGAAACACCACACTAGCAGGGATCTGAAATTGTTACTTTCCAGACGATTAAAATTCGTTAAAGCATCTAATAAAAGCATACAATATTGTTGTATGATTTAAAACAATTTTATTTTGTTTTCCATAGGATCTCCAACAAAGCCAAGCATATAAAATTATTTAGAAAATGACGTATGCGGATATTTTAACGCCCACAATTTGCCGCCACACTATCCATCGCGCACAATTTTGCGACGGACAATTTGTCACTGGACAATTTGCCGCCGGACAATTCGTCTCCCACAATTTACCGCCGGACAATTTACCGCTGGACAGTTTACCGCCAGACAATTTACCTGATTGTTTCAGTGGGTTCGTGGGTTTGTTTTTATACGAATATCTGTTGGTTGGAGGTTAGGTTAAAATATAAAAGGAGGATCTGGGGGCTAAGCCCCCCAGAACGCAGGTACAACTTACCTTGTACGCGATAGGGAGGGGAATGATCGTGCCTGGAAATATTAGGGCTTTTCGCATAGCGACACATCTAAAAACATATGGAGCACTGGGAGGGGGGAAGCAGAGTATCATAACCAATAACGTCACTTAAAAGAGTGCAATAATAAGAGATATTTGAAATAAAAATAATCATCCAAGCATCTCTTGTTATTATTATACAGGGTGAGTTTTTTAAGAGCGGCCATAGGAAAACACTGTCCGGCGGTAAATTGTGCGGCGGTAACCTGTGTCCGGAGGTAAATTTTGGGTGGAAAACTGTTCGGCGGTAAATTGTGGGCGGCAAATAATTGTCCGGCGCAAATTTGTTGTCGGAAAATTGTGCGCGGTGCATAGTGTGGCGGGAAATTGTGGTCGGTAAATTGTCCGGCGGCAAATTGTGAGCGGTAAATTAGCCGGAAAATGAACTATGTGGCAACTGATTTAAATCGATATGTCAACTGCATATTTGTCAACAAATGTATAGGAATAAAAGTGTTTCCAAACGAATTTTTTACTTTTAATTTGAGCCCATGTCCAACCTATATTTATATATAGATTCGCATATCATTATATTCATTAAACCAGCTTTACATCAACGATATTGTGTACATTAGATTCTAGTTGTAATTACTTGCAAATTAAATGAATACAACGTGTTTACATGCAAATGATAAATATTTATAAACTTTGCGCGAAATTGTTTTCAAAATGCAAACTATTCATTTATATAGCTTTTTGGAATGAATTACAAACAAATTAAAAATTTATTACTGTAATGTACAACATGAACTGTTATACATATAAATTATAATGATAAGTGGACTTAGGAACCCCTTCCTGTATCTTTACTGTCATCAATTATAAAAATGTTCTTTTATCTAATTGTAAGTTTATACATTATCTATCTAATTAAATAAAATTATGAATTCTGTTTTTCAAACAATTGAAATATAGCGTCGAAATGTATAATTGTTTTCAAATACCTTCCTTAAAAATATAAGAAATAAAAATTCCAACGCATTAAAATGTTATGGTTATTATGCATATATACTAGTTAAAAATACTTCGATGTTCTCTGCAAACTTGAATTACTTGTCGTTGCTAATTTTAATTAGAGGCGCAATTAATTCAAAGTACTAATCCTAGTTAAAATAGTACGGCATTAACGGAGAGTGCGTCGTTATCAGAAGGTTTTCCAGGTTGTTGTATATTATTTTTTTTACATTTTGTTCTTATTTCGAATATCTATATGTTGACTTAAAAGTGGTTAGAATTACTGAATTACGAAGTTGTCATTTATTGTATTACTTTATTTTGAAATAATCACAATACTTTACTTAAAATTGTAGAAAAAGTCATGTGAATGTCCTACATATGTACATGCCTGTAGAAACAAAGATAAAAGGTGACAGAATCCGTATAAGCCTTATCAAGATTCGATTCTACAATTGACTGGAATTGAGATACTGGGACGAGTTATGACTTATCGTGTCAGAATTATCTTTTTACCTTGAAGAAAGAATGTTTATCATACGTGCCATTGACTGCACCGACCCTTAATGCTTTTATCTGGTACGTTTCATCTCGTCACTCCTACTCGTTAAAATTGAACCGTGTATTTTCTCGACTGCATATAGTAAACACTTGTATGCTTTTCCACGTACACTTGACTTACCTTTGATTTAACGATTTAATTTTATTAGCAAGTTTATCAATTTTACTACCAAAGTGCGTTTAATCAAACATTAATGTTTAGAAAAATGTTAATTATTATTATTATTATGTGACATGGTATTAAATTTCAATTATTAATATTTTACAACTAAGCTTTTTCATTCTCAACTATACTATACATTTCTGCATCTATCCTCATGAATATTTTTCATAGATAGAGTTCATGAATATTAACGGACAACATATCATATAATTGTTGAGTGTACTGCTTTTAAATATGCAGTCCTTTTTGAAACGTCCCAGGATTTGTTAAATAACTAACGTCAAAATACGTATACGAATGAAATTGAAACGGATTTATTTTAAATATAATATGAGAGTACATTAAACGACGTCGCGATGTTCCATGCGAAACCGGACAAAGGAAAAAACAAGCCCGTTAGTAATGCACTCGCGCATGTGATGGATGAACACAATGGATAATTTAAATATATAATTCCCTTCAATTTTTTACAAATCAAATTGGATATATTATAATAGGCCTTAGAACCCCTTTTATATCTTTTATTGAAATATGTTTAATCAAAATAGATGTCTCAAATTGTTAAAATTTCTTTCTTTCCCTCTGCAGTATTGTTATAATTTTTCTGGATACAAGAACAGAATTTAATGCAGGCTTTGTATTAATTATTAAGAAATCAAATATTAGAAATGAGTATTTTGCGTAGATGAACAAACAAATCGAGAGGTCGATCTCTTCCCGATTTTTCTCTAACGTGATGCTTCATCAAATCAGGGGAAACGAAACGACACTTGAAATATCACAAATATAAACAAAGAAGCAAATGCACAAGTATAAATATTGATTAACCTGGATATCGTGGACGGAAATTCATACAGACATCATTATATATTTGCGTAATGAACTTACCGGCGCAAATGCGCATTTGCTAATTTTTACGCCACTATTATGTAAATTTAATTGGTGAAGGTTCCTTCAGATATCCCAAATAGGTGAACTTGCGAAAATGAAACAATATGAATTATATTGTTGTCGAAATATAGATGAGGATTAACCACTGAAATAAATTTTACAACGGTTTAGAATCATGAATATAAAAATAGTCGAATGAAGCGGATATATTGCTGAAGCATTAAAATGTATTGTTCATAAACGAATTTCTAGAGTGAAATTATCTTTTTTACTTTCGCATTTCATAGCCAATATTAACAATGCATCCCCTAATTATGTATTAGTTTGTCCAAATCATCGGCTTATCGTTCTGAACTCCAGAGAAAATTTGCAATTGGTTGAAATTCACGTCGTCTTTGGTTGGACCTTTAAAAATGTACTAAGATCTAAATTTGTAAGGTGTACATTAGTTGCAATTTATAACGCACAAAAAAGAAAGAAACAACGTATAAAAGCATTTTTGAGTCAATACAAAGAAAAAACATCATGAAATCAATTTCTATGAGGGCTTAAGAATGCCCAAAATTATGGAGAAACATTACAATATACGACACATCTATTATCCGCGTTTCCTGCATGCCCCTTTCCATAGACCCCTTGCTGAGGTGGTTTATGACTTGTTGGAATACAATTAAATTACACAATTTAATTAATTGATTTTCTTGCGTAAATGATTTATGCTAAATTGGTTCGATCAGTCAAGTAAATATTAAACGAGCCAAAAAACATCCAACTTATTCATAGGTACTTGCCACAACCCAGTCGGGTTTCCATGTACATAAATAGATTATTATATATCAAGAACTTTTTCGAATAATGTTGTTCATTGGATGATAAACTGTCAAGTTTATGGTGGTCCCCACCAATAAGCAATCGAAATTTTCGATAAAAGTTAATATAAACTATTTTTGTAAAAAATAAGTAAGTGTTACGTGATGTTTTGGGGTTTTACAGAATAACACTTCTGTTGAGCTAACTTGATATCTAATAACGCTCTGTGTGGAACCAGCATATTGCGTTAATAGTTTTTGAACATCACAAAAGGAATGTTAAACAGCAGCACTATGAACAATGAAGACAGTCGGATGTATTAGGGCTTTCAATCTATGTCTTTTTTTATTCATGTTGCACAGTTTTTGATGATGATACGATGTACTTATTCAATGGGTTAAATATAATATTAGAACAGGAAATATTATAATATATATAATCACGCCTATCCCAACTATGAAATTCGTTAAATAATACAGACGTATTGAAATAAAGTTAAATTTATGTGCTAGTATTTTGACAATCGCTTTTCTTTGTTTTCGATTACTTTAATTCTGGTCTTTGGTCTAAGTGTATATACATATATAACGTTATTTGAAAGTTGCATGTTAGAACTTGACAAAGTAACTGGAGAAGCATTCCAACCTGATCCTATCGTCTTATCGCATGATAAATAAAACACAGTCCTCAGTTTGTCATTTGAAATTATATACCAAGAAGTAACAAAACAGATTCTTATATAAAATTTCGAATGTTGGCACCTATAGTGTCTAAATTTATGATTTCATTATTGAATGCCTATGATGTAGAGTCTCCCGATATGACGAATTGACACGTCCACAGCTAAACTGATATCACATTGCGATGATCTTTACAGTGGAGAAAACCCGAAGGTATGACCTTTTCCTGGGTGATGACCCGACTACCAATAGAACTCAACTGCCCAAGAAGAAGGACGGGAAGCTGCGTAGAAAAAACGGGTCAAAGAAATGGAAGCAGAGCGCGGAAGTGCCCGCGGCTACCATCGAAACTCCCGAGCGCATCGAAGAAACTTTTCTCGTGAAATTGGACGTAAGCTGCTCAACTAAACCCAGGGGAAGGGCGACGTTTACCAAAGCGCCGCATGTAGAAAATGCTTCAGCACCTAGGTTCGCCAGGTTAGTACGACTTTCATCACCGATTTTCAAAAAAAAAAAAATATCTTTTGACACTTTTTTACACTAATTATTATTTTTAAATAGTTCTCCGTTTATAGTTATCGAATGACTTAATTTTTTCGTGGTTTTGGTATAAAATGTTTACTGAATAGTATATAAGGTATAATTTTTCAATTTTTATTAGTCTTAAGATTTTTCTAAACATCTTGACACAAAGGATGAAAAGTAAATAAGTAAATAAAACGATGAACTGGAATATTAGTTCACGTCTAATGCAATAAATCAACCTGTTCTTATATGTAAAATTATAGAATCACTTACAATTGGATGTACTACGAAAAATCGTCGGTATAGCGCTTATAATTTAAACTGTTGTCAAAATGCGTTTCGCAACAGAGTATCACATTGTGCTTTTCGGTAGGACCCGTTTTCATTTAGCCTTTTTGAAAATGTCCGTCAAATGGATGGAAAATAATTAACTGCATAGAGAGGTATTATCGCAGTTGTCGCAAGTCGTGAATACTTCACGCCAATTGGAGGTAAGAAACAACATTTTTCAAATCACCCTTCTAACTCTGGTGAATTGAGAACAAGTATGTAGTTTCCCATCTACATGTGCATATAAATTACGAAACTTCATAACATTTATCTGCCACTCTCAATCATAAATCAATAAATAAATCCTGTAAAAGCCACTTCTTGACATTTTCTTGATTTGCTCTTGATTTGTTTCCATGCGCTTATCAAAGCAGAAGTGTGTCATGCTTCAGGATACTCAAACTGGTCACAAAATCATTCGTAAAATTTAAAATGAGATTCCTATTATATTTACAAGATGTTGAGGGGAAATCAACATCCCCTCTGTTGATAATGGAAATGAGTCAATTTAGGTATCAATACCAATTGTTCCTAAAACTCTAAAGTCATCTTCTGCTCCAAAAGGCAGCAAATTCTAAACATTTCATGATCACATTCCACATCTCCAAAAGGGAGGTTTTTCGAAAGAATATAAATAAGACTCTTTCCAGAATCAAAGGCAGTGTCCGCGCATGTCTTCGTATAAAATTCATGATCCTACACATACTAATAAATAATTTGTGGCAAGAAAATAAAGCTAGAAATACATTGCATGATAAGAAATAAAAAATGCAATGACATGCCGCTAGTCTCATTCAGCGAACTACGTTTCAGATGGATTCTTATCTCCCTCCTGTAAAAGATGATCGTTACCTTGAATGAAGCTGTCGATGCACTGAATAATATAGCGAAAGGTTCCAATAGTATTAATTGATATTCACTTCATTGTTTTCAAAGTAATATTCATGTTTCACTTTCTGCATAAGCCTCTCTACGCCACGTTTCATGACCAAGACATTTGCAAGCTCTACACCAATATTTGAATGAAGCACCACCCGAGTTGAAAATTATTAAGGTCCATATAAGATTCTACTCCAAACTGTTACATCCTGATCAGAACCTTAATAAATTTCTACTCGGGAAAAATCTAATCACATGTCCGTGTTGCTCATATAAAGATCTATAGGAGCACGATATCTTCAAATTTGAACTTCTTCAGAAGTGCATATTCAGTCACAAGTACAACCTGCTTTATAACAAACATTCAAAAGCGAAATCCCGAGAAAATTTTAAATAAAAAATAATACCCAGAGGGCAGCTGCTTCTGTCAAATTTTGTGGTCCATGTATCGCGGAATCCTCAGAAATACAGAACTACGGTGGGGTGTTGATAGTAATTCCAAAAATACAAACGTATGAGAATGATTTTTTTTCCTATCAATCATGCAATACGAAATGTGGTACGAAAAGTTGCCTCGATAGCGTTGGTCAACGTGTGCTGATTATTTTCCGATACGTCGCAAAAACGCAAGCGTCGCTCACCATTCTTGAGCATTTAAGACAAGAAGTGTATTTTAAAGCATACCAATTGGACATTACCATTCCCATTAGGAAATTTTTTAAGTACATTATGATGAAAAATTTAGTTCCTATCTCGGACGGAAGTTTTTGCATCCAAAAAACGCCCCTGATTCCCTCAAGATGCATTCACCGCCCCTCGGTCACTCCCATCCCCTGCGGTCATTTACTTTTTCGCCCGTGTAACAAAAATAATTATTTTTGCCGAAAATCACCTTCTCAGTTGTAATATCCCGAGATTTAGAAGTTTTAACAAATGAGTAGGGAGTATGCAATTTCCGGTATAATTTTAAACAAATGACCATAGAACCCTTTGAATATCGCGCTCTGATTGGCTGATATCCAGTCGCGAAAAATAATCACAATAATGTGGAAACAGTACATGGACTTGCAATTTTCGCTAAATAAGCGGTATCCAAGACAATAATGGTGAAATAAATTTAATTGTTGTCCACATGAGAGGAGCACCGTGTGCTGAATGTTGATACAATCAAAATAAGACAATATTCCCTGAATTTTCAACTACTCTCACCGAATATTTAGAGGTTTCCTCGCATATTCCATTTGTTATTGTAATGAAAGAATTGCATGTAGTCAACAATGTCATTCATAAAGGTCTGGAATCTATCTTTTATGCGATATCCATAAAACAGTAAACACGATGAAGTGTTTGGTCTTCTATAATTTTTTTAAAAAGTAGTGTTTTCAAGAGCTTTATATTATACAAAAGTTTATATCAAAATGAGAAATTTTAATACAGCAATAATGGTCAGAAGTCCCAATGTTCTCTCTGCTCTTTTGATACGAACAAAACCAATCTTGATCTTATGTATGAGATCTTCAACGTAAACTATTTACGTATATCCATCTCTACATTTCCGTGAAGGTAACCGAGTATAATCAGCCACTGGCTTGTTTCTCAAACACATTTTACCTGCAAAAACAACAAATATCAAGTAAAAATAATTATAGTGGTATTAATTGCGAATAACATGCACTTCCTATTTTAATATAACAAATAAGAATCTTGTTATTCATATTTCACATAGATGGTTAGAGCATGTCTGACAAATTCGGTTGAACTATTAACCACTTCATCTAGGTTCTATCGTATCAGAATTTTAGAGCAATAATTAAATTGAATATTTATTTAACTTTTCATTTGATCACGCGAGTTTTTTACAATGTTATTTTTTACACTTTATCGGGCAGTTACTTCCTTCAATTAATTATTTGCATACGATTTATAAGCATTACACAATATGAATCTCAAAAGTGTGAATCATCGAATACTTGGATACTTATACAACATCTGCAACAATCTCTACTCTATATAATTTAGACTGTAAATAATAATATCTTATTCATCTGATTATACATCGATATGACCGAAAACATATATAACAATAATAACGGAATAGTATTAATAGTTTTAACATTCTTTCTCGCGAATATTTCCGAATTATTTTACGTTCCGTGAAGCTTTCGTAAGTCGACATAGTTTTAAAAGTTTTTTCATTTTCTTTTAGATTCAAATCTTCTTATCAACAAACTTTATTAGTGCTTTTAAAATTTCAGTAACTGCAAGTACTTTGTAAAATCATACTGCCTTCAGGTAACTTATAATCTTATTTTTAATTCGAAAGTTCGAGGTATGTTTTAAATCCCATTTTATGAAGCACAAGAAACATAAATAAATATATTTCAAATGCAAGAAAGTACAATTGACTTAATTTATGTATTTAACCTATTTTTAGAAAAAGATATGACATTTTGGCAAGCGTGCAGTATAGTTAAGAAATAAAGCGCAGGTCGTATTACTTAATGGATCTGGGCTTTTTGTAGATGTTTGAAACACAGCATAACATTTTTAAAAGTAATTACAAAAAACCACAACTCAAAAATGAACAATGAAAACGCAGTTCCTCTATAGCGACCTTTATGTTTGACTTATTGTACCTACATTCATATGTGTAGTAGCATACGGTAACCGCAGAAAGTCCATACGGAGTACAAGTAGTACCAAGACAATTTCTTCAGCATTATTGACCATTTCTTCAAAGCGATAACCGGTTGCATTCGAAACGAGGCGTGGTTCTGCTGATGGCGTGCGCCAGACCTTGTTTGACCTTCAACTGAACACGCATTGTTTTTTTTTTGCAATAAATGAGAAAAACTACGAGAATCCAACTCCAGACATTCCCAACAATTATTTCGGGTAAATGCAGATGCCTTAGGTGTTATTTTAATAATTTTAGAAGCCTCGATTTCAGATTTTCCACGCATTTTCCATTTTATTATATGTGACAATTTTCTTTTAACAAAATGTTTTGTATAAGCATCCATTTTCAATATTTGTAATTTCATAAATTTTAAACAACTTTCGTTATGACATAAATGTATAACTATCCGTCTCGTATTGCAGACGAAGGCAAAGTGGATCACCGAGAAGGCGATATTTAGTAGCAATTTATGATTGCGATGAAGGTTTCGAGTTTAAGAACTTCACAGAGGATCGACTATATTGCAGTAGAGGAAAATGGATCGGAAATTTACCAGAATGTCGATCGGTTAAATGTGAGTATACCTAACGTAATAATTTTGCTTTTTAATTTCTTGATGATAAACCGGTCGAAAGTGATGGAAACAATATATCTTTAATTCACCCTACCAACTTTCGTCAATGAGATTTTAGTAAGCATTTGTTCCGTTCCTAACGAACAAATATAAAGAAAATTATAAACAAAACTAGTCAATAAAAATTCACTGAATTACTGACATTATGAGACACAACTGTAACCGACCTGTCAAATTTCACATTTATATATTGAAGGAATGCGTGAGGGTGATCTAGTTGATTTTGATTTTGAAGAAAACGAATCTCACTATGACATTGCACTAGCACATCGGGATTATTTTAAATCGTTTTTTTTAAATGGTTATGTTAGGTTTTTTAATTTTTCTGAATTTTTTTGTTAGGCAGCCCGCAATTTTTGGTTTCAGTTTTCGATAATTGCATCGCATAGCACTTCTATTTGCAATTAGTTTTAAACTCCATTTTCCTAAATCATTATAATGACTACGAATTCCTTTTAAAAAGGTGTATAGTTTTGTATTTTGCAATTTTGTATTCAGGGCTTTTAGGAATTAAATATGTGGTTTTGGCCATGGCCACGTATCGCGACATTCGATCCGCCATTTTGAATTTTGAATTTTCGATCGTCACCTGAGAGAGTGTCTCGTGAGTTAAAGAGTCACTTAAGCGTATCTTAAGATTAAATTTGGACATTTTCACGCGTCGGTCACGCTTCGATCACGCTTTACATTATTACCATGGTGGCAATTGATAGAGAGTATAATATTAACACCAGTGTAAGTGATCCCCTAGGGTGACTGAAATAATACTGGAAATAATTTGATCATATCTGTAGGAGAGAGTGATCCCAAACCGTCCCCCCCCCCCCTTCCTAAATGGTAAAGGTTGTAAAGATGTTAAAAATCAACTAATTTACTGAGGTTACATTTCCCGCCAGTTGATAATGTTGCGGAGTGGTTTTGGTTGATCCAGGGAGCAAAAACCAAAATCGACGTTTTCAACACGTTCAAAATTGAGGGTCCAAAAACGACACCCCATGGTCCATAACCAACCCTCCATCTTTAGCTGCAAATCACAAGATGCAAACTTTCGAATTCTGATTGTAATTGAAAGTTAAGAATAATTAATTTGGAGTAAACTGAAACTTGTATTATTTTATTCAAATATTTTAAAGGCATTTTTAGAATGCAATAGTAACGTATGTAGAGATGTCATTTGATGCTGATGATGATGATGACGATGTCGGGTGTTGGTTGATGACGATGAAGATCTCGCATGTTAGGTGATAGCTATGATGACGATGACGATGTTGGATGTCAGTTGATGAGGAAGAAGATGTCGAATATCTGATGATGGTGTTGATTTCGGACATCGGGTGATACCCATGAAGATGTTGAATGTCATATGATGATAATGAGGAAGTCGAATGTCAAATGATGACAAAGAGGATGTCGAATGTCACCTGATGGCGATGATGACAATGATGATATCGAATGTCATGAGATAATGATGATGACGATGACCATGTCGAATTCTACGCGATGATGATGGTGGTCATGAAGATGATGATTGCTGCTATCGGGCGATGCCGATGAAGATGTCTAATGTCGGCTGTGGCCTGTTATGACGATGAACATATCTGTCGTCGGGTGATGAACATGAAGATGCAAGATATGGGGAAATGTCGATGATGATTTATGAACAATTACAAAAATTGGGGGTCGGTTACGGACCACCACTACGCGCTTAGTTTCTTACCAAATCGATTTTGAAACACAGTGGCTCGCCATTCACTAATGGCGATGGAGTCGATCTATTTTCACTACCATACCATAAACCAGGATTTTTCAACCTTTCGATTACCGATATAAAAAATTAGACGCGTTTGTATGTGAAAAATGTAATTGAACTCGAAATAACCTTAAAAGTGACCCGTGGTCCAAAACCAAGGTCAAGAAAACACTATTTTATTGAACATAATTTGAGAATTGAAGTGCATTATTTCCTGCACCCTCCACTTGACTATCAGAGGTTCCCAGAGTTTTTCTGTCACCTACTATTGAATTCTGACAAAGTATTGGCCAAAAAGTGATGTATTGCATACCTACTGAATTTTTAACTTTAATACTTCATAGTATATGGAATATTTTAAAAGACGTTGGAAAGAAGAGAGGAAATATATTTAGCATAAATCAAAGACATTGATAAAAAATTAGTTATGTGACGCTTTTTTTATTAAAAAGAGGCAGATTATTAAAACAATTTGCAAATAAATAATTAAGGTGTCAGAAAATTATAAATATTTTTACAACAAACTTTTAAAGTTCTTTGATCTACGTTCGTATTATAGATTTACGGTGTGTGCTTTCATGTAATTAATTAATAATTATATTACATAAATCTTAATCCGCACCGATAGCTCGTGATAATTTGAATTATTTCTGAATTAATATATTCGATTTCAACGCTCGAGGGGCGATGATGCATTTCGCATTCTAGTTATAAAGCGGCAAATTCGAATAACTGATCCCAATGCACATCGAATTAAAAAATATAGTATGTATTAAATGCGAAATATTCCGCTCTAACGAGCATGATTGTCTTATTAGCTTCAGTTGAACGACAAATGATCCACTCGTTAGATAGAAAATGTCCACTTTTTTGTATAATATATTATAATGTTAACTTCATAATCATGTAATATGTTTTGAAAATATGATTGAGGTAGATATTTAATTAATAATAACATTTAATCAATAATAAAACTATTATCAACACTACGAAGTCGATACTAATTAATTCATAACTATTAATGAATTGCGTGACTTTAGTTATTATTTAAAGGAATATACATTTAAAATTTTGAGTGTTCAGGAGAAATGGCCATTTATATAAAGTAAACACACGAAACGCGCATAAGGTAGTGCATGACTTGAATAAATAATACAAATTATAATTTAATATTAAAAAATAGTCTTTTTTTGTTTGTCGAGTTGAGATGCATACATATTACCAAATTTAAATAAAACATTAGCATGGTTAAACCCCTTTTTTTCTTAATCTACTTTCTTCATCTACTGGCGTTATCAAACAGTTATAAATTCCTGAGGAGAAGTTGACAAAATAATTGACGAGCTTGTCAGTGGATAATTTAAAAAAATTACAGTATCCCGGTATATTTGCTCGCTCGGTTCCTCCCCTTCCCCTCCCGTCTCCTGGTATTTGTCAAAAGAAGGGGTGCGCCGCTTCTCCCACTCTCTTCAGTCGCATTACGTTCATGACGTCATAGCAGGCCCTTCCTGAGGCCCCAGAGCGCAAGGTGGGGGAAAAGAGAGCGGTGAAAGACAAATATAACCAGACGGAACTGGGAAACTATGCTGGGACGTAAATATAGCGAGACGCAAATATACCGGGACTCAATAACCGAGCTTAAGGTCTTTACTACAAAAAACTATTATAACAAACAAAAATCCAGTTATGTCTACAAATTATTATAACATTTATCAGGAGATACAAAATAAAACTTAAGGAAATTAAAAGTAAATTTTTTTTTTACGTTTTTCAAAATGCTTCTTAAGGATTTTTAATACTATAACACCAATAAATTGTTTGGGTACATGTATGTTGTATATTTTGATACTTGATAAAAAAATAATTTCTTTGATATCCACGATCTAATAATATAAATATAAATTTATAATAATCATACATTATCAGATCATTAAAAGTTTTATCAATATGCCTGAGATTAATTATATTATTTTGCAACAATGAATAGATATTACATTTTTTTATTCTGCATTACAATTTACAGCGGTAATTCAACGTTGTGATCAAAACAGAGGGGGATGCGAACAGATATGCGACGACGTTGAGGGAGGAATTAAGTGTTCCTGTTTTGATGGTTATCGCGAAAAAGGCCTCTCTTGCATTGGTAAGTTCAAATACATATTTTATTATTATTTATATTGAATTTTGAATGTTTAAGTTATAGAATTCTCAATATATATTACATTTTATGAACTCACGTTCCGAAACATAAGCTAGATATAGAGTGATTTCATTTTAAGGTAGATTTGAATAGTTTATTGAATATAACTTTACTTAAATAACTATTAACATTATAGGTATAGTCACCTTTAGAATATAGTAATATGAATATCTAAAAAAATTAAAAAATCTTTGAAATAGTTTGGAAACAAACGATCATATAATACGGGTTTGAGGTGTAGGATTTAATTGTTTTGACACAAATATTTTCGTTTGAAATCTTTAACGTAATATATTTTTTTGATTGACGTATATTACTATGAATATTCTAAACATCAGATTATATCAAATAGAGGGAATTCTATATATCTCTTTCCACATTTTTACCGCCGCAAGGATTTTGATTCGGAAACGTTATACGATTGGGAAAAATTACCATAACTTGAGGAAAGTAAATTTGGAACCTCCTAGCAGGTGCTCTTTTATGTGCCTCATAAATTGTGTATTATGAACCTTCATAACTAGACAAAGAGTGAGAAGTTACAATATTTTAGGATAAAATTACCCAAACAAAATATTTTTTAATATTGTTTTTAGAATTTATTATGACAATTTCGGAAGTAAACATTGCTACAAAAAAATTATTACAATGGATAGGCAAATACGGTAAAACAATTATTTTATTCGAAATATTTAGTATATTTGATTTTTGTATTACAGTTAATAAAAAACTACATTGTCAAAACGAATAAACCATTCATAATTATTTAAATAAGCTAACTTTATTTTCCTATCGATCAAAACAAATTTATGTGACGTTGAAAAAGTGGCTTAATAAATAATGTATTCAATTCTCTTAATTTTTTGTGAATATCATGTTATGAATCTGATTTGTCAAGTTAATTTCAACCATGTAAACAGTGATTAATAACTAGAATATCAGGCATAATATCATAACAATAAGTGTAATGAGAAAGCTGACATTTAGAGTATTCCGAGTGGAACTGGATAACAAATTTTATTATTATTTACGAAATTTTATAATACTATATGCAATCAATATTTTAATATTCAACTATATTAATTGCATGTATCTAAATGAATATTAAAAATGTTCAGAATTACAACTTTAAAATTATATTTGTGGCATCAATGAAAGATTGAGCCATCAAAAATCATTAAATAGACAAACTGTGTATTTTCCTAAGAGATAATTTCATACTTAGTAATGTGAACAAATTATGGAAGCATTAGTATTTAACAGTGTATATAGCCCGATATACCGCAATTTTAAAATGATGAAAGGAAACGAAGTCGAGATCGGAATACGAGAGCGACCTTTAAAGAAGCACTGCCCGAACCTTAAACAGTACTTTTTTAGGTTCTCATTAGTCGGATTCATTTGCATTTTAAATTATTACTCATTATCGTATTTTCAATGGTTTGCATTTTTGCATTAATTAGATGTATATTGCAAGGAGGGCAAATTAATTGTCTATTACTCCACAAATAAATCACGTACATTACCGCTTGCTGCTGAATTATAATATTAATGCGAGCACGGGAAAATCTGTTTTATTCCTCCTGATTGCTAAACAGTAAACGAATACGTATGCAATTAAACTCAAAATTATGCAACAAAAATGTTGTTTTTAAAAACATATTATTACAACTGTATTGAAAAATAAAAAGGTAGTGAATATTTTCAAAATATATTACATTTAACAGGCTTACAGTCTAAAAATATCAAAAAAATAAATAATATTTGAATAATAAACTTTAGAAAATGAATTGACTTTTAGAATATTCATAATTAAACAAAATCCCCTAAGAGAATATAGAAAATACCTATAAATAGTAAGCCGACAACAGAAATTCTCATGTTCTTAGCATTCAGACTTGTTAAGGTATAGATATAAATTTATCTACTGATTTTGTATGACTACGTCGATATATTTATCATGGAAATTAATATGCAGAATTTGGGTAAACAGTACATAATTCGATTTTAACTTTTGTACAGTAGTCCGCCCCTTAAGTTATCACCCTTTTATGTTAAACTCCTCTTAAATTATGCGACAATCGTCTCCCTTAAATTATATTCTGTAAAACTCCTACCTTTTTCAAATTTTCTCTTATATGTACCAAAGGGCGTTATAAGTAAGAAGAAACCAGGGGGCAATACAGGGAAGGAAAAGTAAAGGGAAGGGGATATAAGAAAGTAATATAAATACTTACATCGTGGGCGAATATTGCTAAGGTAGAAATGTAACCCCAAGACTAGATATCTTTTTCTATTTGCGAATATTTTGTACTATAAATTTTCTAAAGAAACAATATTTTTGTCATTGAAATGTCAAAACTTTATTGAAGTCGATTACATCAGATTATTATCGGGGTTTTGGAACGATATTCAAAAATTACTGAACTATCTTTTTTAGATGCAATAAGAGAAATAGCACTGGTCATAAATCTTAATAAAACAAATGTAATTATAAGAAGTATCTAAAAATTTAATATACTAAATAATAGATCTTTTATAGGTAACAAATTTCAGATCACGAATTCACTAATTCTCGTTTGCTCCAAATTCGTTGGAAAATTTATTGGGTATTTATGGACTCAAACCTAGAGCAAAAATAATCCCAAATATCTTCTATAATTATAGATACCAGTAATATACCGATTATATTGCTGCAAAACTCGTAGAGATATTACAGAGTATCTAGAACTTTTTCTTCATTTATGGCTTCAGCCACGATAAGTGCTTCCCATATCAAGTGTACACTCTATTGTACTAGTTACTTCGGAAGGACAAATTTAGATGTGATGCAATTCGATCGTCGAATCTCGTTAGGAACTCATGGGGAGAGGTCAAATAGAAAAAACGAAAGAAAAAGTGGAAAATAAGAGTAAACCAAGGGAATATCTTCTATCAGAATTAACTGTAAGCCATTTACACTTGATATGGGAAGCACTTATCGTGGCTGAAGCCATAAATGAAGAAAAAGTTCTAGATACTCTGTAATATCTCTACGAGTTTTGCAGCAATATAATCGGTATATTACTGGTATCTATAATTATAGAAGATATTTGGGATTATTTGGGAAACATTTAGAGTAGGCGCATGAAACTATGTGCCGGTATTCCTTAAACATATAGAAATTATAAATGTTTCTCCTCCGATCATCAAACAACTATAGATTGGATCCATCTCAAGTATTCCAGACAGTCCGATGATACGCGAAGAATCGCTTTCATGATGAAATCTGTTATTCTACTTGAAAAATAAAGAAACACGTAATGTAAAAGTTTTAGTTTTATACAAATGTTTTGAATGCTTCTTTTTTTTTGAGAAAATAGATTTTCCAGCATGAGGCACTCTTTGGATTCAAACAAGATTAATAATAGTTACCCGCAAAATTTAATTTAAACTCACATTTATATCACTAACTTTTAAGAAATCTTGTAGAACCTTAAAATAAATAAAGACTGCTCACAAAAAGTCGTTGAAAGTCAAAAAGACTATTATTGTTACAGATTTTATTGCGATATATCAAAATATACGAAAATAAATAATAAAATCTGAGATGAAACTATAAAATCGCAAGACGACGAAGTTAGTAAACAAAGACAATTTGACAACATTCTTTCCTTACAAATCGATTAGATATATAATCTCTTGTAAACGGAACAATTTAGATTAAAAAGGTGTTCTTTTTTACCAACAATAATTGTTCGTTTTCCTTTTTAAACTAGGTATTATAGATCTCATTCTCTACGTTTCACTATATTCAAAAAATAGTTTAGAAATGTGACAAAAAAAAAATATTTTATATGTCCTCAGAAACAAAAAAAAACAACAAATGAAATTTTTATGGTAAGTAGTACAAATGATTATTCATAAATTATGACACTTTGACGGAAAAAAGGTGGCCTTTTTCAAAAAAAAATTGTTGTTTACGAATGATTTATTTCTATTAGTTATCGACATTTCTCATTTATAGCAATGTACTACTATAAAGCATAAAAAAAATAAAACAAAATAAGCCTAGGGGAACTGAAAAACTTGAAAATTAAGGGAGTGACGAGATTTTTACCAAGACGTTTGCAAATTACTTATTTTTTTACCAGAATCTTGAATTGTTTATACAAATTTCAAAAAATGTTTTATAACAATTTTAAAAAATGCCTGTTTTAATTTCATTATGGAGATGATTCTTGACATACCATCGTACTGCTTGAATGATTTGAGATGGAGCCAATGTATAATTAGGTCTCAATATGTTAGCAATAGACACACCAAAAATTGTTTTGGCCGAGATATTGCACTTGTACATTCTTTTTCCAGCTGAATCCGATTCCGCAATCGAAGTTATCAGACTGACTAAAACTTGTTAGAAAAACTAAAAATTGTGCATAAAAACCGTTAAAAACTGACATTAAAGGTAAAGAAAAAAACGCAATAGCATTTTATAGTGCATTATATTATCTCATGTGGCATGTGAATCTCAAGTTGGAATTATCATGTTGGCTCAATATGGAAAAAATCACTAATTATTGTCAAAAAGGATAATTTTTCTTCTTTAATCGGTATTTTTCAGCAATTCTTTAGGGCAACAAATTAATTTGTTTAATTGAATCGTTTTATAATTAATATAATTTTAATAAAGTTTTGGTATATTATGGTAAGTTGGGCGGTACATATTTTACTAAAATTAAATAAAAGAAACAATGGCGTAACAGGAAGGCCAAAAATTATCTTCACGTTTTGACTAATAAATATAGGATCCTCTTCAGAAGGTTATCTTCTTTACCTTTTAGTTATTATCTTTGTCTTTGGTCACGGTTTTAACGATCAGAATCACACTTTTACATAGATTTTAACGGATTAGATTTATTAATTTACAAGATATGCGAAAACTGCGTCGTCTCCCCAGATAGCATCATATCTCCCTTCGTCGACAATATATGAACCCTTCGTTACACTATAACATCGGTTATGAATGAAAATAAAACGAATTTACTAATTCGGTGTATTAAAAAATAAGTTTATTTATTCAAATTTTATTTATTGACCAATGGATAAAAATACATTATTTTAGGGCAGTATAAAATAACTCTTTTATATCTACTTCATTAATGTTGTGGTAACTATGGTAAATAAGTTGAATAAATTAGTTCGATTACGAAAAATATTTCGATATCCGAAGACCGCTCGATTTGTATTTTATATAGGAAATAATTTATAAATTTAACAACTTATCCACAAATACCAATCAGAACCTGAAAAAGTCGTAGAGAGGTAGTGTCACTTTCGGAAAATAGCTCTAATGCGGGTGCATCGTCGTTTCGAACGTTTAAATGCGACCAACGATCCCATTACGTAAAGTAATCCGATCTAAAAGCCGTTTCGGTGCAACGACGCTTCTGGGGATCAATCGTTAAATTAAACAATTAGACACGTTATACCTTAAAATCCGTAAATGTAAATTCAAACAGAAATTGCACAGTTTCTGGATTATCACTTTAATAGATGATCAAAGAATTTGCATTTCCGTGCGGGGCCACCATTTTGCCACCTTGTGAAATTCTTGCGACATATAGAAAAATAAAGTCCTGAAAGTTCTTTGATCTAGTTGATTAAGAGTACGAGTTCCCTGACAAAGTAATTGTTACTATTTCCAGAAAAAGGAAAAAGTCACAGATATCCTAGACGTATATTATGAATAAATTTGAGATATGTAATGTGAATTAACATTAGATAGATAGTATACGGATATTAGATTATTTACGAGTTACGTGAACCAAAGAAATCCTTTTGCCTCCTTCTTGGAATTAACTCGTAAAGTCGCGAATAGAAAGCAGTTACACTTAACGTCTAAACCCAATGCGATAAGATTTGCGAATTATAATTTTTATTGGGAAATCTATTTTAGATGATTTAATTTATGAACGATATACGATGTGGGAAATACATATCTCATTCAAAGAATTTATAATCGTACAAAAGTAAAATTTTTTTGAATTGTACAATGCAGATTTTAACTCAATTTTTTTATTATGTACAAATCTGATTTATGAGTAATAAATGTTGTAATTCGCTTTATGATGAACAGAAATGGAATTATCACCTAATATTTTTTTTCAACATTTTTACCCTTAAAGTCAGAAACTTGTTTGCTCAGTTTCGAGAGTTATTTGACATTTTTTATTTATTTTTTGCTAAAATTTCGTAATGGTAAATGGAGAAGTAAATTGCGATTTTTTAAGCCTTTTTTAATTTTTGACAAAATGCGGACCGAACTTTTAGAAATTTGATTACAATTTCCGATCAAATATTATATACAATATTGTTTATCAAAATACAGTGTCCAGTAATGTATTCACGTTAGATAATCTATGATACTTATGCCAATCTAGATATCGACGAATGCGCAGAGGGTACTGCAGGCTGTCAAGATAGTTGCGAAAATGAAGTGGGATCTTTTCATTGTGCTTGCTCTCTTGGTTATCAACTTGGAGCAGATAAAAAATCGTGCGAAGGTAGACGTCACGATTAAAGTAGTATTTCATTCAGTTCATAGCTTAATATTCGTATTTTGAGCATTATATTTTGATTACTTTGTTATCCTTGACCTACATTATATTCCATAAATAATATTTCTTAAGAATTAAAAATACACTGTATACCCCTGATTCTTTTATTTACCTTAAGCGTTTAATATTTAATATACTGCCTTAATCTTAAAAATCGTAGAATCCTTTTTTAGTATAGTAATTATTTAATTCAACAATAGATTTATTCTTCATTTTCAATCTATATTCCATAAAATATACGGTAATCTTTAGAATGAAAATTCAAAAGTTATAAAGGAATACTAAAACAAATTAAATATATATCATTTCATTTTATGAAACACGGATGAATGAAAACAATCAAAGTTCATAGATGTTAGTAATAAAATTGATTCTGTTGTGGTATACAGATATCAATGAGTGTGCAGCAAACGAAGGACGTGGCCCCTGCGAACGCAAGTGCATAAACCGCATAGGCAGCTATCAATGCAGCTGCAGCGGAGTTCCAGGCTATAAATTGGCACCCAATAATCACACTTGCGAAGATATCGATGAATGCTTGGAACATAATGCCGGTTGCTCGCATACCTGTCTCAATACACCAGGAAGCGTTTTTTGTTTATGTCCAAAAGGGTACTATATAACCGACGATTTAAAAACTTGTCAAGGTGGGTAAAATACTTCAAATACAGTGCTGAAGTGAAAAAGACTGATTTTATTGCAAAATTAATCAAACCTTTTGAATATCAAGTAATGAAGTCCACGCATTTCAGAAATAAAAAGAAAAAAAAATACATTTATCATTTATTTACATGTTATTTAGACGTGAACGAATGCAAAAGCAAAATGCCAGTCTGCAATGAAAAAACAGAAGAATGCGAGAATACTCGAGGATCTTTCAGATGCAAACCAAAAATTAAACGCATAACGAAAGTCCTTCAAGAACCAGATTACGACTCAGAGGATGATGGGTCTGGAGAGGAATACGATGACAATGAAGGAGTTAATGAGGGAATCACGGAGAATGCCCTCTACGAAAGCTGCGAGCACGGCTTCCGAAGGAATTCCGATTACGAATGCATCGGTGAGTTTATGTTTCACTTCAATAGATATAATTCAATCTCTGAAACTTTTTGTGTTTTTTACATGCTTCAATCTTCAGCTCTTAATTACTTAGATCGGTATTTTATCTCGTGCAAAAATTGAACTTTATTAATTTAAATAAAAATTTAGCTATTACCTCAAATTAGTTTTGTAAGAAGTAGCTCTGAATATTTTCAATTTTTTATTATTTTCAGATATAGACGAGTGCTCAGAAGATGACGAGCAGGGTATGCGTGCATGTGAACACGTATGTGAAAATATAAGGGGTAGTTATTACTGCACGTGTAATTCCGGATTTATTCTTGATGACGATGGTAGGTCATGCACAGACATTAATGAATGTTTAATGGATCAATCACTTTGCTCTCATACATGTCTCAATACCGTTGGTTCTTATATTTGTGCGTGTCCAGATGGTCATGTGCTCAAAAGTGACAAACATAATTGTGAAAAATTAAAACACGAATGTTCAACTGCAAAACTGATGTGTTCGCACGAATGTCGAGAAACACCGAAGGGACCTCAGTGTTTTTGTCCTCGAGGATACAAACTTCATAATGATAATAAGACTTGCGAAGACATTAATGAATGTGCTGAAATGAACGACTGTTCCGAGGAATGCATTAATGAAATTGGATCATATAAGTGCATATGTTCTACTGGAACTTATCTATTGCCCGATGGTAGATCGTGTCAGGATATAGATGAATGTGCTGGTGCAAACCATCGGTGTTCACATTCTTGTCGGAATACAAGAGGTTCTTTTCTTTGCGATTGTCCAGCTGGCTTCAAGCTTGCCGATGATCAACGAACTTGTATAGATACCAATGAGTGCCAAAACCAGAAAAAACATAATTGTTCTCATATTTGTATCAATGAAGTCGGGTCCTACAAGTGTGCGTGTCCAGACGGGATGGTATTGAGTATAGATGGAGAAACATGCAAACCACCTATTATATGCAACAATTTAAAATGTTCTTATAATTGCGTAAAAGAATCGGGGATATATCATTGCACCTGCCCCAAAGGGTTTAGATTACTACCGGATGGAATGAATTGTGAAGACATAAATGAGTGTAAAACAGGGGATAACCATTGTTCTCACGAATGTCTGAATATCCCAGGGCATTACAGTTGCGCATGTCCAAAGGGCATGATGTTAAGGGATGATTTCACATGCATTGTTGATAAATGCCCTATAGGTTTTCGAACGAGTCAATCGGGAGACTGCCGTGATATTGATGAATGCTCTGAACAGACTCAAGCTTGTTCTCATAGTTGCATCAACACGTACGGATCGTATCGTTGCACATGTCCAAGTGGATTGCATCTGGGCAGTGACGGATTCATCTGCTCAATTTCTTTTTGTACCATAAACTCAACCTGCCATAAATGCATCAAACACGAGAATGGTTACAGATGCGGTTGTGACGATGGTTATAAACTCAATGACATTGGTAATGAATGTGTTGATATTAATGAATGTATAAATAAATCTCTGTGCAGTCATGAATGTGTCAATACGCGGGGTGGATATAAATGCACGTGCCCTAGTAATTGGAAATTGGGTAACGATTCTAAAGTCTGTATTCCTGATGATAACCCTTGTAAAACTAATCATGGTTGTTCGCACGCATGCGAAATGGACAGTGGAAGGATTCGATGTGGTTGTCCAGAAGGTTACGAATTAGGGCAAGACGATCGGACTTGCAAGGACGTTGATGAATGTATTGAAGGGTCCCACATGTGCTCCCATGGTTGCGTCAATACCGACGGCTCGTATCATTGTACGTGTTCCAGTGGTTACGACCTCGATCATGATAGGAAAACTTGCAAAGATGTAAATGAGTGCAGTCTATATCTAAATATGTGTTCAGATGGATGTATTAATACCATGGGAAGTTTTATGTGCGTTTGTCCCGAAGGTTACGCACTAAAGGATGATCTTCGAAACTGTCATGATATTGATGAATGTGCAACAAGTGCACACAAATGTTCGCATGGTTGTAAAAACTTAGAAGGAGATTACTTTTGTTATTGCCCTGAGAATCTCATGATCGACAAAGATAACAAAACTTGTATAGAATTTAATTTGTGCGATCGAGATCATGGATGTTCTCACGAGTGCATCGCAATCGATCAAAGTTTTTTGTGCCAATGTCCTACCGGTTTCGCGCTTATGGACGATAATAAAACGTGTCAAGACATTAATGAATGTATGCATAGTAATGGTGGTTGTTCACATTTATGTGCTAATATAGAAGGAGGCGTTGAATGTGCGTGTCCTACAAATTTCAAATTACTTGAAGATGATGGTAAAACATGCGTGGAAATCGATGAATGCCTCTTCGACAATGGCGGTTGTTCTCATTTTTGTAGACTAGAGAGGGGAAATGTGGTATGTTCCTGTCCGCGTGGAATGATGTTAGCTGTGGACGAATCTCATTGCATTGCAGAAGATGATTGTGCAGTGAACAATGGTGGTTGCAGCGACATTTGCCAGTTACTTAATGGTCACGTGAATTGTAAATGTTCATCTGGACTTCGTCTTTCTCCAGATAATTTAACTTGTGTAGATATTGATGAGTGTGAAGAAAATACAGATAATTGTATTCATAAATGTGTAAATACCTTCGGAAGCTACGAGTGTACCTGTAATTCTGGGTTTTCCGTAAATCCAGATGATAAAACGTTATGCGACGATGTCAATGAATGCCTCAAGGACAACGGTAATTGCTCTCATTTTTGCACAAACACTGTCGGAGGAATGCAGTGTTCCTGCCCATGGGGATTCAGCTTAGATGTAAATAATATTACTTGCATTCAAATAGACGCTTGTACTATCAATAATGGAAACTGTTCCCATCATTGTCATTCTCAACCAAAGAGTAATGAAATTTTGTGTTCTTGTTCAAAAGGGTACAGATTAAATGCCGATCAGAAAACGTGCGAAGATATTAATGAATGCGAAGAGTTTGAAAACGATGTTGACTCTGGCTGTTCTCATGATTGCGTTAATGAAAAAGGTGGATTTTATTGCAAATGTCCGAAAGGATACATATTAGAACCTGTTGAAAAACGAAAATGCGTTGACATTAATGAGTGCCTTTCATCGAATCACAACTGTTCTCAGATTTGTTTGAATTTACTTGGAAGTTATATATGTTCTTGTTACGATGGACATTACTTGCATTCTGATAACACAACATGTTTGGACATAGATGAGTGCCGTGAGTATAATGGGCATTGTTCACATACCTGTAACAACATAAAAAACGGATTCTTCTGTTCGTGTCCTCCAGGTTTGAAATTGGACACCGATAACAAAACATGCATAGACATAAATGAATGTGATAATAATAATGGCAATTGTTCTTTCGAATGTTTAAATACTTTGGGTTCCTGGAAATGTGTCTGCCCGGACGGCCAAATGCTGAGCAATGATTCTAGAACGTGCATTGAAATGAATGGATGTAAAGTAAAAAACGGTGGTTGCTCCCATCTGTGTTACAGTGTTACCAAAGGAGTAAAATGTAGCTGCCCATTTGGTCTTCACCTTGGCGTCGATGGAAAAAAATGTCGTGACACTAACGAATGTTCTCTAAACAATGGAGGTTGTGAGGATATTTGCGTAAATATGGAGGGTAGTTACATGTGTCGATGCAGATATGGTTTTCGGATTGCTTCCGATTATAAAACTTGTGAAGATATCGACGAGTGTGCAAAATTAAACGGTGGTTGTTCGCATAATTGCGTGAATTCGAACGGGTCATATCATTGCGAATGTCCTGGAGGTTATCGGTTAGGCATGGATGGAAAAAACTGTGAAGATGTCAACGAGTGTGAAGATAACAATGGAGGATGTTCGCATCTTTGTATCAATGTCGATCGCTCATTTTATTGCGATTGTCCTAAAAATTACTCATTAAAAAATAAAACTTGTGTTGAATCTTTTAGGGTAAACCCTTGCGAAAGTAATAATATTAATGGAGGATGCGATCACAAATGTAACGTTATAAATGGTACCGCTGTTTGCTCGTGTCATAGTGGATTCAGACTTCTGGATTCTAATGGAACCAAATGCGTCGACATTGACGAATGTGCTGGAGACCATAGATGTGACCATACTTGCGTCAATACTGTTGGATCTTACACTTGCAGGTGTAATGAGGGCTACGAGTTCAAAGATTCAAAATGTACAGGTAAATTGTATTCTCTTATTTATTTTTCTGTTAAAATGCTATTAAAAAGTATTTTGATTAAACTTTCTATTCATTTCGGGTTTTGAAGTTGTAGTACAAAATTTAAGGATTGTTTAAAACGCCATTTCGGGTTTTGAAGTAGTAGTACAAAATTTAAGGATTGTTTAAAACGCCATTCAGTTGTTTTATAAACTTTAATTATATATATAATTGCATTGTCATATGTTATTTAAATATTCATTATAGAATCTGCTTGTTGCATTTTTATCAGACATTAACGAATGTGAATTGTACAATCATTGCCCCGGACAGTGCGAAAACTTACCAGGTTCATATAGTTGTGGTTGTCGTTCCGGCTTTCAAATGCAGAACTCAATCTGTGAAGGTTGGCAATTTTGATCATACTTTTTAACCATCGACAGAAATATATTCTAATTAGTTTTATTTCGCTTATTCTAATTAGTTTTAATTCAATTAAATAGATATCAATGAATGTAAGATAGATAATGGTCATTGTGAACAAGAGTGTGTTAACAGCATCGGTTCATACAAATGCTCCTGCCGTCCAGGCTTCACCATTCATGAAAAGTGAGTTTTATTAACATAACGTTTGCTTGTATTATTCTAGCAATATACAAAAAACTGGTTTCAGGAATCAAAGCCTATGTCAGGATATCAACGAGTGCATCAACCACAATGGAGGTTGCAGTGATGACTGTATCAACGCTGTTGGAAGTTACCAGTGTGCCTGTCCTGGGAATTTAATGCTGGCTACTAACGGGAAAACTTGTATTTCGCGAGATTTGAAATGCGCTGCAATGAAACCACCCGCAGCTGCCGAGGTGAGCAGATGTTTATTCACGCGAAGAGATATTATCTCTAACAAACTATCAAAAACTTGCAAGTTTAAATGCCCGGCTATCGTTTTGGAATGACTCCAGGGATGCAAGAGATTATGGTGGTCACACACCTTTTATATTTGCAGATTTATTACTTTTGGATTTCAATAATACAATTTCTTTGCAAATTAAAAATAATGAATTAGACATGAACACCCTCAGATTAGTTTTGATTACTTTTGAAACTACGTGATTTTTTAATAAACTAAATTATAAATTGTCCTCTAGATAAGATGTCCCGGACACTCGTCGGGTGCTGCGAGTTACCCAGCGGGTGCTAGATGTCATATCCGATGCCGGCAAGGTTTCAAGCTTGAAGGAGCCTATTCGAGGACCTGCGAACGCGACGGAACATGGAATGGAAAGGAGCCGACTTGTCGTTATTATGCTGGTATGTACGTCTAGTCGCTCATACCTCGAAACTTTAAACTAACCGTATAACCCACCCACACATATAAGCGAAAATGCCATGTAGTCAATTGTAATTCGAGGGTAGAAACTATATATGGTGTCAGCCTTTTCGCGAATAAACGAAAATGAACTCCTGGCTATTTGACTAAATGTGAACAAACTTCCGTAACAGCAATGCCCGCTATATTTCGCAACTCTGGAATCGGTTTTCTTGCCTGCCGAGCGAATACCTTCCGGCAATAATCACTTCAAGGTAATCGTTCGGTTCAAAATAAATGGCTTACAATCGCTTATAGCCGTTGAAACTTCTAAACAGTTTTTAATAATACAAAGTCCGAGGCAAGGTTGCTAACGAGGCCATAAGTTAACGCCGCTGCTTAACGAGCTTACTGCTCGCGTTGAGCTTTTTACACTATGCTACCTCCCATCAAAGCAGTTCCTTTTTACCGTTGGAAATTCTTTTCCGAAAACGTACCTTGTTTTGGTTAATGAGTACGTCAATTTTCTCGTCCGTAATAATCTCGAGCATACCATTTTCGACAGAGGCCGATAATTAATCGGATCTTAGATGTTTTGCATCTGCGATTATCTGCGTATACATTTTACCAAATTAAATGATCATATTTCATTCATAATATTAAGTGCCTTAAACATTTTTTGTCTTGTAAAAGAATAATAATAATATTATATTGATTGACAGGAGATGCGGCACGACCTCATATCAAATGCCCAAAAGACGTGAACGTCGACTTACCGCCCGGAAAAAATACTGCCCGTGTTACATTCCAACAGCCGAAATCAAACATGGACTGGGGAAGGTATGTGTAAAGCTGATTTTGTTACGTATGTACTTTAAGTATTTTATTTTTTTTTAGTATGCCACGTTTATTAGAGCAATTGAGCAGTACATATAGTATTTATACAAATGCATTACTAGTTCACATTTCTATCCATTGGACATGTACCGAATAATGATATCATTATTTGATGTAGATACAGTTGAAAAACTATAAAATATGAATAATTTATTAATCGTTAAAAAATATACTCCTGAGGTAATACTCGTTCTGAATAATGTGAAAATCCTACCTGAATTGGAGAAGTTTGATGTATAGTATGCATATCGGAAATCGGTCAATGGGCTCTTGCATTTAGCGTTGATTACGTTTCTGCCGAATCTATTCTAAGATTCGAAATTCGAATTCCATAGTTTCTGGAATTGCACGTATGGTGACGACGGTGTTACAACCCAATGTAAATTTCCCGAATATTGGATGTGTTACATTCAAGTGCGAAATGCTATTCATTCGTAGGTAGATAAAATTGCAATTTGCAGGAGTTTGAATATGAACTATTAATAGTTACCGATTTCAACATATTTTATAAGTAATTAAGGAATTTAATTAAATTGTTAATATTTCTTAATTAAAAAACGTTCTGAAGCTGAAACTTTATTACAAATAATTGTAAGTTCAAGAAGAAGATTATAAAATTCAACTCCAGTTCGGTAGTAACTTTTAAACGTCTTTGTTTAAACTTCAAATAAACCATCACCATTTTACATATAAATCTGCATTTTTACTTTTCACTGATTAGATTTGTTCTTTGTTCATTTATAATCAGTAAGAAATTCTTATGTACTTTTTAAAGCAGACGGCGTTAAGTAGTAATTTTTAATATTGTAAAAGACGTCCGTTTTCGACTTCATAATTTGTTCATTTTTTTATTACATTCGTTCCCTCTAGGTATTCCCGCTATAAATTGACCAAATATTTTTCTCAGTGTCACTTTTTTGTGCATGTATCACAGTTTTTTAAGAAGCAAAAGCCTGAAATATTTATAGTTTTAATCTGTACCAAAAATGTTTGCTTCTTTATTTTGGTAACATATTTAGAAACGTAACTAATTAAATAAATTTTTTTAAACTTTTCTGAAAGGAAATTGTTTGTTTAATCAATACCAACTTTGTTTCTCCAGATTTTTTTCTCCAGATGATCGAGCTGAAACTAAGTACTCCAGGGTTTTCGAGATAACAGATTACAAATCTGATTTTAGATTTTGAACTTTCAAAATCCATATTTATATTCGTATTTTTCTTATTTGATCCGGCATTTTCAATTGGCAAAATCTAGGATCAGATTCTTTATCTATAACCCAGAAAACCCTAGTCTACCCAGTTTCAGCCCGATCAGGTTAGATTTAAGATTTTGATGGGCCATGATGGAACCACCATTTTGAATCGCAGCTATGAAAACTCCCGATACACATTTTCAGCTCGATGAGTTAAATTTTTACATTCTGGTGGGCCATCTTGGATCCGCAATTTTTAATATTCAAAGTTTGAGGGCAGATTCATAATCAGCGACCTCGAAAACCTCTCAGTAACAAATTTCTGCTGTTTTTCGGGTAAAAAAATGTATGGTTTAAAGGGTTAAACACGGGCTGAAATAATCTAATATAAGAATATTTTATATGCATGTTATGTTAGAATGCTTTTTTTGCAGATACGTAGAAGCCATTCCAAATTGGGGAAAGCAGTTGTATCGTGATTTATCAGCTGGAACAGTAATCGTAACTTTCAGAGCCCGATCTCCAAGTACAAATGCTACTGACGCCTGTACAATGATTATTCGTGTTCATGGTAAATTATTTCAAATACTTCTATCCAAAAAAACTGTTGAATATGTTATTGAAATAACTAGGAATGTACATTTATTCTACATTATTTATTGGACCCTTTTATAAAAAATAGAAACATAATTTAAATTACATCATTTAATTAGCACAACATCGTTATCCTGATTATTGAAATACTTCTGGATGACTCGTGTTTTGCGGATGGGCAGAATTCCTTTTTAAAATAATGTACATCCTTTGACCGCGTACAAAATTACCCAATTTTTATTGGTTAATTTGAACGGACTTTATAAACAATATATATAACAAGTCCCATTTGTAGAGCAGTAGGGGAGTCTGGGGCACATTGGCGGCTGGGGTACATTGGCTGTTTGCTCTTTAAACAAATTCTGCACATCAAAAAATACTGTGCCTCACACAATATATTTTTGCATCGTATTACCCTAGTATAGCTTTGTTAATATTATTCAATTTCGTTAATTTGGATTGATTGATTTGGTGTACGAAATGTAACTAATTACTTCCAGTTAAAGATTCACATTTCTCCGTATTGTGATCCGTATGTAACTATTTATATATTTATCTTCCTCTAATATCACTGTATAAAGCCTACAATAGTAATATCGTAATATTTATACACGACATTACGAAAATCGCCTTTTAACCTACGAACTTGGGATGGGGCAGTTTGACGGGAAGACCCGCAGGAACGTAATTATTTATTAATGGAATGTAAAAAGTCGAAAAATGTTCAAAAATATTGTTTCCCCAACAAAAATACATAGTTTATTAAATAAATATAATGCAGAATATTGTTCTTTTCGACACGAGTGTGAAATCTTTGTTTATTTCCAAAGGCAGGGATTGCCGATAAATTACAGAAAAACATTTACGCAAATGTCTCCGATAATTTTTATAGGAAGTAATGAAATGAAGGAAAGTCGTAGATTTGATTTATTTACTACATAAACATAGTTTTGCATCTACCGCCAATGTGCCCTACGCGTGGGGCATATTGGCGGTTTTGAACTCGCCGATTGTTTAGTTATTTTCTCTCTTTCTAGCAATATTTCTAAAATGTTAATCAAGGTATCTTAGAGATAGGACTTACACCTTGATAATTGTATATTATATAAATTGAATAACACTGTTTATAATTTTTAAGAAATGATTTAACAATTTTATCGCCAATGTGCCCCACTCTCCTATTTCAGGTGTGCAATGGCGTGGTAAAAACCACTCTTGTCAGGAAAAACCCACACCAAGTACCTCAGTATATAAAACATCGATTCTGTCTGCGCGAACATATCAATTAAATTCAAAAGATTTCACATCGAAGTATGCATAACTTTTGTTTAAAATATACTGCATTTATTAAATGTATATAATTTAATTTCAATTAAGTCATATGCGCATTTATACAATATTAACCGATTTAAGTCCAGGGAAAATTGTTCGTTTCCCGATTAAAAAAAATTTAGGCTCCCAGAGACTATAAAGAGAAAGCTCCCTCAAAGCTCCCTATTGTCTAAATCCGAGCCGAATGCGAACATTGAAAAAAAAATTCGAGGCTTTAAAATAACTAAGAGATTCGTTAAAGACAATATAAAGACTTACAGAAATCATCTTGTAGTTCCAATATCCCTTCTGTAATGCTCCCAGATCTCTCTTGTAGTTTTTCCAGAGTAGACAGGTACATTACTAAGAAAAACATAGTATTTTATAAAACTTCAATATAGATCTGTGATTGTTCTCAGAGAGCTCTTAGATATATATCGTAGCTTTTCTGGAGAACTATCAAGAGCACTCAGAAATATCGCAAAAATCTCTCAAAAACCTCGCCGAAACCTCTCGGAAGTATCGAGAAGGTATTACATTGCATCAAGCGAGGTTATTCAGAAATGTGAAATTCTTTGGTGAAGCTCGAATATTGCTCTTAGAGAACTCCCAGAAAGTTTGACAATCAAAACATTAGGCTCAACTCGAGTATGGAAGTTAGAAGCAGATACAACAAAATCTTGTACATGTTTAAACTAAATATAGATACGATCTCTACAAAACGAGACCCCGATCAATGAAAGAGTATTCAATAAAACCAGGAATAAATTATAAACATTTAAGTTGAATAAATGAGTACAAATGAATAACGACAGAGCGTTACTAGAACAACTGTATTTAATGATCACATAAAAAGTTACATTTATTTGACATTACAGAACTTTTAAAGAACAATAACAAATGTTTAATATTTATAATAATTTAATAATTAAAATGTTTTAATTTTAATGTTGTCTCTCCTTCTTATGAGGGTGTTTTTTCTTCGCGTTTCGATTTGTTTCGATTTCTACTCCCGTAGTGTTAAAAAATGTTTTGCTTGTCAAACATAGAGCTTTACCGAAGAATTTCACATTTTTGCATAACCTCTTTTGCCACAACGTAATATCCTTTCGATACTTTTGAGAGATTTAAAAGGGGGTTTGAGAAATTACTATGAGAAATATCTAAGAGCTCTCTGAGAAAAATCACAGATCTATATTAAAGTTTTATACAAATACAGCGTTTTTCATAATACTATGCCTGCATACTTTAGAAAAACTATAAGAGAGATCTTGGGAGCTTTACAAAAAAGATCTTGGAGCATTACAAGATGATTTCTGCAGGTCTTCATATTGTCTAAAGAATTTCTTAGCGTTGTCGTAGAGCCTTGCATTTTATTTTTCAAATGCTCGCATTCGACTTGGATTTGGACAATAGGGAGCTTTGAGGAAGCTTTCTCTCTGGAGGCTCCGGGAGTCTGATTTTTTTTTACCCGGAATACCATTAGTAGACTTTAATCATACCATTTTCTTAAAATAGTAATAAATTAAATTATATAGCAATAGCTATATTTTTAATATTTAATCATAAAAGTAAATCATGCTAAACATATGTTTTACGTTTAATATTAATTAATATTAATTGTTGAAATATTTTAATGATTATGATTTTCCAGTAAAGCGTGTAATGGCAACGTGATGTGTTTCAATTTTTTGTTAATTGAAATACAAGAAAATATTTACTAAATCGTAGTTTTTTTATATAAATTCCAATAGTACCTGCATCTTATACCGAGTAAAATCAGTTTAGTTTTATTCTGATCATTTAAAAAATTGATTACAATAGAATGCAAGAATTTTAGTGATTTCAAATATCGCAGTCCTTTGGGTAATGGCACCTTATTGCTTGATAATGGCCTTCAGCGACTTTTATGATTATTAAATCATCAATTTAGCAAACTTCTACAATAGTGTTAATTAGATTTAAATATAATGACAACTACATAAATATTAATTTAAGTACGATAATACATTCTTGTGATTTAAAAATAATATTTTTATATCAACTTCGTTTCTTCGACCTCTATAGAAGGTAGGACAAAGCATAATTGCATTTGGATCGCTTCGATTTTCCAATTCTAGCATTTTGCGGATTAGTTTATCGAGCCCATTTTGACCGATTTCAAATTTCACGAACTCGTTTTGTACGTTAATTCTTCACTTGTAACGTCAGATATTTTATTTTTCCAGATCATTCGTCTACCAAATTATTATACATTACCCGAAAAACAAACTACAAAATGTTCGTTTTTATACAGCTTCGTCCATCTATCCTTTTTTATTGTCTTTATTTTTTTGTTATTTATCCCCTATTATTTATATATTTTTATTCACGTAACCCTTGTGGGTTTTAATAAACGGGTGATAAAAATGAGGTTACCAAATAACAATCATTGTTACATTACTATTATCATCATTTGCCATCATCAAACGATTTTTCAATTTTCATCAACACATATGATCAACATAATTCCTTTGTATAAGTCACCATCCTACAATATCATCCTTTGGCATGATCGTTACAATTTAGGTTGGATGTTGAAGTCACGAGATTTATAATACTGCATGCATATCTGAGGAATGTAAGTTCTGACAAGAATAATTTTCAATTGTAAGAATTAAGGTCAATTATTATATATTCAGAAGCATTTAAGTACCTCACATACATATTAAGCGCCGAGTGCATCACCGGTGATTCCTGTGGAATTGGCCGAAACCCTTAGTTTTAATTGAAAATGTAAGCAAAACAAAATTGGCATGTACCTAAGGTAACGAATTTTATATTTGTTTAAGTGGTTTTAATAATAATTGAGTGGCGTTGCAATTAATTGTTTGAATCCAATATCTATTGATATAGGGAAATAGCAAAAAATGAGTTCAGCTTATTGATTAATAGAAACAAACTACAAAGAGATAACTAAAACAGTTTTTGTAAATCGAAATTTTCAAATCGTTTTTTACTTCTTTTTTTATTACGTTTATAAATATAACAAATTTAATGGATTTTTTATATTGCATTAATTTATTGTGCTTCAATAGTTTTTCTTACATCAAAATGTTTCAATACAGCAGAGTCCCGGTATATTTTCCAACTCGGTTCCTCGCCTTCCACTCGCGTCTCGTTATATTTACCAAAAGACGGGGAGCGCCGGCTCTCCCACTCCGCTGAGTAGCATTATGTTCGTGACGTCACTGAAGGCCCCATCCCGCAAGGTGGGGCAAAAAAGAGAGCGGGAAAGGGTAAATATAACGAGACGAGACCGGGCAAACATTCTGAAACGTAAATATAGCGGGACGCAATTATACCGAGACTCGACTGTACTTATAATTATTTATAGTTGCACTTTATCGTTTTTTGAATCGCATAGATATTGCTCATTTTAATCCTCTTTTATTGGAACAATATGATATCACAAATGCATTATCGGAATATATTTCGTCGAATAGATCTGCGAATTAATCTATTTCCCAGTTATTTATTATGAAAATTAAACTCGGCACTAATATGCTGATTATATGTACCAATATTCTACGAAAATAGTAGAATGCGAAGTAGAAATGTAAATAATTTGATTGTTCAAGTATGTGATCATATTTTTTGTTAATGTGAAGTTTATGTAAGATAATTTTAACGATATAGACAAATCGCCTGGCGACACTGTTAATTTATCACAGCAACATTTCATTTTGTGCGCTTAAACGCTGAGATATCACTTCAATCTTTATTGAAAGCCATCGGTGCCTATAATAGTTTCTCACCGCATTTTGTAATTTATTCAACGACGTGCGGCACTACAAGTCGGTGACATGGTGTGTTTAATGCCACAAAATCGATATTGTTATTTAAGGTATCAGTATGGCAGCGATAAGAATTTAAATTTTATCTCTTGGTTTCGTAATCTGTTTCTATTACATGCATAACTAACAAGTTACCTTACCCAAGTCTAAATCACCGAATTTTTTGAAACTTGACATTGTGTTAGAACATCGAAAAATATTTGCCACGTATTTTTTTATATCTTCCCGCTTTGAATTTTAAGTGTAAGAAACACCATTTCTCAATTTAGGGGGACGAAATGAATATCTCGGAGAGAGCTCGTTAAATTTTCATGAAACTTGTTACTCGGGGGGGTTTCGGGATCGATGAATGAGAAAACGATGTCAGCTTTTCAAAATTCAACATGGTGGATACAATATGGCGAACGATACAATTTAAAATCAATCTAATTTTATTGGAAATTTGTCACTCGGGACTTATATCGTGGTCGCTAATTATAGAACTGATGTCAGATTTACAAAATTCAATATGTCGGATCAATCGTATTTAAATAAATCCCTAAATCTTGATGATGAAAACCGATTGTGTAGTAACACCTGAATTTTAAGGATGTTATGTTGAAAGTATAACTCATGACATGAATCAATGGAAAAGTTAAATGTGTTCTTAACTACGTTCGTATTAATACATCAAACGCTATAGAGTACTTCCTTTATGAAGTGTGTCATCAGTATCGAATACCGTACCTCACATCTTGAAGGATGACTATCAGTAGCTACAACAGGCCCTTGTCGGTTTTGGGAACACATTATTATTATATGCAGTAAATAACTAGTAAAACATCTGCCACAATGCAGACTGTGTGCAGGACAGCTTCCAGATTAATTTTGCGCTGCCTACGTTAATAATTTCTACAGGTTCGGAGCAGCTTTTCAACGTTGCCCCTATCCACGAGAGGCCAAACCGAAATTGCGGTTACCGCCTAACGAAGAAAGCACACCACCGTAGTGTATCCCTTTCTGGAGTCTTCGGTCGAAGACTTGGCACCAAACCCCAATTTTCTAGTATAGTGGACAGCACGAATAATTTCAAGGCTAGACCACCAAAGCCATTTACTAGAAAAGGGGTCTAGCTGTAATGCCTACTCTTAGAATCCGAACGAGATAAATCTTTCTCTTTTTAGAGTTTATCGGCGTTAAATGATGCTTACCCCTTATGGAAAATGGAGGGAAGAAATAAATATGTTGTCATAAAAAAAAGACAGCATCAAGATTTGAGGAGCCTAGGCCATTATAATGTTAGGTCAAAGTAAGGATCTAAAATCCCCCAGAACGAAATCCAAAATGAGACCACGCCAAGGAGTTATAAAGAGAAGAGAGGTGGAGAGGAGGTATAGCAATACAAATCGGGTAAAATGTAAAATATGTATTATCATGAGTGTATTAGTGTAGTGTAGTAGTGTACTACAAATTGTACTTGCGAATGCTTCAGGACTGCGTGCATGTAATCATAATAGAAAGAAACTTTGCAACATTTCAAAATATAGTCCACTTTAAAAGTTGTATTTATTCCGCTGGATACTACACATAATACATATACTAATTACAATATTAAGTTGTAGTAGGAGTAATGCATCTATCGAAGTACAAGCTCCGATCTTAATTATTGAAGATTTATAGTATTGGATAAAGTTACCTGGTCGGATGAGTTCTCAACACTTTACCTTGAATAATCGGTCATTTTGTACAAGTTTGGAATAAGAGTAAGAGGGAAGGAAGAGTTATGCGGCATGGAAGAGAGGAACATATTCTGAAGTTGAGCAGTAGAGGAAGTGACTGAGAAAGAGAGAGAGGGAGCGATGCTCGTCTTAACTAAGTTTACCTCGACCGAAGTGGAATTGCATACGATGCAATTAGACTAAGCAAACTCGTATGCGATTGCGCTATTTTAGAACCGGATATTTGCATCAATGAGTTTGGAGCTCTTGATTTCCAACGATAGGCACTTTATTTCGTGGAAACAAGTAAAATAATTTTGCCTGTTCAGCAGTCCGTCGCTGAACATGCTGTTTGCGAGAGATACTTTATATTAAAGATTCTGATTATTTTAAACTATTAATTGCTTCAAAATAATTTTTTAAATTGAATAAAACTGATCCGAGATTGAATTGTATTTATTATATTCTAATTTATTTGACAATAAGTTAAAGAACTTCAATTTTTTTACATTGTCAGTAATTCATGTCTAAATAGCAACCTAATTGAAAGTTTTAATCGACGAAGTACAGTCCTTCCTCCGTAATTGTTTCCCTCCATAATTGTTATGTTCCTGATTCCATCCGTAATTATAGTCCAAAAATATTCCGTAATTGTTGTCCAGGTTTCCCTCTCCTACTCGCGCTTGCGCACATATGTCCTATTAACTGTTTCATACATGGAGAAGGGGAAGTTGTGGCGGGAACGGCAAACAAGCAATTATGGGGGCATGAGGGGAAATTCGGCCCCAACCGGACAGCAATTACGGCGGGAGAACTAGACCTGGGTTTTACTTAATTTAAACTTTACGCACTGGAAGGTCATTGGTTAGATACACAACTAAAAACAGAATTATACTAACCTTGGAGTAAGCCTTGTAGATCCGCATAATTCATGTACAATTGGAACTTATACGACTGGACTTATTTTAAGATAACTCCGTACTCAGAAGTCAAAGGACATGAAAGAAATTCCTCTTTTCATTGTTGTTTATTATATTTTGAAAAGATTGGGGATATTTATAAAATGTTTTTGAAATATGACTTAATGCAAAATATGTTGTTAAAAAAGACTATAATGAAGTTTAAGGAAATTTAAAGAAATTTAATAAAAAGAATAAAACAAATTTATAATCATTTAATGCAATTAAATTAATTACTAAAGTAATTGAATAAATGTATGCATTTATTTTCTAGACAAGGAGAATCCAAAAGTTGTATACTGTCCACGTACGTTTGAAGTAAAATTGAAGCAAGGTGAGCGGCAGAAATTTACTTCCTGGAAAGAGCCGGTATTCGAAGATAATGTGGGAATTGCTAGAGTATACAAATCTCGGGTGAGTATAATATAATTGTTCAGTGTGCAAGAAATACGCTTCAAATAAAATTAGTATGATAGACATTTAGAAGACCAAACAACAGTAAAATAGAATGAAGAGCACGGTTCATGCGCGAAAATTAGCATTGCAATGTCGTTGAAACTGCAGACGTTAATATGAATAGAATATCTCAAATGTGGACCAGCTAATTCTTTAATAAGTGTTCAACATAAAACTCGTGTGTTCTTTGAGTGTAACGTAAACATTGTCATTTGAATCTGCAGAATTTATACACTTACTGACTTTTGTAATTAATCATCTCTATTAATTTTGCCGTTGGGTTCATCTTTAACAAAATAGTATTTTAAGTGATCCGTATATGCAACGTTACATACTGAGCTTTGAATATCCGACGAAGCTGTCAGATACCACAAGTACGTGAAACCATATTTTACGCACTAAAAGCGGTGCGATAAACAATTTTGGGCATATCACATTCAAAATATTTTTCATTTATTTTCAGTAGATCTTTTCATGGCATTTTACCTAGGGAACGTTCAATTTGCGAAGAAATAATGCTAACGATTTAACTATCGCATTTCGGTGAAAATGCAAAGTTATATCTTATTAATTACCGCATTTAACATCAATGAGAAGTCCGCATCCTGACCGACATGCAGGGTGTCCGAAAAGTAAGGAATCGGTAGAATGTTTCGAGAAATACTCTATACGGATCATAAAAATTAAAATATACGTATCCAATATTTTTTGAGAAGAGCTATCTTATGAAAGTTAACATAAACTTACACCCCCACCTATTAGGGGTGATAGATGGCGTAACTTTAAAATTTTAAATGGAAACTCCAATTCTTTACTGCAGAATTCACTTCTTCAGAAGAAGTTTATTATTTATATATATCAAGTGCATTTTACCATTCATTATGGTCATTTTTATTGATCTATGGTACCGCAATCAGCCGAATTAAAAAGTAACTATAAAATATTTTTTAAAATATATGTATTCAACATTTTCGAAAGAGCTAACTTATGACACGTAGCCCAAACCACTGATCTTATTTTTTATTGCGGATTTCGTCCGAATTCATTTGTTAGTGATCTTATTACTCTGGTTATTTTTGGATCGCTTTCGGCGAATTTGAATTCAGATTTCAATAATTGAAAACGGCGAACAATTATATTAGGAACAATATTCCATTCATGTTTTCAGTATTTATATTAAATATTTGCAATTTTTACTTAGTTTGCTGTATTTCTTTGAATATGGGTATAACAACTTTGATAGACAAAGAAAACATCGACAAGTTTCCCACCCATTAGAATTCAAGACTCGAGATTTTTTAAATATTTTAGAGTAGCTGTTTAATTTCGCTTGTTACAGCTCGATCATTCAACCAAAATGATCGTAATGAAAGGTAAAATGCACTTGATATATATATACAGGGTCATCGAAAAGTATCGGACCCCCCTAATATCTTCAGTTAGAATCCACTTAGGAGAAAATGTCCAATAGCAAAGTTGTATGGTTTCAAGCGCGGAGTAAGATGATGACCTTGACTTTGACCTTGACCATGTCCTTCAAGGTCATTTCAAGGTCAATCTTATTTTTTTAAATAGAACCCCCTACATTTTATTGCATATTCTTATAGCTTATCTCGAGAGCTTTCCAAAACACTATAATAAAATATTTTTTTATTAAGTACTTTTTCAGTTATAAAGGTTTGACATTTTTCCAAAATGCATTCTTACTGAAAATGTTAGGGGGATCCGATTAATGTATTTTCTTTAAACCAATTAATTGGTCTCATTATTCCGCGCACAAAAGTATTAAGGTTATGATTACTGAAAACTAAATAATATTTTACAAGATATTCTACATTTTGTGTCAAAAAATTGTTAACTTCAAACCTTTATAACTCAAAAAGTACTTAATCAAAAAATATTTTATTATAGTGTTTTGGAAAGCTCTCGAGATAAGCTATAAGAATATGCAATAAAATGTAGGGGGCTCTATTTAAAAAAATAAGATTGACCTTGAAATGACCTTGAAGGACATGGTCAAGGTCAAAGTCAAGGTCATCATCTTACTCCCCGCTTGAAACCATACAACTTTGCTATTGGACATTTTCTCCTAAGTGCATTCTAACTGAAGATATTAGGGGGGTCCGATACTTTTCGATGACCCTGTATATATATATAAATAATAAACTTTTTCTGAAGAAGTGAAATCTGCAATAAAAATGGGAGCTTCCATTTAAAATGTTAAAGTTACCTCCTCTGCCCCCCAGCGGGTGGTTATGAAATTTTGTTACAACGTCATAAAACAGCCATTTTGAAAATATGTGTATTTATGATTATTTTTATGATCCATTGAGTATATCTCGAGATATTTTACCGTTTCCGTACTTTTTGGACACCCTGTATATCGCAGGTATCCAATAACTGCCATCAGCTGTCTTCACATAATTTTAACCAGATAACGTGTGTAACTAGCTATTTTTCATCATGCGTCAACTTGAATTTTACGCTTATTAGGTGTAAAGTAGGAATGTAAAAGTCAAAAGATTCCGTATATTTCTGTCTTATATGAAGAAATAGTATATTACTCAACGAGGGAGGTAAAGTAAAGAATGTCTCAGGCTGCGTGTAATTTTTACCCGAGGTGAAGCCGAGGGTGAAAAACATTTAGTCTGAGGCATTCTTTTTTACTTCCCGAGGGAAGTATACGATTTTTCTTCATAACAGGGAGGAAAGTTGCTACTTTCGTCCCAGTGTGATGAAAAACAAAATATTTTACGCGGTACGAAAATAAATATTATTCGTGACTTAAGTTTTATTAAAATTTCTGTATAAAATAGACAATTCATTGTATTTAATTTTGTGGACTGTGGTCTGGTAGCCATCAAGCAGTTTGATACAACTTAGAGGTAAAAACGTCTTTGGTTTGTTGGTGATATATACTTTGTTAGTTATCACACTGAAAAATGAAATTGTTCTCGAAGTTTAAATGGACCCAAAGTCATTACTGCATTGATTTTTACCAATTGATCCTCGCCTTCCTAAGAAAAACATTCAGAGACCATAATAATATGTCCAGAATATTTTAATGTTTTTCGTGTAAAACAATCTTGAAGTTTTTTGCCACTTTTCTTCCGAACGCGACGTCGTTATTCGATCCAGGAAGTTGAAACTTACACTTTCACCCCTCTACAAAACCCGTTAACAAAATTCCACCCGTTCACTTGCCCAGTTTTTGGGAAAATTTCATTCGTCTTTTTATGCTTCTCTTATTAATTGTCGAGCGATTACGTACAAATCAGCTTTGTAGATCTGTCAACTGCAGCTTCCTCTTAGTTCTCCATAAATATTTCATCCCCATTAGTAAAGTGCTCACAAAATTGCGCCATGTTTTGATTCGCTCATTCTACTTTTTCCATTATGATCTGCCACTGTCTCGGCAATAAAAAAAACTTCTTATATACGTTGTAGATAGCGCTGTGGAAACTTCCGTTGAGAAAAACCGCATTTACAGTCTTTTATGATCAGACTACAGGCCCAGGAGGAGTTAACTCAATAGGGAAAAAAGTTCCTGTTACAATGTAGTTCCAAAGGATGCGAGTTAAGTAGATGTCGCTGCGTTGATGAAAGGAAAGCGCGGCCTTGTTTATTCACATTTTGAAATTGTCGCAGGATAGACCAGTATCGAATTGGTGCTTATGCAGACCAAAACAACACACATTTACGATACACATGCATTGTTGGAACCCAATTTGCATTTGAAAATATTCAGTTTATTACTTAATTGTTTTGTATACTATAAAACGTAAAGATTCAATTATGATACACATTTTTTGATGTATTAAAATTTAATAGGAATATTTATTTATGCAATGGCAATAAAAAATGCATGTGTAACTAACCTGAAATCGTCAATCACGCCGATAGATAACTTGTTCGTGAATGGGTAATTGGTGGTTTTCTATTCGGTCAAATCATTTCTCACTGCAGAAAATAGCATATTATGTATCAAGGGGGAGGAGGAACTCCTCAAGTTGGGAGAGAATTACTCAAATTGTTTTACGTCTCCGTCTCCGAGTTGTAAACAACATTTTACGGAATGACGGTACAAACATAACGCAGAGAAATCTCCCTGGGCAGGGTTGAATAATGCCGTATTTCAGGCATATCATATGCAAAATTGACAACCAATGCATTGAAATAAACCAGGTTGCGATAAGATATAGCCATCCAATAACACTATTGATAACTGCCAAAATATTAATAGACTAGGCCGGCTTTCCTTTTATCAACTCAGCGATACCCACCTAACTCGAATCCTGTGGAACTACATTCCAACGGGAACCCCTATTCAGCTAATCCAACTCTACGGGCCTGATAATAAATTTCCCGAACAGTCTTGTGTACTCGCTTTTTTATAGTAATGTGCTGTTTTTGGAATGTAGGTAAATAAACATCTGGAAGTTACATATTGGGGTTTGTTTACATTTTCCCCTTTAAATGCTGCATATATACAACTAGACAAAGATGCCAGAATTATGCTCTGGTCACTTATTTTGCCGTAAGTGTGCAAATGTTTTATGACAATAAAATTATGATTTCTTGTTAACCCATTAAGTCCTGAATGGACGTTTTTTCACTACAATTTTCAAAGGTTGTATTTAGTGTGAAAAAAGGCTCTAAAAAATTTGAAAGAAGACATATCTGACGTAAAATTAATTGAACTTTCAGAATCTGTTATTACATTTTTCAGAAAATGCAACCGTGAAAAACTATATTCGATTTTTTCAAAAAAATCATGCATTTTTCAAATGAATTTTTTTTTCATTTCGTCTTTTCACATTGAAATTGTTTCAGAATTCCTCTAAACGGTAAAGAAATCGTGTCCTCGAGACTTAAACTTTAAGAAGTGCTTATGACCATTTTGAAAATAGAGGTAAAAGCATCCAAAATGGCGGCCCAAACAAAAAAATTAGCGAAAAATTCAGGAATTTTTTATTCAAAGACGATCGATTTTAGGAAAAAATGTTACAGAACAAAAAGTTCTTACAATTATTCAAAGAATACGCTGAATTTTTTTCAGAATTTTTTAAACACTTTTTTCATTTTTCAAAATCCCAAAATTTTGACAAATCGAAAAAGTCGTCAAAAAATTCTAAAAAAATTTTCGGGCATTCTTTGATTAATTGCAAGAAGTTTTTCTTCCGTAACATTTTCTCCTAAAGTCTACCATTTTCAAATAAAAAATTCCTGAACTTCTCGACAATTTTTTCGAGGTTTTCTTTTCTAATTTATAATTCTTTATTAATTTGTTGATAACAAGATTTACTCGTTAAGAAACATGATGTTTTTAGTATCAATTTAAATTGATAAAATTTTTTTAGAATTTTTTGACGACTTTTTCGATTTGTCAAAATTTTGGGAAAAAAAATTCAGCGTATTCTTTGAATAATTGTAAGAACTTTTTGTTCTGTAACATTTTTTCCTAAAGTCGATCGTCTTTGAATAAAAAATTCCTGAATTTTTCGCTAATTTTTTTGTGTTTGGGCCGCCATTTTGGATGCTTTTACCTTTATTTTCAAAATGGACATAGGCACATCTTAAAGTTTAAGTCTCGAGGACACGATTTCTTTACCGTTTAGAGGAATTCTGAAACAATTTCAATGTGAAAAGACGAAATGAAAAAAAAAATTCATTTGAAAAATGCATGATTTTTTTGAAAAAATCGAATATAGTTTTTCACGGTTGCATTTTCTGAAAAATGTAATAACAGATTCTGAAAGTTCAGTTAATTTTACGTCAGATATGTCTTCTTTCAAATTTTTTAGAGCCTTTTTTCACACTAAATACAACCGTTGAAAATTGTAATGAAAAAACGTCCATTCAGGACTTAATGGGTTAAATCAAAGAATTCTTATAACTGTTATGTAATCGACAAACGGACACAATAAACACTCAGTTAGAAAATAAAAATGTATTTATTACATTTTGTCCTAGGAAAGTGGCGAACCATCTACTTTGGCGGCTAATGAAAATCTATCAAATTTGACTTCGCCTAATATTCTTGTCTTTTATCGGAAAAGAAAACACAAACTCCATGCATGGATAACATTTACGCATCGTCTTTATCGCAGGAATATATTTAATTTCAAAAATTGGTGTATAACATGTTATAACAAACCTTACATGTAACAATATATCCAACAGAAGCACCCAATTGAGAAATGCTTTTTCATTAAAAACTGTAGTTTTAAGATATTTTGTGAAGCAGACATTGGTGGTAACTTTTTTAGGTTGGATACTGTATAACAAAGTATATCTGAATATGAAGAATTCTGTCTACTTCGCCTAAGCATATCTTTTCGTGTATGGAAGTATTATATAATATTTTGATTACTTTGAAGTTTCCGAAATATCAATAATTTATATAGTGAGTAGGTATATAGTGCAACGTTTATTATTGCCTAAAACCTTGAATATCATTGACGGTTTATTGCCCATTGAAGATGTAAAGACAGGGATAGATATATAGAGATGGGTAGAGAAGACAGAAAGAGATCGGAAATCCTAGGCTCTAGTGACCATAACGTTATATATTAACGAGACGCCACGGCGAAACTCTCCACAGCAAGCTTTAGCCCGGGTGCATCAAGTGACTTTCCGTTAGTCGCTAGGAACTATTACACTAAAGCGGCCGAGCTTTTAAAGCGAATCCGCCTCTTTACGAGAGGTGCTTCACTCCGTCAGCGGCAGTAGCCATCGCTCCTTTCGGGTTTATTAAAAGCTTCGTTAATGTTTAAAAGTTACGAATCGCGCAATTATGTTGCCATTCCCCACTTGTCAGTTAATTATCTCCTGTTGGATAGTCCTGGATTCGTCCGATGGAAAAAATATTCTGGATGCCCGTTAGCAATTTTTACGAGCAAAGTTTTGCATGGAATCACAATTTTCGTACGGACGGCAAACTTTTACATTATAGTACTTCAAACTTGTTTGTCACGCGAGGATTCAATGAAGCTGCTCTCTATGCGAATGGAATACTCAATCACCGGAGCATTTCAGGCTGCGAGATTAAATTTGGAAATTATTGATAAAAAACGACAATTTTATTTTCGGGTATTTTTATTCAACTTTATTCTCGACTGAATTCAGAGAGCATCACTTCTAAACAGGGTGAATTTAATTTGATCGAATAGATTCTTTTTTTTCATCGGTATCAATCAGTGGGAGTTATAATTGTATTCCTGCTCTATTGCTATCAGAAAACAAATAATAATGTACTAGCAAAGTAACTACTAAGTATATGAGGGCTAAAAACATGAAGTATTACAATACCCTATTCTGGTGAAAACTCTCTTCGTCTTACCTATTAGGTTCGGATAGGCAGTAACAGTCGACCTCCCTGATGTCAACTCAGAAAGATTTAATGGAACCCGTAGGTTTCTTCAATCATACAATGTGTATCCACGTGCTAGGGGAGTTCCATAGGCGTTTATTGTTTGTTATTTTTTCAAATTAGGTGGATTAACATCCCGACACCTTAAAATACCACAATTCAAAAGCCTAATATCCAGATGTTCAAAATACCAACAGGTCCAAACTCATGAAATGTCAAACTATAAAAACTTGAAGAATCAAACCCTTGACAGGATTAATTTGACGGGGTTTTGATAGTCGTGATTTTGAACAGTCCGGATTTCGAAAGTTGAGTTTTTGAACTTTCCGAGTACACCGTAATTTTGTTTTGAGGGCGAGTGAGGATGATGGATTCCTGATGTCTTGCCACCTCCTTACTCTACTTATATCAAAAGATTTATGAGTAATGACGCATTAGATGATAGTAAAAATCTTATCCCTTATAATATGTAGCAAAACCCAAATCCTCGCTTTCTCTCCTTAATCGGAGGACAATCAGAACTTTTTGTTAAAACTTTGACACATTTGACGTTCACAATATTTCTCATAAAACATAATCGATAACATTAATGATATGTTGCACGTAATTAAATTTAACAGGCAGAGTTTATAATCAAAATGGAGCACGGAACCGATTCAGGCTCATCATTTTCATGTTTATTATTCGTATTTTGTATATACAAAATTTAATTAACGGACTAAACATCATATTACGACACGCTGTTAATTACTGAATTGCATTTATTTTCATTTTACATGGAAAACATAAACTGCAGAGAAAATGGTGGTATTCATTTTTCAATGGACTCTGGTTTAAATTCATATACACATCGCCTTGCCAAAATACATAAACCCGTTTTGTTGTGTGGCACAAATGTAAATCTACGAAGATCATCGGGTACTTCAGCCTTTAATCGACTTTTTATTCAATTACATCGCACATCAGCATTGCAAAATTCATTTTTTATAACGCTTCCTGTTTTAACAAAATTTGATGGCTTTTAAACTTCTAGATGGATTATCAAACGTATATTGTGAGAAATATAGTACCTTAAATAACGGTAATATGTTGCAATTGTATTTTATATCATTTTATAAATAAATTTTATACGGTATTTGTAATTTTCGCGTCAAAGGTTTTTTATATACTTTAAAAGTTTAATTAAACGCTTTATTAAAATAAACGAAGTAAAGATCCAGAATTTAAACGTGCATAAATTTAATATTCCAGAATGTTTATTATAAGAGGAAACAACTTTTGCTTACTAAACAAAGGTTACAATGACAGATTTAAAACGTTGCATTATGAAGATATTTCTGTTTTCGTCGGAAAAAACATTATTTTAACTTAGGATTTTTTATTAGGACGATCTTTTTAAATTACAATGGCTACGTTTGTTCTACATATGGTAACTTTATGTTTATTAATTGATTCTTTATTAATTATCAGCGAATAAAAACTGAGTAACTATAATTTCATTATCTGGTCTGTTCCAGATTATTTTATCCGGAGTAGATTATATTTTCAACACTTTTTGAAATATACCAAAAAATCAAACTATTTTATTGAGTATCCTTAATTTATAAATTAGTTCAACATATTGGATTTACCATTGTGCATTTTTATTTAAACAAAAACTGGAGATTCATGATCAACAAATTCAATAATGTGTTTTGATTGAGAAACTAAAATGTCATTTACGGCCAACCAGAAACTAGTTCAGGGTTGACATTTTTAAGGAAGCGTCTTTTCATAACTAGGATCAAGTGTCCAATAGTTTCGTTATAAACAATTTACAACATAAAATTTTAAGTCATTATTTGTGACTGGACGCGTAAAATTCTTGCGATTCGTATTGTTAATTTCTTCCAGAATTGGATCTTATTTCTAGTAAAAAACAAGTTTCACTAAAAATGTCAGCTCCAGACTTCAATTCACACGCATTCAACCTAATTGTTTATAACTTCTTTATAAACAATGCCATTATTTTTCTTAATTTTGTACAGTATTCGATACTTGATTCCAATTATGGAATGAAACTTCCCTGAAAACATCAGCTCCGGACGCTTTTTTGGCTGCCCTCCATTCTCATTTTAGTCTGAGTATAGAGTAATTGTTCATTAGATTGTTTATAAAAAAGTCAGCCTTTTTGTTAATTTTGTTCACTATTGGAAACTTGATTCCTGACGTGAGAAGAATCTTCAGTAAAAATTTCAGCCCCGGACGTGATTATGGCTGGCCGTAATTTTTAGATTTTTCCTAATAATCATTGTCCATCAAATATCTGAATATTGTTTGAACAATGGTGGCATGTAAATTTCAATGCTTATTTGCATTTATTGTGTTTATTTAAGACGCCTGTATGAGTCCTCAGCAGAGTTTGCAAATCGATATCTGCGTTTCCATTGAAATTATAACGTGTTTTCAGAACCACTGCTTTTTTAATATTACACTGGGAATCTTAAGCTAACTCCAAATTTTTCTTAGATGGCAAAATTATAGTAACGAAATAGTGAATAATCTTAGTTGTGCTTAGGAAAAAATAAATTGATAAGTTATGGGTGAAACAGCGCACTCTTAAATGGTTGGAATAACTTGTTCACTCTAACAAATAGCTCATACAGCACATACCTCTTAAAGAGGTCGTCTAGAGCTCAGTTCAAAGATATCTCCAAAGAGACTTCCTGAAGGGGTCTTAATTAAGATAATCTATAAAACGAGCTGCTAAAGATGTCTTACTAAGGACTTCTTAAAATCGTAATCTCGAAAAGGTCTTAAATCTATCTCGATTTGGACCATCTCCCTTTTAGTAAAAGGATTCCCATTGTTGAGATCGGTGTTTCTTCCAGAGACACTAGGTGACGATTGAATCCAAAAATGAGATCACGCGATATTTACTTCATATGCCGACCGATAGATTAAAAACTGCCCTGACCAAGTAAGTACCTTTGCGATATTTACGATATTCATCCAGTGTTGTCACAGTTTTGTATGATTATTGCACGATCCTAGAATATATTGATCAATAGAATATATTGAATGTAATCACCATCCAATATATAAATATACAAACGGTAAAAAGTTACTCAGGTTAAAAGTATTTAAATTAATAATTATGGTACAAAAATAGAATCTATAATTTTCAGAAATTTGCTTTTCATGTATGTTATTTATTTTATATGTCAAAACTCTCAAATAAGACCTCTTTTCTGAAACCTCATATTTGAGAGGTATTTTAGAGCTCTTAAAATCGACGCATATATCTTCCTAAAGATTACTTTTTACAGTTCTTTCTGATAATTATTTAAGACATCTTACCATTTTTAAGACTTCTTAAAGAGCTCTTTAACCTCTTCGCAGTCGAGACCAAAATCTCATAAGTGGACCCAAAATGTCGACAACATTTTAGAAAACTGAAATTTGCGCAAATGAGCATACTATAGTATTTGAGCTCGCTGAATGCGAATCCGAATTCAGATTTTGAAAATACAATGTGGCAGATCCAATATGGCGGACGCTATTTTAAAAAATTTATCATATTCAGTGACTTGTAGTTTATTGATGTCTTAAAATATATTGGATCCATTTTGAATGTTCTTAATCTGAGTTCAGATTCGTAATCAGCGACTCCGAAAACCCCCGAGTGACAAGTTTGAAGTGAATCTGATGAATTTTTGAAAATGTCGTCCACCATATTGGATCCGCCATTTTGAATTTTAAAAATCTGACTTCGGATTTGAAACCAGCGATCAAGAAAACTCCCCAGTATCAATTTGTGGACAAATCTGCGTGTTTTTGTAGCCAAAAATCTGCTTGCGTCTATACACGTCAACGACAGTTTGAGCCCTCTTGCACCATGACGTATATACACGTCATCCACTGCCAAGAGGTTAAGATGGCTTTTTGCTGTTTGGGAGTAGTTAAGATATTTTTAAACAAAACAACTTGACATTCATTAGATTAAACATATAACGTAAAAACATACGGACATATTTATGTCTAATTATAATTATGATACATGGGTGTTTCAAGATACATTTGCTATAATTCGGTATAATCTAAAATTTTATTACATAGCTGACGCGGACAGACATGAAAGATTGCAAATTAATATTTGAGATGAACACGGTACTGGCTCGTTTAACTTTAGCATTATCGCTGTTTATCAGTCGTTTACAATTTGAGTTCAGCAGAACAAAACTCATTAATTTATAAGGCACCCCAGCTCTCAGCTCGTTAGTCACCGAAAGGTTCGCAATTCCTAATAGTCGACGCAGCCTGGCCATATCGATTGGTTTCTCGCCGCAGCGAATGTCCCGTAATTAGTTTTCACGCGACGGTTCTCCCACGACGGACGTTCCTGTCCATGGTCGTCCCCCGCTTGTAAATTGGCTCTAATAGAAAGGACACGACGACGTGCGCGTTTACGCGTTTACAGCAAATAACGCCTGAACTTATCCGATGCCTGCAGCCAAAACTGATGTGACATGCGAAACACGCGTTCGACCCCGAATGCCAACAGTAGATTGAGGATGCTGCCATTTCGAACTACCAATATTTCCACTTGACACTGCAGACACCCGACAGTTTATTACCAAATATTTTCCAAAACCAAAACTTCGTTTATTTTAAAATGGTTGAAACTTTAATTAGCCGTTACAACGTTTGCAGAAGAAATGTAAACCTGTTGCTTCGTGTGGGGTGATTACGGACAAATTAGCGAGTGTTGTATTGAGTCGAGGCCGTTGCTTAATAAATGGATGAACGTTTGTGATTAGTTAGCACTGGTCACGTAACGACAGATTCGGAACACCTATAAATGTCACTAAGCGTAATGGCGATACCACGTATAATTATGCTGGATATCGGGTTGAGACATATTCTATTTGAAATTGAACTCGTTAGTGCGCTTCCAGTTCTGTTATTAGGATATATTATAAATTCGACCCTCATAATATGTAACTGACGATAATTGTCACAATTATTTCCATGCAGTTTTGATTAAAGATTATTCGTGCAGAATTAAATTTCAGGATAACCTAAATCCTCCCGTTTGTAATAAAAGCCCAGTACTATTTTATAAAAGAATGTTTAATATATTCATTTATTTATTCTAGACACAGATATCGGCTGTCTTTATTAATTTTTTGCTTAAAATATTAAATCACAAACAAATTTAAATGTAAATTAAATATTTCAAATATCATAAAAACGTTCTGGTTGAGATAGCCAAGCCTGGGAGAACGTCGAGAATTGTCGCATGATATTTTATATATTTGTTTTCATCATTATTTCACCAATATTAGTTACTTCCTTACCTCTTACAAGACTCAAAAATTCTCGCCATTTAGTCGAAAGTAACTAGAGCGAAATTCGATTTATACAAAAAACGAATTGTTTTAAAGGGAATATTATACGTGTGCAATTCAGATTGCCAATATTTACCAAAATTTCCAGAAATCTACCTAACTTCTCATTATAAGCGTCGGTTGACAAGTGGAAACGGAATGGCAGTGTAATAAGTTGTTTATTTTTTAACAACTCACTTTTTTATAAACTGAGAACAATACAACATGATGACAAAATTCACGAATTAACTTTTGACGCGAATATTTATATACTATAACTCAGTGTTCCTACTTTTGTTCTTACAGTTATCCTAGCCATTCCTTCGGGGTGTTTGATTTTTGTGAGTCCCCTTGCATCCCGCGTCAAGTACAAAGCTTACATTTCACTTGAGAGAGAGACAGAACAAGTAGGCAAAATAAATAATCTACAGCTGCACTATTAACTGCATTTTTTGACAGATAAATGGACCACCCCCGCTCTTCAAGAATAAGAAATGTTTGTCAGGAAAATCACAGTACCAAACTAATCATAAAACATTACATTTTATTACAATATCTCAAATTTACAGAACTAATTTGTAGAAATGTTCATTATGTAATGCAATACTCGTGTATAATTAGTGAATAAAATTAACCACGGAAACTGAGAAATATTAAATTTTGCGTTATTACCAGTACATTTAATTTTATTATGAAATGTAAGTTATGAAGAAATTTATGTCAAATTTGTATTTAATTATAGAAAACGGATTTGATCCAAGGTTCCACATGGAATCTCAATAGAAGAAGAAAACATTTTACTTTATACGCATGTGGTTTTGTAATTATTTTGTTGCTATATTTTATTATTTCAACAAATTTTTAAATGTATATTTTTGAAAAAAAAATGTTTAGAAATATTGTAAAAATATATTCACGCAATGATGGTGATGCGATCTCTCAAATAATGGTAAAGTACATAATTATATATTGATGGAAAGGCGAGAAAACCATCGCCCAGCGCGGAGCGATAGCATACCCTTCATTCGCCAAACGGCGTTCGATTACATTTAGTAACACAATTTGTTCCTTTTGTGCATTCATTTCAAAACAAAACAACTAAACTGTAATCATTTTTCCACTGCCATTATTGCACTGGCGTGCTTTTAATTTAATGTAGATGATCAGCTTGCCTTTATTGTTCCCTTTTTTCCCATCTTAATCATAAAAGAAATTATCAGCACAATCGGTTAATGAGTAAAAAGTATCGTAAGGAGTATCAGGTACTCACTTGCTGTAAGTAAGTAATATTGTTAAATGCGATTTGTAATAAGTAATATCATGTCTCAAATAAAGATGGCGATTTATTATTGAAAAATGTCTGCTACATCTACTTTTTGGAACGTATGTGTAACGTGTCTACTTAAAATCCTATATCTAACACACAAAAATGTCAAAATATTCTCTATAAATACGATTCATTTTCTTAACTTTTCGTGCAATGCATTGACAGGTACTTTCTTATCATAACTAGAATGTGCAGGTTCAAGTTTTATTTTATACTAGTACTGCGGACCGTTTGATGTATTTTTATAGCAGATATTAGGTAAGATCAAAGTTTTGATTGCCATAGAAGTTTGTCCAAACTTTAGCAATTCAGTGGAAATAATAATCGAGAGCAATTGCATAATTTAATACTACAGCACCGGAGGCATTCGAATTATTTAGCATTGTATTTGGAAGACTACAAATGGTAGTCAAATTATATTTATTGCTCTAAATTATATTGAATACTCACAACGAATATGTATTTCATTTCACGATGAATATGTTTTGCTTGTTTTATAATAGTGTATTGGTGTTTATAATTTTGTAAAAGAAAGCGTCAATTGAAAGAGAAAACTCTGAAAGAAAGATAGCTGAGATTATAGCTTTTTGAATACTTCCATCAGTAGATCTAATGACTATTGTTGGGCAGATTACTCCTTTATGTGTCTTTTTTAAGTATGTGATGCTATGCAAACATACCGCTTAAAAATTGATACAGCATGTAAATGGAAAACAACACCATTACAGGCGAATCTGTTTTAAGGCTCTTGTTTTCAGCTATTATGAAAAGTTCTAACCGAGACTTACGCATATCTTCTGTACTACAAATGAAAACTTTTATTTGCAATCAAGTCAAGTCATTCAATCGAGGTACTGCGCTACAATAAACCGTTCAAAGACGAACACATTGCATTCCAAAAAATTGAAGGAAGTACCGAATCGAGATCGATCAATTTCACCAGCTTCCGTAAAAGTTCAAACTAGGGTAGTCGCACAAAACTGAGATTTGGCTGGTTAAACTAGCCATTATCTTACTGTTCGGTAGAATCTCGGTAGAAATGCACACGAATTCTAGATGAAAACCCTCTATAGACCATTAACATATATTTAAAGTGACATAAAGCAATAATTGCAAACTGAAAATATCATATCAAATTTGTATAATAGGTAAAAATCAATCGATTCGGCAAAATCAGCAGGTGTAAATGTAAACAATTTTTTTTTCGAAATGAAGCATTGAACAAAATGATGATTTGATCTTTACAACAGCTTTGTAAACAATCGCGACACCATGTGCAGGCGAATCAGCTGAGAGCAAGCCGCCATATTGGGCATTCATTCGAGAGTTATTCGAGATTCTCGAATCGAGCCGAGGTCGATAAGTTATAGGAGCTTGTCGCACTCATGATAAACTATATAACGGTCTCAATGTCTCGATTCTCGGTAGATTTACGCCAGAATTCATGTCATTTTTAGTAGGATTTCTTCCCATATTATAGAGCTAGTTTCTAGCCAGATCATCAAAATCTAGGATAATTCTTGGTAGATTATCATGACCATCTCTACAAGGGTATTTTTTTAGAAAGGTAAAGTCTGAAGAATGAGTTTACAAAAAATTGTAATGAAATTAATTGTCAATTTCTCAACTTTACTGGCTCAGCATAAAGTTCACCAGTTTTTGAGAATTTACCGTAAATAATATTGATATTGACACTCACACCAATGAAGTTGTATAGCCGACACCAGAATAACAATGATTCTCCATCATTGAATAAGCAATCGACATTTTTATATGCGCATGTACAAATTGAACGAATGATTGAAATTACCATGGAAAATTGTAATAAATTGAATAGCTTTGAATTTGATTTTTGTCGCAGGAACCAGGACAACCGATTCATCCAGGCAGTCACAACGTGCGCTACATCGCTTCCGACACTGCCGGAAATCGAGCCGAATGCCATTTCACGATACACGTTCGAGGTAAATTTATGCTAAACTCGTATATAGTTACCCCTCCTATACCCCTTCCTCCTTATCAGCCATCCTTTTCGAATAACATCCAGGAGGACCAGTGCTCTGGATATCGATGCCTGACATTTCTGGATTATCTCGAAACGTATACTCGCCGAGGTTCGGAATTCGCAAATCCCGCACTTGTAGATGCGTATTATGTGAAATCTGGCATGCGTCGAGTTGAAATTCGTTTTTGAAAATCGTTCTTCCAAATATACCAATCTATATAAATATTCCATTTATAATATGTGCAAAATTCCACGTTTTATGTTTTGCAATATCGTATTGTTTAATAATAATAAATACACCGTGTTGGTCACGTGCAATTTCCGATACTTTCGATGTGAATTAAATATCGTTTTAAATACCATGTTTTTTATTTGATATTTTGATATTTTACTAAAATTATAATTCTAACAAGTGAAACTGAGTAAAAATTTTCCGGCTCTTTAACAATTTGAATGTGAATTCTGTTTTTTATGTAGGGTAGTCGAACCTGCGGTATTGTAGCACCCGTATTTTACGACTTGTGTATTTACTGATTTGTTATGATACTGAATGTCAATATCTAGTCCCATTATAACATTTTTTTTAATCAACGTCAAAACGAGAGCAGTTGCATAGAGTTTCTGAACGCAACATCTTCATATACTGAGAATCTCTTTATACCTTTTTTTAAAATCAAGCAGTCCCAAGTTTTAAAAAAAATGACGATGTGATTTTATTTCGCTCAAAATTATGTAAAAAAATGGTTTTATTTTCGAAATCTGAGTCGTAGACTTTCGGGTTTTTTATTCAAACAAATTTACAATCTGAATTTTTTGAGGAAGAGACAATTATAACTTTGGGCGATGCAAACATGTAACTGAAGAGGGAGATTATTCTGTGTATATGCCTTGTCTCAATAATGTTGCAGGAATCACATTATTAAACAATAAACTTTCACGTCATACTAAAGACGTCACACAAATCGAATAGTAGTTTTCGTATTAAGGGCGTAAAATGACCTTTTACCCGAACGATGCCCATTAAACTTGGATTTTACGTCCGCTCGGCGAAATATATCAATAGTTCATCAAACCAATTGATAAAGGTACGACGAGTCATTATATAAAATAATTTATTTCATTATTCTTCATAGTACAATCAACTCAAGAGAATACTAAATAAAAATAAATTTGAGGTGTAAATTTGAAATGAAATTTTAGTACTAGTTCAAAGTATTATTCAAAGTAAAAACTTCACAGTTGAACAACCTTTATATATTTCTAAATAAATACAACAGACGTAATATGTATAAACTTAATGACCTTTTTCCACAGTAGAAGTAACTGCTACATGGAACGGTTTGCAATTTTGAATTGAACATGCTGTTCTTAGTCAACTGAATCTATTTCATTTAAATTCTACCATTAATAAATGTTGCAAACGTTTCTACAATTTTTTATGGATCTTTTCATCCTCTTTTCCTCTGTGAAAGTTTAAAAGGCAAGATTAAACATGCCCTGCAGTTTTCTTTCATTAACAGAATTATAAAATGATGTCAAGTATGATAGAGTTGAAAATGTGGGATGACGGCTATTGAAGACACTGAAGATGATGAGTGATAATGATGACTAATGACGTGATACGAGGTGATAACGATTAAATGCTGGCCATGTTGATCATAATTATCTTCTAGTCTATCACCATCATCATCTTTCCCTCGTTACTACGTGTCATAATTCCTCTCAAATGTAGTACGTAATTGGAATTATATTTAAAAAATGCAATAAAATTTTTTATTGATCCACTTAATATTGAAACCTTCATTGTTTTCGCTGTAAATATTGCGTATTTACTTAGTATTCGACAAGAAAGTAGATTGATTTGGCAAAAACAAGATACGTATCATTATTGAAACGCAGTTTGCTATTCTACCGCATGAACACCGGTCACAGCTTGCAATTCCTCATATGCTTCATAGTTGTCATAAGCTCGAAATCAACCCGTTCCCCATTATTCGATCTACAGTAAAATGTTTCAGGTTATCTATGTATAAAAGTAATGTAAAAATAGTATGCAAAATTAATATATAAACAAAGGCCCCGAGTAATATACATAAAAAATGCTGCTGTAATGAATAAAAAATAGTACTAAATCTATTTTCCAGGCTAAGTCGATATTTGAAGAATCGGAATCGTCCAATTGCAAATCGTTCTTTTTTATTCTTTTGGAATAAATTCTGTGGTGGTGTTAATAAAAATCTGATAATAATCATATGAAATGTTACAGGAAGAAAAATTTCCTTTAAAAAATTATCATAATTTTTTGAATGGACATTTCCTTGATTTTAAAGACAGAATAATATTACTTGCATAAAATGTTACTATTATAAATTATATAAAGAATTATTTCAATTGGGCATCATAGAGACTTATTAATATAAATAATAAGCACATTACGAATTCTTAATTATTTTGCAATGTTCACAATATTACTAAAATAACTTATAGCATAATAGGATTTTCTAGTTTCGTAGTTAACTGAGACCAACGTGAGACGAGATTATCTTACATTATGCGCATTTTTATAAATTCTTATTAAGTATAATTTGTACATACTTGAAAAGCTACCTGAATAATTCTTTTAATCTTGCTATGTGTCTAGATAACCAAATGCGGGACTTCCCTCAATTAACCATTCAATTAGAATTTACTTACATTGTGTGTATTTAAATGTATACAATTCACAAATAATCTAATTTAACCTTACCCATTTCTAATTATAACTAGAGATTTATGTTCTTTACTTTATCTCTTACAGAAGCAGAAGGTCAGATAAATCCCGAGGTAAGTCCGACAATGTTATTGCTGTAGTCTCATTTAGGGAGCATGGGTAGAATTGGAGTAAATCCTTTTGTATATCCACCGGTGGAAATAAATTTTATTTTAAACATTAATCTATAGTATTTTAACTAAATTTTTGTATCAATTAAATCTTTTCGAGCGTGAATTTATTATCATTGTTTATTAAATTCTATTAAAGCGGATTATTTTAAGAATATATAAGTATTTATACAACTACATTATTTCATTTTATTATTATTTATAAATCCCATTGTTTTATTGATTTTCTTTCCATCACTGTTCCAACTAACGAACAACACATCTGCTGTAATTGAATTAAGATATATAATTTAACTAAATTATACAAATCAGCGTTACGTGTATTTGGCGCAAATATTTGGTTACTAGTCTCTACACACGCCAATAAATTTGAGTCCAAATATCGTAAAAATATTATATGAAATAGTATTTCTTTTCTCAAAGGTCAATCCTCTAGAATAACCTGTTATGCATTTCAAAGAAATGTATTTTATTATGCAAAAATAATATTATTCCTTTGTTTTACAACATTATTTATTTACTTTAGAATTTGATTTTTTAAATCTTTTTTGTACTTCAGATATGCTTTTAATATAGGTCTTTCCTTATTTACGCCAGTAAATGCTACGTGTTGTATTGAAATTTGAAATGCGATACAACAGAGCTTCTCGCAACGTGTTATTATAGAATACATTCGACGGCGCAGCTTCGTTCGATTTTGAATACAGATTATATGCTTCCTACTGGCACACAAAGTCCAACCCGTAATACAGAAACATTTGCAACGAGAATAAACTTGCAGACATGTTCAATAACCTGAAAATACGGTTCAATTATGGACCATAATTTGTTTGTATGATTGGTGCATTTGTAATATGTTTTTTACGTATATGACTCTTAGATGTCTGTAATTTTTATTATTTCGAATAAAATATTGTTTTTTTTTCTGCATTTCTGCATTTTTGTCTATTTTTGTTTATTTATGTATTTTTTATTATGATATGTTTTTACAAGAAGGCAAACGTAAAATAATTTCAAAGATTACCTTGAGGATTTTTATTTGTCAGTACGACATATTCTATATGAAATGCAAATTTACATAACACCAACGTGTTAATAAGAAGTATATATTTTTCAATTTTAGGGCATTCGTTATGTAGGAGTAGAAATATTAATGGTTATATTACAAGAAAACATGGCATTTTCTGTTTTTTAAAATCCCGACCTTCAAAACATAATAAAACCATCGAAAACTAGAAAAAATTCCCATGTATATTAGGGTGGCCCATATTTTGGTAATTTTTTAATTTCTTCGGTCTGACACCCTAAAAGTGTAACACGAGGGTTGAAATTTAACATTGTTTTTAAATGGGTAAAAGACATTTTTTTGAATTTTTCTTGTAACTTTGACTAATTGAGTCTAATTTTTTTAATAATTGACAGATTCCTTAAGTGTTTCCCGAATAACATGCAGTGCGCCAAAAATTGTTGGATTGAATGATAACGTTTTTCAGTCGAATTCTGCAATAATCATTCCTAACTTTTTTTACCAAACATGTATGAGTTTGTGTATATTTTATGAAGAAAATGAGAGCCGAATTTTATTCAAACAATACTTTAAAGCAAAAATTAAGTGATTGTGGTTTATGCCGTATATCTTTTAAAAAAAGCAATTTTAACCGAAAAAATCCGTCTGCTTCATATTCTTTACCTTTTTGCGTCAAGTAAAGTAGGCCACGTTAAAAAATCCTAACTATGTTAGAAATGTCGACATTACTTCAGGTTCGTGTGAAAGGTGGAAAAATAGAGTTCCTCACTATGGTTTACAAATTTTGTCTGCTGAATGTGTATGTTAAACTCGCCTAGAACTTTATTATTTTATCCGTTTATATAGAAATGTGTTGGAAAAAACAAGGTTTCATGTTTAAAATTTACAACTGAAAGAATATTTAGTTATTTTAACTAAAGGTTCAGTCACCTACGTAGCGGAAACAAAATATTTAGTAATTGTTATGGATTCATTTAGTCCACTGACTGACTAAATTCATGTTTCATGTTTGGTAATAAAGTTTAGGAATGATTATTACAGAGTTAGGTTAAGAAAAACAGAGGAAAACTAATTTTTTTTTCCACATTTAAAAACAATGTTAAATTTTAAATCTCGACTGGCACGTGTTAATCAAGTTTAATCGATGTGCCAATTTTTTGTAATTTTTTTTTCATAAAATGAAATACTTTTGGCAGGTCCGGCCAAAGAAATTAAAAAATGACCAAAAAAGGGCCACCCCAATGTAGATGTATTATTTTTAGATCGTAGAATTTGAATCCATTTGTAAATTCTCAGATGAAACATTTTCTCATATAAGATATATATAGTATATCTTCATAAACATATTTAGAACTTTAATTAGCAATAATTCATTGGGTGTAATTAGGTGATAGATTTTTCATAATGTACTTCTTAATTTCCAACAAAATTTCCTGTTTTAAATCAAGAGATTATTGATTTTAATAACGGTATTCGAAATTGTAACGTCGAAAATGTTGTGGTGGCTTTGACGGGTAATTAAATGTCCTACCGTTTAGTACATTAAAGCGTTCAAATAATAATTATTCACACTAAGCCAATAAATTAAAATATGCAGATGTTTAACTATGTTTTATCGTTCCAATGTATAAAATGAATGCTGTTCTTAACGAACAAGCAATAACATTATTTATAAATAAAATACTACATTATATTATGCTTATAATCGTTATTTTACAGCTAAAAAAGTATCGACGAATGCTTATGTGCCCTAATAAGCAGCCTCAGCCAGTTCCTGCTGATCAAATGGTAAGAACTTAGATTTAATACTTTACATTATGTAACAAAGTGTTTATTTTATGCATGCGTTAAAAACGCAGAAATCTGTTGCCTAATTTTTCATACTAGTACATGATGTGTTATAAACGATAAATATGAAATACACATGAATAATTACTGTCTGGTTCATTTAATAATCAATTCAATCAAAGTGCGGTTTTGTTTCCTAGTACAAAAATTAAATTTTTAATTAATTTTTTAGTCGGTGCAAAGGAATTTATGGTTGGAATGACATCCATAATCAAATTTACCTCATTTAATCATGCGAGTAATCATAATTATAGTACTCTCATTTGGGTTCTTGAAAAAAATGTTTTTTTTTATAAAGAATATTCACCGTTTATTTGAAACAAATAAATAATTCCTTCACTAAAATTAATATTTACGTAACTCCACAAACTATTTCATTTTTTCAAGAAATTCAATTCTTCTTTTAAGCAATACATTTTTTAATTTTAGTAAATATTTACTTGAAAGAAATAGATATATTTACTTCGGCGTATTAAATAATTTCTTCCTCTGGCTTGATATTAAGTAAATAGTTCTTTAACTCCAGAAAATATTTCATTGCTTCAAGTAAATCATTATTTGAAAATGGTAAACATTTATTTGGGAAAATTTAGAACTACCAAAATGATTGTATCATATTGAATTATACGAATATTATTTTAATCGCTATGTACATATTAAAAAGATTATTTGTAAATTGGGGAATATAGAAAAGTGAATTTGCAATTTAGAGCTCCATTTCCGGTGTGCTTCTTTGCTGGAATAAAATCCCATTTCTAAATGATTTCTACTAAAGATACAATTTATATAAAATAACTTCTTGTGCACTGACGATAATTTTCGGAATGTCGAACGTTATATGAAGAACTAAACAAAAAATAGAAAATGTAATATAATTTTTGGTTTTGTCCTTTCTCTTAATGTGCAAGCGAAATATGACAAAACTGCATTAAATTAAAGTTGTAGAGAATAAAAAACTAAAAAAGCTTTCTCATTTTCTTGATTTCGATGAAAATTGCCTTGTGGAGCGTTGTCATTTGAAAGCAGATGCGAATTTTTTTTGTCACACCGATGCGACATACACACACTTGCTTTCACTACAATTTCGTCCAGAATAATATATATATATATATGATTACATTATAACATTAACATAATATTTAATTTTAAGGTGTTTTGTGCTCTACAAGATACACAAAGTTTTATTTGCACACAATCGGTAGTATTCAAGAAATTGAGTGTGCCAGAAAAAAAGAAAGTTTTTTCGTACTGCATCAGTAAAATATAAAAATTTCCAGAATAGAATTATAATGTAGATTTCATTCTAACAAGCAATATAACAATAATTGCTAAAATTACGTTATATTTATTTTAATTAGGCAAGAAATGTTAATCCGTTACCTTTTAAGCTTCAGTGGGACAATTGATTATATTACTTTCACATAAAATGTCGCAAATGTATGTGCTACAGTTATAGTATAAATATTAGAAATTGTTAGTATTTTTTTTACGCAAAAAAATTATTCTACATAAATTGTAGAGTATAACAAACTTCAACTCCACCTTCCGACTTTTATGGAACCCGACGTATTGCAATATTAATTAAAAAGAATGCTTTTACTCCAGTCCAAAAAAAAACAGATTGGATGTCAATATCAACAATCAAGATAAGCATCTCATGGACCCTCCAACTATATAAAACTAAACTCTGATTCTATTCACTTTCCTTCACCTCTATTTTTTGTGCATATTGATCAGACAGTAGGTACAGAAATGGTAGGTCAGACATATTCAAGCCGATGACATGTTCAAAAAATACAAAAGCGTAATCCTTCAGATTGTATCTTTTACCTTTGGACATGCGAGTCAAAGGAATATTATTAACAGAATTTCTCATCCTTTGTCTTCAACATGTTGCACGTTTATTATGTGTTCAATCCGCAATCGCATTCGTTATTTTTGCTCAAAATTAATTTCCCTGAAATAAAAAAAAAAATAATTTTACGCATTATTATATTTTGGATATTCCCTCAATTTTTATGGATATCGATAATTCTCATGCTTTAAAATTCTGAGAATCATTTGAAAAATGTTTAAAAATTTATATAAATATTGCAATTACAGTGGCGAATTCCATCCGGCTGTTACATGAGGTATATGGGAAATGTACCAGTCGCTTATACTCTCCCTCATTACGGTAGTTATTACCAGCGGCAACAAAATGACTTTCAACCGAGGAAAGCTGCTTATCATGAGATCCACCAGATTCAACGATCTTACAGCCCATCTACTCGAGTTTACCCGCACGTCAACTGTAAATGTACGTATCACTTTATTCATCTGATATAATTGAGAATATCTTATCTTGGTTTAGCACTTAAAAAAAAAAGATTTAAAATGATGACGCCTGCCGATTAGCACCTAAATATTTAGTCAATAGAACTACATATTAGTTCTTTTAACTAAATCATGATACCGATTAAACAGCAATTAGTCAATGCAACTAAAATCTACTTGAAATCGTTCAATATTTGCCTGCTAACGGACAACGACATATTTAATCAATATTTCTGGCTTTTTTCTCAGTTCAATTAAGCGGAATTACATTGAATTAATGTATTAAGGCTTTTTATGTAGTATATATTATACACGCTAGAATAGTACTGAAAGAGATTAACACCATCTTTTATTGTTTACGAATAATCAAAATCGTTTTATGAATTGAAACTATTGATATCAGTGTCTTCCCTACAAATAATTTCTATACTTTGCATACATAATTAAAGTGTAATTCTTTTGGCCTTAGACCCCATGGAAAATTACTAATCGAATTTTTGGATATTCAGTGTGCACTTACTTAATGAGAAAAAAGATGGACCATCAAAACTTAAATATCTAAACGAAATTACTAAAAAAGATAATAAGCCCTTAAACCTGTTACACATCTGTTCCTTTTTTTGTTATACTGTCCAGTTTTCATATGCTTTTTACACTATAAATAAGTTCACTGAATAGAAACTAGCCAAAAAATGGACTCATTTTCTACTATATGCAAACTTCAATCATCTTTCATTTTGCATTATTCGGCAGATTTACAATTATGAATAATTGAATTTGTTATGTCGGCCATCTTCTAATATAAAAATGTATTATGTTCACGAAACTTTGTAAAGCTCAGTGTTTTAATTAATACTTTGTCACGCAGACGGTCCTGAGCAATCCATCAGGGAAAGAGATTAACCCTCTAACGTCCAAGAGTGGACATTTTGCGATCGGATTGCAGCAGCGTTTTTTGTATGCAATTACAATTTTTTAAAAAATGGAGACCTCCGTATCCCACCAGTTTTGAGGTTACCCTTTTGAGTTGCGCTGGCAAAATTCCTCAATTTTGACATTTTTTTATGTTCAGACTCCATGCAAATTGTACATATTTGAAAGGTTAAGGGATTTAGAAGGATTCGTAGGGTTGCCCATTACGAATCTGGAGTACTCTCGAGAAATTCGAAATGGTGGTTCCAATCTAGCGGCCCTCTATCAGTAAATTTTTTTTTTCTTATATAAACAATATGGCCATATTTTATTTAGACATTTGAAATTTAATATTTATTTTAAAGTCGTACATTTGGAGAATCCACCAGAAAATGCGAAATCTATACGACTCAACAAACATTTAGTTAGAAAATATTACAAAAATCCTGCATAAATTTAAACTTATTATCCAAAATTTTTGGGCCGCCATTTTGAGTAATTAAAAATTATTTTATCAAATCTAACGGATATAAAATAACTTGATAACATTTCTGTAGTGCAGTGCCCCAAACTGTGAAATCTAAACCAGAAAATATTCTAAAACACATTAGATTATTCATTTTTTTTATGTTCAGACCCCATTTTAAAATCCAAATCGGTAAAAATCAAAATATATGTAAGAATGCTATTTAAGTAAAAGTATGGGTAACCCGTTTCTGATAGATTAGAAGGTCATGAAAAAACCTGTATCATAGTGAAAATTGTCTTTAAAAGATAACCGTAAACTTCGTAAACAAAAATGTTAGTAAAATCCCTTCTTTTACATACTTTTTTTAAAATAATCAAAGGTAACGATATGAATTTGTATAAATTTAAAGTTTTAATGAAAGATTCGTACATTTTATGAAAAAATTATCTGTTTAGAATTTGTTCAATATTGGCAATACACAATCAGATGTTCAAAAATGCTTAAAAACTCCTCTATTTGGTGCATGAATTAAAATAATATAATGTGCCAACAAAATTGCCGATATAGTCAAGTGCTTCAGATAAATTTGAGTTAATATTTATGTTTATTTAACACGTACTTGACTTATGGAAAGTATTAAAGATTCTCTATAAGGTGGTTATAAAATCATAGTATTTATAAAATTTAAATAACTGTTTTTGATGCAATAACGCTGCTACACTCCGGCCATCGACTATTCTTTTCTTAAACAAGTTGAAATTGTTTATCTAACAAATTTACAACTCTACACGTGTAAAACATAGACTAAAACGAATGTAATGAATGAACTCTCCAGCTTGTCTGCAAATAACCGAGTTTTGAAAAGACACCAAAACATGGTACTAAAATTGTTTTGTACGTGCACGACGTTTACGACTTATATAAAGTTACGTGCACGTGTCCCAACAGTAGCGTAACGGCGATGTACGACAATGCAATATGTATCTTGCGTGTTATGTTTTGTTTTTTTTCTCTTCTGCTCTCATATACCGTTTTGGCATCTTTTGGCCTTTTCACTCTGCCATTCTCTCTCTTTCGTTTTGCCCGACTTTTATGCTACCTCCATATTTCCATTTCTTTCTTTTACTTTTTTTTTCTGCAGTTTACTGTCTTTTGTAGCATCCTTTCTTCAGTTATTACGTCCTTTTTCGGTTGAATGGAGAGATCCTCACAAGCAGCCACACTGCATTCAATTATGTAAATTTCAGGTAAATATTCGAGAAACTGGAAAAATTGAGTTTTCACATCTGATTTAATTATTATAATAAATGATAATTATGGTTTTATATTTAATTATAATCAATATCAAAAGATTGAGATTCAATAGCAATAATTATCGTAATAAAAGTTAATACATGTTATTACCCACCATACTACCTACTAATTTGTGCATGTAAAAACTTTGGAGGTCTTTTAATTTTTCCTCTGGTCCCTGAAAGTATCTTTAAAATTGTAATTACTTAACAAAAGGTCAGAAATCAAAATACTGACAACCATGATAAAGAAACAATGCACGAGCGTCCATAACCCGCTCGCTTCCCTTTCACTGACAGTCGGGTAAAGTCATCAAAATTGGTCAAGTTTATCCACCACGTTATCCTGCTACTTGAACATGATGTTCAAAAAGCTGTCGGTGGATCCTCAAGTAATGTGGAATATAAGAAAATTATAAAAATGTTGACTCTAATGGCGCCGAAATTTCACCTAACCTCAGACCTACATCAATCACCCACTGCGAAGGAAATCAATTCATTGGTATTTGTCGTTTATTTATCCAATCATATTTGAATTTTTCTTTTCCACATTTTCCATTCCGCTTTTTATGTTCTATTTATTATTGTGAATTTATGGTCGTTCCGTTTTTAAAAAACACCGTAACCTTATTTCGTGATCATTTCCGTAAACTTTTTAAATCGTACAATTTGAAACTTTGTTTTTATTTAGGATCGGTTGTATTCTGAGAATTCTTTTGAGGCTGCATACTTTGGCGTACCATTCCCTAAGGTACATACACCTTTAAATTCCTCAGTGTCCGACTTTGAATCATCATCAACTTTAAGTTCTACACCAATGTTCGAACCAAAACATTCCTGGGCATCCCGAATTAGGGTATCCAGCAATGAAGATATCCGAGACAAAGTTCGAGGTTTTGACGAAACTCCAATTCGTCCATTAAAAGATCCGCAGTACTACTCAAAAACTGATTCTTCGTCAGCATTGGACTATGACGTTTATAGGAATCAAATTCTAGAAACAATATTGAAAAGACGTTACTCAGAACAACAACCTCCTGGGAGTGTGGTTTTTAATTATTTCCATCTCAGCGGAATAGACTCGAAACAAAAGGTCGAACAATGTGCAAAAACGAAAGAACTTGGATTGTGGGATGTGTTCGAAGGGTCACCGTCCGATGAATCCTGGAGTGTTTATGCAGATGGACAATATATGAAGTGTCCCGCTGATTACTTTTTATTGAAAGGGAATCAGAAGTATCCAACCGTAGAGAAGTCGACTGGCACAAAGGTTTCATCTAAGCAATCTGTAACACGTGAACGTTCTGAGGAGACTTTAATATTAGACAGGCCGATAACACCGAAACTAAAACTTTCCTCCTCCAAAAGACTCAGTGCAACTGATAACTCTAAATCCTCCAAGCCGCCAGCAAAATGGTCATCAGCCAGCATTAATGCAATCTTGCCTAATTCAGCAATTGGAAAACGCATTCAATTATCACGACAAATATATCGTCACGTTACGCATTCAACGCCACCGCTGGAATCTGTGCAAAATACAGATGCCCTTCCAAAGATTCCTCCGCGACCTAAAACTGCTGATAGTAGACTGTACAACGAACGATGTTCAGCAAATAAGATATATGACAGTTCAGGACGAGAGACGGAAAGTTCCAGCGAAAACGAAAGTATGTGCGATACTATAAAAGTATTCCGTACAAAATCCTTCCACGGAAAGACGTCTTCACCAAGTCGTAATAAGGTACCTTCTAACATAAACAGTGCCCAAATGTGGTTACCTGGAAATTCAGGTAATTCATTCAATCGAAAGTATTCGAAAAAGCCGGTAAGAAGTAGGAGGCCAGCAACTCAACCACAAGTGGAACGTCTAGTGGTGCACCATGATGAGAAATGTAAAAGTGGCGAATCCCAAATTTCTAAAACACGTAGACCATCCACAACTTTTTCGAAGGGATTCGCAAAACCTATGAAAAAGAAATTCGAAACTAAAGCATCGGAACACATTACAACCTGGGAACCATTGATCGAAGATGAGTCTGAGGCGTCTAAAGAGAATAAAAGCTGGTCAAAGTTCAATTCGGATGACGTAAAATCTCACGAGAATTGTGATGAAAACGTTCACAAACAAAAAATAAACATGCAAGAAAACTCATCAGCGACATCGGTTGTTTCGAGTAAACATACAAATGCCGCACCAAACAAGGATTTGGCGCGTTCTTCTGGAGTTCGACCACCAATACATTCAATGCCGAGAGTGAAACGAAGAATTGAACCTTCAAAACTGCCGACTTTTGTTAGAAAACAAGCTCATCCCTCAGAAGCAATTAATAATGAAACAGTAGCTGATGATGAGCTCGGAAAAGAATCTTCACAACACAGTAATACTGGAAGTTGTATTCGTCCACGAAGTCCATTTCGTCCTCTTATCGAAGCTTTGGAGCGTTCAGCAAAAGGAAAGAGTGCACATGCCCACTCAAGAGAAAGGAATAACATGGATTTCAATTCTGAATCTTCGAAAAACTTGGAAAATAAAGACATTGAAAGAAGTTCCTTAGACGACAGGTTAAAAATGTTTAAATCTCCTGCAACTGAATCATTTCTGAAAGGTCTGAATAGCGAGAGGCAAGTCAAAGAACTAAATTATACAACTGAATCGGTAACTGAACAACCAAGTAGACCGAAAACGCCAAAAAGTACCTGGGAAAAATTCGTAAAAAACTCGTATCTAAAACGCAATGAAAAAAATAATGACAACGAAAAACGCACGAGGCCACCGATGAAAAGTCCAAATAGGCAAAAATCACCAGCAACTAACAAAGCAATGAAAGAACCAATAAAAGAGCCACCACCACCGACAAAGTCATCGATAGGGGAGGAAAACCTAAAAAAAGAAGAAAATAAAACTAATCTACAACCGCGTGTTGAGAGCAAAATTGAGGAAACAACAAAAAAAAACTCTAAAGTTGGTTTGGCTATGCAGATGGGTTTGAGACTTTATATAAAAAAATTGAAATCAGTTCTGTCTGATCGCAATGCAACTTCGGAAGACCTTCAAAGTTTGGCTAATATGACTTTACCCGACGCCGTTGCTCCTGATCTGGAATCATTTTTGAACGAGGGTGAAATCAGACACTTACGTAGTCTTCTAGCTAACGCAGAACAGAAAAGCGCCATTGGCAAAAATTCCAAGTCGCCGCTCGTTTCCAAATTTGTAAAGTGAAATGTGTATCTACAAAATAAACGTTCATTTTTGTGCAAATTAATTGTTTACTCGTTTTCATCTATGTTTAATATAAATTCAGCAGTAAAGTATAATTAGTTCTGATTAGAATAAAATGAAGTCCAAAATCATTAATGTCTTAGTCATCATTATTTACATGATCCGTTTAATATCTTGTAATGTCATTGTTTTATACAAAAAGATTTTCAAATTATCTGGTTTCTTAAGTTAATATTATCGGTTGGCAGATCGTAATTTCTAACATAATTTTGGCAATATTGAATTGAATATAAAATTGAAAATATTTTAGGGCTAAAGCATATTTTTTAAGAACCATTTTCGTAACAAAATGGAAAATCGTGGAAAGAGTTGAAACTTGACTATATAGAAATTCGACAAAAATACATATAGTAAGCCATTGTGACAGTATGTCGCTGAGGAAAAGAACATGAAGGAAATAAAGAGTTAAAAACAAGAAAGTTAATGATAAAAATAAGAATTTTGGCTAACAATTGTAAGTATAAAAAGTTTATTATATAATACAACATAAAAGTTAGTTATATATAAATAAAAGTTTATTTTATGACAAAGGTTGACGAAAGGATCTCTCATAATTAGAATTTTATTAAGAAAGGAAAAGGTTTTTAAGGAGGAACTTAAATTTTGCGAGATTTTCGGCAATTCTAATTTTCTGTAGATAATCCAAAGTTAGATACTTTGCCTAAAAACGAAATTTGAAGTTAATCTTTTGCACATACGGTACTAATAATGTTTCACTGGGAATTCTTTTTTAACATTTAATAGCATAAATAAATATTCAGTTTTCCTGTTTGAGAAAATAGAATAGATTAATGAGCATATGAAATGGACGTGTTGATACTTCACTGCTAGACACCCCAACATGCGCCGGTAAGTCGAGACGCTACTATCGCATCTCAGATTAAAGAGAAACCAAATACACGAGTTTTAAAGTCTTTTCTCGCTCAGTATTGGAGATATCGTAGTAGGTAACATAGCAGTAATCTAAATGAGACAAGATTAAGATACTAACCAGTTTCTTTCTTAATCCAAAAGACATTAGACTCTTATTACACCTTAAGCCCTTGTGTCATAGTGGTCCCAACAGGGATCGCCTTTTGTCTGTTCGTTTTCAATTTATTCATTCTAAGTACTTCATTCTTTAATTTCTACAAGCCTAGGAAGTTTAACTAATGTTTAAAAATCAATTTAAAACATTTTTCAATAACGTTAATTAATTATAAATAACAATATACCCAAAAAGACCGTTTTTCAAAATAAATAATTTGTGAAGAAATTACCCTTACTAACATATGAGAAAGTTATGATTTATAAATCTGTCGTGTCATGAATGATGATTACGAATCCGAAGCCAGAATTTTGAAATTCAATATGGCGGATCGAATATGACGGGTACAAAAAATTTAAAATTTCATCGAATTAGACAAAACTCTGTATCTAAGGGTTTTGGAGGTCGCTGATTACGAATGCGAAGTCAGAATTTTGAAATTCTAAATAGCGGATCCAATATGGTGGATAAAATTTAAAAAATTGCTAGATAAAATCTATATGTTATGGTTTTCGATATAGTTGATCTGGTATTCGAATTCATAATTTCAAAATTAAACATAAAAAACGCCATTATAACTCGCTCTTCGTGTTACCCGGAACTAAAAATGCTGATTTGACGTATCATCTAATTTCAGTTCGACTCATAATATTGGATCCGCTATTTTGAATTTCATACTTTTCTTTTCTGATTCCTAATTATCAAACCCGAAAATCCTCAAATTCTGGTTTTGAATTCGTAATCGACGACCTCGGAAACCCCCAAATGCAGAGTTTTGTATAATTTGATGTGGATGTAAAAATGTTGAATCTTTACATTGGATCCGTGATTTTGAATGTTCAAAATCAGATATCGGATTCGTAACTTACTATGACCCCAAAACGAACCAGGTAATGAGTTTCAAAAGATATTGTTTAATTTTTAAAAACTATTCCATCATATGGGATACACCATTTTGAATATTGGAAATCTCCAAATGATGCTAAATCTCCAAATGATGCTAAATCTTTGCCATTCTGAAAAAGAAAGGAAAAAATTATGTTTTCCACTGTTTTTTAACACTGTTTTTAGAGCACGAAGTGCCCTATTTACGCATTCTGGTTTTCACACTAAAAACAGTGAGCAAAGTACTTCGTAGGATCAAACCAGTCATCGAAAAAGTTCTATCTCAAAGTATATAAAAATTACATACGCGTGCGAAGGAGCTGACTTTCAAACTCCTTTCGCTGGTGCGTAAATCACATATTTTGCGCCCCGAGAACGAAATCTACAGACCAATAGCTGAATACAGGGCTGTAGATTTATCGATTTCTCTTATCGATTATGGGAAAATATTTACATATTACTTCGACCCAGACTAAGTCTGGACGAAGTATTGAATTTGGTCACTTCACACAAATGTCGACGTTTCAGATCCTAAGGAACCCAAATCAACAATAAAAAAATTTGTGTCCGTGATCTTGTACGTACGTACGTCCGTACGTCCCGTTTTTTTGTCTCGCGATAACTCGCGAACGGATAAGCGTATTGACATAAATTTTTTTTTTAAAATACGCGTCTTGGCATAACTTAGACCTGATTAGATTTTGGCGCAGATCCATCCGTCCATTACTAAAAAAAATTAGCCCCAATTAAGTTTCTTCGTAGTTTTTTGCATTTATTTTGAAAAATACAAATTTTATTAAAAAATGTTTCAAACAAAAAAGATAGAGCATGAACTACTCTTCAAAAAAGGTGGTATGCATTTTCTTCCTAAAGTCAACGATAATGCTATAAAAACTGGTTAAAAATGCTTATGACTATTGTCTGAAAAAATATTGATTTTGGTCACCTCGGCAAAAAAATTACCCTATAGTTTTTCATCAAATTTCGAGGTTTCGACCCCCTACTCCCCAGATGTAGTCCTCGCCAGCCCCTCGGGAGCGCTGATCACCTGCGGGCGCATAAGTTCTTTTACGCCCCTGATACGAAAATAACTATTTCGATATATCTAAAAGATGTCTTACAGTATCTAAAAGATATCCGTCATAGATCTTTTCGACACTTTCAAGATATCTTTGACGAATTATATGTATATATATTGTATATATAAGATCATAATGATACAGACAGTAATTAGTAAAACACTGTAAACATGTAATATACATCGAATAGACTATTACAATACAAGTGCTTGAAGTAAGTATTTTGCAACTTTTATTTATTAATACTTCGGCTGGCTTTTTGTCGGGGTCGAAGTTTTGAAAATGCTCATTTTCAATTTTCATACATATAAGAAACACTATATTGTGTAACATATCTATCGAGGCCACTTGGACCTAAATATGATTGAACCCCCAAATATCAATATAATTTTATAATATAATTGAAAGCTGTTAGTAAACAAACGAGTATTAAGGAATAGCCGACTTCTCTACTGGGTCGAAGTTTCTGAGCGAGCGAGGCACCACGCCAACACTAGTTTTCTTATTTCAAACTGCACCGATAATTTTATAAATGATATGTGTAGCTTATGTTAGTAACCGAAATGCTATTGACCGAATGTTCCGGAAGATACTCGAAATGACAATGTTTCTTCGATTTCCAATATACTGTTTTCCTGAGCTTCCCATTTTTGTCTAAGTATTGATCATTCCTTTTTTTGTGCAAATGTTACAGACCAACAACCTGTGCAGCAAACTTACCACATGCCGCAGCAGCAACATCATTATCGTCAACATCATCAACAACAACTACGTCGGCATTATCAGAGGAAGGAACAACAAGTCGCCAGAACGATTGATTACGACCCAGGCACAGCCGAGACAAGATTGCTGCCAAGACGCAAGTGCTGCACGTAAAGCTCGCGTGTAAGCGCAAGCTGTGATCGAGCAGCGTGAATAATTGAGCGAGATTCGAGCAATTTGCCGCTCGACTTTCGAGTTCAAAGACTGGTTTCATTAAAAATCCCTGAAGCGTTTCCCAACTCAAGATTAAAACGCAGTTGACTCGTTCGTCTGCAGCGATTAACGAAAAGAGGCAAGCTTTTTCAAAACTTATATCTACTCGCGATAATTTAATCTCACAAATTCCGAATCCTTATAATTACTTGCGAAGTAAAAGTAAAAATTATTATCGGATGGAAATTGGTTCCGGACTCTTTGCGGTGTCTTCGTAATTGACATTTTTATTCTTGGTGGAATTCGATGATCATTTTTAACCCAGTTTTTGAGCGACAATGCTCAAAGTTACCTACCATTCTCCTCTTTGAATGGATAACAATAGAGGAGTTAACGGCGATGTCGTATATTTCCTGTAAAATAGTCATTAATATGATAGAACTTAAGGATAATTATTCAGTATTCGTGGTGTTCAAGCTTGAGGAAACACTTGTATTATTCATTGTATCAACTAGACACAGCATTTCGACAAACTTCGGAAATGCTCTTGTAATTTATCACATTCAATACTCGTTTTACCACCTATACAAATATTTGTGACAAAATTCTATTAGGATCTTGAAAAAATTGTCGCTGATGCATTGGTATTATCAGAATTACGTGTAAATAAATTTAGATGGTATTGCATGTGGAATGAAGTACATTGGATATTCTTGTCTTCCAGCGTATGATAGATCTCTATAATGTCAACTTTTTTTTAGTTTCTAAAAATGACAACATTTAGGTTCAGTATTACGACAAATTTACTTGTACTATTTACTCCAAACGAAATCGGCAGCTGAAGCAAACAGAATTCTGGTTCACACTATCAGTGAGCATGTTCTGCCGTAAACAACTTGCAAAACATTGATTTCGACGTTTTAAAAATAATGATTTTGATTTTGGCGATAAAAACGCTCCAGTCACCAAAACTGTTTTAAGATGAAGATCAGTTAATGAGGATACACTCACAGTTTTGAAAGATCCAGCAGCGAATTAAAAAAAAACGAGAACTTATTCAAGGTCCTAATGTTATTAGTATTTGTTCAGTTATTAACATCATTTGCACCAAACAATAATAAAACGAATTATACATAAATTCGAAATTTAGAATATTAGGTTATGTTCGGATGAGATGGGACATTTTTTGGAAAATCATTTCTCATACCGCACACACGAAACTATTCTAGATATATAGTGTATATTATGTTTATATGAATTTTTACTGTTATAATAGTTATACATACCTTCTACGATGTCCAAATACTTGGATCCTTTCATATGGAAACGAAATATATTAACCAAAAAGTAATTACAAAAATGTATCTGTCCCATCTCGGTCGACCAAAAAATAACTCTGAATAATTTCGAATACCGTAGAAAATTAACGACGAGAGTGGATGAATTTTCAGTAATGTATAAAACTTTAATATCCTATGCAGTTATAAGTGGGAATGCGCACGCTAAAGACCTGAAACTTGAAGTGTCTCATCTCACCCGAACTTACTCTACATGTGTAATTTATGTTAATTTATCAGTATACAGTACTCATTATCAGATAATCAGATTTGAAATATGAATTGATTTTTTTTACACTTATTGAAATGTTTATCGTATATCAATATTATACCGTGATATATCCTGCCGCTGAGAAAAATTCTACTATCATTATACAGAACAGTTGAACTTTCGTATAGACACTTTTTAGAATGAGAATTAACTAAATTCTGAAAACTTTATTCTTCAATTATTTGTTCTAATTTACTCTGAACACCGTATGATTTCACTTCTTTTTTAGATCTTTGCATATTAGTATCTATCATTTGACGCTGCGAGTGATAAATTTGAATACCTACAACTGCCATATTCGGCTATTGCCCATTCATCTTCCTCCAAATGCAAGCTTTAATTAGTTGGAAAATTTGTCACCGTAAAATGTCTGATCACAATAGTAAATTTCATCATGCATGATTACATTCACTTCTGAATATGGAACCATATAAAAATATTAGTTCACCATTAGATTATTAATTTGTATATGATCCATGCAGACCGATAAGAATATACGAAACAGAATATAAAACCTTGCATCTGATTTTATAGACATCAAATTAAGACTACGTTTTATTTTGGAGAAAATTAAATTTTTATTTCGATATAAAGAAGCGTTTAGTAAGAGAACAAACAAGTGAATGGGGAGACAAAAATAACGAAATAGCACTATATGATCATGCAATAAAAAAATGACGGAATTTAGGGTATTGTAAATAAAAACAAAATTTCCTCGATACATGTTATATTTATCGTGTATTTCAACCAATAAGCTAAACATGAACTTCGAATTTTGTAAGGTAAGGTAAGTGTACCAATAGCTGGACGCTTAGTAACGCAACCCTATAATTGGACAACCTAACAGATTTTTATGATTAACAAACGAAAATCGCTTAGTCTGTCCAGCAATGAGTACATGTCCCGTCATCGGTACGTTTACCTTAATAGTACACTACATTATGACAAAATGAATCTCGCGCCAGTGGAAAGACTAGGGAGAGTAAAAAATATGGATAAAAGTGGTCTTTAATTAATGTTTTATTAATTTATTTAAAGGTGCATGCTCTGTTTGGATAATAGCGGATACAGTGAAGTACAAGACGCATATGATACATTTCACATTAACTATCAAATATAACAGTAAACGTAATACAAATTTTGTACATAATGATTTTGAATTTTATATTGTCGAATAATTGTTACGTAGACTGCAATCGTTTCTTTTATTTCCAACTATCTTGCATGAAAATATGTGTTATAGTGCTTGAATATCATTGTATTTTTAGGCTTAATTCATACTATATTACGCCTTATGATAACATATAAAATAATTGTACTTCAATCCTTCTCTATCTAATTTTCATAAGTAACACCTTCTAATACAATTTTGTAACTTAAATATAATTTCAAACTAGCAACAAACTTTTGTAAAAATGTTTATTGAATTGCCTATGGAGATTCACAATCATATTTTATCAACGTTTGCTTTTAATTTAAATACACTGATGCTACACTTTTCGACGCTTTTATTTACTTGCGTATTAGTAAATAACGTAAACGCAATTCGCTAAACATTCAACTTATTAAACGTATTATACTCGTGTAATATTATGTTATTCCATGTACGATAGCGAAACTAACGTCGAATAATAATTATCACGATTTTATATTTTGAAACGATTCATATGAAGCGCTTTAATGCTAGTTTGTTAATTTTAAAAAATCTATACAATATTTACATTGTTAAAAATACCCGAGTAAAAATTGACGAGGAAAAATAATGAGACATGTATTTTTTAGCATGAATTATAGCACTTCCAAATTTATAGAAGCATGTAAAATTTGCGACTACTTTTATAGTTAAAGTGCTGAAATAAAGAAAATAATTAAATAGGCAAATAATTAATCTATTACAATTTTATATGCTATATCTCGTTGATTTTCACTCGAGTATAGGATTTCGCCGATAGTATTATTCGAATAACAGCTACGAAAGCTGCCGACAATACGTGAAATGTAATATATTTCATAGATCAATTTTATACATTTATAATGTATGTGAGAATATGATATTAAATTACGTACATTGTACACACTATGTACCAGATAACGGAAAACGATAGCTTAATGTATTTAAATTATTTGTTATTTGCATTATTGCCTTTTCATTACGAGTTCGCCACTGAATAATTGTGTAATTTTCAAATGACCATTATCAGTAATGAAATTGTATAAGCCTGTACAACAATCACTCCAAAGGTATGTATATACTATATTTTGTGTGGCTTCCCACTCAGTGAAAATTATCTATTCGGTTCATACTCTCATCAACAGAAATTTTCTATCGTTTTCAGTGATATATTAAACATTTACGACCTCTCACATTACCCGTTTGAACTGAGATGATCACTTCCATGGCGGGGATTAATGAAGTGGCACAGGATTGTATAGTGAATTAAATCCAGAGCACGTTGACTGAAAGAAAATTCATGTTTCATAAATAAAGTAGTTTTAATTATTCCGTTGTTTTAAAATAATATGTACATATTATATCCATCAAATTGAATTATGTTTGCGTAATATATTGTAGTATACATCCTACAAAAACCTAGAAAAAGTCCTGATTGTTCCAGACAACTTTTTCATGGATCCTATATTTCTTTATAATTGAGGTTACGTTATGGACTCTCTAAATATATGTAATTATTTATGTCATACAAAATTAAATTACCATGACAAATTATGCGGTAGAAATTCAAGACCCGCTTAAGTACTTTGAAACTTGATACTCTGAAGTTTGTGGGATCGTTTTAACCGAATCTGAAATTAAATTTCGAAAAAATTAAACGACGATCTTAAGATGGCCATTAAAACTTCGAAAAAAGTTTTGATTCTTATAGGAGTATTTTCAGTGTATGCAAGGAAGGACAGATCTAACAGAATACATATAGAACACCAGACATTTGTTTTAAACAATCGATATCTAATGGTATCAATTTTAATCCCTCATAGATATTTCTATGTACATGAGAATATGATACAGAATTTACACTCACAAATTAGAAAATAAACTAAGGTTTTTGCTTTTCATATAGATAATTTGTATTGTATTAATTTGACATGAAAATGATATGTAAAAACAAGGCAAATATTAGCAAGTTCGACCTAAACCATGTCAGAAATCTGTTAATTCAAAGTAAAATATAATAAAACTCGGCATCAGCGACACTAGCCGAGAGAGTTTCCCGCTTAGTTGCCCAAATTATTCGATCATTGACCATTATAAACATATTTGGGGGCCACTCATGACATTTAGTACTTTATTTGCTTTTCGTCAGAAATGGGTTAACTTTATGAAACTTCCATTAGCCTCATTCGACAGTGGATTAGGAGCTATTTTAAATATGATAACAATACTTAATTTACCAAGTTAATGGCAAGTAGAGAAATTATTAAAATAGATTCTATTTGACTAAATAGATTTATCAAATTCAATCAAATCCACAAAAGAAAACATTTACTTTTTGCGTGGGACATGAATATGACATTTTTTATGAAATGGGCTATATATGGTATAGGGCATGCTTATTATATATATTTAAAGGCCTGGGTTCTTTCGAGTTACATAATCGGACCAGTCTTGTATAGATTCATATTCCATTTTATGTGTGCGTAAACAAAATAGATGGTTACAACTTATATATGTAGAATGTGCGAAACAACTAACTATCGCTAGTTAATGCTGAGATAGCAAATCCAACCACATATAAGTGCATTAGAAGATGCTTAGACCAAATCACTACTAGCCAATTCCACGACAATTGATCGAAAAACAATTGGTCGAAAAAACAATTGATCGAAAGGTACAATTGGTCGAATGCACAATTGGTCGAAAGCACAGTTGGTCGAAAAACAATTGGTCGAAAAACAATTGGTCAAACACACAATTGGTCGAACGCACAATTGGTCGAAAAACAATTATTGGAACGTATCAGATGGATCTATGAAAAAATGACCTATGGAGAAAATTGCGTTGTTGTTATTTCACACCATCCCAACGATGTCGGATGCCTCCTGGAGGGGCCTACGGCCCCCCAGACCCCCGCTAAAAAAAAACTTAACCCACATCCACCTAATAATGCTTTAGTCATTTTTCCGATAGGCCATTTTTTCTGGGGTCATTTTTTCCGGCATCCATTAACATCATCTAAGTTTCCCGGACATAATATTCGAAACCTTAGTGCCTTCCCGGGGGGGCTCCACCCTCTCGGACCCCCCCCCCCCCGTACTGCTAACCTAACCTCTAACCTATCCTATACTATGATATGACCAAACCACTCAACCCAAACATCCAAATTAAAAATATTTATCGAAAAACGATAGGAAAGTTAGGCAGGCCCATAGCAGAGGGCATTTTTTCGGACACCCATTACTTTCCGGCCGTTGTACATGCCATCAGTTATTTTTCGATCAATTGTTTTTCGACCAATTGTGCGTTCGACCAATTGTGCGTTCGACCAATTGTGTCTTCGACCAATTGTTTTTCGACCAATTGTGCTTTCGACCAATTGTGCATTCGACCAATTGTACCTTTCGGTCAATTGTTTTTTCGACCAATTGTTTTTCGATCAATTGACGGGTTACTCTACTAGCCTTTATCCAGCCGTTTTGTTTACCGTTTCCCTGACTGCAAACATTATTATACGTTTAGAAGTAAACAATGTCGGAAACAACATTGGATTCAAGTTACTTACAAAGTTTTTATTGTTATTTATTAAGTTTACGGGTAAGTAATGACTGAAGCCCAACTTTCGATATAATCGATGTTAATCTTAAATACGTCACTGGTGAATCACTTTTGAATCAAAGTCATAATGTTATTGTTCCGAAAATTGGTCCAAAACGACCCCAAACGGACTTCGTCGCAATTTCAAAACTTTGTTCGAGCACAACTTCGGTAGCCCCAATCTAATAACGCGGCGGCGGCATCCTAGAACAGATGCAATCCGCGGAGAAATTTCCACCTACCGATTACTATCCCCATGGTAAATTGAACAAGAAATCAAAATTACTATAAAACTTAATATAAGGTCATGAAATCGAGTTAGAAAGCCCAATACCTGAAAAATGAGTAAGAGTCGATCCTGTTACCATGCCAGTGATTGTTTAAAATCCCCATTTCATATGCATTGAAAAGAAGAACAAACCTCATCTCTTGCAATAAAAGTCAACTACAGTAGTCCTCCCCTTATTTTAACTGCGTCTCTTATTTTAACTTTTTCCCCTCGTGAATTCCCCCACCATTCCTCATGCGCTTGTAGTAGCAATCCACATATTCACATACATGTGTTCAAAAGAGTGCGCACTACTGTTTGCGTTTGCGCTTACAGGTAAAGAAGGACGCCACTCTATGTCTTCTCTCTGTTTATATTCTCTCATACTGCCAGTCGTGGGGATGATGGGAAGCGTTAAATTAAGGGAAGAATCCGCCATCTTCCTTGACTCGAAAGGATAAAATATGGGGAGGACCACTGTATAATAAAGCAAACGGAAAACCGACCCAGGAAAGAAATACAGGAATGTACTGGAAGAAGACATTATTAACATATAACTTGTATTATCTGTAATAAAAAAAAATGTTTTCAATATTTTGGATGGAATGTCAGATGCAGCACCTTTCAAAAGAGTATTCACCCTCGCAACTATACCCAAATCGCCGGGGAATGTCAATTAGCAGCAAGAAGGTGCGAATATTAGAATGAGGAATGAAATTTACGCGTAACGACAGCTCGTCATGTCGTAGCTGTTGGGTGGGTGAAGTGGGTGTAATCCCTAGCTCTTTGGCTAGTCCTATAATATACACGAACCGGTGGCAGTCTTGGGTGTAATTTCCGCAAGCGACCATGACGAGGACGTTTGTGTTTATACGTCGCGCACTGATTACAGCTCCGGAAACGTTCCCTACGGAATTGTCTCTTGGATACAAGCCTGTATATGTGCGCCCTAACTTTTTATGACGATCCGCTTTCCTAACGAGCGCTTTGAACTTTCGGCTGACTTCTGAGGGTCGACGCATTAAACAGAATTACGATTTAAACACCACCCATTTGCATAAACTTCCAATTTGCCGAAAAAATGGCTAGTTTAAGATTCAGAGTGCGAAGGGGATCTAATAAGATATATGGATCTGCAGGTCATCGAAGATTTACGGTTTTCGAAAAGTAATTATCAATGATCCTTTAATTATAGTAGCAACCGGTGCCTTTTAGCGAACACTGAAGACGTGACTTTTAGTGGTTATGGTAAGAATTTACCAGGAGTCATGGGATTTTTATGAAATATGTCATATGTCTTCAATATTGAATTCGGGAATTTTCATTAGATTAATTTGTTCTTATATTAATATGTCAACATGGTAAAGTCACACATATTTAGTTGTTAGGACGCCTATAAGAGATAACTATCAACTTTTTAATGCATGTACATCGAAATAACTTGCAACATGTACAGCGAGAGAGTGAACGCGTGTCACGACATCGTGATTAAGAAGCAATATTTGTTTAAATTGCATTTCCGCTATCAACAAAGGATTCGGTTTATAATCGTACCAAAAATAAAGGGATTCAAGCGGATAAAAAGATTGTATCCGTTGAAACACTGTACAGTTTCCGAAAGATATACAATGACTGGAACGGATACATTCATTATTCACGAGAATTGATAGGAAAAGTTTTATAATGGATTAGTATGTATTGAAAAGACTATTAAAGTATTCCAAACATTCATGAAGTATTAACACGAGCAGTGCTTGAAATCGTTTACTTCCATCAGGGAAAACCAACTCCATTTGGTGAAAGTGCAGTTGTTGAATTGACCGATCAAGCTAGTTGCCCAAACTAATTTGGGTTTGAAAGGCAAAATTGCACATCCCATAATAGAGCAAACAAAAATCGAACTGACAAATTGTCTCTGTCTTAAGTTTCAATTTTATTTGCTCTTGACTATGTAAATTATGTTGGCTTGATCAAGTTTTATATTCCGGTGTCGAATGAACTTTCGAAACACTAATTATTCGTATACAACGATACTCTAATGTCGCTGGTGAACATAATCCGTCGATAGATTTACGCTATCTCAAACAAATAAGTTTAACTACTTTTACTTAAACTCTGGTTTACTAATTTTACATTTCTTAGGAATTTTTTTTTCTTCATTTATTTATCTAAAGTCGCATGAACAGCGAGGTCATTAGCGACTATTCTTATGAATTGTTTTATACCTATTACATGTTTTTATTTATTGGTTGCGTGTTCTGTAGGATGACTTGACCAATACTCCACATAAATTGCCCGCGTAGTATTAGCCCAATTTGATCCAAATAGAAACAGTCCCAGAAGTTGGGTCATCCCGATTAAACAATCAGCCAGATTTTCCTCGAATATAATCTATATTCCGGACGGGGTAACCCAGGAAAATCCAAATGTAAGTAAAGCAACCTGACTGATTTATGACTGGTCAACACTCCACAAGACTAGTTGGCTTTATTGCTGCAAGGAGTGCACATACATCTATTTACAAAATAACACTTCTGTTTTAGTTTTACAGAAAATTGGAACGGTTTATCAATTAAACCCACCCAGGCTACAGAATAAATAAAGCACTATATGCATGTATGAACCATCTCAGAAAATAGCCAGCCTTTATTCTTTGTAATAATTAGTACAGTAGATCCTCTCATAATGTCACCGCCTGTGACCAAAGGGGAAACAAATCCTGTGTTTGTGTCGCACCCCCACTCTCCGCATTCCTTACACTCTTAACGCCTCTCGTGGTCAATCTCTTTGATATGAGACGGGTCAAGTAGTGGGGAGCTTCCTACGACACTATCAGAGGGACGAACTGCAATACTATCAGAGGATTTCTAGAGAGCGACACTATGGATAGGCGACACTATGGGAGGGTCTACTATAAAAAGTTTTCTGTTATTGACTTCCAGTAATAATTCAAATTAATTATTAATTAGACTTGATTATGGTTAAATTCCATTCGGATTTCCACCGAGCTGGTCCGGTCACAATAATTTTGAGAACCCTGGTTGGATTACAGTCGAGAAAGAGAACCTGGTCGGATTCCGAAAACAAGTAGGCCATCCCGGATTGATTCTAACTAAAGGCCGGTCTAAACTTATACCTGGGTGATTATCAAAAATTTTCATCCTCAGATGAAGGGCGTGAAACTATCTTCACTCCATATATGTAGAAAAACTGAATATTTACATCTGAGATCTTGAACTGCATATGACATGTTTTAATCGCAAATAACAACACTGATTAATTCGTATTTCAAAACTTTGTATCAAATCAAGTATTGTTGTGGGAATTATATCTTAGCGTATTAGAAAGCGATCACATTCTAGATCAAATTTATGGAGAGCATTCCACAAATGTCTGGAAATTATGGAATCCATCCAAATGCGGACAATTAGGTCCCATACGAATGGAAATCAAAAGATGTAAAAAGATGTGTTCTTGCCAATGAACCACATTATCTATAGAAAACAAAAGGATTCATATATTTCTAAACTAATATTGCTCTCTCTGATTACCACTTATTTCCATTATTTAAGGTAAACGTACCAATGGCGGGACATGTACCCATCACTGGATAGACTAAGCGATATTCTTTTGTTCTCTAGACAAGCATTAGGTTGTCCAGGTATAGGGTCATTTTACTTGACTTGAATTCTTGATAAAATGGTAGAAAAAAATGAAAAATACATTTAGATAAAAATTATTACCACCTCTGGTACAAAATTATTTATTTATATAACTGGCCAGACATAAAATTAAACCATTTTTGAAAGATACTTACGATGCAGTTCATAATCACAGATTCTTACGGGTGTATAAACTGAGATAATTGCTATATTTTTTTTAATTAAGGAAGTAGAATCCTAATTATTATCCCTTCTCATTAGCATTTAACCACTCCCATGCTAATATCTATCAAGGTTAAGGAAACAACTTCTGCACGAGAAATATTTGGTTTTTTACAAAAATTGTATTTTCAGTAAATAGTAAGCATTTGAAAAAAAAACATACAACCATCAGTTTTTAGCTATTTCTAGAACTTTGAGCAACAATAATCGTATGCGTAATGGTCTAAGCTCGGAAGAAACTCTAGGCCCATTTTCGCACGCGAACGTGAAGGATCCTCTTCCATTTTTATCGAGGTGGCTGCCGCGGATTTTCGCGATGCATTCGAGCGAGAAAGCAAGGGAATCCATTATTGCTCGAGTACTTGAGTAAGAAAATGAGAGATGCAATTTCCATTTATATTACCTCGCTGATATCCCGTTTTCTTCTTCGGGGTTGGAGATTTTTTGCTCGTCTTCAGCCGGTGATTTCAGTGTTTTTTTTTATTATTATTACTCTCGTCGCCTATGCCTGACGAAGTACAACGGTGAAGATGCACTTTGTCGTCCACCCAGCCTCGTCGCTAGCTTCGTACTCCACTCGATGTTCACCGACGCTGAAAGGGCGTCCGGAGCTCTGAAAATTAAATGGAATATCGCTTACGATTACACTCTTAAACTTTTTGCTTTTGTCTTTACATTCAACATTTTTTACAGATTCCACAGATGCAGAAATTCACAGGAGGCTAATTTTTTCAGTTAACAATTAATTGTTCATTGAATAAACTTTACATTAAAAAGTAAACGCATAAATGTAATGTAATGTAATTCATTATTTTAATTAAACTCTGTTAATTATTCCTGCTCAAACTGAAAACGTATTTTTGAAGATGGAGCGGTATTCAGGTCGATAATGTCATTTCTTTCAATTAACAGAACCCGTACGATACTACACTGGTAGAAAGTTGTCCAGAAAACTGGACAAATAAGAACATGTAAAAAAGTAAACTGGACAGAAACTGGCCAGAAACTAGAATCATTTTCTACCAGGGTATTTGTATAACACAGCTAATATATATTGCAAAAAACTTCATTAAAGATATTAGAATAGTCTCTAATTAGAGAGCAAGTATTCTTCCGGTAAATTTAGAACATATACAAGATATAGCGTGTAATTCGTGACGTGAAAACGTGACGTTGTTTAAATTCTTCAAACTAGTTATGGGCATGGAATTTGCATTATATTTTCCATGGAATTATGTCCAAGGAAGTAAAAACTTATTTCGCTCTTGTTTAGAAATGTACTATTTTATACCATGTGCGGTACTTGCGGATAACAAATATAAATCAGATACAACATTAAATCGAGTTACCTTATAAGAAAAGTTATATATTTTATTTCTATCTGTCTGGCATAAAATCCGAAAAATCCTGAATGTATTAATTGATAGTCAAAATTAAATTTTTGTTCAGCGCAATGCACAATAAGGAAGTGCTACACGAATGAGAAAAGCTGATTTCGCATACCGGAAATGCAAGCATCTGCTTAGCGCTTTATTCCCCGAATTCTTCGACAAACTTTTCATTGCATTCAACGTTTTGCATGTAGGAAGAATTGCTTTTCTGTGGAATCTGTTTGAATGCATACGTAAAAATTTATTATCCCACTTGCGAGGCATAGCAATGCGAGTTTCTCAATAGTTTTCGAAAGATTCTTGATGTACTGAAATCTCTTTTGATATTCCTGGGGATGAGATATTCAAAACTTAAATCCCCGCAGTACTTTATGTCTCATTATATAATGTTTATGAGATGTACGTCAATGGAGAAATAAAATATGTGTCATAAATTCTGACAAAGACGACTGTGATACTACGTAAGATTTATGTCAGATGGATTTTAATAATTAAATCTGCATGGAGTTATTTTGCAATGATTACAGTAGCCAATCTGAGGATTGTGCAAGTACTAAAGTAAATTAATGTTTATACACAAATAAAATATTACTCAGATACTAAATTTGTTAAAAAATATTTACGATACAGGAAAGTAGAATTTTTGAAAGAATAATATACAATCCAAAGGACTGACCTCATTACTCGTGACACGAGTCACTTTAACGTTATCCGAAAAGACTGGCTCTGGCCAAGTGACTTCCGTGCCATTGTTTCCGGACACTTCAATGTCATCAGGACATTCCTTCACAGTCGGCGCTTCTCCGTCTGAAAAACGAAAGAACAAGAATTTTCATTTTTACAAATTTTCATATTGAATATATATAAAGTTATAACTATTTATCCTTTTACGGCTTACGTTATCTTTTCTGAATTTTTCAGATTTTCAGTTTTTTTATATTTTTTAAATAATTAACATAATAAATTTGCATTTTAAAATTTTCGTTGAAAAATGTTTTTAAAACATGTCTTCAGCCACGTTGCACTCAAGCAGCAAAGTAAGAATTCTGACCTCAGCCACAGTTGAACTACCCTATTTTAGTAAAAAATAGCCAAATTACAAACTAAAATATGTCTTCTAAGTCAAGATGTATTTGAGTTCTATATGATGGGTTAATTTAACCAAATAATGACTTTAAAATGTCCTCATAGTAGAAAGTATTTGAAGTTTATTCTGAAAATAAAATTAACCAAATGTCGACTTATAAAATTGCCGTGAAAGTTTTTAACGAACAGATTAAGTTTTAGTACATACTTTGCAAAATATGAACATGTGTTCTGCCTTAAAAGTACAGTGGTTTTGAAATGAAAAATTAGGTTCTGATTATGAACAGCGTAAATTTCCGTTGGAAATTGTTCAGAAGTTTTTTTTTTAACAAAGGGATCCACTAGGTCAGAAAGTCTAATCTAGGGCAAAATTACCAAATTATTACTAATATTTAACTTCTTAGGTCCGTTTTTCGAAATTGGAATATGCCTTTAAAGTCCAAATGCCTTTTTTACCTAATTTAGACTTAAAGTTTACCGTGTTTTTATTCCCCATTTACCTGAAATAGGAATCGAATGTTTGATTATTAATGATTAATACAATCTTGCATAAAACTTCAATGTATCGTTATCTACTGGTAGTATTTACTTAATTGAAGCAATTTCAATATGTAAGTAAAAATCTCCAAAGTTACTAAAAGTAATCAACAACCTTCAGTAAGGCCGATACGATGTTTAGGGTTAGGTTTGGAGGTCAAGCGATTACCTTCTGCTGTATTCCCTGATTTTTAACCCGCCTTTTTATGTTAGTTAGGTACATTTATCAGACTACTATTAAAAACATAACCTTAGTCAGTTTGTTGATACAAAAAAAGGCACACATAAAAATACTATAAGTCCCCTGAAAAATGAAAAATACCCCAGCTAAGACATGCATGTTTCTGTGGTCTAAATCCCTTTTTAATCAATAAGATCATCAAAAACTTTAACAACTTGCAGCCATTTTCACAATTGAACTTCTTTCTCTAGAATATCGTACCGGGAAAATTATACAATTTATCACCCGTTAATTTTTAACCACGTTACATCGGTGACGAAGCGGCATTCATAACAGGAAGTTCATCGATGCTGAACGGAATTATCTCCCCAAAAGGAAGATTTCGCCATAAATCTATGGCTTGCCTAACAATCGACGTGAAGCAAACCAAGCGAAAGGGAAGAAGACTTCAGCTTAGGAACTTCAAACTAGACTTTTATTTTAATTGAATCTATCTCTTTTGTTTAAGTTTCACGCTGACATTAACCTTCAGAAAACATGTGTATTTAAAAATTAAGTTTCATTAATAAAAAATGAATCATATTATGCTTATATAAATAAAATAATATTTTTTCACTTTGGATCGTGCAATATATTATAGTCTTAATTTAAGCACACTTTGAACGAAACTAGTACGTACAGCCAGTCTTAATCTAAAACACGATTCTATGAAACAACACAAATAATTTTATTTCCAAGACCAATAATCTAAAAAAATTAATAAACAAATTTTAAGGGCTGAATTAAGTTCAGCAGAGGAACAATTAACAATAGCAGTAAATAAAACGACATGTACGATAAAAAAACACACACAGACACACACAGTCATAATTCGTGACCTGGTCAAGAAATGATTTATTACTAGTAATTTGATCTCAAGTTTCGAACCCATTTTTCAACATTTCAAGTTTGTTCGCAAGCAAGAACTATGCATTCAATTTAGACAATTGAGTATGCGTGAAGGTAAAAAAATGAAATGGTCCTGAAAGTTGCTCGCATGCTAATTGGAATTTGGGAGATAGTCATTCCCATGAACGAAGAGAAATGGTAACGCCGCATAGATTTCCCGGAGCGTTGGACCGTCCTCATCGAATTATCCGCAGACAGGGCAATCGTTGTTCCGCAAAGCGGCCGAATATTTGTGGTGCGCAATGTCGCTGTGCACACAAGGACGCGTTTAATTAAATCACGATGCTTTAAAATACACGTGCATATATGCACTCATATACATATATCGAGAAACACAACAGCGATGGAGATGGAGAAACTTCTTTGAGACGCTCCGTTGAGTTCGTTTGCAACAGCTGCAAACGTCGGCTTATTCCTGTGATATTTTATTGTATAAAGTTACTTCGCTTATCCTGTGTGTGTAACAGATTATATGTTACGTACTTAGGATAGTGGGAAACAAAACGACAAAATAATCTGTGATTCGATAAACAAAATAAACTCAAGTTATCCGTCGAAATATTGCGCATAATTGTAGACCTATATCTATCCGGCCGTATTGTTGCAAAATTACCTTTTATCACAACACTCTTGAAGTAAAGCACAATCACGTCCGACAAAGACGTGGAACTAAAACTGTCGCCAGATAAGACACAGTTAATTCATTTTAATAAATAACAATCAAGCCCGCCACGCTCTAACTACAAATAGGTAAATCATTATTTAAGTCGACACAATTGCTCGAGTTTGATAAGTTTATTTTTACTATGATACAGTATTGCTAATTAAGGGGGGTTTTGGGCTACGGTGGTTGAACATTTACGTATTCTAATGTATGTATAATCTTTTCCCACTGTCGTAAAAAATCCCACTAAAATAGTAACACTGCTGTGATAAGAAATCCATCAAAACATCCACTCTAAATTATTCGATGGATCTTTCTTTTAGTATACCTGTTTTATTTAATCCTAATAGTAAATCCATGAAGCATATAATCAAACATATTCAGTTAGCCCTTAGACTCCTAAAACTTGCTCTTGAATATCCAAGATGTAGGACACTAATCAATGCAACTGTAGCCGAAGGTAAACAGTTAACAATAGAAGATAGGACAATTATGTTCTACAAAACCTACATATACATTGTATTCTCCAACGACAGGCTTCCATAACTAAAATCATACTAAACATTCTAAAAATTAACATCAACTTTCCAACAAAACATCAATCCTTTCTTGACGGATCCACGAACTGAGCAACATATTCGCAATAAGTATTCTCACGCCATTTCTAATAATTTTAGTACTTACAACTATTTTGTCATATATTCTTCTTATCCTTCTTAAACTAAACTCGGTGGCAGTCTCAAAAGCCATAACCAATAACAATCAGAATATTCTGTAGTCATTTTCACATACGGAAGCAAAATGCAAGCGCAGCATCAGTAGGAGCAACCTACATATATCCTCATCTGGAACACTCGCAAGCAATTAACATTACTTATGTATAGCCATCGATTCTGATGTTAGCTTTGCTCTACATTATACAGAAAAAATGTCTCTAGTTTTACGGCTCAAAATTCTGATACGCCCGACAATTAAAAAAAATGACTTGATTTTTGAAGAGCTCAGTTTGACATTTTGGTATTTTAATTAAGTTGGGATTTTTATCTGTTAGATTTTCCAACTTTTGGATTTATGGCACATGAATGATTTATTAATGTTTTTGCCTATGTGGCATATGCATGGGAGAGGGACGTAATGCCCAACTTCCCTTTGATATCGTCATTTATTCTTCACTGTCTATGAAAAAAAGTATGTATTTAAATTTGTTTCCTCGCTTCTCTTTAACTTCACTTTTCACCTTCATCTTTTACACTTCTCTTCTCTATTTCTTTTTTCTCTTCACCCCTTTATCATTCACTTCCCCTTCCCCTCTGTCATTTAGTACCTAGACGATCTTCTCTCCTCTCCAGCTCGCTCCTACCTTCATCCATACCTCTTCCTTTTTCAACTTTATCACTGTCTTTGTACTCCTCCATTTCTTACCTCCCCTTGCTCACCTACTTTATCTTTCTGTCTACCTCTATCTCTGCTTTCCATATTACTAAGTTCACTCCCTTCTCACCATCTACATCTTCAAAAATTCTCATTTTTAAATTTTTTTTCAATTCCTCCATTTATTTCTTGGCCTCCGTTTTCTCCATTCTATTTCATTGTCATTTCTAAACTTCCTCTATATAATAACGTCGTCATATATAACTACGTCGACACTGAACCGACTGAAACGATATTAATACGACGGGCGTGAGGCTCGATAATTCGAGCCCGGAGGTTTCGCCATAGGGCGCGAAATCGAGCTTCGCGCCCGGAATGTTAAAAATGTTATTTATTAATATTTCGGCTGACATAAACCGAGAAAAGTGTCTTTTATCAGTTACAATCCCGTGTCTTTTAAAACTATTTCTTATACTCCGTAAAATAAATATTGTAATTATTGAAAAATCCCATATTTTATTCATAAAAATCTTCGTCTTTTAGCATTTACTTATTATCGAGTAAAAGATATTCTATTAAATTCTCGTGTTTCAAAAGAATATTTTCTTATATCGAAAAGAATACGTATTTTAGCATTTTAAAAATACTAATTTCTTATAGGTTATAATCCTGCAAATGTATATTATGTAATAAATACAGCTGGGAATCAATACTGTTATATACAAAAATTCATCGTTGCCATGTCTCCTTTTGATACACATCATCAGAATATTCGAAAATCTGTTATTCCTCATTACCAGCATAATTTATCAAACATAAAGTGTAAATTAAAAATTGTTGGAAGTTTAATCCAAATTTAAGTTCTGAAAATGAATGTACACGGTATCTACCCAAATCATTTCCATAATTTTACAATAATTACGAACAATTATTAGATGTTGACTGAAATTATGAATCAGGTGTTTATAGGTTAGAAACGGGTTATTTTTTTCTATTATTATTTTCACGGGCGGAATTGCCGTTTTACACAAATGTTTACACAATATTATTCTAAAATTTTGCAAGCTCGTCTTCCTTCATCGAGCTATACTTTACATTTGTCAAGAATGCAGAAATCTATACATTAAAGTACAGCAGCGCTCATGAGGTCGACTTCCGCCTGACAAACAATATTGTCGAAATGTAAACATCTTACCAACAGCGAGCTGCTGCTTGAAAACGAAATCGAATAAATGTCACCGGACGGGAATCGAACTCACGACTTACGAATTCGTTGTCCAGTACGTTACCACATGAGCTACGAAGCTGATATACTTATTTTTTTTTTTTATTTTTTAACGGGCGGAATCGCCCTTTTTACAGAATTTTTGCATTATGAGTCACTACACATTTTTGCAGATCGACTTGAGAAGATGGCGCCATAGTTCACATTTGTGTATGAAATGTAGGACTGCAGAAATCTACACCAAGTACGCAGCAGCGGTCATGAGTCGATTTCCGCCAGATAAACAATATTTTCGAAACGTAAACAAACAACGTGGCTCGTCTTACCAACGAGCTGCTGCTTGAAAACGAAATCGAAAAATTATTCACCCGACGGGGATGGAACTCACGACCTACGACTTCGTAGTCCAGCGCGTTGAACTTCGTAACCGCCTGAGCCACGAAGCCGATATATACAATATTTGTTCTAAACTGGTTCATTAACTGAATTCTAGCAGGTAATCATTTTTCTTATATCCAAGAATTACGGCGTTTATACTGGTAAAAATACATCTCTTTTAATTGCTAAAAAGTATACTTCTACCCACTACGTAGCGATTTAAAAATCTTTGTCTTTTAACCTGCAAAAGAAATATTTTTATCCCTATATTTAAAAGACTGTCTTTTACGGGGTATTATAATTCCAATACCCGGTATGTAAAAGACACTTTTCTCAGTGTACGGTGAGGGTCGAAGTATTGAAAATGCTCATTTTTACTTTTTAGACATTTAAGGAACCTCCTCCCCCACTCCCCTTCTTTCCTACATAAGTTACATAGGGAATGCTCTCATAAGAGCCACTGTTTCTTCCAGTTTTTACTTATGTTACATTGGGAATGTTCTCGTAAGCGCAAATTTTCACTCAAAAAAAACTACAATACGAACTCGTTTTATATTATAACTAAAAGCTGTTAGTAAACGAACGAGTAATAAGGAATTACATACTCGTCACATGGTCGTTTCAAGTTTCTGAGCGAGTGAAGCGACCGAAGCCAACACTAGTTTATTCTTTTGTTTTTTACCCATACAAACTATAACTCATAAACAATCCAGAAGTGTAAGACTTGAAACCTCATTGAAGTCTATATATAATAAGATATATTACATAATTATGACTATATATAAGACTATAAGATAATAACTAAAAAAAATACAATAATTTATAAATCGGTTATTTTTAAAGGAAAACAATAATTACATTTCAACTTCCGATACTTACTGTATAAGAATAGCTCAGAAATAGATTTTATAATAACGCATACGTCACTGGCAGTCCATTTCTTCCACTCCGCATTGTAGTATAAAGTAGTCCAATATTCGAGAACTCTAATTTAACAAATTAGCCCAAACCCGTGGATATAAAAATTTAGAGTGAAAATTACGTGTCATTATATCAAAAACAAATATCAGATATAGATGTGGAAATAAAACCAAACGTAAATAATGTACTAAATGCGAACAAAATGACAATAAATGGAAAAAATATCACAATACCAAGTATGTATCTAAATGGTTGATCTTGATAGTACTCACAAAGTTGCAATTAAATTTTTCAATAATAATAATTGCACCAAGAACCCCGTATAAATACAGCTGCTGTAGGTTGTCTATTGTAACGTGATTCATTGATTTCTTCATCGCTATCCAATTCCTCCAATTCCTGTCATACCAATTTAATTTCAATATTTACCATTAAATATCTTTGCTTTATATTTTAAATTGCTTGACGAGCAAATATTGATGTTTATTAGCCTGTGATATTGTCGCTTCCAAAAGGATTCCAATATAATACTGGTAAAAGTTACCTTAAAATAAATTCAATTGAACTAATCGCGACTTTGACCCAATAAGTACGGCATATCTGTAAACTGTCAAAATGCGGTACTGGACTCATCTCTTTAGGTGATTAGTAGTATTTCTTCTTGTTAATTATTCAAATTCTGTATTAGTAATTGGCCAGTGTTCAAATATTCGTGAGATTTTTTCTAATCCTACCGATTGATTTACTGTTATTTTCATCATTTTAAAAATCAGTTCAATTTCATGCCTTGCTGACTCTAACGTACTAATATTTGAAAGTTGCACAAATGCTTGTTTACCAGTGTTATTTATATGAATCAGCCAATTATTATTTACACGAGCTTATTTAGCACTCATTCTTCTGATATATTCAGACTCGACGCTTAATCGGTTCATTTCCTTACCAAGTTTTGGTAATTATTGGTGCTTTATGTTTTGAAAATTATCATATTCGCGAGGAAACAAAATTCTTCGAAGAACAATGATCAGTTTCCCTAATAACGGTCTTGTAGCCGATAAATTATACGTGTCATTTTCTAAGATTTTTTCGCTTCTTGGAATGGAAAATCTTAACAAGAAGAAAAGAGTCTTTCTCTGTAATTTCCTTCCTGTTCGAGAGGAATCAACACTGTTGCAGAAAGATAGTTTTGCTCTTTGCGTGCTGCTTTCATGTCGGGAAATGAAACTTCTCCCTGGCCAGTAATTTCCGCACATATTTGCTACAATTAGTTTAAGCTCCACTGTTTTCGGTAAATTTAAAAATCTTCCCTTGCATTCTGGAATACTGAAAAAAGGACTATGTAGGTCCATGCTAATCAAAAACATTTTTTAAATCTTCATTCTGGATTTTAGGAACAATTAAAAAGAACTAGGTAAGTACCATATATTGTTAATTCGTATAGCTAATCCATTTTGCACCACGAAAAGTAACAAAATTACTCCTGTAGGACCGCAGTTCTCGTATTTTACAAAAATAGTATAACAATTTTCAAACTTGCCTTTGTCAGCCATTTTTTTAAATAATGCAACTTTACTTCAGGGTTTTGTTTCTTTATATCGAGGAATAGATTATGCAAATTACAGCAAAACGCAAGCATTCATAAAAATTGTGTGAATTTGACATGTAGTGCACCCAATTAATTAAATAATGCTTAACTATTATAGAACTATATATCTAAAGACAGATAATTTTATATATAAAAATTATTAATTTCTTTCAATTATAATGAAAGCTATTTTGTTTTTATGAATGTAAAGTAATTTTACAGTATACATATTCTTTGAAAAAGAAATATTGACGAAGAAAATGATATAGACAATATAGTCACAATGTAAAGTTGTTCAAAGTTTACTTGCGTACTACAGTAAGTTTACTAGTTTCCTTTACGCTCAATTGTCTTCACGAATTTGGTTCGCTGTTGAGCCCAGTCCTGCATCTTGGACTACCCCGTGAAAAGTGTCTTAGAAGATATCTGAATGCTGAACCGAGTAATTTCGTTGGTATTTCTCAGGCATGAGTGGCTCAAACCGCCGCCTTCTATGTAGTATGTGCTGCAGCAGGCACCATACCACTTTTGTTTGAAAATAGTTTTTGTAAGACCAAACAGAAACAAAATACGACAAATCTTTAGAAGGACACAACTTTCACTTATGTAAATTTAAAAAAGTTCTTCTCCAAAATTCTCATTGCACTTTTCAGTCGCAAGGCGCGGAAACTTTTTACATTGTCATAATTTCTCCTCAGCTTCTTTTTACATTTTCAGTTTTCAAACGTAATACCTTGACTGCGGGTACAACATGTGGACCATATTTCAACGTCACTTGAAAAAGAGGTGTTTTTTCGAATGATATGAAATAAATCTAAAGTGGACGTAGTTGTATTACAGTAATTGTATTACAGTTGTTATGAAACCTCTGGAGAGACTCTGTAATTATTAGACGAGGATCGGGGTCCTCATAACACTTTAGGGGCGCCCCCCCCCTGCCCACTCAACGAAGTTCACCCATGTCCTAAAAATAGACACATAGTATACATTTGTGCAACTATTATCATTTTACCCAGTCATTTTTTCCGGGATAATTTTTTCCATGGGAAATTTTTTCCGGGAAATTATTCACGGTGAAATTTTTACGTGGGAATAAAGTTCGGCAACCAGCTCAATTGAGTACAGAATGAAAATAAAAGAACATTTAAATACACGTATTCTAATACAAAAGCAAAGTAGGAAGTCGCAAGAAAGTACTGGATTCAAATATCTTACTTTGATATCTAACAGAATCAGCCCAAATCGTGAAATAAGCTTTGAAAGCTTGAGCAAATGAGCACAAATGGCAAAGTGAATTCGTACATTTCGCTGGTGTAGAGCGTAAGGACAATAGATATGGTAGTATTGACAAAGTTTTCTGTAATGATATTATTTTAAAGTATTATATACAGGACTACCCAAAGTGTTTAAGAAATTATATAAAAATTTAATTTTGAAATTAAACTTTAAAGTGGAATAAAATTGGATATAAATCGCAAATTAGATATTCTACTAACTTGTACTCAATAAATGAAACTCATACACTTTGCGAATTGATAACATTTTTAATGGAAATGTTTCATATAATACATATCGCAGATAGCAATAAAGTTCCTTTAGACGCTCGTTTAAAGTATGCGGCGAATCAGATTGAAGTATTATAGGATTCTCAATATCATATTTTATATTTTGTTCTAGATACCCAGAATCTTATTGAAAGAAGTGAAATATATAGGAAAATGTGACTGTGCTCTTAAAGACCATAAATAAGAATTTTTCGTATGAAAGTATCCTTACAAACAACGCTATATAAAAATAGTATATCCGCCAACTTTTTCATTTATTTTTATAAATTTTTGTTATTATTTGTTGCATACATTAAATTAACATTTAGAAAACATACTCTCTAAATTACTTGATGTTAAAATTGAGCCACTCTTCTATTAAGAGTGAAAATTTCACTCCATTAAGAGTGAAAGAAAAAACTCACTTCTAGAAGAGGGCAATATCACTCTTAATAGACTGAAAATTTCACTCCAAGGAATTTAGAGAGTGCGTACTGAAAGTATTGTAACGAGTTCCTAATTATGACTTACATAAAATTGCTTCTGTCTCTAATTTATAAAAAAAAACTCCTATAAAATTGACTAACGACGCTGAAAATTAAAACACGCTGAATAAAATAAAAAATTAAATAAACACGAGTTCCTGGTGATCTGAAATTTATAGTATACCTGAAAAAAAAATATAATTTCAATAAATTTGCTGATGAGGCCCTAATCCGATTGAACATTACATCTTGATCATGCTCAGAAGCCCAGACAGCGAAATAAAAAAGAGTTCAGAAAAATTTGAAATGTGCTTTAACAGAAGTCACTTTCTGAGCATAATATCATTATATATGAACTCATGTTCAGTAAACCCTCAGAAAGACTGACTTCTTTTAGAGCACATTTCGAAATCTTTCATAGCTAGTTTATTCAATTGTTTCCGAATAGATTTTGTAATTTTAACTGAAAATATAATTGAAAATATCAAAATGATCGTATACAACACATAATTGTTATAAGGGGGAAAAAACCTTAAATTAAAAAACGTTTCAATTACTGCAGCATAATAATAATATAACAATTATTAAAAGTGTTAAATAGACCTACTTAGTAAGGTTTATATAAACCTTATTCTGTTTACACATAAAGTATAAAACTAATTTAAATGTGTCCCCAAAATACATTGTTCTCCAGAGAAATAAAGTAGAGGCAAAACGGACATGATGCAAATCAATTTATGAAAATGAGGTAAAATTTAAATGTTTAATAAATTACCGTACATCGCATATTCAATGTGAAAATGGCATCGGTTACAAGCGCATATAATTATGTACATCGAGTTTAATAAACAGTTCGTCGTAAATCATTCGTATAGCTTTATTATGCCTGATATACGAAACAGCTGATGCAAAGGTCAGACGTAGAATTTCTCTCTGATGTAAAATACTCAAATATTCCTTTATCAAGTCGAAAAATTGTTAGAATATAGAGAATGTAAAGTAACATTCAAAGTAAATTGTGTAACCGTTAATTATATTCACCTCTTTAAATAATGAAAACTGCGTTCATTATTCACTACATTACAATTGTATTTTTATTTAATTGCGACCACTTTTTTCCGTTTATAAAAGTTGATGATAAAAGAAAAATACATTCGTTATATAATCAATGCCTTCTTCAGAAATTGTAGAGATACTAGTATAAGCATACAATTATTTCACTCTTTAATAATTAAGAATACAACAGCGTAAGAGGAGAGTTAATTGTTCTTCATTATATTCTGCAATAAGTCAATCGCAAACGTTAAGGTTCTCATTCATAGTCGTCTTTTAGTCAATTGGTTTTTAGAGGTAGTTTTTGCTTTTCCAGAAATATTGAAAATAAACATTTCCTGAAGAAAGAATTTTGCATTACGTTTACGTCAATTAAAAATAATTCAAAATAAATAAAGAACGTCGAACATCGAACATTACACAACGAACACTCAATTATTATCAAACAATTACTTTTGCTCTAATATTAAACATATTTTTATTCCAGAATTATATCAGCATTTTTTTGCACAAGAGAGTTCGAATTTAATAATTTGAAGGAAACCGATAAAGTAATATTAGAACTAATCTTTTTGTTTTGTATACAACTATGGGGTAATGCGAATTTGAAAGTAGCACTCCTAGTAAGAAAACCAAGAAGTAAGTTTGTAACTAAGTGGAAATTGAAGAGGCAAAAAATGCAAAGGACGATGTTCCAACAGGGCTGTTGCAGTGGACATATTCGCGACACAATTGGTGTACTTTAATCCTTGCTATATACTGATCATCCCCCTATTTCTCCAACTTTTCCGCACCTACAGAATATCTTGTACAAAGGTTCAGTAAAAAGCGGTTTTAAATTTTTGCCAATACAATAAATTTATCAAATATTATTCAATCTTACAAGGATGTGAAATATAGTGAGACGGTTATTATCCAAACTATTTTTCGGATGTCGCCATAATACTCTATCCAAAAATAAATATTCGTAGTATTGTTGGACAAAAAGTAAATTCATATTGAAGGAGACATTCTAATATGTCGGATTTTAAAAATCGTTTGTTTGTTTTTTTTTTCGATAGTTTATGAGATCTTCGACCAAGAGGTGCTGCGTTTCTCGAAACGATATTTTTGCACTTGGAGGGGGTGATATCTCAAAAATTTAACACAATGATCATCGCTATCATGGCTATCCCTGGTAGCTCAATATTGTTGATAACTTATTTCTAACCTATAATTTTCGTATGACTTATAAATGCGTAGTGCCGAAATTAGTACTTTTTTTCTTTCACGAGAATCGCCACCATTTTATTAATTTGTAACAAATAAAAAAGTTGAGGTACCGGAGATAGGAACGCCGATGTAGATTAATAATCTTTTTCTGCTTTCTTCTTTAGATCACTAAGGATACCAGGATAGCTGGCTGGAATCATCCATGGTATAATAAGAGATGTATCGCAAGGCACATGTTGGAGAAGGGGAAAGACCAATTTAGATCAACGCTGGTTGGTTGCTTCTATACCTCTCTTATTACGTTCCCATCATGCATCAACCTACCAATTTAGATCAACGTCGACTGGTTGCTTCTGCGCAACCACCTAGTTGCTTTACCTTTCTTCTTATACCACGTCATCATCTTAACCAGCATATAATATTTTTATTAATGTTCGAACCTGATTTTAGGTAAACCTTCGGAAAAGGCACCTCCCCGCAAAAAAATTTTAAATTACTCTATTCCGACGTATTTTTGCCTCCTGATTATCAAACCCACGTGCTACATTAGTACGTTATTTACTACAAACCTAATCTCTGACCATTCACATAGCACATGGTATTGATTCTCACCCACACCAGTGTGGTTGGAGGTTAGGTTAGTATAAAAAGGGGGTCGGGGGGGGGGGGGGGGGCGGAGCCCCCCATGACGCAAGCACCCCCTAGATTCACAATCGGTTCGGGAATTATATCTACCTAGTACCCGGTAGAAACGCATCATGGGAACTTTCAACCCTTATTTTCGGGCTTACTGTTGCAATTGCGGAAAAAATGTATAAAATCTTTTTTATCGAGAATTTTGCGCTCTACAACTTTTATTGGAAACATTTTTCTGCCAGATGCGTATTTTTGAAAATAAATGCAAAAAACTACAAAAAACGCGTTTTTTGGCTATTTTTTCAATGTTTCAATGTTTTCAATGCTTTAATACGTCCGGCCCGCAATGTTTGTTGTCATATTCGTAATCAGGAGGCAAAAATACGTCGGAATAGGGTACAAACAAATTTTTTTAGGAGGAGGTGCCTTTTCCGAAGGTTTACCAAAAATAATAAAAAATGTTTTTTTGGACATTCACATGAGATTACATTAACAAGGTTTGATTGATGGGAAAGCGTAGATCATTTCCGAATTTCGTGCGGAGAATATGAATATAAGGCCAAAATGTCCAACACGTCAGAATTTAAAAATATTCCAGTATATGTGCTCGAAAAAAATTAGTTTTCTTGATTTTTTGAGGTTATGTACACAATGCGACAAAACGATCTTCAATATTATTAATATCATTTAGTATTGCTCCTTTCTTTCTAGTATGATATTAAGAGGGTTCTAAAGTAGATTATCTAACCACATCGGATTTTCCTAAATACCGTCATGACTAGCCAAGTACCAGGTTAGTATGTATTTCAGTAGGACTTTTTCAACATGTCTGAACTATCGTCAGGTCGAAATAACGCGTAACCGAGTCAAAATGAAGTCACTGTAGCCAGGAGTATGGCGAAATTAATTTGTAGTAGTTTTTCTACTAATGTTGTACGAAAACATTCTATGTAAAGTCTGGAATATTTGTAAGACTGGTGAAATAAACATCATTAACCTTTTAGTTTTAACAACAGCCTAAATCTCCCCTATTTTGACTACAGAATTCTAATGAAAACCGAATTTCGGGTAAGAATTCCAGTAAACAACGGTACTCAAATTTTATTATCTAAAAGCAAGTCAATAATCGTTACCTTTTTCGAATTCCGGATATATAATTGTAATCCTGTATATTTTATACAATCGCTGACAAAATTTCAGCAAAATTAACCCAAAAATGACAGAGTACTATTGCAAATAAGTTTAAAGTTTAGAAAGCCCAGCCCCGAATCCCCTTAACAGATATACATTTTTTGTTACAAAATGACTGCCATTTTAAACATTAACATTATATCCATCAACAAGGACTCGGCGTATAAAATTGCGCCGATAATAGTCCACATCTTTCCAACAACGTCCAAAAAGTATTTTTTAAAAATACATTTACGTTATCAACACTTGTTCTCTCTTGTTGCACATATTATTTTCTCACCCTCTGTGCGCAAAATGCTATTTTGCTCCCTATATTGCGGGAGCAAAATAGCACATTCTCTCCCTAGAGAGCAAAATAAATATATCCGGGAGCAAGATAAGTTTCTCGCATTCTGAGCGCAAAATAGTATTTTGGTCCCGGCAGATTTCAATTTGCTCCATAGGGAGAGAACGCGCTATTTTTCTCCCTATATTGCAGGAGCAAAATAAATCGCGGCAGCAAAATAGCACTCTCTCGTTTGAAAAAATAGTATGTGTAACAAGGGTGAATAGGTGTTTGCAAACTCATGCGAATTGCCGACCTCGCTTCGCTCGGGCGTCAAACTCACCCTCGTCGGCAAACAACTATTTTGCTCCCCAGTTGCACAATGTATTATTTTGCAGACATCATAACTTATACGATACGATTATTCCCACCTATGTTGTCGAAATAAAAAAGTGTGTATGAAAAGAACATAAAAATAAAATAATTTATACATTTGTACTAAATTATTTTAAATGTTTCGTCATAATTATTAAATTACTATTACTTTATCTTTGATCAGCTAAACATAGTCTTTTGTAACTAAGCGCTATCTATGTCATATACAGGTTCTTAAGAGTACTTTGCAATAACCTAAAACCATGGTATACGTCCCGCGTAGTTTAATGCGGCTGCTAACTAGAAAACTAAAAGTAAGGGGAGGAGGAAGCTACTAGAGAAATTCTATTCCAATTAAAGACAAAAAAATATTCGTAACTTCGCCACTATTTAAATTGGTGGCGACGAAACTATAACATACTAAAACCATGTAATCGTTTCTTCCCTTAAGAACAAAAAAGGACATGGAATTTTTCACCGTTTTAAAGGCTATTTTGTGTATTCGCGGGTCGGATCTCGGGTGGAAGGTTTGTGATAGCACATGACAACACAAAGACAGCACTTGGAGACATTTCAAGACTAGACGGACTAGACCCACCCAGAGCCAGTGTTTCTTCCCTTAACTCGTAATGTTAACTTTTACATTTCTAATTTAAGGCTCTCTCAGACTGCAGCGTATTCACGACCTCAATTCCGACGGTCTCATCAAACGTACAACATATCACTTAGAAATAAATTATTTAATAATTCTATGGATTTATATATGAACATATTTTAGAAGTTCCACATATTATTTTTAATTCATAAATTTTAGTAAGTTCTGAAGCTGCGGTCGCCAAAACGTTCCAGTTTGAGGGAGCCTTTGAAGGCCTATCCACCCAACTATTAATAAACACCTATTTTTAAGTAAATGGTCGAATGTTGTTCTCATCATAAATCACATACGTTCGGGGTCAAACAAACATTGTCAAGTCTCGGATTAAACACAATCATATTCTCGTTCAGTGTTCAATAGCGTGTACTAAGGTATTTGACGTCATGTAAATTTGGGGTCAGCATACAACGAAATAGCTTTGGCGGGATTAAAAAAAAAGTTACTGACCTTTTACTGTAATTCGTAGAGTACAGCTCGTCTGCTTTTTCGACACGGGATGCCTCGCGTAGAAAGTAATTTCATGCAAGCCCGGTTTGAGGTTGGCTTCAAGCCTAGTGCCCCAGGAAGGTTTCGACCGTACGTAACGGAACCAATCGAGGTCCGTGGAGGGTTGGTCGAAGGTAATGAACGCTTCGTCGCGACCCGCGGGTAATTCCGCGATTACGTCCTGAGGGCAGTCTAGTCTTGGTTTGCCATATTCTGAAACAAACGAAACAAAGTCCTGGTCGAATTTAGCCTTTTAAGACAGACGCACATATTAAATTTGTTGACAACATGCAAATACAAGGTTCATCTTGGTCGCTATTCAGATCTGCTGATCACGTTTGCTGACAGAGCACTTTATATTACGAGCTCTGCAAAATAATTAAGTTTATACTTTGAGGTTATCCTAAAATTGCAGAAAATTTTGAGTATTGCCTTTTTGTTCTTTTACATTTGATGATTAAAAAGCAACTCTGTTGACAACCTGGAAAAGATTCTATCTATACTCATCGAGTTTGCAAATCTCTACCGAAAACATCATTTACCCTGTTTACTAAATCGTCATGTTTGTTTCTGTTCAACAATTTCAAGTATCGCAGCAGCGTAAGCCATTTAATACAAAGGTTTAATTTAAATACTACTTGTACAAGATAGACACAGATTCCGTTCTTTTACAACCTACATTTCGTGGCTCTTTCTCATCCTCCGCCTTCAATGGCTCGAGCAAACTCTTGATGCTAGTGCGGTAAAGTTAGCTTGTTTAACTTGGAAAGCACAATTATTGTATACCATACTATGAAAGATGGAGTTGTGTAATTCGTTTATATATGAGTTAGTCGAATCGAGAAGTCACAACATTAACTATCTGCATGCGTACATAGAGCAAATAACCTTCTGGGTTCATCATTAGAGGTTACTTTGTAAAATATTAAAATTAACTACGTATCCATCCGGTTTTGACCCAATAAAGCTGTCACAGAAAAATATAGTCTTTTGTTAATAAAAGTCAATCATCAAATTAATAAAAAATAAAAGCGGTTGATATACAAAATAGCATCACGAAATATTTCTGTTTTAGTTAAGTGGAACTGTAATTTTCGATATATCCAACCAATAAGAAAACAATAAAGGCAATGCTGATATGCAGATTTTCTAAAAAGTAACAAATTATTTATTTGTTTTGCATCAATTTCAATTTTAGGTTAAACAAGATAAATAATAGTTTGACTACTTTAAATATAGAAATTTCTTTCTAACACATGCACTTTATTCAGTTTCTCTTGACACCTATAATTAATTTTGAACATCTTGACACCATTGAGGCTTTTTTTAATAACTTGTAATTTATGGCATAAATTTCAGTTATTTACATAAAATGAATAAACCTTAATAGAACTTACTGACACATTCGCCTTGTTTCGGTCCATCCCAGGTCCCGTCAGACCGACAAGTGAGATCATACTCTCCGTGAAGTTGGTATCCGTGAGGACACTTAAGAAAGCACTTGGTACCGGGTCGAGTGATCACCCTTCGCCGACCTCGTCGCGTCTTGGATGCGTCGAGTTTCGAGCACATTATATACCCTCGACCACTGGGATTCAATGGCGGACAGTTTATGTCTGTAAGATCTGTTATTGGACAACCAATGCCGAGTATTAAATTGCATGAGTTTCAAATAAGACTTATTTCTAGTGCTTAAAAGATAAATTTTAACCTAATATTTTCATTATTGTTAATAATATTTGGCGTTTCCAAAAATTCGCAGATCATGAATTGTAGGCAATAATTAAAACAAAATAATTTTGATTGTCGACATAGTACATTCCTAACCAAAAAACAATTTTATTTTTATATCTCATGAAAGCATTGTAGAGCAAACAATTTGCTGTTTTAGTAGAATGGCGAAACTGAATTTCAAAATATCGGATGGAAAAGGTAAAAAATCGATATAATACATACATAAAGTAATAGCAATTTTCGTATCATGGCTGCAAAGTAATACTTTGCGCCCCATGGATAACTAATACTATAAATAAATTACGAACGCCATATTGCCAGTCGATACCAGTCCGATTTTCATATTTTATACTATTTCCATATATTATTACACTGCGTTATAAGATATGAAATAAACGAATCAAGTCGTCAAATTTTCAGACATTATTTTACTATTGTTAATATAAATCCATAATTATGAATTGTCTTACCAGAACACGTTCTGCCGTCAGATGATAAGATCCTTTCATCACCATCGCAAGCACAAAAGAAGCTGCCTCTTGTATTTTCGCAAACTTCACTGCAACCTCCATTGTCGGCTTCACACTCGTTTATATCTTTAACAACAAGAAAATTTAGGATAACATTAGTACCCTTATAATTTTAATTTGTTAATTATTATCTCTGACTTTCATTGCATTAAAACCAAACCGTGATAGAGCAATAAATATTTTTCAATTTAACTAATTTCTACGTTAATGCCATTTTCCAATATGCAACATGAATACATGAATCGTATATATTGAATTTTCAAAACATACATCCTGCGATTTATGTTGTATACATCAATTTTTTGTTATTTATATATTACATAGTTCTGGTAAATGGGTGACAAATTTATACTTTTAACTTCTATGTATTTCTGGTTAATTGCTTAATAAATACGAAAATGTACAATAAATTAGTATAGCCATTTTTTCTATATACTATATTAATACATCTTTCAAATAGACGTACACGCCTTTGTAAAATTGAAATTATATTTTTAAAGGTGATAATTTTGAAAAAATCGCTTGCGGCACATTAGAATCTGACATCTTCAGTACGTTTTACTAGCCGTGACGAATGATTGCCAAAATTGTAATCATTGTAATTAATAAAATTAATCCTCCAAAATAATAAACAATTAGTTACGTTTGTCCGAATTACAACAACGAAAAATGTTTGCACTCTGTATTCGTGTGCACCGATTTTCTGTAATTCATGTCCTATCACGTTGTGGAGCTTTAAAATACAACTCTAACACTTGGCTTTTGTTTTCGCGTAATATAAGTCAGTTAACATTCAACTAGAGGTTAAAATACTAACAGAAGTACACAATGAAGCTGTTTGGAATCTTTGACGGCATATTAGATAAGAAAACGTGATTGTAATTTGAAAATGTCATTCATGTCCCTCTTTTTTTAAAGTAAATAATGATAATTTTTGTGTAATATCTATAAATGCCTAAAAAACTAGTATTAATTGTTAATATACCAGTGTCATTCATGTCCCATGTCATGTATGTCCTACTTTCCTGTTGTATTAACTAATATGCGTATTAGGACTAAAATAAGATGTGAATGATATTTTAAACTATAGAAAATATATATACTACGGTGGAGTGAACAAAAAAATAAAAAAGTGCCCCTAAAGGGTTCTATTTCGGTCAAAAATATTTCGGTTCCAAATATTTTCAAATTCAACACTTTTTTTTTACAGTCAAATTTTAAAATTGATTTTGAGATTAATAGATTTATGGATTTATGGGTTTATGAGTTTTAGGATTTTGAATTTGATTGGTTTTGAGATTAACGGGTTTTTAAGATGACGGGTTTTTGTGGTTTGTTGGTGTAGGGTTTGTGGGTTTTAGGGGTTTTAAGGATTTAGGGTTTTACGGGTTTATAGATTTTTGGGGTTTGGAGTTTTAACCCATTAACGCCTGAAATGACAATGTTTATACTTCATTTTCAACCAAGTATTTCGTATCAAAATCAAAGTTGAAAACAATTGAGAGGTACGCATCCTATTGATTTCGAGGTCGCTCTTCCAGATTCCGAGGTCAAGATTGAGTTTCAGCCATCAGAAATTCCAATATGGCGCCAAATATGAAAAAAATGTCCAAAAAATTGGGAATTTTTTATTCTTATCAATTTTTTTGGAGCTATTAGAATATTGGAATTTTATTGAAACCTTGCATAATGGTGCATAAAATAGTTGAATTTTAAGAAAAAATTGTACTGTTATACCCTACATCATTCTAACGATCTCAAAATGGCGTCAACAATGAAAATTTCTTTGAGAAATTTCTGGACGCTCTAACTCAAAAATTACGAACTTTAAAAAAAAATGCCTAGAATGGAAAGTTCTTAAAATTCATCAAGCGATATAGTGCAATTTTTTCAAAATTTTTGATGATATTTTGAGAAATTTTTTTTCGACATTTTTTTCAAAATTATAATTTATTTACAAAAAATTCTGAAAAAAATGTAGTGTATTCTCTTGAATTCTAAGAGTTATTTGATCTTCGCAATTTTTTCGAAAAGTTGATAGTTTTCCAGAAAATGAATTTTAAATATTATAGTTTAGGATTTTTTCCCCCCAAAAACTATCAACTTTTGGAAAAAATTGCAAAGAACACAAAAATTGTAAAATTCATAAGTGAATACACCAAATTTATTCAGAATTTTTTCAGAATTTTTCATAAATAAATTATAATTTTGAAAAAATGTTGAAAAAAAAATTTCTCAAAATGTCATTACAAAAATCTGAAAAAATTTCACTATATTTCTCGATTAATTCTAAGAACGTTTCATTCTTAGCATTTTTTATAACATCACGTAGTTTTGGAGATAGAACGTTGAGAAATTTTTCAAAGAAATTTTCATTGTTGATGCCATTTTGAGGTCGTTACAATGATGTGGGGTATAAAAGTAAAATTTTTTCTTAAAATTCAACTGTTTTATGCACTATTATGCACGGTTCCAATAGAATTTCAATATTCTAATAGCTCGAAAAAAATTGATAGGAATAAATAATTCCAAATTTTTTGGAATTTTTTTTTAAATTCGGCGCCACATTGGAATTCCTGATGGCTGAAACTCAATTTTGACCTCGGAATCTTGAAGAGCGACCTCGAAAATAATAGGATACGTACCTTTCAATTGTTTTCAACTTCGATTTTGATACGAAATACTTGTTTGAAAATGAAGTATAAAAATGCCATTTCAGACGTTAATGGGTTAATAGGTTTAGAGGTATATGGGTTATTTTGGGTGTCATACAGGTGTGGGTAAACTTCTTCGGATTTCAAAGTTAATATTCGCCACTAAAAAAAATTGGTGACCCTCCACTCTAATGTACACTGTAAACATTAATAATAAAAATTGTTGTTTAAAGGGTGTTTCTGACTATATACACATACATTATGAAAGAAAACTCAAAATGCGCAGCGAATTTATATATTTTGTGTACATTTATGACATTTAATATTAGGCTGTTTATGATGTTGTTTCATAAAAATTCATTTTTGACGTACTATAGTTCGATGGCTCCATTATTAATATTCATTATAATTAATATTGAATTAGTATTAATTAGAGTTCATTACTCATTCGCGAACGCAGAGTAGTGATTTATATCTAAATTTCATTTTAAGACAACGACGACAAAAATAACAATAGCAAAAATAACAATAACAACAACAATAATAATAAAAAAAAATATATTAATAATAAATTAAAATAAGAACATTAATGGAATGAAATTATCAGTTGTAATATTTATTAATAAAAAATCTATACTTATAATATAATTTTAAACTTTTTAATTAGAAAAAAGTAAATTCTATATTTTTCTGTAATAAATCAGCTTTAATTATACAAAATTGTTAACTTATTTCGTGTTTTGACAACGGATTCGTAATCATCTTATTGGATATTTATTGGTTATTGTCTAGTATTTTTGTGTAATTATTATTATTATTATTACGACTTTATTGGCCTAATAAAATAGTTACAACAATAAATATACATATAAACAGATATGCCAAAAGGCGAGCCACAGCTGATGCTGTTTTACAGACTGACTTCATTCTTCTGTATTGTCTAGGAAATATATATTTTCAAGTCATATTCTCGGGAACTTTTGTCAGAAATATAAGATTTTGTTGGTTGGCAGACAATTAATACAATTTAACAAGAAATTTAATAGATCTGGTTATTATATGAATTTAAAAACACACAACAAATTTAAATTCTCCGCATTTCGGGGACCTCAAACGTCCTGTAATTTCTTTATATTTTCCTCGTTATATACATAAATATTGTGATCTTATAATGCCCACAATCCGTATTAATACCGGGTGACCAATTTTATCCGGGAAAGCGACCATAATCGGAAAGAACGAAAAATTTGCAGAAAGTCAAATGTGGAAAGTACCATTTCAATTACAGATGCAATTGAAATTGTAATTAATTTGATGAATCGTTAAAATTATACCGAATTTGAAACACAACATTGTCAATGTTAGAAATAATCTAAAAGTGGGAAAAATTCGCCTCTTTTTTTGGCCCTGAAATTTGGGATAAAAATGTATGGCAAAGAAAAAGAGCATGATCTTGAGATATGGAGTTTCAAAAGAGGGATTTCACTTTGAAAATAACATTTTTTAACTCCAATAAAATATATACATTTTACGGAAAATTTAAAGCAGGTTTTTGTTCAGAATTGTTCAATGAACCTAAACAAATTTTCTTGAGATCGAAAAAATCAAATTTAAAAATTGTTAACAAAGTACTGTCTTTGCGCTGTAAATGTTGATAGACCTATTTAGATTATTTTGACAATTCTCAATAAGAAATATCTCTTGCCAATTTGATGTAAAATGTATATTTTCGGAGATAAAAAATATCAAATTTTAAAAAAATGCAATTTTTGCAGTAATTTTTCCCTTGGAACATCTATATCTCAAGATTGAGCCATACACTCAATCTCCAATTTTACCACGAGTTATCTGTTATCATAAACTTTAATTTTTCTGTACCGTCAGACTCCAAATTTGTGGTCCACCAAATAGGCTGAATTTAGAGTGGCTCTTTGAATTTCACTCAAATTACAATTGCCTAAAATATTCACTTGTAAACGATCAGATGAAAATTTCATTAATAAGCTTTAGTGCACATTTCTGTTCATTACATAATTATCTTGAAATTGACTATTAATGTGCCTGCAAGTTCGAATTTATAATGATCATACTATATAATATCGGGAATTTTACAGGACCTGTTACAAAACAGTGATAGTAACAAGGGAATGGAAATCAACTCCTCCCACATACACTCACATTTTCACTACCATAAATTAATGACCTATCAGTGAGTATAAATAAATTCTAAATTCACGCAAAAGTATCGAGCTACAATATTTATTGATCCTAATTGATAAAGTTTAAAATTAACATCATACAAAACTGCGATGGTTTTACGACCTATATTCACTAAAATAAATTTTCTTGACAAATTTAACTACCATTGAGAAGTTAAGTCGAGAGTAGTTAAAAGAAATACTTTTTTTGTTCGTATAACTTTGTTGATGTTGATAATTTTATTATTTTAACTTAAGTTAATATTATTTACCCAGTAAACGAAAAAGTATTCCGAATGATTGGAGATCAAGAAATACGATACTACGCATAAAACTTAACAAGGCATGCACTAATATAATAAAAAAGCAATCTCCAATAGCTGTACTAAAAAAAAGTTATAGAAAAATTCTTAGTTGATTTGACTACTTTTTAACTACGCAGAGTAGTTCGATACGCGTCAAGAAAATTTTCTAAGTTGCAGTTACTACCATAAAGAAGTTAAACCAACTAAAAATGTAGTTCTGCTAAATTCAAATAAAAATATATCGCTCCAGCATGTTGAATAATTTTTAGTGTACTAGATAGTTAAACCCTAAGAAATGTTTTTAAATACAGTACAATTAACTGCCAAATTATCGTTTCTATAACTATATTTTTTGTTAATTTAACTCTTTTATGGTTGTAACTCTAACCTATAAAATTCCGTTGAGGACCTATTGAAATATTTTCAGCAATTCAAAAGTAGTCAAATCAATTAAGAATTTTTTCAGTGTACTTTCGCAATTTTATAAACATTTCTGAAGGTATTAGATTTGTGTGTGTCTATTTGAAAAAAAATACTGGGTTTATTTATACAATTGTTAAATTGAAATTATTTTCACACTTGTGGTCACCGTTCAATATAGTAATTTCACCACAATTGGAAATTACTTCCTACGTTCATCGTTATTATCCAGCCAGGTAGAATTTTGAAAGGTAAATAGGATTAGTCTAAATGAAGTGCCCAAATTATTCGAATTATTGAAGTTATGCCAATCTCTAAAAAATGTACCTTTAACGGTATGTTAATTTTTAAATAAACAGAAAAAGAGAAGAAAAGTTAAAATGTACGTTTCAAACTTTGGTTAAAGAACGAATTGATGCTGAATCTGAATCTTCGACGACGTATCACATCGCAGGCATTTCAATACACGTACCCAATAGAGAGCTTTTCGAGCTCCGCGGAGCGAAAAGCCGACATGTAAAGGGAAGCTGACGGTACTTGGAATTTGCTATTAATATGAATGCGGATGACAGAATCAGTTTTCCGTGTACGTTATAGTTTACTTGACTCGTTTATAAAAGTTTAATAAGAAACAGCACTCAATTTCATCTTTTTGCTTTCCGTAAATAGTAAAATATTTTATTTTTATTTGTATAAGAAGAATAAGTAGTCGTCGAGAACATAGACAATTTAGCTATAATTATATTTATATTACTGTAAACATATTTTTTACCAGGAATAAAAATAATGCACTCTATTCAATAATTATTTATGCATACGGTGTCAAAATTATACTACTTTCATGTGTCATTACTTTCTTTTAAAAACAAAGGGATACGGAAACACTTGAGTAATTCCGCAAAACTTTTAAAATTTGACATACTGCGTGGTCGTCATCTTACTTTTACATTAAATTGGCAGTCAAATTGAGTTAAACGAACTCAAAACATTCACCAGAATTTGATTATGAGTCATTAGGACCTCGTACATCATCAGAACATTCGAAATTAACTGGATTCTCAAGTCATTCTACTTGATGTAATAAAAAAAAGCATATTGTCCAAATGATTCGGAAATATACCGACTAGTATATATTTTCAAAAACTGAAGGTATTATGCATGTATCTATCGTGCAGTAGTATAAACAAATATATTAGTGTAATTCAAGGAAATGTTTTTGCAAATATCGTTTGAAAAAAATGACATTTATATCAGTTCTAATGAATTAAATTGTCCTAATCCTGTAAGGGCGCGCAGTATTCTCGGCTGACGATACTGAAATTGTAAAAGAAAATTGGCGACGCAAACAAATACAAATTATTATTAAAATTTGGACATTTTTCGCTATATTTTTCTCAAAAAATTCGATGAGGCAGGGCAATCCAGACGGTGCTCTATGAAGTTAAATTAATTCTTCACGAAAAGTGGGTTAGAGACTCAATTTAGAGAAAAATTTTTATTTCATTAGTCAAGTGTTACTTTTTGCTGTTAGGTTAATAGAATCAATGCTTCAATTAGTATAATTTTACCAAACTATTAATGGAATTTCCCTATTTGTTAGTGAAAAATGACTAATTCATAGTAACCGATTTTTCAATTTATATTAGTATTTATTTAATTCAGTTTAAGAAAGTGTCATTGTTTTCTTCACACAAAAATACGTCTGAAAAAATACTGCGATTAGCAACAATAAATTCTCTTTTGCTAGAAAAAATTGAAATATGGACGGAAATACAAAATGTGTCATGTGTAATCTCACTTTTCAGAAAAAATGCGACGTGATAGAATAACTTTAACAATGCGAGCACATGCCTCCACATATGTCAGGAAGACGAAAAAAGTTTGGGTACAATGCCGAAAAAGTTAAGCCATGAAAAACTTATTTCAAGTTACCAGAAAATAGAAAAGTATTGTCCCAAAATCGCCGCGGTTCATCTAGGCAAGTTATGATGCAAAATGTATTATTATTCCAGTCACTGGAGAGGAAATACGGAAAAACTATGAAATTCTTTCAAGCAACACTGATTTTCCTGAAAATGTTGATTTAGGCTCTACTTCAAAGTTGGCCAAGTGCCAAGGGTTGTTTTTGATTTTTAAAGGGTGAAAACTAGCGCTGTTTGAAAATAATTGTAAAATTCTAGATTTGGGCGTTTATTCGACTGAAATAATCTTAAAATATGTTGAGTGAACATCACAATAATCTGAACCGAAAAATGAGTTCGGTTTCTTTCCCGATAACTTGCTCAATTTTAGAGATCAGCAATCGCTTTTTGTTCGGCATTCCAAGTTCTTTCACTCCTGTCGTTTCCATTTTTTTATAGATCTTCCATTTTTATTTACACACGTTTAAAGGGCTCAGAAAAGTCTCCGTGCATAGTTCTCACCTTTAAATGGCTAATAATTCAGTCATTTTTCAGCGGACAAGAGTAATTAAAAAATGAATATTGTCATCATATAAAAAGCTACTTTTTCGTATTCTTGTGTTTCTTTCGTAACTTTGTTAGTTTAGGAGATTTTTTAAAAATAGCTAATTTTTTTATGAAATTCAATTTTTTATTCAAGTATATCGTGGATTGGCCTGGAAGTATCTAAAACCAGCCAAAATTCTAGAACCTATTGTTGGTACCTAAATAAAGTAAATTGCAGAAGGAGCTTTTAATTTCCATTTTGGCCGAAAGGGCAATAATTTTATTACCGTTTTTCTTTAATAAGAAAGTCATTTTAAAATCGCCATAACTCTGTCAATTCATATGTTAGCGACTTCAAGCTTGATTTACAGCTCCTTTCAAGTACTTCAAAATAGGTAGAAAAAGTATTTTTTTGATAAAAATGTTCGTTCCATAGCCATAACTTTGGTTCTAGTGCCTATAGAACAAAAAATAAAAAACGAATCTCTTCATTATTTGAATACCTTCAATTTTGATTATTATTTTATGCTAAAACTTATCGTTTTTGAGATATTTATGAAAAATCATCGAAAAACATCGCGTTTTTTAGCCTAAAAATTAACATCAAGCTCAAATAACTCAAAAAGTATCGATTATACCAATAAACTGAATAATGTTTATTTTTGTGTGTGTATTTTTTACGTTTTATAATAATGCATTAAACACAAATATAATTTTGTTTCTTGTTAAAAAAATTACATAAAATGCATTTTATTATCATGATAATGAAAATATTGAAAACATGTTTTTTTTTTCATTTTTCTTTCTGTGTGTGTGAGTGAGAAAAGGAAAAATAGAGAATAAATTTTGTTGAATAAATATATTTTATACAATAGAATAAATGTATTTTATACAACTGTGACCTTTGCTAATACGTATTATGCGAAAATTTCAAATTCTAGATTATTTCATAATATGTACATTTCGCTTCATAACTAGATGAACCGCTGTAATTTTGCGACAACACTTTTCTATTTTCTGATAACTTGAACTAAGTTTCTCAAGGCTTAACTTTTTTTTGGCATAGTACCAAACTTTTTTCATCTTCCTGACACCTGTGCCACTTAATCAGGTCGTCCAAAGCTCATTCCAAAGATAATTTAAATACGTCCTCTCAACTGAATTTAGTTATAAATAATAAAATATTACATTCATCGTACAAAAAAAAAGTTTAAAAATTAATTACAAACAACAAATTTAACGTTTTCGGCTCTGGAATGAAGCTATCTTCAAAATAAATACAAAATAAACATTCTAAGATTGTAAAAATAACGAAAAATTAACAAAAATTAATATTTTCATTTATATGAACGTGGAAAAACAAGGAGAGATGTAATCCTCTCTAACTGTAGTTTATCCAATTCAATTGTTCTATAACCGGAATTGATTTATACAAATGATGAAGTATGAGGGTCATTGCGGGTATTCTGCTGGCAGGGAAATAATCAAAGCAATACTCGATATGATGTTTTCGCAAGTTGAGAATACTGCACGCCGTTTGGACAAAATCGCAGTAAGAAAAATAATCAATACAGTAACATTTTTAATTTGAGTTGATATCATATATCTTGTGTACAATAATAAATGTGGAGATTAAATAAAAAATAGTTTCGAATTTGTATCGTTTACTTTATATTGACCATGTTTGGGGATGCTCTTAATTTCTCTTACATAATATTAAAAATCTTTCTAGTCAAATTGTATTCTAGTTGTATTTTAAATATATTCCATGTTATAATAGTTTTAAAATCATTTATAAAACAATGACATGAATGATATTTAACATCAAAAGAAGCAAAGTAAGCCTTGGCACGCGATACAATCTTTTCACAAGCAAAAAGACCGCAAGTAGTAAGAGTCTTATTAGTCGGACGAATTACATTTCAACGATGTTTAGAAAACCTAAGAAATCATTATTTCAATTATGATAAGATTCAAATATTATCAAGAGAAAAAAATTTCAATAAAAGAAGAGAAATTGAAAACTTTTTATAAAAAACTATTCTCAGATCGCCGTCAACATTAGATTTGAAACATATTTTTCGGAAGATATATACACGAGCCCAAACATAAAATTGTTTTTTTCCTTTTTTAATTGTATTATTATTTACTTGTTATGATTTTTTCACACTTTTATTTATAAATATAATTCAGAGGTCGAGGAAATATTTACTCCTTAATTTTATTATTCCTACAATTTGTTGAATATCATTTAATATGATTGGAATACCTCGTCGTTCATATTAAAATACAAACTAAAGCATGAATTTAAAAATGAATTATAATTTAAAGTATATTACGTTCAAGAATTAAAAGAAATATATTAAAAGTTATTTGGCAGAAAGTGTTCAAAGAAATCATTCATATGACACGGAGATCAAAATGTTAATATAAACGAAGATAGAAGAATGTAAATTTATTATTAAATGAAGTGAAACATACCGAGTATAATTAAATGCCTTTTTCATTTAACATAAAATATGCATGCAATTTAAATAGACTATATATGTAATTTTCTCTCAGAGCAAATTAGCAAAATGGGAAATAGCCTGCGGCCAATGCGTTACTTGAAGTGTTTGATTCGGAATGTTCAACACTATCGTGTTGCATTCTGTCTGAGTGCCATCGGAAATAGACATAGAAACTAGACTTAATTGTTATAACGTACAGTTTGTTACAGTAACCAGATAACAATAAAGAATAAGTGCAATAACTATAGTATCCCAAAAAGCCCTCCTGAAGAGGTCTTAATTGTGATAATCTATAAAACGTGCTCTTAAAAATGTCTTACTTAGGACTTCTTAAAATCGTAATCTCGAAGAGGTATGTTTGAGATCTTAAATCTACCTCGTTCTGGACCATCTCTCTTTTAGTAAAGGGATTCCCATTGTTGAGATGTGTGTTTCTTCCGGAGACACTAGGTGGCGATTGAATCCAAAAATGAGATCGCGTGATATTTACCTCATATGCAGACCGATAGATTATAAGCTATAACGACGAAATAAGTGTTTTTGCGATATTTAGCCAGTGTTATCACAGTTTCGTATTATTATTACATGATCCCATTCTATTGAATGTAATCACCATCCAGTGTATAACTATACAAACGGTAAAAAAGAACTAGGTAAAAAGTATATAAATTAATAATTAAGATACACAAGTAGAATCTATCATTTTTAGAAATTTGCTTTTCATTTATATTATTTATATTACATGTCAAAGCTCTCAATAGGACCTCTTTTCTGAGACCTCATATTTGAGACGTCTTATAGAGTTCTTAAAATCGACGCATAAGTCTTCTTAAAGATTACTTTAAGAGCTCTTTCTGCTAAGTATTTAAGCCGTCTTACAACTTTTAAGACTTCTTAAAGAGTTCTTTAAGATGCCTTTTTGCTGTTTGGGACACTTATATTATTAAAGAAGAAATTGATGAATCAACCTTTTAACGAAGTTCAATATATAAAGATTTAAAATGATCCCATACTATTCTTAATTTTATTTATAACTTCCTAGTGTTTACTTGACTAACAGAATTTACTCGAAGAAAACATTCTTGTTCGTACATTCTAAATCCTAATAACAACAATTTTTGTAGGTTCATTATGAGGAACCTGCATTCAAGCATTTTGATGTTATCAACACGGCCAATGTATTTAACGCATACTAAGCTAACGACTAACTAAGTTGAAAGACGATCTTTCAAAGATCCCGATCAGGAACCATCTTCGAACCAGTTCTTGGTACCGTTAATCTTCAATACAACTTCCGCTAAAGAGTTCTTTATGCATTATTTCTTCAAGAAAAGCATGTTGATACCTAGTATGATCATTTCAAAATCCCGATAAAAGAACTACCTATAGGTTGGTTCTAAAACCTAAAAACTGAAAACTGCATAGCTCTATGGCTTTTAAGTCACCTAAAGAACTACCAATTACTGATGATGACCTAAGGTAATCTTGAGTATGTTTATATATCTTAGGAGTGTTCTCCATCGTAAAAGTTAAGTTAATAGGGGCCAATACTAATACTGAAATTTGAGTGTTTTATCGTATGAGAAATTCTTAAAAATCGTTATTGAAGTCGCGGATATTACATAGAAAAAAACAGTAATCTAAGTAGTAATAGTTCGAAGTCTTTTGTTGGCACTATAAACAGACTGTTACTACTTAAAATACTGCATTTTTCATCGTATTTTACGCGACTTCAACAATGATTTTTTAAACTTTCTCACATGATAAAACACTCAAATTTGGTATTAGATATTATCTTTTATTATACTCTAACCGAATTTATCAGTTTCGGAGGTTCCATCTCCGGGGTAGAAAACATTCCACGCTCGTGGGCATCCTCCTTTGTCAGATTGGCTAAAATTTTGTAGAAAAACTCAACAAAATTCCTCGAAAATTTGTTTTTGACAACAAATTCTGTATCCGATCATTTGAATTTCGAAGATTATCGGAGAAAATTGTCCAAGGATGCTGCATGATTTTGAACCAGTCAAACTTTTTTAACTTGTATAAAAAATCAGTGTGAAAAAATAAATACATCGTGGCAGTGTTTCGACAAAGAAACGTTTTCCTTTTCGCTTTTACTCTATATCTTTAAGCAATTGTTGAATGCCGAAACAATTAGAGCTGCTTTAGAAATACTGACTTCCGGATTAGAATTCAAAGGGAAAAATACATGGAAACTGCTTACTGTGCTGTCTGCAATAACATTTAATTTGTAGCTTTTAATCCATATTTAATTTTGTCTATAACATTTGAACCAATCTGAAAATGTTCGCTATAGTATTCGCCGGATTCCTTGACTCACAGATTGTGGTGTCAATAACTCTGATTTTATATTTCACATTCAGTAGTAATAGCCGCCCCTAAATTATTCTCCAGTCCATTCTTCAATGCGTTTCGTGAGCTCTACAATGTCTCATCGAAGCATTACACAGTTTTAATTTACACATCAACTTCAAATTGCAATGAGAATATAATATCCATTCTCGTCATTTGTCATTACGACTCGAAACGAAATCTCTAATTTTAATTATTCGACCTCGTATTAGCAAAAAAATACTCGCCATAATGTCCTTTATTAATCCAATAAACATAAATAAATAGTACCAGAAATTATATTTGTCCAGATTGATATCGAGAAAATATAATGTAAGATCTATACTTTATCATGAAAGGCCAAAAATGAGTAATTAATACATTTAAATTGTTTTTTCATTTTAATTGTATTAAATCTCTCAGGTTTATTATTTCATAGATTTATGTCATTGTGTAATTTCGATTAAGTATTTTTGTTTTATATCTTAGACAAACCATCAGTATGTGTTCTACTGCGCCTGGAAAATTCCCTCCAGGGCACCAGTCTGTAATTCGTTCCGTATCTATAATCCTATTTTCCAAGCTTTGAAAGATAATGTCCATCTGATGATTTTTGTTAATTAATGTTGTAATCTGGAAAGCATTTCTACATTTCTTGGCCTCTCTTTCTCTTTATCTATTTATCTATCTATACATTTATGAGGCGTATTACCAGATCCTTGAGGCATTGATTTTACATTACTCTTTTTTAGATCACTAGTACTCCTAATGTTCTTTTCATAATAATATAATATATATGGTTACGACATCCCTTAATTATTATGCTTAGCCCAAAAATTAACCGTCATAACAGAAAACTTTCAATCATATAAGTATATGTATAACAATATAGTAAGGTGTTCACATATAAACTTTTAGTACACGGACAAAAATAGTTAATTACACCAACTAAGTAATATTATTAAGCACAAAGGTAGTTAATGTAATAAAAGGTAACGAATGCACTAAAACAAATAGTAAATCTAATAAATTAATAAATAGTTACTATAACTACTAAAATTAGTAAAATCTTCTCCTTACTACTTTTTGTAGCTAAGGTTTTTATAGTAACGAAACGAGACTTCCAACCTTTCAGCACACGACGAATGACGAGAGAAAAGCATTTTAATGGAATATTTTGTATGGTTTAGTAGGTATTTAAAGTTAACGAATATGTAACCTATAAAAAAGGTATCGTTTAATTATATTTTGGTCTCCGTCATAACCCATTAATGACCAAAAGACAATTTTTTTGGATCAATTTCAATCAAGTATATCGTCCCGGGAAAAAACGGATTATATATAATTATATATAAATTTAGATGCAATTATATATCATAATATATAATTATATATGTTTATATACGATTATATATAATTATGTACAATTTTTTATACAATTAGATCCAATTATATATTATTATATATAATTATATATAATTATATATGGATTTTGGCCGTATATAATTATATATAATCGTATATAAACATATATAATTATATATTAGCATATATAATTGTATATAATTGACGGCTTTGTATATAATTATATACGGCCAAAACCCATATATAATTATATATAATTATCTATAATTGGATCTAATTGTATCAAAAATTGTATATAATTTTATATAATCGTATATAAACATATATAATTATATATTAGCATATATAATTGTATATAATTGACGGCTTTGTATATAATTATATACGGCCAAAACCCATATATAATTATATATAATTATCTATAATTGGATCTAATTGTATCAAAAATTGTATATAATTTTATATAATCGTATATAAACATATATAATTATATATTATTATATATAATTGGATCTAATTGTATCAAAAATTATATATAATTATATATAATCCATTTTTTCCCGGGGTATGAAAATCAAAGTTGAAAAAATGACAAATATTGCAAAAAATGGGGAAATATTTATTCTTTTCTCAATTTTGTTGGGACATGTTTACTACTTTTCTTAGCTAGAGTCACAACTTTTCTCGTTGTGCTATATAACTATTTTTTACCATTTAGATATATAATAAAAATATGAAATTAATTTAAAAATAGAGCAGTAATAAATATGTAAGATAATTTAGAAATATCAGATGCCACATAGATATTTAAAAGATTTCGAAAGTCGCATAAGACATCAAAAAGATACCTTTTACAGATCTTTTCGACATTTTCCAGATATGTTTCATGGAATAAAGGAAAAATCTTCATCAAATTATTTTATATATTTTATGTATCACCATTTGAAGTAATTATGAAATAATTAGACTATTACGCTATGCAGTAGGACAGTTTTAATATTTTCTTTTATGTAAACCATCATTGAAGTGTGTTTAATAATTCAGGGAAAATAATAAGGAATACAGAAGGAAATTTTCATACAATTATTCTGATAATATAATGGTGGAAAAAGAAATTACTCGGTAGAATAACCGTATTGTCACTGCATTGTTTGCTAAAGATATATTAATTTTATATCAAAAAATAACCTCGGAAATTCTCTAAACTTAACTGTCATTTTTCAAATTTGTCTCCAATGGTGCAAATCTCAACAATAAGTAGATGGACTTTTCATTAATACAATTTTTATTAATTAATTTAGTCCTGAAGGTAAGCGAAACGCGCAGAATTCTTGAACTGAAAGAAAGATTCGAATTCTCGTGAAACAACAAAATATAAACTTCAAAAAAAGATGCGTAAATGTACGTTTAGACCCGAGAAACTGGCGGGTGTAAAATTGAATTTGAGTTAAGCCAAGTAACGAAATTCCGCTTTAGCTGAGTTTTTCCCTCTGGGGTGCAAGGTAAGAATTAAACGAAATAAAACCAGAAATCGTATTAAGTACTTTTCGTCTGGAGAAAATTTAATTCTACGGTCTTAGGTTTCTCTGTAATTTCTTCTTATTTCAGTACACATACATAAATTTATCGCAGTTATCATATCTTGATAGTTGTCATCACTATCACAATCTCTACCTCCACTTTAATGCTACTTAAACTGCTTTATATAAAGTATATCGGATAAGTAACAAGGATTAAGATAAAGGAAGTGTTCAAAGGCTAAATTGGGAATTAACTATATAATTATAGAGTATCCACCGTTATTTTGGATACTATAATTTCGTAGCCCAAAATAGATAATCTTACTTACTTATAATATATATTTACTTGGCGTACAGTTAATGGAAGAACGACTCGAATTTTAATTTTATTAAGGCCCTGATCAGGGACGCAATGCTTTGGTCAGGCCCTGATCAGGGTCTTAACAAATTTTGTACTCGGGAAGTTTGATGTTGTCCATAAATAAGAAAAAATTCAAAATCAAGATGATATTACTGTTCATAAATAAGTGTTATAGCTATCAAGGCTGATAAGAATGATGCGACTCTTAAGGCATTTTAAAATTTTGCTTATAATAAAAAATCTGTAATGTTGAATAATAGTTTGCGATTGAGATTATTCATACAGAAAACTCACCAATACAAGATTTTTCAGGTGACAGTTGAAATCCCACCTGACAGTCTGGTGTCGTGTCATCCACAAAAGGTTCGAACTCTTTCAGCTCGTCGAACTCTGCACATCGGTAAGACCCCGGAGTGTTGATACAACCGTATTGACAGGCTTCCGTTTGAAGATCCGGCACCGCACACTCGTTTATATCTGTATAAAACGCGAAAAGAACTTTTGTTTCTAAAGCCAATATTTGTCTCGCTAAATTTTAGCCAGCGTATTATCCCCTAGTGCAGACTCGGAAAGTGAATTTAACGCCAGCACGGTGCAAGGCTGAAACTTCGTTTAATCTTGATTACGGTCGAGAATAATTGCTATTTTAATCCGAAGGCAAAAGTGGTCGTTGAAAACGGGCAAAAATAAGTAGACATTTAAATACAGCTTACATTTTTGCTAATTTTCTTTGGTTTTTCTTGCTCGGGTTTTCACGTTATTCGATTCGTATTTTCATGTTGAATCCGTAATAAAATTATGTTCATTATTCATGTTTGCTTTCAAGTGTAATACAAATTTTTTATGTGCGGTTATTTTTTTTACCTTGGCAAGTTTTCCAGTCATCCTCCAGCATGTAGCCATCGGGACATAAGCAGAAGACACGTCCCATCGTTGCCAAGCACGTGTGGGAACATCCAGCATTGTTGTAACTACAGGGGCCGGCATCCAAACATGTATGATTGTCTGGCGACAAAATTGTACCTGGTATGCCATCGCAGGTGCATTCATAACCACCTTCCAAATTGCGGCAGGTATCTTGACACGATCCTCGACCTTCATTCGGAAGGCACTCGTCGATATCTGAATATAATATATCATATATAAAATAGTACCAATAGAAGCAAATTGTGAAGATTGCTAAATGCTATTTTCTTGGGACGACTTATATTGTTATAACACTAAGTTCCGAATTTTCTGTGGACTAAAAACGTTAAAAGTCGCATTTGCCTAGAGGTTGTATAATCGAGTCATCAAAAATGACTATGAAAAGAATCCCATTTTTAATAGATTGCCTAGCTTTAGATTCAAAAGTAAAAAAATGCATTTGAATAATATTTTTAACATTATATGCTGAACAAAGCGATTTCAAATGATAATACTGGTTTTTCCAAACAAATCTCGATCCGACATATCTAGAATTACTCCAACTACGCTTAGTAACAGACAATTTAGGGCTTGAAATAATATATTGAACCGTGTTTGAACATGATGAATTGACATTCAATTGTAATCGATATTAGTACTTATTTTTATTAAGGTGATGTTCAATGAAATGTTATTTTAAGCTAATGATGATCACAAATGTGTGTTGAATTACAGTTAAAGCTTAATACTCAATAGTGTATACAGTTTTATCCTGAGTGATTGAGACATTTTAGGTTAGAAAATTGACATGGATAAAATTCAGTTTTATATCTTGACATAAACCAGGTTCAAAGATATAAAAGATAATTGAAGTAAGAAACTCGATTCAATGAAGAATTGCAGTCATTCACAAATCGTAATGAGTTTGTAAAAATTGAACTCCAATCAGAGTTGGAATAATGTAATTATTTACCAAGTAAACCGTAAAAACGAATATTTAAAATGATTTTATGATAAAGTCAACCCATCACAAATGTGTCCATGTCTAAGAGGTCTTATCTGCATTGCACGTTACTTTTAGTAAATTTGCTTACTTTCATTCTTACTCCAGTAGTATTTTTTGCCTTGATTTATGTTTGTTTTCAGGGTATGTTCTATTTTAATAATATGCTTGAGCTATCGACAGGAGTTGAAATCATGAGAGAATTCATGGTTTTCAATAGTATATCGAAAGGTCCGTCACAGTTGTAATCAAGTGTTAATAATTATGATGAATTTTAATGCAAACAGGAGTTAAAGTAATGGGCAAAATTGTAAATATATTGATATATGTATGAGATATATATACAGAAAGCAATTATTATATGGTTGAGCTTCAAACAATAATTAAAGTCACGAGCAAAGTCATAAGGCATAACTCAATTGGTAGAGTATTCGACTGGCAAACGAAAGGTCCCAGGGATTTTGTCAAACGTAACAAATGTTACTGTTATTAACCATTACTAAACTCATTCTGTACGGGTTAGAAGGCTATTTTAGAAATATTCTAACTATATTTGATAAACGTAGTCTATTATTTATAAGAATTCTTGTACAGATTAATAATAAACAATTCTCTCCAAGTCGTCAATGAAACAACAAAGTAAAATACCAGCAAATGGTAATATACGGAAAATTGTTTAGCATGAAGATAAGGAAACAACTCTAATATCAAAAATTTAAGATATAAATACTGTAACTGCTCACCTGTGCATGAGTATTTATCTTCTCCTTGTCTCATACCCGCTGGGCACTCGCAGCGATACGATCCGGGTGTATTCACACACTTGAATTCGCAGCCTCCATTACTTTCCTCGCACTCGTCGTCGTCTTCAAAAGTCCGGGAAAATGCATGTAAAACATAATAATGTACGTGATTTCTCAGCATTTTATGGATTACATTATTTCGCACACGAGGAAAAGTTCACCCCAAACATTTCATTGCTCTACTAGTGCCAAGCTATTCCGGATGTGAAAGATGCGTTTGCCCACTAAAGTCAAGTCGTATCTCAAGTCAACTACTTGATCTAGTTTTTAATGAAATCTAAGCTATATTCTTACTCTCCGGAAATTATGTTCAGGAAAAGTACCCAGTTAATTTAACCCGATGGTTATAGGTGTCTGCAAGGCGCTCGAGTAATTTAGAGATCCAACAGGACATTTTCTAATTTCATTGTTCTAAGTTACGAACATTTAAAACAAAGACAATTCAGCTTTTAGCTCGTCAGGAATATAGAAACTCCAGCTACTACTGAATAACAGGAAACTAGTAGAATTTAGAGTAATGCATCATCCCGAACTGTTTTTTTTTTTCGTTAACTATTTCCGGTTTATTATTAAAGAACTGACAAGAATAGGTACCGGTACTTACATATTATAGTTGTTTTCATTTATGTACTTAATAGATTCCAATATTTCCTCTTCAAATAATAAAAATAATTATCAGAATGCTAAACAGTACTATTGAAAAACAAGGGAGAACAAACTCGCCCTCGTCGGCAATCAACTATTTTGCTCCCTAGTTGTACAATGTACTATTTTGATGAAATGTAATTCATTGTAAGTATCATAAAAAACACTCATGAGTACTATTTATTTTAATGCGTGTACTGCTAATATTTCTTGTTATTTTAATAATGAAAAATGAAAATTTAATTTTCTTCTAAACGCTAGTGTCATGAAAACTTGTCGATTTTATTATGTTATTGAGAATATGAGAAATATTTTGATAGCTATTACAGAATTACTACACAAATCTTTTCTGAACCATTTCGAAAATTTTTTCATATAAATTGAGAATCAAAGGAAAATGTTTTATTCGATTTATTTCCTAATTCAAAACGCTTCTAATCTCGCCCAAAAAGAAATAATCGCTCCTATACATGCAAAAACAAAACGATTTAGTTTTGTTAATAATGATATGTATTCGAATAAAATTGTTAATGGTATGTTGTGGATTAAAAAGCTGTTCTGAACATAAGAAATGCGATATTATTCTCAAGTTTACTTGCAATTGTAACTTTCTTTGAACACTGAAAAAACAAATGAAAATTAAAGTAAACGGTAAAAAACGGATCGAAATCTTGAAATATTAAAGTCCTCTATTCTCGATCGATGAGCTGCCTTCAATTTCAAAAAGTTGTGGACGAATTGATAAATTATTATGTTTACGAAAGTCACAGTTCTACAAAATGTCGTCATATTACATTCATCATTTTTAATTTGTGCTCGGCAATGGTGTAATATGGCAATGATGTCGTTTTTTTATGTATGTAAAAATGAATGGCAGATTCTGAAAGACACTTGAGAAAATATGAGATAAACTTTGAAAGAATTTCATTAACAATTTAGTTAATTCATTACATAAAATGATGTTAAATAAACGAATACAAAAGTGTTACATATTAGTTTACTTGCCTTACTCAAAATAAAATTTAAAAGCTTTCAAAATCATTCTGAATGATCTGAATTTAAATCGCATTATCAATATTACTGAATTTAAGCAAGTTCCTGGAAAATTCTCTGAAGCATTGTTGTATAATTTAGATGAAAAATTCTTATGTTTATTTCAAGAGTTAGTACTTTTCCTCGTGGCGAAAAATGTGCATGTGGGAGTATTACCTGTACACTTATGGCCATCTAGATGAAAACCATCGAAGCAGAAGCATTTCGCGTGGAAATCAGCGATTTTACAGATTTGCTCACACCGCAATTCTGTGCACAATCCATCGGAATACTGCCGCTCGTTGCATTTCGGCGTTTGACCGACCCACTGGCGATTTCTGCAGAGTAGCGTGCTGAAGTTCGTGGACATATAATATCCAGGAGTGCACTCGTATTCTGCCTCGATATATTCTTGGTTTGGAATCGAAGACCTTGCATATCATAAATTTCACATATTAATATATTATAAATTTGAAAAGACGGGTTTAAAACCAACGTAAGAAATAAATATATCAAAAAATCTAAAAATGTAAAGCCAAGGACAATATTGGACGAGCGAGAAGAACGTTATTTATGACGTTATACTGCAGCATTAAAATTACATTTTGTTCTCTATAAAAATGTTTGTTTATTGCTAAAATTCTGTATTTAAATTACTCCGTAAAAAGATGTTACGTGCGTCCATGTAACCTTTTTAATTTGAACGTCAAAATGAAAAAAATAATTTTGTATGTAGTCGTCATTGGTAAAATGCAATGGCAATTTAGAGTAATTGTTTATGGTAAAATAGCTTTATTTAATTTGGAAGGTATATACATTCACATGCACCTAACCGTGAGGAATTCTCCCAGTTTAGCCCATTTACTAGCCTGGTCCCATGTGGGTGGCCCATTTGAAGAATTAAAATACATAAATAAATAAACAAATATATTTAATGCATCGTAAATACGCAATTTGAATCAATGTACTTTTTGGGACTAAAAATTGGAAAACTGTGGCGAGGGCTCTGGCTGGGTTTTCCACAATCTATGCTGAAAAGTTGGTTACGCTTAAAATGTTCTTATAATATTTCCTATATATACCTAATACTATAATATTTCACGAAATGAAATTAAAAAAAGGTTTGAAGTTTATCTAATACCACTATGCCTACAATTCATTTCGCAAAATACTCATTAAAAGACTCAGTTATGTTCTTCCCGATTTGGGCGTTTATTGACATAAGCTTTACAAGCCAGATTGGAGCCAATATTGGAAGGGGGAAAATCTAGCTGGAGCTTGGCTGGGCCCCAGTCAATTTTTTAATATGGATATTTGCGAAAATGGATAAAAGGGGTCTAATGAGTTTATTGGATAAGTATTCGTATATCAGAAAATTAAAAAAAAAAGAACTCACCAGAAAAGAGGAATTTGATACTGGATTTAATATCGAATTTATTTACTCAATAATTTTAATATTTATTATTTTGTTAAAAATTTAGATGTTAAAAATTCGCAAAAATGAAACCTAAAATAGCCATAACTCATAAAGTGTACATTTTGGAGAAAAAATTAAAACATTATGTGGTTTTTAAAATTGTCTAAAAAATTTAGAAAACCTTTGATCTTGACAACTTTTTCTCATTTGTTGAAACACTGGCATATAAAAAAAATTTGATAGATTTTGACTTCCGAATTCGGATGTCGTTAGTCAAAATACATAAGAATCACCTTTTTTCCTACAAAACTCATGATACATATACGGAAGGTACCCAGTGACCAGGTGCAGGTCGAATATCAAAAAACCGACCGTCATAGAGTCTACAGTCAAAAAGCTGACACATAAAAAAATAAACACACCAAAAAGCGGATAGTCATTTTTTGAAGTGTTGGTTTCTTGAATATCGGTTTTTTTACCAGTCGGCTTTTTAATTTGTCGGTTTTACGACCTGCACCCGACAAGCGGACACTCATTTGTTGGGGTGCGGGTCCAAACACCGATAAATAAAAAAGCCGACAGGTCAAAAAACCAACGGTCAAAAAACCGAGAATCGAAAAACCAACAGTTCAAAAAATTACTGTCCTCCTGACGATGTGTCTATTTGTTGAAGTGTCGGTTTTTGTACTCTCGGATTTTCGTTTGTCTATTTTTTAACCTGTTGATTTTGTCATTTCTCGGTTTTTCGACCCACACCCGTTTAGCCATCTTGTATGTTACCAAATTTTTTATTGAAAGGACTTCCTCTTTTTTTCTTAAATTTGTTCATTTAAAATCGGAGGAGTCTTTATTTTTTAAAAAATGGCATTTAATAATAATATTTTTAAAATATTAAGAATTTACCAATTTTATTAACAGAAAATTTAATTCTCTATAACTAGACAACCCTTTGATATAAGGTCACCAAATTTTATATGTAACTTTCTTATCAATAGAACTAATTATTATGTAAATTGCAACATTGAAATACTTTACATTGTTCATCTGGATCACTTCGCATGAAATGCTCCAATTTCCAAGTATAATGATCTGGAACAATCCACTCTTCGGGTTTAAATATTGTTCAAATTTCGTTATATTTTTTAATCTCTACGTGTTTATTTTATTTACCTTACAAAAACTGTTTACATATTAATTCTCAAGCAATATTGCCGATATTTTGGCAGACCACGAATGACTCTGAATAAGTTCTTCCAAATACTCATTTGGTATTCACAGCTTCACATGATAAAACAAGTAGTAATGAAAAAAATAGTTAAACAATTAATCAAATATCAACCCAAATGTTGTATCTAGAGCCCAGATTAGATGATGTTCTAAAAAAGTTGTTTTTCAATCTGAGTATAAATCTCACTTACTTAAGATTTTTTTACATTATAATCATTGTTATCACTTTTAGTTTGAAACTGAACCTATAATATCGTCATGAAAGCCTACAACTTTAATCAAATTCCATCTTCTTTCTTCGATTTCTTACCTATGTAGCCAGTTTTTGCTATAATTTCTGTTATTCTTCTTTTAGGGATTTAGCATTGCATAATTTTCCTAAGATAATCGATAGTATATATGGAATGTTTATGTTCGAAATAAACCCTCACTCAGCTTGACTTTGTAATAAAGAAAAAAAACTTTTATCTTTTCACTTTTTTTGGTGAAAAAGATTTGCTAATAAATTATTACTCAGCTAATTTCACCAACTTTGTAATTTCTGGTGAAAAGATTGGTATCATGCCATAATATTATTTTTTTAAATATTATTGCAAAATATTATTGTGAATAATATTATTGGATAAAGGAAAGGAATTATCCCCCGCGTCCGTCGGACGGACATTCAAAGACATTACAAGACAATACTTTTAGACAAATACAAGGATTACCCACCCAGAGCCAGTCCCCCCATTACTGCGCCCCGTAGAGCGACTTGGCCCCTCTGTATCGCATTTGCACGGGGTCTGGGAAAACTACGGAAAACCCAGACAGATACAGTCGACGAACTACTTTATCATCAGAGTATACCCTCTGATGGTAAAGCAGCTGTGTCTCCCACTCAGCAATCGGCCTGCTATCTTTGCCGTAGCGTGCGCAACGCTCGTTTTTTTTTAATTTTAACAGTCATCTTCCAAGTCACGATCCCCAATCAGGATGCTTTACTTGAAAGAGCGACTGCGCGTCGCGCCGACCACAGGGCAATTGCTGTCGGTGAATAATATTATTGTAAAAAATATTATTGTGAAAAATATTACTGTAGGAAAATATTACTGTGAAAAATATTACTGTGAAAAATATTACAATAAAAAATATGAAACTACATAATACTACTGTTATAGATATTGTAATGATTTAATATTATAAACGGTTAGGTTAGGCTAGGTTAGGTTAGGTTAGGTTAGGTCATAATTATGACGAACGTTTACGAGAATTAGTCCGGTCATGGTGCGACGATTGCGATATAATTGAATACTTACGAGGCATTGCTCATAATGTAAAATGATATGTATAACAATATTCAATTTATTTTCAATAAACTATTTCTAATCTCACAATATCTGTTCTTAATGTCTCCAAAGTAATGTATGCGAGAATTTAAATACTCTTTACAATAATATTTTGCGCAATAATATTTTTTGCAATAATATTATATTTTTTTAATATTATGGCATGTAATAAAAAGTTTACTTTATTTAAATCTATATACTTTCCTCGCATTACCACCCCTCTGAAAGCCCTATTTTTTTTGTTAGTAATGAGGATCAATATTTAGAGTGATCCTGAAACACTTTATAGATCTTTTTAAAAAAATTATACAATGTGTTTAATGTTAATTGTATATAATATGCTCTGAATGCCACTTAACATGTATTCAAAATCTGAATCACTGTAACGATCATTTTCACTAAATTATATTTTCCGAGGGCATCACAAGTTTCTCTTACATGATATTTAAATATGGCTTTTCTACTGTGCAATGTGTTAATTATAAGTAACATACAGTGATTAAAAACTTATATTTGTTCGATATTCTTGAAAATCATTCTACCTCAATTATTTTGTAAATAATTCAAAAATAAAAAAAAATGTTAAATAGTAATTAATAGAAAATTAAACAGAATCGTTGGTGCAATGTTCTTGCCGTTTTGGGAATATTGACGTCCAATCGCAGTAGTCAATTGAAGTCCTTTCAAGATATAGAGCATTGATAGCACTATACACGTTGGAAAGTTTCGGCTCAGACCCTTGGGAAGTGTCGACTCCATTCAGAACACCTGAATGCTTCCCGCTTAGGAGGATTTATATATCATTAATATTGATTAAATCCAAAGTTGCACTCTAGAGAATCTCAAGAGGGTAGAGTTCGACAAACTGATTTTCAACTGCTCTGGGGGCTTTATATTTTCTCCTTAAACGATGACGAATTAAATATTCGACATACATCATTCAACACATGTTAATTTAAAGACAAAAAAGTAACACGTATTGTAACGAGCTAAGAAAATATAATTGCATATTTTTTTATGACGCGTTAAAGAGTTAGCGTTTTAGAATCATCAACTATAAATAATGTCCCAATTTCTTTGAATTTTTCATTTTTTATTGAAGTTGAAAAGAAGATACCAACATGTATTTTATATATTATAAATAATCGAACTTTGTCTGAATATTTAAATGTTACAATTGTTTTTAATTATTGTCATTAGCGCCTTCCTCGGACTCTAGAAGCCTAACAAGATATTAACATTAATATGATTGCATTTGAAGAACAATATTTAATATGTTAATATAATAACCATTATATTAATATTCTAAATTAATAAAAATTATCCCAGAGTTTTTAAAAACTTACCAAGAATAATATTTATTTATTTACAATATATCTTGGATACCTCATGGTTATACTTGGGTGGTTAACCCATTAACGCCCAGAAACAGAGATTTTGTAACGTCTTTTCGAGCCTTATTCTTTTCATAATGCGAAAGGAATAATCAAACGGAAATGATGCTTCTTTATGTTTTTGACTATGCTCTTTCACAATCTGGCATTACATTTTCATTTTTTTTTACAAGAGAAATAAATATGGCGGCTTTTAGATGAAAAAATACGGAAAAATGAAAACTGTTTTTTTTTTATGAATTTTTTTCAGATTGAAGCTGAGATATAATCCCGTCGTTTTTTCACTAATCGATGAATAAAATAGTTGTAGTTTATCGGAATATTTTTGAAAATGGTTAGAAATATTATTTTTATTATCAAAATGGCGAATTAACGTCTTCTGGAGAGTGACCAAATTGGTAATATGACAAATAGGCTGATGAATTTATATGAAACTTCGTTTCCTAAGGTTTTCGAGGGCGCCGAATACAAATGTGATGTCAGATTTTCAAAAATTCAAAATGGCGGATCCAATATGGCTGACATATTTTTGAAAAGACATTGAATTTGCATGAAATTTGGTACTCGGGGGTTTTTGGGGTCGCCGAATATAAATCTGATGTCAGATTCACAAAATTCAAAATGGCGGATCTAATATGGCTCACATATTTTTCAAAAGAGTTCGTTTTGCATGAAATTTATTACTTAGGGAGTTTTAGGATAGCTGAATATGATTTTTTCGTCGGTTCAAAACTAGCGAAAAGATTATTCATACAACATAATGTTATTATTATCATGGTATTTTTCGAGAGCCCGTGGTTTTGAAAAATTGATTAGTTACTTCAAGTCTACTCTCGTTCCTGCAAAAGTCCAGCAAAAAGTCCATCAGAAGTATGAAATGCCCGAAATTGTGAAATAAATTTGTTTGGTTTTCCACGAATAAACTGTTTTAGGACGGTCTACTACGGGTCTATTTGAAAATAACGAAATTTGTAAATATTTCTCCGAAACATATTTATAAGAATTTGGTACAATTTTCATCAATTGGGGCTTAGCATATTTTATTTTAGATTTTGTTTTTCAAAATAATCACGCTTCAGTATCATAGCAGCATTTACAACTTCTCTTGATAGAAATTCGTTTATCAACCAATAATCTGTTTGGATTTTCTCTTGTTGAATGACGAAAATATAAAGCGAGCTGCTACTAAGAAAACAATTTCGAAAAATTGCTACCCGGCCGGGGATCGAACTCACGACTACGACTTCGTAGTCCAGTACGCTACTGCCTGAGCTAAGAATCCGTGTTAATTCAGTAGTAATTGCGAATGCTGCTAATACCGGTAAAAGCAACAAATTTGGAACAAAAGAGTTTACCATGAGTATTGCTAAAGAGTACCTCGCTAAAAATAAAAAAATGTCAACGCATGTAATAGAGCAACATTCAAGCGTAAAAAAAGTTTCACAAAATTTTGTCCGATCAGGACACAATCATTTTGCAAAACATGCAATCAATATCTTTGCAAATCTTGTTTCGGTGCAAAACATAAAGATGAGAAATAATCATAAATAGCTACCGATCATAAGTGGTGTTTAGAGGAAAGAACTGATAAAAACAAAAAAATAATAAAATGACAAAAAAAATTAAAAATTAAAAAAAAATAAAAAAAAAATAAAAAACAAAAAAAAGTGACATTTGATTTCATCCACGCTGGCAAGAAAAAATACATTTCGGCACATATGGGAAAATGTTTTTCTTACGAACGTGAATGCCACCCTCGCTGCGGCTCGGGCGGCAACGCTCACATTCGCAGGAAAAACTTTTTTCCACTTGTATCGAAAACTACTATAGGTTGTCATAGAATTCTTTTACATTGTGCAAAGCTAATGCCAAATTCGTATTCATCAACTAGAAGTGCCTTCGAATAACAAGTTTCAAGCTAGCCAAACTCATTTTTGAAAAATATGTCCGCCATATTGTATCCGCAATTAGAAATTCTGAAAATCTGATGTCAGAAACGCATTCAGCAAGCCCCAAAAACTCAGGAGTAATAAATTTCAATTTTCCCTTATTTGGGAAAAATGTCCGCCATATTGAATTCACCATTTGAAATTTTATGAATCTGACATCAGATTTGTATTTAGCGACTCCAAAAACCTCCGAGTAATACATTTCATGCAAATTCAATGTCTTTTCAAAAATATGTCAGCCATATTGGATCCGCCATTTTGAATTTTTGAAAATCTGACATCAGATTTGTATTCGGCGACCCCAAAAACCCCCGAGTACCAAATTTCATGCAAATTCAATGTCTTTTCAAAAATATGTCAGCCATATTGGATCCGCCATTTTGAATTTTGAAAATCTGACATCAGATTTATATTCGGCGACCCCAAAAACCCCCGAGTAACAAATTTCATGCAAATTCAAAGTCTTTTCAAAAATATGTCAGCCATATTGGATCCGCAATTAGAAATTCTGAAAATCTGATGTCAGAAACGCATTCAGCAAGCCCCAAAAACTCAGGAGTAATACATTTCAATTTTCCCTTATTTGGGAAAAATGTCCGCCATATTGAATTCACCATTTGAAATTTTATGAATCTGACATCAGATTTGTATTTAGCGACTCCAAAAACCTCCGAGTAATACATTTCATGCAAATTCAATGTCTTTTCAAAAATATGTCAGCCATATTGGATCCGCCATTTTGAATTTTTGAAAATCTGACATCACATTTGTATTCGGCACCCTCGAAAACCTTAGAAAACGAAGTTTCATATAAATCGATCAGCCTATTTGTCATATTACCAATTCAGAAATTTGTTCACTCTCCAGGAAGACGTTAATCGCCATTTTGATAATGAAAATAATATTTCTAACCATTTTCAAAAATATTCCGATAAACTACTACTATTTTATTCACCGATTAGTGAAAAAACGACGGGATTATATCTCTGCTTCAATCTGAAAAAAATTCATAAAAAAAAACGGTTTTCATTTTTCCGTATTTTTTCATCTAAAAACCGCCATATTTATTTTTCTTCTAAAAAAAATGAAAATGTAATGCCAGATTCTGAAAGAGCATAGTCAAAAACATAAAGAAGCATCATTTCCGTTTGATTATTCCTTTCGCATTGTTAAAAGAATAAGGCTCGAAAAGACGTTACAAAATCTCTGTTTCTGGGCGTTAATGGGTTAAAAAAATGTTAACTTTGATGTTATTTTATATATTCAACAATGGTTGAATTTTTATTGTATGTATATCGTAAAAAATAATCCATGATTTTTAGTTATATGAACACTTGCCTTGCAAGACCTGAAATATGTTGAGCTTTATGGGAAAATGTGTCTTTTTTCACTTTTTATATGATATCCAGTTCAAAATATTGTTTTTCCTTCAGAAGTTATTGATGATATGTTTTCTACGTAGTACTACATTGGAATCTAGTTTTATGCACTAACTTCCTAGATCCATTAAGAGAAGATGAGACTTACAAAAAAGTGGAAGATTCAAAAGACTAGGTTATCTGCATATTTCTTAGATAGCTGAATCCGGTGATAGTTTGATTTCACCAAATCCAGGTCAACGTCAAATGAAGGTTAAATGTAAAGAATCTATTTTATATGAAACTCAACTATCTTTCTACGCGTTTTCTAGGTTGCTGAATCCGAATGCGGTATATCCTTACCAGATAAGGCCCACTAAATACTATAAAGTTATAAATGTACTACAAGGTTCAAGCTTTATTTCATTACTTTTATTGCCTGAATTTTGTTACTCATAAATGTTTAACTTGTTTTAAAAGTAGATGTTTACAGTATTTTGCAGACCTCATCTGATGAGGGAATACCCTATTCTGATTCAGCGAACCAACAAATGTGTAGATAGATGGAAGATTTTCGTATAAAATTCTCTACATTTGACATTCAACTGACCTGACCCACGTCTGACGAGGTCAAGCGGATGACAAATTCATATTCAGTTTTACTTTCATATAAAATTTAGTCTCCATATTTGATCTTCAATTGACCTTGACCTTATGAGGTAAAACAGACACCGTATTGGCATACAGTAACCTGAGAAACATACATATACCATGGCCTTGTCTTTCGGACCTTCCAGGTTTTATTCTAGACCAATATAATGGTTGAAGCAAACATGCTGAATTTTGAACTCATTATTATTCTAATAAATAAATGGGTTACCGTACGAAATCGCCGACGATAGAATCCCCGCGACAAAACCCCCTACCATTAAAATCCCCTACCACTAAAATCCCCGAATTCAAAATCCCCCATATCTCCTCGTGATCTTCAATGAGCCAATCCATACCGATCTCCTGTCTCTCTTCCTGCTAAATCTGAGAACAATGTACCTAAGTAATAAATTTTCATGTCTTTAAAATAACGTATCCCTAAATAACATAACGTAACGTAACCTAACCTAACCTAACCTAACCTAACTTTCTTAATTCTAAATACACAATAAACTTCAATAACAAAACAATATTAACTTTCAATACTGTCTAAATTATAAATTCAGGGATTTTTGAAGAAGGGATTTTGAATTCGGGGATTTTAGTGGTAGGGGATATTGATTTCAGGGATTATAGTAGTAGGGGTTTTTGACTTCGGGGATTTTGTCGTCGGGGGTTTTGTCGCGGGGATTTCGAGCGGTCATCAAATAAACGAGTACCTTCCCCATACATCGTTCAACACAAATTTGCGGTCACGCAAAACATTATGACATGCGTTTCTGAAACTAATCATTTGACTGACAATGAGTATCAGTATTCACTGTCATATTTTTATTAGCAGCTAAAAATAAGAAATCAACATGACGTATAAATGATTTTTGGAGTGAGTCGGTTCTTCTGCAACTTTATCATTTTTTTAAATCCATATTTAACGAAAAGGGATTAGAATTTGTTTTCTATTTTTTGCACTGAAATAGTCTATAAGTGTTCTACAATCAAATACTAAACAAGAAAATATTATGTACTTCTCACCTTTCATTTAAATACTTTTTAATCCCACCTTGCTACATTTATAGCCTTAAAGCGTGAAGATTTCTAACTCTTCGTCGATAACAATAAAATTTTGTTACATTTTAAATATATTGTGAATGTTAGTCAATGACTTCACACATGTAAAACATTTGGAAGTAGTATGTGTGGTTAGACTTTGATAAATAAAGTTTATCAACCAATATTACTGTATGCATAGAGTTCATCTGAAATTACCAGTACATGAAAAAATCTGCGGAATGTTGTAACAACATAAAATTCTGACATTTTTAACGTTTATGTAGGACCTAAACAATACGTGGGAACATGTCACTACCAGCAAGTATGTCAAATCTAATTTGGTATATCGATTTTATCAAATATCTATGGGGAAATGCAAAGTGTGTAAAAAGAATTAAAGATAGCTTAAATTTGCATCCATAATTACAAATGCCTTCCTATTCCTTTTCTCGGGGAGAGATGCAGTGTTTCGAAAAAGAAAATCTAAATACTGAAAATAAAAAGAAGGTCCGAGGGCGGTAATCCTGAGCAAATATCATAAAACGTTCCTCTCGCCTGAATCCTCGGGGAAAATGAATTGAATTATTCATCGCAGTGGTGGCTGTACTCACTTTACATATTTGATCAGAGCGTGCTCCACGACTGGGGCTGGTATAAACGTTCCGTTTATGCACGACAAATCTCCCTTTAAGTTTTCATCAAGAATTAAAGAATCGACATGGTATTCATCCTCGTAGTCGCTCTCGGTCGAATCGTCTGCTTCGGTTGTGGGTTTGCTTTCGATAATTTGATCAGTCCATCGCTGGTCCTTCATGTCGGACGGTTCCTTGTCCCTGGGTTCATCGTCCTTTGCTCCCTGAGACTTTATAATTAAGCTGGAGCTCATGTACGCATTATAGTCGTTGAGGGTCCTTCGAAGGACTTGGTTCTCCAAATCGAGTATTGGTAAATCTTCGTCGGTTCTCGAGTAACCCAACATGCGCTCGGGGTCGAACGGCGCTTTGCCGTATCCTTCCGGTTTCGATGGCTTCCGGTACCTCTCGTCAAAGCTCGGAAATTCGCTCTTAAAGTCGTATACCTCAGTAGGGCTTTTATTGTAGGACGTTGCCTCGAGCTTCGATATTTCTCGCTCCATGTGTCGCGAGAATTCCCGCTCGACTTTCTCAGGGACTTTATCAGGGAGAAAGTTTTGCAGATATCTCGATTCCGTCTCCAGCGGTGTTGGAGGTGCTGGTTCGGGAATTCTTGAATCCACCGGGAAACTCGACGAATTCGACGCAGTCCCGGATTTTCCGGCGTTCCAAAGGTTTTTCAACATGCCATGTTTCGACGGCATGTCGGCGTCGAGATTCAGTTGGGGATTTGAAAAATTTTCTTTCTCCTCGTTGGTAACTCTGCTGGCGTTCCCGAGGAGATGGGCAAGCGGATCGACGTTTTGTCGCCTTTCGAACTTTCGCGTTTCCGGCGATCGAGCTGCGTTTCTAAACCGTATTTTATTCCTTAGTCGACGACGGAGTTCTCTCCGGAAGCTTTCTCGAACACGGTTTCGAGATCTCCTCGAATTCGATCGATTTTTTGACGAACGACTGCGATCGATGTTCACTTCGTCTTCACGGTTCTTCGGAGTTTCCTCTATTCTACTCGAAAATTTATTGCGTCGTCGTTTCTTCCGACGTCGCTCTAAACTCGCTGGAAAAAATGAAAAGTTATTACCATCAATCATAAAAAAAGATCTATACTAGGCGATATATACAATGATGTTGAATACAATCAGCGACACTTTAGAACTAAATTCTCTTTAATCAATCAATATATTATTTGCGAACATTTGAACAATAAAAAGTATGCAATATGACTCATTAACTAGAGTAAAGTTCACTTCATTCTAAGTACATTGGAATTCCCTGAAAAGAAACATGCTCTAGAAAAATGATGGCCTTACATTGTAACTCCCTTATTTACATTTGCAATGATAGATAGAGACATTTCGTAAGTAATTTTGTTCATAGAATCTGAAACCAAGATTGGAAATGGCTCCTCACGTCAATATTTTAAATAATTTCCAACCGCATCCAAGGCCGGTTTTTTCTGTATCTAATATTCGCTTTCATCTTTTCAAACTTCCTCATTTGCATTATAATCTGATTACAATAAGATGTGTATGGCACGTGTGAATATTTCAAATGTATTATGAATAATAGCCCAAAATAAGTAGTTTTCAGTTATTGCAATGTCATATATTTCACATTATTATATGTAATTGAATAACACAACGTACTAAAAATATTCGGTCAATTATCAAAAAGAAAACTATTAGTAAATTTCAAGAAATGATGTGTTATTGTCATTGCAAATTCTGCATTATGTTTAAAGTATATTTATCATGAAGGCCGTTTATTGTCAATACGGAAATAATAAATTACGAAAAATATTTTCCAAAATTAAAAATTGCACTCTGCATCAATATTTCTTTTCAAGTACCCAGCATTTTTTGCGGAATATGTAATACCGAGGGCGTTCGGGGGGCTATAGGTATATTCGTTGCAAGAATCCCACCGGGGACCTGGGAAGTGAAATTTACAACTGGGGATAAAACTGCATCATACCGACGAGCGGCGGTGGATGATCTCCACAACAGTGGTAGAATACCTACTGAGACCAATACTATCGTAAACAACATATAAGAATCATTGACAAAATGCCTAAGATCTGGAGTTTTTAATTCTGTAAAAAAATGTAGAGCACAGTTAAAATATTTATATATTATTTCAAAATAAGACTAATATTAAATGAAATGTAGCAATGATAATTATAAAAAATAATGAAAAGGGAAGTACTTTTCACCTACAAAAATAGTTACTGACCCTGTTAGAGGATTATTCCTCCTGTTTATAGACCGTCTGAAACTTCGAGAATCAATCATCCCACTTTCACTGAGAGTTACTGACAAAATTATTATTTTCTACGCATGGTAGTAGGTTTCTGACCTAATATTGGTAGGAACATTGTCAGTAACTATTTTTGTGGGTGAAAAGCCTTAATTGTATTATTATTTTTTGTTATTTCGAATGTCAACAAAGACTTAACCCTTTGTGGACGGGAAGGCCATTATTTTTTTTTCAACTTTCAATGCTGTATCTTTTAATGAAATTGGGCTGAAAAAAATTTGGCAGATACTATTTCCGAAAGTTTGAAGCCTCCTCTTTCAGATCCCGTCGTTGAAATTGGCCTGCGAAGCAAGAAGTCGTATTCCGTAGAAAATTACAGTTTTTTAGAGACAATACAATACTACCAAAATACATAATTGCCATTGAATTCGCCGATTTATCCGTAGAAAACTGTAATTTTTCACGTTTTCTACGGAATACGTCTTGTTGTTCCTCGTACAGGTATATTTTTATGACTTCTTGGAACGTATTGGGTATACAAATCATGTAATTGAAATGAGTTTGAGGAAGGTTTACTGAGATTCGAACGCCATAAATCGGAAAAATGTACTTTTACTATATTTAAGCCGCCACCTTGAAGCCGCCATATTGAATTTTCGAAAATGCCCAATGGGATTAGTTAGAACCGGTACCCATGAAACATTTTACGGTGGTTACGATATTCTGAGAAGACGTTTTCAATTTCAAAATGCAGAACTTTCATTAAAAAAAACGCGAAAATTTCGTGTTTTTTTTTTTAAATAGGCTGTAACTTTTCTATATTGCTTCGGAGGCCAATTTCAACGACGGGATCTGAAAGAGGAGGCTTCAAACTGTCGGAAATGGTATTTGCCAAATTCTTTTCAACCCAATTTCATTACAAGATACAGCGTTGAAAGTTGAAAAAAAATAATGATCTTCCGGTCCAAAAAGGGTTAATAAGTATTCTGCTCCTGCGGTCATAATTCGGCATAGAATGTCTTTGACAGAGGAAAAGTATGATCGAAACCCTAACTCTGCAAGGATGCGACAATAAAAAAAAATAATAGTCAAATTTCCTGATACCCATCCTAAACATTTATCAATTTACAAATCAATGGTTCGTAATGGTTGTTTGTCAGTCCAGAGTATTACAGTACATTATGTAACAAGGGCGCAAATATCGATCTTCGAGGAGTGCGAAGTTTGTCGCACGAGCGAAGAGAGAGTTACAATCACACTCGTCGGAGATCGATATTTCGCCCATGTTGCATACGATTTTTTTAATACGACAGACATGGTACGAGCTCTTCTCCTGGAGTTTTAAAAAGTCTTTTAAAACCCCTCCAAAAACGATGAGACCAAAAGACCGTTAAGAAACACAGTTTATCGTTTCTGTGTAAATTCTGAACATTCATCGATATTATGAAGAAAATAGGGGTTCCGACTTACAATACTTAAGCTACCCCACCTTACATCCCCTACGGAAGGTGATTTATTTCAAATCATACAATAAAAACGCGATATAAACTGATTAAAATGTTATAATTATAAAAAATTAGTTAACAATTAGATAATAAAATATTTAAAATTAACATGGGAAACATTTTTTTTTTTGCGGAGGAATTATCATAATAATGAGGCGTAGATGTGGCATTCCTGACTAACCTGCTACCTTTCTGCAGTCTCAATATTAGCTTTGTTTCGGTCTGCTTCAATGGCGGATGCATATTATGCGCTGTATGGAGAATAATGCTGATTTCACGAAAGGGTTTTTAAGTAATTATGCTGTAATTAGCTAATAATAGAAGTAGCTTCGTTGTTCGTTGTTCTGCAGTTGAATTAAGTAACTAACTACTAATTCTTGCCCCTAGTTTAAAAAACATTCATATTTCATTCATAGCTCTTATTTAATTCAAAAGTATTCTTTCTCTATCCTTGCATAATAAACTGTTTGATAATTTCTTAAATTTGGTTCTGGTACAATGAAAGACTTATATTTATATTGACTCAGTCTTCAGTAAATTAAATCATTCTATTATTCAGAATACTATTGTGATTCTATTATTGTGAATACATCATTACTGCAGCTTTCCTGCTGGAGTTCCTCTACTTTTAATCCTCCGACGTTAAATTGCTAAACCTAAGAAAAGTTTTGCCAATAGGCTTACTGGACTGAAGAGTAAGAGACTAAAGCTGAGATTTGAAAATAATTTTCAACCTTCATAACGGCGAACATATATTATATAATTTTGGCAATGAACATGTCCAATCCACCTGCTCTTCCTTGGTACAAGAAGGAGTAAAAGGACGGTCATAGCAAATGGTAAATTTGATTCAGTAGACATGAATTTTTCGCGATTAACAGCAATGCGAAAAACTATTTAATATTATAATAGATATTACATTTTGCCCATTTTATTAATATTAAATTAATTTCAGCTATGACCGGAGTATTATCGATTCGTATGAAAATTGCGGAATTGTTATTATTTCTTCCGAAATACGTAAGCTCTCTAAAAGCTGCTTTGTCCTCTCCAATACCAATAGCTATGCATTTTATCTCCAACAAAAAGTACTTCTAAAAGTTTCGTAAGCTATAGATAGTTTTTAGTTTATTTCTATATCTTTTTCTGCACCTTCTTGTGAATGATTTTTTTTATATTTCATTATTAATTAATTAAGTATCAGATTTATATAATAAATGTAGGGGGGAGACATCTGATGTGCATCGAATTTTGTTTATTGTCCATAATTTTTTATTGGAACATTCAACTATAATGATTGAACTACCATTATAAAGCTAATACCTATACCTAACTTTTTGCATATGTAAGTATAATGATTCCATGTAAAAGAGAAAAAAACCCGGTCAATTTTCGAAAGTCATTTCAAAGAATCTGCTGAAACTGCAAACATATATTAACGTGAAACCAATAGAAATTCCAAATTGATGAGGTTTTATTAGTTTTTAGTTTTTACATAGAGTATTATGTTATCGAAACCCCGTAATACAAATCATTATTAAGTTATTATTTTAAATTTGTTTACATCTCTTTATTTACCAAAGTTGAGTGACTGATTAATTTGACCTACGGATTGCTTCACTGCAACACTACTGGCAATATTTGATTAAAAGAATATCTTTTTTGTGATTCATAACCGGAGGCACGCATTACCGGGTTTTTACACCGGTTTGCAAATGACTTCAGATATTTATTCGCGTAAATTGTTTCGCTAAAAATGATGGGTGTGTTAGACGAACAATTCACGACGTTCCTGATTCTTTCCTTTATATTTCTAGCCAATTTTGTATGGTGACAGAAATTTCTCTGCTCGCGATATTAAATAATACAAATTTTCACAAATGTTTTTATTAGGGCAAAGATAGAAAGGTTGGATAATTTTAATATCTCCAAAGGATTTTCAAAGTGGTCAGAGGGTGCGTAGCTTATTTGGAAGAGCAATCGCATCGAATTTTCCTCTTTAATGGTCCGCGTTTTTGTTGAAAATCATTCCAGCTTTACCATCATAACAAAATGTGCATTATTTCTGATCGCGCAAATGAGTTTCTGTCATCAGAAAAAATTAGCTGGGACAACTAAAAGCATGCATTACGAAAACATTATGATTTACTAGTCTAAGACGTCCATCACATATTTATTTAAGATTTATTATATATAATACAGATTTATATAATACATTAAGCATGGAATCGCATGTTTAATGAAGGAAATCGCAAAGCGCACCGCGAAGAGTCCCGAGGAGTGAGTATGAACATTTTAAGCGTTAATTCTTATTTAGTGATACGCTTTTTACTGTTACTTGCTGCACAAGAAAGCCACAATAAAATAGTTGAGTACTCCTCATTAGATGTTCTTTGAGAAAGGATTCAGTCTTTGCAGTTTCACAACTCTCCCTGCTATTTTATTTTTAAGTGATAAACCCTTCTTCTAGTAATCTGCTAAATAATCTACGCTGGTTTCTATGCGATTTATTTCGTTGGCCTTTGAAAAGTTTACATAGGTGTTCATAAATGTAGAACGTTGGTCTCTGTCGATCCATATTCGTGCTTTACATATTCAAACATGTATAGAAGCGTAATAACGGTCATTATTTGTTTTCCAGGGACTGATTTTCAATACTAAATTACAATTTGCGATACTAGTATCTATTGAGTGCCCGCATGCAAAAAGGACGCGGGCGCTCGAAGCGCTCAATGGGACAGGAGTCATGATGAAAAAAAGCAAAATTGAAGAAAATATCCACTTATAGAGAATTTAATGACGAACGCTGTTGGAAAACTGTGAAATATAGGAACTTCTATTAGCAATAGTTTTGCAATATACAATACGATAACTGTTATACTAATGTAAGAATGGAAAAAATATGAATTTTGTGGTGGAAACAGAACATGTTAGCTGTAAGCAAATAATTGTGATAATTTTTTTATCGTTTCCAAAAAGTTTGGATTTTGATTATTTTCGCTTTGTTGGCTTTGTTGTAATTTACGGATAAATACTAACATTTATATATTACACATATTTTTTAACTTTTTTTTTACAGGAATCTTACTTGGGGTTATTCGACATTTATTTATGAGCATTAAAAAACAATTATATTTCATACCAAATATAAGGTTCTACTTTAATTGGTTTGTTTGCAGCATGCTAATGTTGCGCAGCAGATCGATTCAAATGTATGATTTAAAGCAAGCTTGTATCATGGATGAAACCACTCAGCATCTATGTCCCTCAATTCAATATTATTGGACCAGTTGACATTAAGCTGATAGTAAAGTATAAGTCATCAAAACTTTGGCTTACACCATAAATATATTCGAAGCAGTAATACACGCTGAGTGTAAAGAAAAGTTACTGAAGCATAATCTCAGAAGAAAATATAGCAATTTTTACAAAGGGTATTACATAAAGTAGTAAATTACCCAACTTATTCAACAAATATTTTACGATATCTGACAATAAGCTTCAAACAATATAGAACGAAATAGACAAATTAAGGTTACACTTATATATCTATAACTTTCCAGAATCGGAGTTAACGAGCTTGATTTAAGTTCAAGTTTACGCATAAACCTACTTTTATATATAATGTAAATTTCCCTTTGGAGACCAAATCTGAAACACTAATTCAGGCACTGAAACGATATCGACTTTATGTCCGCAGATGAGTAACCGAACACTATCAAAAGCTAACGGGAAACACAGTCACAATATATCTAAATGCTAAATTTCTGCTTGTTTTCAATATGAGGAATATTTAATAACAAGTTTGTATCGAAATTTAAGTTTCGTATCGCTTTTAATGCTTTGAAGATGTTGCATACATACGTTAAATAACCGATTAAACTCAACTATTATTTATGACATAAGTAAATTCTATAAGCATTTCGAACTAATGTATAAAATTAAAGAATGTACCATAAACTATATGTAATTTATAACATTTTAAACATTTTAACCCTTTGAGACCCACATTTAAAAGAATATACTAATTATTTCAAAGCGTACGGTACACGTAGTTTTCGGGGACACTGATTCCGAATCCGATGTCATTTTTTCGAAATTCAAAATGGCGGATCCAATATGGCGGACAAAATTTTAACTATTTGAAACAAATTCGTGAAAATCTATACTGGGGGGTTTTCGGGGTCGCTGATTACGTATCCGATGTCATTTTTTCGAAATTCAAAATGGCGGATCCAATATGGAGGACAAAATTTCAACAATTGGAGAGAATTTCGTGAAAATCCATACTGGGCCGTTTTCGGGGTCGCTGAATACGAATCCGATGTCAGTTTTTCGAAATTCAAAATGGCGGATCCGGTACGGTGCAGCGGTCAGTGTATTGAAAAACTAAGAAAAATTGATGAAAATCGTTATTCGAGGATTTTGGGGATGGCTAGTTACGAATCTGTTTACAGTTTTACGGAACTCAAAATGGGATGGAATGGATTCGTAATCAGTGACCCCGAAAACATAAGCAACGATAATTAAAACTACCTGTTTACTACCGAATTTCTTCGGAATTGAATTGATCATACAAAAAGTGACATTTTTAAATGGCGAAACAGGACTCACTTCTGTCTACGCAGGACTGGCTACTGCGTAGCCGGCACGCAAACATTTTTAATTTCAACTCGTTGTAGCATTGTGGATTAATCGTTAAAAAGTTATGAAGGTTTATAGGCCCAATGGCCAGCGCGTCATTCGTCCCCCAGCGTTGAACAGCTCTGCTTCCAGCTTTGAACCATAATAACTTTGAAACGATTAAAACAATGAAGATAAAACTTTCCAGAAAATTTGTTCATATCTTCATTAACAACTTTCTCGCTGAAATTTTCGGAATACCCGAAATTTGCTTGATACACGAAGCGTTTGAACATATATTTTGCAGTTTCGTAGAAGACAATCAATAACTTTATTGCTTATTGGGATATATCGTTTATTCTTTCTTCATTAGATGCGCAAAGCTCTAATGATTAATTTATTTTTTATTTGTTTCAAAACTTTCAAAATTGACTATGGTACAACGAATTGAAATTAAAAATGTTTGCGTGCAGGCTACGCAGTAGCCAGTCCTGCGTAGACAGAAGTGAGTCCTGTTTCGCCCTTTCCGTGTACGAACGATATTTTTCGTGACATAACGGGGGAAATTACGCATTGCTTTATTTACCTTACTTTATTCAATATTCCTAACTCCTTGATGCTAGCCTTATATAACTTGACAAAAAGCATCATGAAATAGAATACGAATGTAGAGCATATTTTGTGCCGGATATTTTAGCTCAATTGTTGAACAAGAAATAAAAAGTGATCACAAGACGCCTGACCGTATTTAAGAATTGCTTTGAGTTATTACTCATTATCCTCTAAATTTTTCGAGTTGAATGTTGAGCAAACTTACTCTTTCGCGAGTATAACTAGAAAAAAAATCGTGGTTTCAATCTGAATATGAACATGGCTATTGGCACTTACTACATCTGTCTTTGTTCAGCGGAAGGGAGCAGAAGAAGATATAACTTATGCGCAATATAACTTAAGGAGTTGACTATCGAATAGCTTAACAGAGAATTATATTATAAAGGGAGAGTACTTAAGGGAAGGACTAATGTAGTTTTAATTAGCTACTGTTTGATAAGTAAAGGTAACTCCATTCCAGTTACAACCATTATTTGCTTCAATAGGATCATCTTACTAAACTCGTTGTTGGAGCTTTGGAGTATTGCACGCATGATGTGAATCTTTTCAACTCCTAAATGAACATAAAGTATTTCCCTTGTCCGGCTAGAACCTTGGAGAGCATCACTCACATACTGTAAGCCTATATCGACGAAGAAGCACAATGATCCAGATTTGAGACCATCCAAAGTAATCTAAAGTGAAAGCATTACTCAGATCCTGTGATGATATATCTACATGTCAGTTCCAATTACAGTGTACGAATTTATGTCTCAGAGAAATTTTAATATTTGGTAAATTATAAAAATAGTGCACAAAGCATGAAATAAAGCCCATGAAGATATAGCCCTCGCAATATGAACATTAGCCCGAACTGAAGGAAAGACAAATAAGTTATTGCTATACAAATGAGTGAACTACTACTAGTTTATATGAGTCATTATAAAATACATCTTAAAACTCCATCTGTAAAACATATATAAAGGATATATCCTTCGCCATCGGGTGGAATTCACTTATAATATTGACCAAAAGCTGTTTCTTGGGTGATTAATTTCTTCAATGTATGTTCAAACCAAGTGGAAAACAAAAGTAAAAATTGTTGATAAAATCAATTGGCGATAGCCTACGAATGGACACTTGATAAAAAATATTAGCAATTCTTTTTGAATACGAATAAAATAAAAGACGAGACTGGTTGACGCGATATCCGCCGGAAGCCAATATTCGTGAGTTCGTCCCGATTGGCGAACGAGAAAATTTCCGGTAAGCGGTAAGGAGCTATGTAGAAATTGTCACTTACTGACGTTGACGCGCCGGCTCTGGAGGAATGACTTTCCGGTGGTTTCCAACGGGAAGAAGCCCCCTTTCCTATTTCCTCCACCTCGGGGCGCCACTTCCGCTTCCGCTGCATCCTCCTCCCGGTGCTTAACAGCTCTCTCGTCTTCCAGCATCTTCTCTCCCTCGGGAGAAGCCCAACTAATGGAGAACAAAAGAATATCTGTCTCTCTCCGACTCGTAGTCGGTTACCTCCTCAATTCGTCCGTGCGAATAGAAGTCTCCGTGGGTCGCCTAGGAAACTGAAATTCCCTACCCTCCACAGCTCAAATAAGAGTTGATATGTTTCCAAATACCTTTAGAGACCAACTGTGCGCCAGGACTTATATAACGGCTAAGATCGAGGGTTTGAACGACTTTGAGTGCGATTTCTATTGTTCGAATTTACTTATAGAAATTTACTTCTAAAATTAAATTTCAGTCACATTTCGGAACCCGACGTTTGATCGTTTGCGTTTCTTTATAAAGGCCGGTCGTAATTTCCAATCGTACGTAACGAATAATGAATAATACAAAATAAAACGCTATAGAAAGTTTGAAACACACACTCGTTCGACGATAGCGTAAATATTGACTGAGTCTCCAGGGGCTTCGACGGGAAACCTTTATCATTATCAGAAACGTATTTTTATTAATAACGTCCATTATTGAATTAAGCGAAATTTTATTTACTTTTTAATGTGCTACTTACAATAATGATAAAAATTATTCACGTTTATATTTTTAGAACGTATCTCAATTATTCCGGAAATTCCCATAGGACTGTCGTATGTCCTCTTCAAAACGAAAACCTGTTTCCATTTGGGAAATAAAATGTAATCTCGAGATTCTTTTCAGGGCATACAATAAGAACAGAGGAACTATCGTGACTTGGTTTGAAATGATAATTACATTATCCAATATCAAGAAGAAGACAATGAAAACTTTATTTCCTCGAAATAGAAATGCGTGTATGAGCTACAGTAAAATATTTATGTGAATAGTGAAAGAGAAAAAATAACTATTTGTCGATACGTACTGCGATAACAAAGTGGTCATATTATATGCGAACAAATGTGCTAAATTGGGAAACTGAACATTGAAAAATTCTATTATTCATGACCAACCGCTGGAATACTGATGCACGCGGCATTATTTGATATCATTTTTTTCAAAATTGATTGGTCAATTTCCTCAAATAAAGGTCCTTTTTATGTTATAGTCACAATGAAACCGAAAATAAATAGAAATATATTACAGTAGTGGCTATTTTGTATTACTAACAAAAATCCTAAACATAACATTTTTATTATCTTTGACATTTTACATATAAACTTACTATTTCTCGCCTATTTTATACGTATATAATCTTCACATAATTATTTTGAAAATATGGTAAGTACATGTGTGAATCGCTTATAATTAATTAAATTCACATATAATTATTTACGGCAGACAAAAAAAAATGTTTTTAAAAAATAAGAGCATCAATTTAAAAAAACTCTTTTATTTAATTGTGATATTTTTGCAGTTCAATTACGAACTTAAACTAATAATTTAAAAATATGTAATATCCACGTTTATGTTCAATCCTATTAAGGTTCTTAATAGTATGTCAATATTTAATAATGATATTTATGACCTACCTAAGTAGCATTATCCGATCGATTTAATAACATCGTGGTCTTCGCGATTTAGTAGTACCGTAAAGTACACTTTAATTGATTTTTAGCGCTACGACTAGTAAAAGAAAGCTCTTTAATACGTACATTTCCTCCCTGAGCTGCTCGTAATTCTCATCGGAGAAGCTCCTCGGTCCGAGCGATCGTCGAGCGGGTTCGGCATTTTGGCACACTCCTGTGAACAATTGAACAATTCACTATTTAATCCTCGCCAGAATGAGTTACACGCTAAAGGATGGAAATACACAAGATCCGCACCAGGAAAAGCTTTCTAGGGTCGGACGTAAATTGAGCATTGGCGTAAAATCGTAAAAGGAAAAAAATGCACCCAAAACCATGCAGGATCCTTCAGAAGGGTATAATACCAATATAAGAATAGTAGCAAATGAAATTCGAATTGGTATTCTGTAATAAAAACGAAATAATAGAATAATTGTAATACAAGTAGGTTCATAACGTATTAGTATAATTTAACATCGGAATTGTGCTCATTCTTTTGCATTACAAATGTCTACGATTTAGTTCACCGCAACTGATGTTTTTCAGTTTACTCCCGTCCCGCCCTCACATCCTGCATGAGGCTTTTAATAACGAGGCTTGTTAGCCAGAAGATCAGAGTGCAAAATTATTAAAGGTATATGATCATGATTGGTGTACACCCTTTGGCAATATTGACAGAGGCTTATAGAATAACAGATAAGATACATAATAAAACATTTCAACACTGGTATAGATGGTCACGAGAATCTGCCCAAAATTATCCTAGATTTTGATGATCTGGTTAGAAACGAACTCTAATATGGGTAGAAAACCTACCAAAAACGACATGAATCTGGCGTAAATCTACCGAAACGCGAGACATTGAGACAGCTAATATATTTCAACACGAGTGCGACAAGCTCCTACAACTTATCGACCTCGGCTCGATTCGAGAATCTCGAATACCTCTCGATCGAACTCCCAATATGGTGACTTGCTCTCAGCTGATTCGCGCGCACATGCTGTCGCGATTGTTTACAAAGCTGCTGTAATAATCAAATCATCATTTCGAAAGAGAAATCGTTTACATTTACACCTGCTCGTTTTGTCGAATCGATTAATTCTTACCCATTATACAAATTTGATTTGATATTTTCAGTTTGCATTATTGCTTTATGTCACTTTAAATATATTTTACTGGTCTAGCGAGTTTTCATCTAAAATTTGTGTATATTTCTACCGAGATTCTATACCGAACAGATATTCCCAGCTGCTAGGATAATGGCTAGTTCAACCAGCTAAATTTCTGCCAGGGAATGTGCAAATAAATCGTTCACCCTCTATCGAGATGTATATATATTACAAATTTTCTTCGTAATTTAAAAAAATTGCAGAAATCTATATTGGAACGTCCATCTACTGATTTCAAGCTTGTAACTCAATTCAAAACTTTATTTTCTATTTTAGATTCTGAAAACAATCGTTCCTAATTCTTTGAGATTTCGAATTTACCCAAATATTCATGTTTAGCTTCGCAGCCAAATTTTATAATATGTTTCACGTAAAACTTATCGTAGTCTACAGTTATCTTATCAGTATTCAACCCAGTAAATATCTAATATCCTCCAAGCATAATAAAGCCAAATAGTAGTGTAACAGATTCTTCTGATGACCTATGCAGCAATCATATAACTGGACTCCCATTCAGGCCATTGCGTATCATTCGGCTACAAACGCATTAATCGAGAATTGACAATGTGGCTTCATGACTGCGCCAGGCCGATCAGGACTGGCTGCATTGTAATTCGTGGTTTTATTGAGTCTGCTCACTAAAGTGCAATCACATACGAATTCATCAATTCGTCTCTTGCCAACAACGCGCGAGTATGTAGGAACAGAATTCTTCTTCAAAGCGTTAGAAACGTTTACACCTAATTAGGTTCGTGTATGTGATGCAAAGCCGCCGTTCTCTGGTAAAAATTGACTATACTCTCGTCCATTTTCAAAAATTCATTAGTAACTCAATTTTCCGATATAAAAACAGCATTGACGTTTATACAAGAGAAAATAAATTCAGTTTTATTTACAGTAGAATTCTGAACTTTTTTCAATCAGTAGATTCATTTTCATTTTATTTGTTGCTCGCTTAATAAAACGTCAGTACCAACCGAGGCCGATGAGAAGGAGTTTCTAGTATTGGAAAATTCTGAAACCATTGAGTCAACGTGTTGCGAAAGAAGTTCATTTGACAGTTTCTGAACTTTCTCTCCTCTATACTCTCTGAAAGCGCACAAGAAAGCTCACGACTATCAGCGTTAAACTTCTTGATATTGTGACACACCACTTATTTCGATTATTATTTTTTCATTGATTAAAAACAAAAGTTGCTGATGCATTATCAACCTACGGCTCTTACGAATATGAAATTAATAAAATAAATATCTGGCATCATATCCCCCATCATGTTAAGGTTTCTAGTCGATGAATATAGCGGCACCTTCTCTTATTTTAAGCCCCCCCCCCCCCCAGCTAACCTAGAATGATTGAGAAGCTTTTAAACTTTCAATACTTCTGAATCCTATTACTGTATCCTTCAGTAAGAATTAAGAAGCATAGCAAATTTTAATTTTTTGTTTTAAAATTTTTTCCTCTTTATATACAAAAAATTGTTTTTCTTTTCCTTTTTAATTTTATTATTTTTTTTTTATTTAATTCAAATTTTTCTTTTAACTTTGTTTTAGTTGATTTAATTATCTTAAAAAAGCTGTTCTCAAGCGGTCAATCATCCAAGTAGTGTTCCACCAAGAATGCTTGACTAGAAACAATGATCGCGCGCGACACCGACCACTGGTCTACCACTGTCGATCGCTATCTATAACGTAATATGATATTTCTGGTACACGTTAAAATTTTTTAAAATTCTTAATTATCTTAAAAACGGCCAGATAAGCAATATCTGCAAAAATTTTGCAGGCTATCAAAATGGGGGATGATATTGGGTCGATTAATGCATACATACAAACGAATTTTGAAAATTTGCAAAACTGAAAATTTGCAAAATTCTCGGATATCTCGAAAACGGCCAGGGATGAACGAATTTTTGGTAGTAAAAAAAATTAAAATATGTTCATACTTCAGGAAGGACAAAACGACTCGATCACAAAGCATTGAGAAAATTTTAAAATTAGTCCTACAAATGCTTCCAGAAGTATTCAAAAAGAAGTATCCAGATGCATTGAAAATATTCGTATATACTTCCAAAAGAATTACGAAGCATTCGCAAACGATTCGATGACGAAGCATAGACAAGGTTGGAAAGCTACTTCCGCAAATACTGCTAGAAGTATTAAAAATCATTCACTTTATGACTTAATATTACAAGTATTAAGAAGCATGCAAAATTAAAGATTTAGTCCTAATTGAAGTATTCAAAACGATTAAGTTTAAAGAAGGATTCACAAGAAACCAGAAATAGAATTCACGCTCAGTGAAACGAATGTTCCTAAATGCTTCTCAATCATTCTTGGTTTGCTAGGCCCTCATCCTCACATTAGCAATTACTGATATTTTAAAACAGAAAAAGATATGTATTGCCTTATTTTAATGTATAACATAATACTACAAATGAGTAAAGTATCAGTACTAATTTATTTCACTAGTCAGTACTCATTTAATTTTGAAAACACTGATTTGCTCTAGCAGGCAATAATACTGAAAAAAGTATTGGCGGGCAGTACAGTCGAACCTCCGTTATCGAATATTCAGACACTTCCATTAACGAATGCTTTCTCCTCCGCTGGTCTCCCATTTTAGACATTTTCAGGCACACAAAAAAGATGCGCATGCGCGGCACATGGACACATGTTCCTACGCCAAAGAGTGAGAGGTGGGGAGCCAATTTTTCTCCTCAAGTATTCGTTAACGGAAATTTAAATGCCTCGCATTGTCCCGACCATATTCGATAACGGGGATTGGACTGCAATAGGTTAATACCTCATCGGTATTACCAACACTTATTGGATGCTGTTAAACAATATTTCCAACCACTACTGGGAGAGTACCGACTTTATTGCCAATATTTATTCATTAACAATAATGAGTACGAGGTGTAGATACTAGGTCAGTCTCTTACAATATTTCTGACTGCATCGCCATTGCCCAAAATGAAACTATTCTTGTACATTTTCAAATTATAATTATGTAGATATATCAATGGCTATACAAACTTTAGTATGTTCCTAGGAGTTGTTTGGGGCCCTTTGATCAGACATTATTAAAAACTATTTTTTCTTTATACGAATATAATGGTAGTTGTATTACATCAATTAATCCAGGAAAAAAAAATAGTTGGATTGGCATCATATTGCATTTTGTAAATACTTAGTTCAATACTTTCTTCCTTTTTACCGAATTCTGGAATTGACCATTCGACCTTTTATCCGATAATTTATTTGAGTGAAAAGTGCCAAGCTTTCGCTATAGCTGGGAGAATTGATGGTAACAACTACCCAATGGGCGATGTAATGCGCCATCCATTGAATTTGCATTCGCGTGATTTGTCATGGAAATCGTCCTGTTAAAAAGTCCCTTTCATCGTGCAACGCCCAATAACACGCGTTCTGCCAATACTCTCCGCGAAATACCGACTTTTATTTGCCGATATTTCATTTCGAGTAATGAGACGCTATACGGGGTTTTCGTTTTCCAATCAGCCGAATTTCATTTGTTCTGAAAACCGCTATTCTCATACATTCAGGTACGAATTTTCTTCAAAGTGGTTTTTGCAATTTTCTTAACATTTCCAAGTATCCAAACAAGTGATTAAAGTTAATCAACAAACAACAACATTTCATCATGTACTCTAGAAAATTAGTAAATTTACGAATAAGTGAATGGTTTTAATGGAATACGTACCAAATCAATTAAAAAATTAAACTTCCTTACAAATATGGTCGAACAAAAAAATTCTGAAAACACAATTTTTTCGCGTTTCTTATAAAAAATACAACAAATGAAGGTTACACTTTTTTCATAACATCAACAGTAATGCCTTAAAAGACCAATAAATATGAAAGAATCATATTTTTAGCATTTATTTTCGAAAATACAAATGACATACGAAATGAAAGTTATTTTGTAAAATATACAAGATTTTGAACCTATCAAACTAAGGACAAGTAAACAATTTTAAAATGAAGGACTTTCAAAAAATAAATTCTTTTTTTTTTACTTAAGTACTTGATATTTTGCTATATACAAATTTGTAAACATACTCGAATTCGTACTAAATGATTTTCAGTATTTAATTAACTGTTTGCAATTTTTGACAGCGTAGCAGGTAAGAAAATGTATGTTATTGTAATTTGAAAATGTAATTCGTATTCCTATTTTTAAATTAACTAATTATAAATTTTGCCTACTTTTTCATTTGCATATAATTCCTAATCTAAGTCCGAGTATGTATGATATATGTATGCTTCGTGTAATGTTTATAAATGCCTAAAAAATTAGTACCTATTAATTGTTATTATACTAGTAAATGTCATTTATGCCCCACATTCCTATTATATTATCTAATACGCTTATTAGGATTAAAATAACTTGTGAATACCCATGTTTACGTATTAACTGATATTGATAATGTATAGAAATGTTATCTGTACTTGGGTTTTTGACGTTTTTTTCCGTGAAAAGTTCTATTAGTGATTATATCGTTACTCTCACGCATTTTCATGCGCTGAAACCAAATCCATTTATAATAAATTTCCTTCACCTTCAGTTTCGATACATCTGACTTATTGTCGTTAAGTAAATATGTACGTTAAGTAAATATTATAGGTATTGTGACAGATAAAGAAAATGAGTCGTGTTAAAAATCTTTTAAAAACAATGATTAAAATATTCATGATAAAATCTTTTGTATTTAAAATAATTATTACATCGGAACCATCATTTCGTTAAACGTCATGTATTATGAATATATCGTCGAGCAACAAGTTTCAAAAGTTATTACAAGCTTTTCGAACAAAAATTCCACGCGCTACAGCCACTTTAATTTATTATATTTCTGTCGATAATATTCAAAGTAAAATTGCACATGTCGAAGATTTTTACAAATCTCATAAAAGCTCATTTCATTCCATATTTTAAAATAAATCGATATAAATATATTTACAGTAACTAAATTCGAATTTATGAATTTATTATAAACAAACCTTATTAAGTATCTGACATTTAATGAAGTACTCAACTTAAAAGTAAGTGCATTAAAAACAGTATAAAGGGAAGGTATATTAAGCTGCTCCAAGAAGTTAATATCGCGTACTAGGACCTGAAATCTAAGATCGTTACTTCCAGCATTAAGTACTCTAAAGCAGTGCCGTAACAGTGATGATGTTACGGGTATCAAAACTTAATAGGTTATATAATCGTGAACTTATTGTAATCCAATGACAATTTGCAGTGGTCACAAAATTTAATTCTTGTTCATAAATGATAAAATACAATTCCCATGGATAGTATGGATAGATGAACACAATCATATCTGATAATAACATAATTCTATTATACTTCGATATTTTAGCTGTGCAAATTTAAGCAAATATATATTTCAAATTTTAATTTACTGCTCTCCAATTAATCCGTCAATGACATTGAATTTGTTAAAGGTTAATCTCTCTTGGATGATCTGATTAATGAATAATTGTTCAAAAATCTAATATTCAGTATTGTCTAAAACATAAATTTGGTACCATCCACAATGGATGACCGATTGTAGTAAGAGCAATCGCCGAGTGCATTTGTTATGAATGCTGTGGATTTTCCGATACCCGTTTATCTTGACGATTATACAGTTCAGAATAATTACAATTCAACCTTTTTTTTATGGGCCAGTATTATTGATGTCCTTGCATGATCGGACTGCTCGTCATGTTCGGCTTCATATCGTATTCGGATAAAGAAACATTTAATTTTTTTCAAGCCATTCTGTATACAGAGAACTTGAACTAACTTTCTTTCTTTGAAACTAACTTTCTATGATCCGTGGTCAACGTTCCAGTTTCTATGATCCAAGTTTGGAGTGCCAAATTATAATCCAAGAAATTTAGAGACTACTCTGTATGGAATAATGAAGACTACGGAGTGCACCACCCGGAAGTCGTCATCGATAATCCTGCATATAAACTATGTATTCCAAACAGGTAATGGGAGACGACTATATATAGATACCTACTATGTGTTCTGTTAGAAATGGACCCTGTAATGATGATTAATTAACTGAAAATTGATAAAATGGCGCAAAACCCATAGTTCCGAAAGAATATGTATAGAATGGCTGAAGCATGGCGTTTGAACAGGAGCCACTATTCATAGATGCAATTGCCATGCTTTTTTCAATTTTAAAGCAACGGTGGACCATTGCCGTGCTCGGCTCGTGCCACTCCGTTGTCACGCTAACAGTTTACATATTCCAAAAAGATGCAATGATATAATGTACATTGCGTGTTTTATCAGTAGTGTATGGATTTTGTGTTAGAAAATGCACAAGGTTTCGACATGTTTTATAAAACGATAACCCAGGTAGAAATTGCCCTTAATTTCTCCACATTATATGCAGGGCCTAGGAGGAAAACTCTATATGGAAATATCCATGTAAATTGCGGCTAGAATCTAGAAATATACCAACATTTGATCGAATCATTCGATAGATTCTGGATCGTTTCGATATCGATTTTTCCTGATATTTGTATATCTACAGTTCGAAATCGTAAAATTAGAAATTTAATTACATTGTTCTTGAAAATGTATTGTTCACATGCACATGTTGAAGGTACTCTTTAAAACTAGTTTAAATTATACCAAATTTTAAAAATGTCACAAAAATTGATGTTGGATATATAATTTTTTTCGGCCCTGAACTGAACGTCTGGGTTTCGTAGTTTACTATAAGTCACGTTACGGAGGCGGCCGGTGGCGTGGTGGGGGCGCTATTAAAGCGGGACTCCAATCCTGGTGCTATCTTGAATTTTTCCAGATTCGGTACAAGAATTGAGTCCTGTTAGGGTGTCCTCAACCCGAGACGGAATCTATACAGATTTTCCTACCGGGATCCCAGAAAAAGTTTCTAAAAACTATCTAGGAGCCTGGGTTGTTCCTACACAAAATTTCCATCAGGGAAGGGAGATTATATATTCCGATGAGCTAAAAATTAGGAAAACATTGTATTTTATATAAAATTTGCTTTCAGGAAATTTCTAGATGTTGGGATTCATAAATCTGGCTAGAAATGTAAATGCAAATAAAGCAATTTGAACTGAACATTGAAAAATAAACAGGAATACAAACAAATAACATATTTAAAATATTAGCAATCTTTGAACACAGTTCTATAAGATTTATGTACCCCGAAGTAATTACATTTGGTACGTTTTACGCCAAATTTTGCGAAACCTAGCGAATTCATAACGTCAGCCTATGTTGTTATATGAAAACAAAGGCCGTTGCGTGAATGTTCGAATTAACCTGGCAGGCCCGCGTTAATATATGCGCAGAGACAAAGAGCACAAAGAGCGGTGCAATGGAAAAATCAGAACATATTTTATTCAGTTTCGAAAAAATCGCTTTTGATATATGTATTGTGGATAGGATATATAACAGAAAAAAACCGGCTCTGATATGAAATCCATGGACAAAAGGGCCATTCGACCTTTTCGCACTGCTCGATGAATTATTCCGTTCTTTCGATGAGTTGATGAAGGTGTCGATAGCATTTACAAGCCAGGATGAAATCCAGGGATTTCTGGGCTGTTCATACTGAGAATTTTAACAACGTTTTATTTATATAATTCTATATACACATCTGGTATTTCATCTAATGATAAATACAATTTACTCGTGGCGCCCACTTACACAACATACATGGGACTGATTACATTTTTAACGAACTGATTTACATTACTTATACATATGGGCAAATCTGCGAAACCTTTAAATTTCGTGTCACTGTGTATTTTTGAGCATTTTTATTTTATTTTTCTGCATTTAAACTGGTCAGCATTGTTAAGTATACTCCAAATATATCGACCAATATATGTAATGCATCATTGATGAGATAAAAGTACGAAATTCATACCTTTGACACTGAAAAATATGTCAAAAACACCTAAAATATAGTGTCCCTACAGTAATTTTTATTCATGTTTGGTCTTGTAGCCATTTCAGCGTTTCTTTAATCTGTCTGAAATTTATACACCTACTAGCAGACAAAAAAACAACAAATTTTCACTCTTATAGAGCTATGTCCCTTTTCAGAAAGGCTGAAAAGAGTGCCTTTAAAATGTGTCTCTCGTTTTTTCAAAAAAATAATTTTAGTTCATTTTTCACCGATTGCACGTTCAGCATATCTTTAATCGTTACGAGTCGAAAGTAATAATTTTGTACACATAAAAAGGAGGAAATCCAGACGTCATTTAAGAATGTGCTCACAAGAGAAGTCAAAAAAATATATGCTTGAAGTTAAAAAGCACTTGCGTAACTAATTAAAATAATGGTCATTTTTCAATGGCACACCGTCAATTGAAAAGGAACATTATTTGCAACATGTGTGATCGTTTGAAAAGCGCAAAATAGTGGTAACATCAAAACGCTAACATCTAATAATGTTTTTAACCCTTTGTATCACGATAGTAAATAACGTTTTCTTTGATTTTTCATTATTAAAATTCCAGTTAACGCATTCATGTCAATTTTTTACGATTTTCTGTAAGTTTAGTGATAAAATAACATATATAAATGGCTAAGAAGACATTATTGTTTATTGTTTAGGTAGTATAAATTAAAAAATATGAAAATATTCGAGTTTTTTCGAAGAAATTCATTATTGGCAATGTTTTTCGTGATAATTGCTTAAAATGTTTAATTCGAGGGTTTTCGGGGTCTCTGATTGCCAGAAGATGCAAAGTTTACACGTGTCATGTAATCACTTTTCCTTAGAACCGCACAGCTGGTCTGTTGATAAGGATATACTTACAAAAACAGAAAAACAAAAAACTATAAAACAATAAAGAAAAAGTCTAAACGTACCAGTAATAAAAAAACTCCTATAATTGTTTAAACTCGACCAGCCCGGAAATGTACTAAAATGTTATTATGTAATAAATTTCTATATAAGAGCATGATATTTTTTGTGTTTTATTCAACGTATATAATTCTCAAACCAACATCTATCTGAATACATACCAATTCAAAAATTGTATCATTTCAGTAGTTTTTAATTATAAATTTTACATTCAAATTGATAATCGCCTGTAGAAATTTCTCAAATGAAACCACTTTCTTGATGTGCAGTTCAGTTAGTGTTCAGATCTTCGAAATTCAATATGGCGGCTTCAAAATAGCAGCTCCAAAATGGCGAACGTCTCCTCTAAATTTTAAGAGTTAAGATCAGTAACATAAAAATTCTCAGATGATAATTTTCACTATTCAGCGTTGCTTAAAAAATGAAGCACACTGCGTCATTTGTTACATCTTAATCTACATGACAACATATCAAAATTCCAATAATGTGCTTAACACATAAAACTTTTTTGATTTTATGACTCAAAATTCAAAGGTTTCGCGGATTTGCCCATATAAGAACATAATAGAAGATACGCCAATACTATTACCAGGAACAGAACGACGCCATTCGGTAAAATATTTTCATTTAGAGGTGTCAACCACTTTCCCAGTTCTATCAATTTTTAATACGTTTTAGTCCCCGATAACAAATGACTTTACCTTCTTGAAGCCCTCTAACTCTGCACCCTTTCGAGATATACCTGATTTTATTATGTCGCAAAACAAATAGTAATTCACTCCGAAATAAATAAACGAAAATGCAGATAACATCTTTGTCGAAAAAATTCTCAATTTTTTGAAAAAAATGTAGATTCTGTCAAATGTTCTTGGTCAAAGCAATTTTTTAATTTAAAAATGTCGTCTCCAAACTGTTCCATACTTTTTGTTATTTTTTTTAGAGACGAGTTTATTTTACGCACCAAAAAGGTATGCGTAAACACAATATTTATGTTTTATGAAACCAAAAAACCCTCCTTCTCAAATATTTTTATATTTTGTTTGTTTACTTAATGAGTGAAGTTTTTATCTTTTATTAAATTTGTGTACATTAATTGACTTTAAGATGTAAACATTTAAATATTCGCATGCAGAGAGAGCATTTCAATGGCAAACTCTTACGCGAAGGCTTCTTCTTGAATGGGTTGAAGCATTTTTTTTCATTTTGTCATGATAGAATATTCCGATTTCAATTACAATCTGAATTTATTTACTGCTACACTGAGTTTACGAACCGCTACCCTACAGAATTATACTCTGGTAGAAAATTAAACTGTTTGACTTGTTTCTTGTATCATGTAAACAAGTCTTCCGCTGTATACGCGTCACTGTCCTTCTTTAAGGGGACGATATGTTTTGGCCTGAATGTCAAGGTCGTTTACTATAGTTTCCAGCAAACTTATGCTAAATAAACAGTCGTCAATTATTTTTACAAATCTAAACACTTTTATGATATTTTGATTATATTTTATATATTTTTAAAATGTTATATTTTGATTTTTATAAATTCTCCACAAGTTTATTTCTTATATTCCTGATAGATAAAGGTGCCATTATCGTTCCTTAGAGTTCCCCCCAAAATCGAATTAAACATTTATGAACTAGTTTCGGTATGGTGGCTAGGGGAGAATCCAGCTACAAACTATGCAAGTACTCGATATCCCTTGTTTGGGTTTACGATCCACCACAAACCGGCACTCAGGAATCCCCAAGTTTTTTCTTTACTAAAATTAAATATTAGTACCTGTAACAAGTTTATCAATACCTGGAACATACCGCAATGAGGCAAATACAACAGAAATAATAAAATCCTCATTTTAATTTCCTTATCTTATTTTAAGATAATTTCTTATTCACATGCTAAAAAATAATATTAAAATAAGAAGAAAGACTTGATTACAACACTAGGGAAACGTGTGGTTAAAATAATCAGGTACCTGGTTATTTTAACTACAAAACTAGTGTTGGTGTGGTGCCTCGCTCGCTTCGCTCGCTCAGAAACTTCGACCCAGTAGAGAGTCGGCTATTCCTTAAGACTCGTTTGTTTACTAACAGCTTTCAATTATATTATAAAATTATATTGATCTTCGGGGGTCCAATCATATTTAGGTGCAAGTGGCTTCGATAGAAATGTTACAACAATATAGTGTTTCTTATATGTACGAAAATTGAAAATGAGCATTTTCAAAACTTCGACCCCGACAACAGGCCAGCCGAAGTATTAATAAATAAAAGTTGCAAAACACTTACTTCAAGCACTTGTATTGTAATAGACTATTCGATGCATATTACATGTTTACAGTGTTTACTAATTACTGTCTGTATCATTATGATGTTACATATACAATATATATATACATATAATTCGTCAAAGATATCGGATCTTGAAAGTGTCGAAAAGATCTCTGACGGATATCTTTTAGATACTATAAGACATCTTTTAGATATATCGAAATAGTTATTTTAGTATCAAGGGCGTAAAAGAACTTTGCGCCCGTAGGTGGTCACCGCGCCCGAGGGGCTGGCAAAGACTACCCCTGGGGGGTAGGGGGTCGAAACGTCGAAATTTGATGAAAAACAATAGGGTAATTTTTTTGCCGCGATGACCAAATTCAATACTTTTTCAGACAATAGTCATAAACATTTTAAACCAGTTTTTATCGCAGTATCGTTGACTTTAGGAAGAAAATGCATACAACCTTTTTTGTAGAGAATTTCATGCTCTATCTTTTTTGTTTGAAACATTTTTTAATAAAATTTGTATTTTTCAAAATAAATGCAAAAAACTACAAAGAAACTTAATTGGGGCTAATTTTTTTAAGCAATGGACGGATGGATCTGCGTCAAAATCTAATCAGATCTAAGTTATGCCAAGACGCGTATTTTAAAAAAAATTTATGTCAATACGCTTATCCGTTCGCGAGTTATCGCGAGACAAAAAAAAACGGGACGTACGGACGTACGTACGTACAAGATCACGGACACAAATTTTTTTATTGTTGATTTGGGTTCCTTAGGGTCTGAGACGTCGACATTTGATGAAAAACTATATGGTAATTTTTTTGCCCGAAGTGACCAAATTCAATACTTCGTCCAGACTTAGTCTGGGTGGAAGTAATACTATTAAATAAGCTTTTATTATTTTTGTGGTTGAAATAACCAGAAATTTCTTGTTAATGGTTTTCTGGTAATTAATTAAACCATTGTTTTTGGTAATCCATACAAAAATTTACTATATTAAAATAACCAGTATATTTTAGCAGAAAAGTTTCCTCGCTTTACTGTAACTGTTAAATTCTGGATAAATGTATTATTTTGTGTTTAGTGTAAGTATAATGTACAACTTTGAAGTTAAAATTTATTTAATTTTTGTATTTTCTGGTTAAACTGAGGATATGTATATCCGACTAATTTTGAGGTCGCTCTATCAAATGGTGTTGGTCAAACGCAATTTTTTAGGTGCAATTTTGTTTAGAATGAAATTTTCACTATGATATCGGTTTCTGACCACCTTATATCCTATCAGAAACATGTTCCTGATTATTTTAATTCGAAAATATACATATATTCACATATTTTTATTTTTGTCGATGTGAATATTTCAATGGCTGTTGAGCCAAATTCTTTCGAAAATGAGAAATTTTGTTGTTTCCATAGGTTTCTATACAGTTTATGCGTAGTTTATTGACGTTTCTGGTAACAACTTTAACAGAATAAAAAGGAATTTCAATCTATCAATTATACCAATTTACTTATTTTTGGACATTCCTGAATATGATCATACAAAATCAGTTTTTCAAAATCCAAATTGATGGTTCCAACATGGAAAACGGGACATGCGAAATATATTCTTATACGTAGAACGAGAATTCTCCATTTTCGAAAAAATTTGGTGCTCCGGAGCCATTTTTAAATCCAAATCCATTAAATCGAAATAAGTGAATGTATATTTAATAAAAGTTCTGGATAAAAGGTGGCCAGAAACCGACATCACAGTAAACATCTCATTGTAAAAAATAGTGTACCAAAAAAATTGGGGTTTTTTTTAGTACTTCAAACACAAAATGTGTTAAACGAGATTTTTCAAAAGTTTGACGAGCGCCATTCGAAAGATCGACCTCAAAATTCGTGGGATATGGATAGGTCTATTTAAACAAAACAAAAATTGTATAAATAAAACGATGCTAAAATTTATAGTAGATGCAATTCTTTATTTAAATAAACAAATATTTTAAGAATTATTTTAAAGAAATGACGTTTAGTTGGAAAAAACTAAAGGTGATACGGCGGTTACGGAGTGGAGTTTCATTTCTCCACCGTAGCTCCAAATTATACTGATTTTATTGTTAAAAGTAAGATCTTACAAACAAATCGCCAGTAATATTTGTAACATTTGTATTATATAAATATTCAAAGAATTATTAATAAAATTGATATTTGTGTACAAGAACTGACAATTAACCGCGTTTATTGGACTTTTCTGTCTATCGATGACGACTGCGGAACTGAGAATCGAACTTATGCTGAATATTTTCTTTTCCTTCAGCCTAAGTCACAGGGCCATTTAACCGCATTAATATTGCAAGCATCGTTTACCTTTATATTGTATTTTTGACACACTGATCTACATTTATTACGTGTTTTTGTGACCGGTTACGGAGTGGATTTCATATAATGCCGAACAAAACTAATTTAATCCTTTAAATTGCAATTGAAATATTTTTCCATTTTCTCTTCAGGGATCACTTAAATATAGAATTACTAATGATATTATTATCGTGCAGAATAAAGATAATAATTTTTATGAAAATAAAATTTGCTTTACGAATGGTTACGGAGTGGAGTTTAGTCACCACATACACTTGAATATTTCAATTCCCAATTATTTGTTCTTATTATCTGATTGAATACTAATGAATACTATCATTGGAACATTATGTTTATTATGATTTATTTATTTTAAATAATTTGTATGAAAAATGCCAGGAACGCGGTCTTTGTTCATTTTGAGGGAATCACCGATATACATATTGATGGAATGGAACTTAGTTATATGTGAAATATAATTATAAATTCTATTGAATCAATATAATTCAATCTTAAATAAATACAATTTATAACACTATACAGTAAACCAATTGCAATTAGAAACATTTTAGAACTCTCAATATTTTAAATATTTGCTGCATTTTATAAAAAATACATATTTATTATTCGGTAGTGTATTTTTTGTTATTTACTTGAATTATTAATCTAAAATAAATTTAGGCAAATTCTTTCAAGTTTATATTTTCAAGTTAAAATCTGTATTTAAAATAAAAACAATCATAATGCTGTTGCTTAGATGTGCACTTGCACAAAATATTCAAACCGGTAAAAATAATAATAGAGATACTTTAATGATATTTCTAAAAGGTTTAAAAATATTCTTAACACGATTTTGGCTTTTGGGAATAATATAGAATAAATTAATCGTTTTAATTGAATAGCATATTAAATATACTTTTAATTATATTGTATTTAGTAAAAATTTACAACACATTTTATACGTAATTTCTGAGACGTAACACGATTTACTCTTAAAAACACGATGACTTCATTATTCGCATATATAATGCAGGGAATCACCTCTATCAACGTTATCGATTGTCGAACATTACATTACATCTTACAAGGCCGATGTAGAAATAAATATGAAATCTACATTTTTTATTTTTTGGACATATTTATGCACACTCTAAAATGTACATAATTTCAATCACGAAATAAGTAAATAAATAAATTATGCAAACAATCGATTACTCTTAATCTAAGAAATCACATCGTGATATTCCGAAGAATCAAAAATCGATTATTGGAAAATTCTTTGTTATCAGTAGTATTTATATGTTCGTTAGATACATTGGCAGCAGTAAAATGAGATAAGACGAAAAACGATTACTCTATACAGTGTATATAACGTGTAACAAAATGCCAAAGACTTCAGAAGTTAGCAAGATATCGAACATCTTTGAACTTTGCAAGAGTCGACCACATTATCGCAACAATGAAGAGACTTATTGTTTGTCTAGTCGCAATGTTAGTCATTGCAATGGCGTCTGCTCGTAAGTCTTGTTTATTGCAATATAATATTTGCTAAAAATAACATTACAAATGTTTTGTGCTGGAATATTCGAAGTATTATTCAATTAAATTATATAAAAATAACAATGTTTACTATATTATTCTAATTACTGAAATCTAGTATGTGTTATTATACTGTCAAATATACACTTTTAAAGCAGTTACACTCTTGAGTCCTCTTGTGACAAGCGGAATCCACTTGCGACAAGCAGATTTCCATTTACCGCAAGTGGACTAATCTTCTTGATCATATAACAAGAAGATTTCGACTTACGGCAAGATGATTCCGCTTGCGGCAAAAGGATATTTTATGAGAAAAATAAATCTATCTATCTATCTGTCTATCTATCTAAATTGATAATGAATAGTAATTAACTATTTAGTTGCTAATTAAGAATGTCCCTGAAAAGGGACGCAAATTGAGCAATTTTTTTCAACGACCATTAAGAAATACTTTCATTGTCGGTGATAAGCCCTTAACATCATACTCTTATTGGCACAATTTGTATTATTATAAGAGTAGTAGTTATGTATATAGTATCCTTAATCTGCAGAATAACTGACAATTTATGACGATCTGAAATTATTTCATTTTTTTAAGAGAAAAAATATATGTATTACAAATTAATATTCTGAGGACAAATGACATTAATTTATTTATAATTAGAAACTATAAAATACTATTAAGTTAAGTGTCTTGACATATGCCGAAATATATTAAATCGTACTAGAATGCTAATAAATTAATGCTTTAAATAAAAGTTCAAAAATGTTAATAATTGAATTAAATACAACGTAATTTGATATACTTCGTGCACTGCAAATTGGGCACTTCGCAAGCTGAAAACAGTGTGCGAAATTGAATTTCGCGCACGGAGTTAAGAAGAATTTAGATAGAATACTATCAATACTTCGAAAGCTTTTATGATTATATTTGACTAAATTGAAACGCGATTCTGTCGAATTTTTACTAGATTTTATGCATTTGCTTCCGTAAAATTTATTAGTTATTTTTTTGTATGATTTATGAACACAAATACTTACAATGAATATAAAACTATGGTTATAGTGAAGACAATTCCAACCGATTCAAATAAAAAGTCACCATTTCTTCTATTTGTTACAGAAAAGTGTAAGAAATCCAGAGATTGCGGATTCGGCTGCATATGCACTAAAATAGGAATGTGCAACTGTTAGCCCTAACACTATCAACATCAAAGATGACCTATCAACACGTTCATTTATAAATAATATCTCATAAGTAAATGTCATGCGTGTATATATTTAAGATTCATTTCTCGTAAAATAAACTTTTTCACTGATTGTATTGAACCTGTGTGTATATGACTTGCCCTTGCAACCACTTTTTACCTGTTACGGTATCCGAAAACATGAAGTAATAAAAATGCAACGTGTGGCACAATTTCTGGGTGGCGATTTACAAATATCAATGTGCACGCGAGTGTACATGCGTGTGCGCGCGTGTGGTTTTGCGTGTGTATTCATATGCGATCTATATAAGTTTATACTGCATCGAATCGACGTACAGTGTATCCGTCCTAATTTATACCGCCGGTTCTTTCAAAGTGGCGGAAGTTTGTCCAAAGTTATAGCCCCTCACTATCCCCACTTCCGTAACTCTGTTTATATCCATGCAATGAGTGCTTCTGTGTGTGAGTGTCGCGAAGCGAATGTGGCTCAGCGAAACAATATGGTGGTGGAAGTAGAGGAAGGAAGTGGTCTAATTTTGAAGAAGCCAATAATGTAATTTTGGATAGACATACAACTTTGGACGGTATAGTTTAGGGCGGGTCATACTGTATGAGGTTATGCAGTTTCAGCATTATTATCGGCTCAGGTTATGTGGGCACATTTAAGTTCAAATTTCGGTCGTTTGGTACACGAAGATATACACGTCACATGCATACATTGGCATGTATTATATTCCTTTATTATTTGTATGCCATCTAATTTCTCATTATCCATGATTAGTTGATATACTATTAATCGTAATTTCTTGATGTGCATACGAGTAAATTCATGTTCTTTAAGGAAACTATCCATTTAAATAGTTCGTACAGCTATAATAGTGTTACCATAACTTTCACTTATGGTTGTTATTACTATATACCTACAGAACAGGTAACTTTCATTTTGGAACAGCATATGCTTTTCACCTATTTCTAGGGTTGTCCTAACTATACATAGGATTCTCTACAGTTGCAGCAACTAGACTATTTTTTCCGTGTACGTATACCTATGTAAAATTACACAAAATTTAAAATATTATTCGCATTAAAAAAAGACTGATTTAAATAAAACATCTTCAAGGTTTGATTTGAGGTTGGTCTTTACCCTGTATTCGGTCTTGATTTGATGTATAGCGGTATTCTTTTGCTAGTCTCGATCTTGCGAAGTAAATGTAGTCTCTGAGAGTCATAAATATTTAAAAACATTGCAAAACATTAAGAAACATCCCATTCTGTTTCTAAATTTTTCTTTTCACTTTCTGATCTGCTACAAATTTTAAATCTAAATCTTTCTGAGTGAAGTTCGAATTATTAATTTTACTTTACATACTCGTATTGCGGTTATTTTTAAATCAAAGGTGTTCATTAATAACGAAAAAATGCAGTTTCAATTTTTGTTTTATTCTAACAATATTAATTCATATTAAACATTTTTTATATAAGTTTGGTTTTTAGGAAAGTTGCTGATCTGGAAGGTATCTATTCAGAGCTGTATATTCTATGTACATCTGAAACATGGCTACTGTAACGTCCGTCGATATATACATATATGTGACATAGTCTGTGTAGATTTGCTTCACCGTGCCGAAATGCATTGAAAATAATATCTAAGACTGCTGAATTTGTTTTTACGATGTTAATGTTCAATCGCCTTACGGGTGAATCATATAAAAAGCTTCTATGTTTGAGAGGATGGGAGATGGGTTCAAAAGAGACCTACGGGTAGCTCTCGAAGAAGTGCGAAGAGACAAAATCAAGAAACCTGGCACTAGAGGAGGCTACTAAGGGGCTTAGTGAAGGCATCAAATATGCCTTCGAGCGAAACTGACAGGAGACCCCTGACAGGAACAGGTGGATGACCTGGTGAAACCAAACCCTGGAGGCGAAGAAAGTTAACACCAAAAAGCTTTTCAGGTTAGCCAGGAGGAGGAATCTCCCTCAAGCCTAGACCACCTATGTTATAGCAAGGGACGATTATAGAGAAGCAGTCAAAAAGGCCAAGAAGGAAGGTCAGCTAGGAATCCTTCTACTAGGAGGTCGAGAAGGGACCTCCAGTAGCCAAGTTTGGAAAGGTCCTGGCGAAGAATCCGGCTGAAATCTTAGGAGTATTGAAACTGCCGGATGAAAGAGGGATGTTCAGGCGCGCACAGAACTTGAACGTCGAATCGCTCGAGATATTATCACCCCGTAAGGATAAGGTGGGCCATACAATCCTTTAGTCCGTACAAGTCACCGGGCCAGATGATATATATCCAGTTCTTCTTCAAAGAGCTGGCGATATGATTATAGGACCACTTATTGGACTAATTACAGCTAGTCTCACCCTGGGCCATGTCCCTAGCGCATGGCAGGGTGATAAAGTGCTTTTCATACCTATGGCAGGGATATGCGGTCATGAATCCTTATAAAGGACTTTAGACCGATTAGTCTAACGACTTTTATATTAAAGCTAGTTGAAAGACTCGTGGATAGGTACATGAGGGATACGGTTTTAGCACGATGCCCACTGCATGAGAGCCAACATTTCTACAGGACGGGCCTTTCCAGTGCTGCATCAGGCAGTCTCATTGATAGAGACCCAACTGGAGAATAAGGGCTTCGCAGTGAGCGCTCTGCTGAACATTGAGGGGGCCTTTGATCACATCGCACGTGGAGTGATAAGGAGAGCCCTCTGAGCTCTCGATAAGCCGGAACCTATTACGGACTGGGTGGACCACATGCTGGCGAATCGAAGTCTGGAAGCGGTGAAGGGCGACACGAAAATGTGGGATAAGGTTGACTCCGGTTGCCCACATGGAGAGGTTCCTTCACCACTATTACGGAATGTATGTTATCACCAGGGGCCCATTTTTTAGACCGTTAGTAAGTTTAACACAACCGGCACTTACATTTGTGGGTCATTGGTGTCAGGGAAAACGACCATGCGACACTAATCAACGGTAACAACTGGTTTCCAGATGGATCAGTTGGGACGTGGGGGAGAGGAGCAGGAGTATATATTGAAACGGTGGTAAGGGATCCACTCACCCTTTAGGTGCCTATACCGCCGTTTTTTAAGCAGAGTTAATGTATATAGAGGGTAGCAGTATTGGCATCACCATTCTCTCTGACAGCAGAACTGCAGGCCTCAATAACATCAGTTCGAGGTCGGGGCTAGTCTAGGACTGTTAGTTGAACCTGAATAGTCTAGCAGCGAAAAACTGTGACACATTGGGCTGGATCCTAAGCCATAGTGGATTCAACGGCAAGTGATTGCAGATAAACTAGCCAAGCTGGCGGTTGCAAAGAATTTTATTGGCCCCGAACCAACGATGGTGGCGTGCGAAAGCCTCGCTTGGGAAGTATTCCTGACGAGAAGGGTCGCGCTCCAACATTGAAGGACATGGGGTTCTACACCGGAGTGTGCACAAGCCAAGATCTTTATTGGCGTTCGCTGGTCCTGCAGATGGAAATCGGTGTTCCTGAGTGCCAAAAGATCGGCGGCCAAGTATTTGGTTGAAATGATCACTGGACACGGGGACCTCCGAGGACATCTCCCCAAAATCGGACTGTCGGATTCCCTGGACTGCAGATGCTGCGGAGAGGCGGTAGAAACCGCAGTCCACATTCTTTGTGAATGCCATTCCACCGCTCAGCATAGAGAGGAATGGACCGGTAAAACCGCATCAACGGTGCATGATATCGCTTCCATGGAGGGCTGCCGCCGTGGCCGCGGTCTGGGCGACAATGCCCTGCGTCACATAAAAGGAAGTTCTGGGAGGAGTGCAAAGGGACTACTCAAGGACTATTCAAGTTCCGGTAACCTACCGGACCAACTCTAAATTTTAACTAATAATAATAAATCTACACTATGTCGTTGAATGTCAGAAAATGTAATTTGCTACTTTAATTGAGTTCGAGTCCTCATCGAAAATTGAAATCAGCGTATGAAATTGAAAATAATAATCGGAGACTTACTGAAGATAAAATAGTTGAATTAACCAGAATGTGTTGCAAAGCTTTTATTGTCGGGTTAAAATTAGACATTTTTAATCGTATGACCGAAAACTTAGATAGACTTAGATCTAGCTGCTACTGAAGCGATCGAAATGGAACATGAAATCCTAAACCGGAAACGTCTGATTACCAAACCCTTCCCCTCAGACAGGACGCAATACTTCTGATATTGAACAATTCCAAACTCGAGCGCAAGTAGAGAATCGCTATACAACGCACAACTATCAACGCAGGGCAGTAGGTTCTAAAAAACGCGAACATATCAAATGCCAACTATGTGCCCGATCTGGTCACGCAGCCCGATGGTCATCTCAACCATAAATGTTACACTCCAAGATCAATTCTAACCATTCTAACGAGTTTGAATACGTCTCAAATCAGAGTTTAAACTAATACAACAGGTTTGAATCGCGCGAATCATACAAAAGTGATTCCTAGGTTGAAAAATGTTATGAAGAAAATTGGCAGAGCTCCAGTTTCGATGAAACAAAGGAAAATCAAGAAACGGACTCTCTTTTGGAGCCCACGATCAAGGGTGATTCCACTAGATACCCTATCTGCAGACTTGAAAGAAAGATCTTCTGCGACACTGGAAACGGTCGTATTAAACGAATCTATTAAGTATGCAATTCCTTGATATCCCTTGTTAGGGTCTACAGACCACCACAAACCTCCATTCAGGAATTACCAAATTTTTTCCTTACTAAAACTAAATATTAGTACCTGTAAGACGTTTATCAACACGTGGAATATATCGCAAATAAGGCAAATAAAACAGAAATAATAAAAATCTCATTTTAATTTCCGTATCTTATTTTTTTTTATTTAACTGAAAACTAATAAATGAAACTTTAAATGAAACCTACACCAAGTACAGCAGCGTCCATGAGTCGAATTCCGCCAGATAAACAATATTTTCTAAACGTAAACAAACAATGCATGCTGCTGCTTGAAAACGAAGTAGAAAAATTGTTCACCAGACGAGGATCGAACTCACGACCTACGACTTCATAGTCCAGTGCGTTACAGCCTGAGCCACGAAGCCGAGGCATATTTTAAGATAATATCATATTTATTTACATGCTAAAAATAATACTAAAACGGGAAGAAATTCTTGATTTCAACACTCAAGAAAAAATATGGTTAAAATAATCAGAAAATAATATTAAATAGGCCCTGATTATTTTTCTAGTTAAAATATTCTGAAATTTCTTGTTAACGTTTTTCTGTTCATTTTAACCGTTCTTTGTAGTAATCTATTAAAAAATTTACTGTTAAAATAACCGGAATATTTTACCAGAAAGGTTTCCTCGAGTTACCGTAACTGTATTTTAGGTTAAAATAATAAATTCTAGATAAATGTATCATTTTGTGATCACTATAAGTAATGCCCATAGACATATAGTTACTATATCTATGGAAATGTCAAAATTTTGAAATTACAATTAATCCATTGTGTATTCTGGTTAAAATGAGAATATCTTGATATACAGTTGGAACAAATTAACCTTTTAACGCCCAAACGTCCACACTTTGCACGTGGATTTTAGTATCGTTTTATTTATACAAAAATCTTTTATTTTAATAGACACATCCATTACCGACTACTTTTGAGGTCACTCTTTCGAATGGTGCTGGTCAAACGCAATTATGGAGGCACCATTTTTTTTAGAATGCAATTCTTAAATAATATATTGAAGAATTGTAATGATATATAATATAATATCTTGATTGTTTTACTTAAAAAATTTACATTCACATATTTCAATTGTTGTCGATTTGGATTTTTAAATAGCTCCGCTGCACTGAATTTTTTTCGATAATGTGAAATTTTGTGGTTTCATAGGTTTGTATACAGTGCATAGAAAATAAGTTATTTAATATTAATGATAGTTTATTGCTGACATTTCTGGTAACAACATTAAAAGAATAAGAAGGAATTGCAATCAATGAATTACCATTTTATTTATTTTTGAGGATTTCTGAATAGGATCATACAAAGTTTCAAAATGGAGGTTCCAATTTGGAAAACTCGACATGACAAATATATTGTTATATGTAGAACGAAAATTCTCCAGAAAATCGCAATTGAAATATTTTTCAATTTTTACTTCAGGGATCACTTGACATATTATTGGACAGAATAAAAGTAATCATTTTTTTTTAAATAAAATTTGCATTCCGAACGGTGGCGGAGTGGAGTTTATACACCGCAACTTGAATATTTCGGATAGTATGAAATCCCTAATTATTTTTTGTTATTATTTGATTAAATACTGATAAATACTATCGTAAGTCCGTTATATGTGTTATGAATTTTAAATAATTTGCATGAAAAATGCCTGGAACGCGGCATTGTTCATTTAGAGGGAATCACCCATTTATATCGATGTAATAGAACTTAGTAATACGTGAAACATAATTATATCATAATATTTATACATAATAAATCCTATTTAATCAATATAAATTATACCATGGAATGTTTATCAGACACAATCCAATATGAAAAATCACACTAATGAAGTTGCTTAGAGGTTCACTTACACAAAATATTCAAAATATTTCGAAATAAATGCGTAATTTTAATTTAATATATTAAATGTACATTTAATTAGATTTTATTTAGTAAATCTTAACAACACATTTCAAACTCGATTTCTGAGACGTATTTCGATTAACTCTTAAAAACACGATGACTTCATTATTCGCGTATATAATGCAGGGAATCACCTCTGACAACGTTATCGATTGTCGAACATTACATTTTACAAGGCCGATAAGTAGAAATAAATTCGAAATCTACATTTTTTCTTTTTTGAACTTATTTATGCAAACTCTAAAATGTATATAATTTCAGTTACGAAATAAGTAAATAAATAAATTATACAAACAATCGATTACTCCTAATCTAAGAAAGTGCATCATGATATTCCGAAGAATCAAAAATCGATTATTGGAAAATTCTTTCTTATCAGTAGTATTTATAAGTTCGTCAGATACATTTGCAACAGGAAAATGAGATAAGACGAAAAACGATTATTCTACAGTGTATATAACGGGCAACAAAATGCCGGAGACTTCAGAAATTTGCAAGATATCGAACATCTGTGAACTTTGCAAGTGACGACCACATTATCGCAACAATGAAGAGACTTATTGTTTGTCTGATCGCAATGTTAGCCATTGCAATGGCTTCTGCTCGTAAGTCTTGTTTATTGCAATATACTATTTGCTAGAAATAACATTACAATTGTATGCAAAACAATGTTTTGTGCTGGAATTAGTATCCAATTAAACCATATAATAATAACAATGTTTACTATTTTATTCTAATTACTGGAATCCATTATGTTATTACGTTTTCAAATATAAACTAAAACATGGGCGGATAATATGTAAATAATAATATGGTTTCTAGGGCTTATAGCCTATATTTAAATTGGTAATGAATATAGTAATTATTTAAGTGCTAGTTAATCTCGTTCCTGAAAAGGGACACAGCGTTGTCGGAAAAGTTGAACAAATTTTTTCAACAATTTTTAAGGAATACTTTCATTGTGGAATATAAGCCCTTAAAACCATATTCTTATTTGAACAACTCCTACTATTATAAGTGTAATTTGTATGTATGTAGAATCCTGAATATGCATAATGTCTGACAATTTTTTAACGGTCTGAAATTGTTTAATTTTTTCTAAGACAAAATCTGAGTGCAATTAACATTAATTTATTTATAATTATAATCATTAAAATATAATTAAGTGAAATACCATTAACATGTGCCGAAATATTAAATCGTACTAAAGTGCTAATAAATTAATCCTTTAAATAAAAGTTCAAAAATATTAGTAATTGTATTAAATATAACGTAATTTGAAATACTTCGAGTACGCAAATTGAGCACTTCGCTCACTGAAAACAGTGTGCGAAATTGAATATTGCGCACAGAATTGAAAAAAAATACTTTCAACATGTCTTACGCATTTCTGATTATATTTGATCAAACTGAAACATGATTCTGTCGAATTTTTACTGGATTTTATGCATTTTCTTCCATAATATTTATGAACACACATAATTGTTCAATATTGATCATTACTTTACTTTCCGGCGTTAACCAGATACGTGTTATAAAATTAAAAATATAGATATAGTGAAGACAATTCAAAGCGTTTCAAATAAAAAGTCACAATTTCTTCTATTTGTTACAGAAAAGTGTAAGAAATCCAAAGATTGCGGATTCGCCTGTATATGCACTAAAATAGGAATGTGCAACTGTTAGCCATAACCCTTTCAACATCAAAGATGATCTATCAACACGTTCATTTATCAGTAGTATCTCATAAGTAAATGCCATGCGTGTATATATTTAAGATTCACTTCTTTTGTATGATAAACTTTTTTACTGATTGTAATAAATAGATATTTTGATAATGTATAAAATGTATCCATGCTTTGTTTGATAATCATTTGTCTGTATTATTCCACATGACTGTTCTGCATACAGTTCCTTAGCTTAGCGGAGTTCAATAAGCTGAGTAATGTACACGGAAAATACTAGAGTTGCATCAACCGAATAAATGATTGAGGCACCGACAATCCATAGCAAAATACAGCCCAGCTATATCCACAGTTGTCGCAATTATTCCCTTATAGTTAGCTTCATACAACTATCACAATTCCTGAATAGATGTGTGGACAATAGTTTTTAAGGTAATCAAGGTTTGCAAACTGCAGAAGAAGATGGCGCGTGCGTAAAGTTTGCACGTCTACTTTTTGTATATAAATAAGTCCTTATTTGTTATATAAAGAAAAGGTAGAGGATGAAGGTAGTAAATGACAATTGTGTATACATATATTGTCATATATTACGAAAAAATTTTACTGAGTAATTATGTACCGTTTCGCTTACAAGTACGAAGATGTCCAAAGATTCTGAATGCAATTTTCATAAGTTGATTTGTTATTCGAAATATCATTCTATGATTGCATATGCAACCACTTACGATCTGTTACGGTATCCGAAAACATGAACCAATAAAAATTGCTTAACAAGATTTTTCGATGTGAGACTTGCCCAAACCAATCGCTCATCTAAAATAAATATTCGTGCAACTTATGGCAACATCTTTAGGTCTTGGCGGTCTACACAAATCAATGTGCACTCGTGTGTGTTTGTGTTTGTATTCGTATGCGATCTATAAGTGTATAATGTATGGAATAGATATGTATGACGTAATGCAGTTTCAGCATTATTATCGGCTGAGTTCGTGTGGGAATATTTACGTTCAGATTTCCGTTGATTGGTAAACAAATATATATACACGGACATCCAAATGCACAGATTGGGATGTATTATATTCCTTTGCTATTTGTATCCCATAGAATTCCGTGTCATCCATGATTAGTTGATATACTAACAACCGTTATAGTGCCCATTGATACGCGAGTGAATTCACCTTCTATAGGGGAAATATCTATGTAAATAGTTCGTATAACTATAATACGGTTGTCATAACTTTATTTTATAAAATAAAAGTAAATTTTTCTTAGTACTTTCTGAACTGCTACAAATTGCAATTTTTTTTCTTTCTAAGTAAAGTTAGAAATAGTATATACTCACCAAGGGACGTAAAATAAAGAATGCCTCAGACTGCGTGTAATTTTCACTCTCGGCTTCGCCTCGGGTAAAAATTACACGCAGTCTGAGGTATTCTTTTTTACTTCCCCAGGGAAGTATACGATTTTTTTTCATACAAGGGAGGATATGCCGCACCTTTCCTCCCGCTTGCGGAAAGTTGCTGCTTTCCTCCCGGTATGAAAAAAAATTAATTTTACTTTACGTACTCGTGATTATTTTTAAACCGAAGGTGTCAATGACGAAAAAATGCAGCCTTAGGTTTTCTTTTTTTCTAACGATATTTGACGTTAATTTATTCTTATTAAACATTTTAAAATATCACAATAACAGTCTTATGTAGATATCTCAGTAAATGGAAATGGATTCCAATGGATTGAAATTTTGAATCCATTGGTAAACGAATTCTGGAAAATGTATTCAAGGATTAAAATGGCCACCAACCAATCACTACGAATCCAGAAACGTTCAGCTTGCAAAATGGTTTGAAATTAATTCAATTGGATTCAAAGGGAGAATGATTAATGCATGCATATTAAAATGTTGTCTTCCCCCGAAGAAAATTTGAACACTTTCTAACTTATTTAGGACATTTTTAAAAATCTGTTTGGGATTAATTACACTAATGTAAATACAGAGATTATAAACTATGGTATTCTTTGATCACAGAATTAAACAATAGTTTAATCACATGTCTAATATTCCTCGTCAGATATAGATTGATTATATTGTCATTAATTATCCATGCGGTTCATCACAAATCCTCATCTACTAAGTTTTTCACCTATTATTATTTTATAATTTCCATTTTTTATCAATTCATTAATTTTCAAAATCATTTTTAAGAGATTTTTAATCCTTTTATTATTAAATATTTCGATCAATTTCAATTGAAATTAGTAGACGCAATGACTGTTCAAAAAAACAATCTACAAAATTGATTCGTTTTAATTCTAATTAACCTTTATTGAAATAAATCCAAATTCGATTTAACAAAATTTCAATCCACAAAATTGTACAATTTATAAAAATTTAAAACCATTCGATTTTTGAATTATCTAAATATTAATCTATTCTTTTCTTACTTTATCAAAAATTGAATTTGTGTAAAATTGCAGACATGCGCATATTAAATGATTCAAATTTCCGTTAATTTCAATTTGAATCCAATACAAATTCAATCGTTCATAAGTTCAAGGTAATGAAAGATCAATCATTTTAAAACTTTAATTAAATTTTTATAATAATTGAAATTAGTCGCTCCAAATTTTAATCACATTCAAATGTTAAACTACTTAATCTGTTCAATTTTTAATAGAAATATTATACTAATCACTAATTTTGTAGATACAGATTAATTGTTTTGCAATTTGTCTTTATTGTTTTATCATTTTTGCAAAAAAACTGGGGGTTTAGAAGGTATAATATACGAATATAAGCAACGTACCTTCAATTCTTTGGCTAGATAAGACTTTGTTGTGATCAATTTAATTCTATTAGTAATTCTTTTTAACCCTGTTTTTTCTCAGGCGGGACTTTTCAAGTTTTCGCTTCAAGAGTTTCTTTTCTAACTTTAATTTTTTGTTTGCATGTTGTCGTTGGCAATTACTCCCCCTTCACGCCACCTGTCGTGGACAATCGTAGTGATTAGATTGACCCACATTTTTCATTAAAGAAATAATAATATTTTTAGTGAAAGTATTCTTGGATTCACGCGAATTCATAATCTTACCTCAAATCCATTATTTTGTATTGGCAGGCATTCATTTTTTTCAAATTATTTTAGAATACACATAAATTTATAATCTGACACCATTATTTGTTCAGAATGCTTTTATTTTTGTCGATGTTGTGTTTAGATTCACATAGATTCATAATGTTACTTCGAATCCAATATTTTGTAATTTTTAGAAATTCAGGACTGATTTATTTTTGGCGACATTATTTTTGGATATGGATGGATTCAGAATTTGAAAGTCATATTCTTTTGTGTGGATTGAACCATATCAAACAGCCATATTTGATTCCCAAAGATTAAAACATAGATATCCTGAATTAAAAAACGTTAAAATAAATTGATTTAAATTCATCCTCAGTTCATTTCCGTTTACTAGGGTTGCGTTCCATTGGCAATGTTATTGTTTGCTGAATCACAATAAATTATGTTAGATCACATGTGATGTTTTGATGAATATTAAAATACACTCGATAAAAATGTACTAGTATTGCTAACTTATTACTAGTACAAATATTATCCTTTTTATCATATGTAACATATACTGGCATCCTTCAAAGTGAAAGCTTACTTTAGTTCCACTGTTATTTTTTCATGGTTTCTTAATGAGCCTTTACAGAAATAGTTTCTAGAATGAATTCTGAACAGAAAACATGAACAACAGCAGAGGTATATTCAAAAATCTGGTCTTGGGTGTTAGGAAGATGTGAATCTGAGATCAGAATCAGCGCACCACTTAATTAATTAATATTACTGTCCTCTAAAATTAATTTACCTACAGAATTTAACATTTCTTATAAAAATGTAGTTTGATAGATTTAGCCATGGATTTCTAATTTACAGTTGATAATAATTCGATCACATTTCAATCATAACTTTATTATTTTGGAGTAAAATACCCTTCAGTCAGCATAGAGAAAAACGATTCAGGTGCTGAACAATGCCTCTAGGGACACATCGTTCTCGAGAAAGGGAGAGTTCGAGAAAGTAAGTACTTCGTTACTTATTCACGCCTATTTCAAACTCGACTGCGTCCCCAACTTTAATTAAATTCGCTGAATGTTGCCAAAGAAGGTTCTCTAGAGATATGAAGATTGAGGATATTTTAAAGATTCCGGATAGACACTTGGAATGGAAGTAATTTTCTGTATTATGCAGTATACATGTGTTTATTATTCTACTGAAATGCACAGTGCGTTTTTGCCTGCTTTATGCTAAAATAATACTCTAAACATTTCAATTACATCGTGTTAATATGCAAGAAATTACGAATTTAATGCTGTATTTAAACTAGTAATTTCGTGGTTGTACAATCATACTATGTATTAATTATCCATTATGTAGAAAATACGTTTGTTTTGGAAAATGCCATCTGTGCCGCAGATTATTTGCATGTTCGTTGATATGTATTACATTCAAACAATTTTAGATGAAGTGAATATGTGTCATTCGAAATTCTGCTATTTTATTCCTGTACATTTGTCTAATTACAGTTATGAGCGTTATAAATATATCCACCCAGACAGCAGATTAAAACAATATTTCAGAATGATCGCACGAAATGATCTTCAAGAGTTCAGATTTGTAAAAAAACAGAGGTTTCTGAACTTGATATCATTATAAAATCATTATATCATATATTATATCATTATAAAGTGTTTATGTAGAACATAAAATGACCCACAAAAAATTCCAGAATCTGCGTAATCTATAATGTTACTATGTTAGTGACAAGCAACGTCGATATTTTTATTAAATACTATCGGGTTTTATAATTGTTAACTTATAAGATGACATTTTATCTTCATTCACGGCTAATCTGTAAAATATGGACTATGCATTTTGCTATACCCAATACGTCTTCCGATGAAGAATCCTTCCAGTGAACAGAATACCAGATTTCACCTCTCTTTTCCCTTCGCATGAACTGACATTAAACCGCTTAACGGGTTACATGGATCTTGTAACTTAACAATTTTTTTTCATTATTTTATTCGATTGTAAAACTCATTAGAAATATTGTCTGAAAATTTCAAGTTAATCACAGCAAACTGCCGGAGATACGGGCATTTCAAATTGCGCTCGAGCGAGACGGGCTCAGAAACATTAAGAGGGTTTTCTGAAAACTACTTTTTTGAAGTCGCTAGTTGATTTTTTTTCGAAAACTGATTGACGTAACTTTAGCTAACAAGGGATATTTTTTTCGTCATTTACAACACAGTTTATAGGCTAATACATGGCCAAATTTATTGGCCGAAATATCGCAGCTAGAGCGAAGTTACTATTTCTAAGGTGCAGACGGTAAAGCTGCCGACAATGGCTGCATTTTGAATATTTTTAGAGCTAATTTTTTGACATAGTCAACGTCAAATTTGTTTTATAAATAAACAATTGAAATATTGAACATTATTCAACGAATAATTTGTTTATAAAAATATAATATATTCTGAAGAAAAAACATTGAAAAATTGTTTTATTTTCAAGCAGTAACGCACTGGACTACGAAACCGTAGGTTGTGAGTTCGATTCCCGTCTGATTAACAATTTATCGATTTCAAATCAGACATTAAAAAAACAGACATTTTAAAATGCAGACATTCAAAAACCACACATTTAAAAAAAAAACAAACCTTTCGAAATACAAATATTCAAAAACAATACATTTCAATAAACGGACATTCAAGATCCCGACGTTTCGATACCTCCGATTGGTACATTCGAGACATAAAAATATTATTTCGGATACGCCGTCTTTGAGGTTTCACTGGAAGGTAATTTCAAGGTCAAAAATGTTTGACCGAGAGATTCATTTTGTAGGTAACTTGAAGGTCAAATAAATTTGAGCCCTGTGTTATGAAGGACATTTAGAACTCAATCATTAATTACAGTTTCAGTATATACAGACAAATATATACAAATGACAAAACAGACATATCAAAAACCCGACATTAAAAAACCTGACATTTAAAAAAAGAAACAATTCAAAATACTGAAATAATGAAAATACAACTAATGATTGACTTCTAAATGTATTTAAAAAATGATCCGGGGGTCAAACTAATTTCACCTTCAAGCGAGACCACAAAGGCGGTGACCCGAGATAATTGTTTTATGTAAGCAACTCATCAATCGGAACTGTCTATTTTTTTTTATTTGTCGGGGTTTTGAGGTGCACCCCAAAAATATATACTCCCCGTTGAGTATGTTTGTTAACTGCATTCACAAAATGCAATATTCATATATGACAATGCTCATATCTTACACTGAGAAACGTGTCTTTTACCAGGTATTGGAATTCTAATACATATTATATAAGACAGTCTTTTACATATAGGAACAAAAATATTTCTTTTACAGGTTAAAAGACAAAGATTTTTAAAACATCTCGTAGTCGGTATAAATACATCTTTTAACAGTTAAAAGACACATATTTTTACCAGTATAAACGCGGTAACTCTTGGATATAAGAAAAATGATTACCTGCTATAATTCAATTAATGAACCAGTTTAGAAAAAATTTTATCGTACATATGTATCGGCTTCGTAGCTCATGCTGTAACGTACTGCTCTACGAACTCGTAGGTCGTGAGTTCGATTCCCGTCCGGTGACATTTTTTCGATTTCGTTTTCAAGCGGCAGCTCGCCGTAGGTAAAACGACCACATTGTTTACGTTTCGAAAATATTGTTTGTCCGGCGGAAATCGACTCATGACCGCTACTGTACTTTAATATATATAGTTGTCTGCATGCTTTACAAATGTAAGGTATGGCTTCCATCAAGGAAGACGACCTGCAGATCTAACAAAACTTGAGAATAATATTGTGTAAAAACATTTGTGTAAAAAGGCAATTTCGCCCGTTAAAATAATAAAAGAAAAAAAAATAACCTGTTTCTAACCTATAAACACCTGATTCATAACATCAGTCAACATCTGATAACTTTTCATAATTGTTGTAAAACTATTAAAATTATTTCGTAAAAGTTTATACGTATTTTCAGGACTTAAATTTGGATCAAAATACCTACAATTTTTAATTTACACTTTATGTTTAACAAATTATGCTGGTAATGAAGGTGATTTTCGAAAATTCTGATGATCTGTATCAAAAGGAGACATTGTGACAGTGAATTTTTGTACATAAAAGTTTGTATTGATTCCCGAAACTTTATATATTACATAATATTCTTTAATATTATATAATATTATATAACCTATAAGAAACTAGTATTTTTGAAGTTCTAAAATACGTATTCTTTTAGACATAATAAAATATTCTTTTGAAACATGAGAATTTAATAGAATATCTTTTACGGGGTATAAGAAATCGTTTTAAAAGACACGGGATTGTAACTGATAAAATACACTTTTCAGTGTATGTTTTCAAGGTCGCTCTATCGAATGCCGCTGAAACAATTTCCAAAAGATGACAGCTAACCCCTATTTTTCAAAGAAATTTGGGAAAAATACTGATTTTTCAATACTTTTTCACTTTTTCTATATTGTTTGAAAGAGAAGTATTTTTCTATCTTGACGAAATATATCCGAAAAGCGTTCTCGGTGCATAAGGAATAAGATCATACCTAAACAATTTTTTTTCAAAAAATGGCCGCAACTGACATAATTTGCACCAGATTAATGAACTTTGATATTTGCAATTACTTTCGCGTGCTTTGAGCATATCTGTTTAGGGTGTTTTTGAATACGCCTGAATGAGATCTCAATTTCAAAATTACAAAATGCAAGACAATGGATCCGCAATGTGGCCGATTTCTGAAACAAAAATCATTATTTCTTATTGGGGGTTTCAAAACCTGGAAAGGCCAAAATTTCGATATTGCTTGAGTCCAAGGTATTTTAATTTCCTTTCTTTTTGCCAAATTTTCAAAGACAAAGTGAAGAAAATCACGCTGCATGCTCTATCGAAATGTTGGCCTTTCGGTGTGTTGATTTTCGGAACTTTGTTCCCTGGCCGGTAAGACTCATATTACTCCGAGCGGGTTATTCGGACCGATTTCTTTTTTGTACTTTCGTATGTTTTGTCCTTTTTATTAGTAGTTAAGTTTACGGATAAGGAAGTAAATGGAGAAATTGGCTCTAAAAAAGACAGTGAAATTTAACTTCCAAAAAAAAACAATTTTCCCGCCCTATGACGTCATTTTAGCGGGCGGCAAAATGTATACTATTACGTTACATTATATACAATGTCTACGAAAATTTAACTCATTAACGCCCGATCCAATCTTCACCATAAAGGTGCGTGAAGTTCCATAGAATGAGCAGTAAAAAATTGTCAATATTGGTTTGTTAAAAAAATGTGGTTTTCAAAAGTGGTTCATATCATTCTCGAAGGAGTATTAAATAATACTTTGTCTCTTGATAAAACAGGGACATTTTATTTCGATTTACTATTAAAAAAATATATTTTTCAGACAAATGCAAAGTAATATTCTATATAATATCAGTGTTTTGAACGTATTGTGCGACATTTGGCTTCATAAACGAGAGTTTAATTCGCTTTGAATTTGAACTTAAGAAACCCTTAAATGAACATATCAATGGTACTTTGAAAGTTTAATTTAATAATCGCACTTTTGATTCAATTGCTGATTTTGGTCGCGCTTCAAAGTACCGCCCTCACAAAAGTTTCACATAGTGCACTTGGGCGAACAGCTTATAAAGAACTGACGGATAATAAAGTTAGACGAGGATTTAATTAATCTATTTATCCTTGCAATTCGATTTATGCAGGCTTTCAGTTATTTAAGCTTCAATATATCCACACTTTGAACTTTCGAGTAACTCATGTGCATATAATAAATCTGTCGACGTCGGAATGAGCAAAATGACGGTTAACGATTAATTAGGTACTTCCTTTAAAAATTAACGTTCATTCGAACGGAATAGTTTATTATTCACATTTGATTTTTTACTCGTATTTAAATCAGGATAATAATAATTATAATATATGCGCCTTAATGCTCATTTTCTATTCCGTTTGGTAATGTATAAGTTTATTATTCGGATGTTCGTTGATTTGAACAGAAAATAATCCTTAATTTCTTAATTAATTCTTACAAAATTGTCATGCAAACAGGTCTCAATAACTTTTTTAGCTTTCCATATGCCATCTTAAAATCAAAGTTATTATTATTGATATGTCGTCAACTGTATGCACTGTTTATACGGATATCTGACCATGCGGATATCTTCCAAAGACAAACAAAAATTCGAATTCACGCTGAAATCTTAATGAAAATTATTTAGAATTAGTATAGATAATCAACATAGTTCTACTCCTGAATAATTAGAATATTCTCAAACGTGCGTCTAGTTCATCATCCCTTAAATTGAAGGACGTAATGTCACATAAATTTTATTAACACTCCGGGAGTAGAACTCGATTTTGCGCCCTGCCGTGAAATCTTCGGACGTAAGCTATCGAGCCCCGCGTCAGTTGTATTAAAAAATATCGTATACAACACGAGCGAATTATCGATCTCCGACGAGTGTGAGTGTGAGAAACTTTGCACTAGTCGGGGAAAGCTAATTACGCATTTGTTACATAATATGCTATTAAAAACTTTAGTAGAGCATTCGACTGGAATTCAAAAGGCCCCAGGATCGGACCCTGGTGTCTACCAAACATTTTTCCAAGTTCCCCGTTGTTCTTTCTGAAATTTTCACATATATTCTTCATATTTTTCATATATTTCATACCATAAATTAGCATTTTTAACATTTTTATTTATGTTTTTCAAAAAGGCCTGGAATCGAAAGGATTTCATCAGGGGGCACTTGAAAACATTTCAACCATCTTGAAATATTCAAAACAATGCAAGTACCATCTATTGCAGGTCATAAGCCTCCCAAATTTGATTCATTTAACGATTTTTAAAAACATTCACGATATTTTGCTACTGTTTGCAATCACGGTTTTCCAATTTGATGTACGTGAAACTATATGATTTGTATTTCTAACGAAATTCCGAAAATCACGCACACACGTAACAATCACGGTATCAGCTCAATTTATTTAACAATGGGTGTGGTTGCTTTTTTGGTCTTGGAAGACTGCGTTGTGGTCATTATCTTGCTGAAATAAGGCGGGAATAAAAAGAGCAGGGGAAAAGAAACGGGGATTAAAGACGAAGTGCGCCCAAAGATATACCGCAGATAGAGAGGAGAATCCATTCCAGGAGAACAATCGGGATGAGAAGCGCCTTTGGCTCTCTCGTTGAATAAATATCGGGAATTGGATCCTGAATTACGACAATGGATCCATGTGGTAACATTAAATTCATTGGAGAATCGAGTCGAAAACGTGGTACAAGTAAAATACGACTTCGATCTTGTCACCTGCTCAATAAGGCGTTTTACATCCATGATGTTAGACTATTGCTTGAGCATCGAGCATCAATTGCTTGTAAACTACTACTTTTATATATTTTGCCTTCTTTTTTCTCATTTTTTAAAGATAGGATACTCAGGTATAACAATTTCTCTCTAGAAAAAGAGCAGCACATGCGTTGAAAACCCCTTTAGACTACCATCTTTTAAATTGTGTAACATATGAATCAGGATAACGATTGGCTCGCATTAATAATTGAATTCTATTCGCTGATTGGATCTGAGACTGACAGAAGGTCCAGAATTACATTGCACGATAATACCAGACAGCGACAAGACACGGCAGATAACTTTCAAACATGGGACGAAAGCGAACGTCTTTCAAAGTCATTAAAATAATATAGGAAACGTACGAGTGGATGCTCAAATCTACACAACCCCTTCATTTACTTCTTGAACGTACCCAATACTTTTAACAATTGCTATTTGAATATTTTACGTTTATAGTGGCTATAACATTTATAGCTAAGAGAAATGCAAGTCTTAAACGATTGAATGTGTAAAACCGTTTGCAGAACAAAATTTGTTCAATACATAAAAATGGTACCACATTCAATTTATAAAAAGTCGGATCAATGTCATTAGAGAAAAATTGTTGGTCAAATAAATTAATATTTTCAAACGAAGGGCGGAAAGTTCTCATTTTCCGCACGGGGAATGTACGAAAAATGATCGATTGGGAACTTACTACATCATGCCCAGGATCATTATTAAGACATAGAATATAATATTTAAACAATAATAATCGCTAATGATCTTTAGGACAGTCGGGCATTTCTTTACTATAATAATAACAATAATTGATCAAAATATTATAAAGCACATCATAAATATGACAAGTGTGCAGTTTATTTTAGTGGAAATTTATTATGTGTTACCGTATTTATTACTCAATATAATATAAGAATCCCTTAAAACAGAAACACTGCAACTGTATACTAGTTATAAAAATTCTCTTGTGTTAAATAAAAGATTTAAATATATAGCACAAGAGTGATTTTTATTGGTCTATATTTACGTTACTATCAACTCTTTTCGAAAACCATGCACTTTGAAAGTATTTTAAATCCAGTAAACAAGCATTATTCCTTTAGCGATTTACAGGTATATCCAGTTTCCACGTTAGATATTGGAAATACATTTTCGGCTTTATCCACTTCTTGTCGTAAACCTCGGTGCTAAACGATCCGGGTCATCCTCTAACATGACCGAAAAGCCAGGAGATATGCAAAAGAGCTTTGGCTACCGAATAAAACAGAAGTAGATGTATTTAGGAGAACATGGACTTTAACAAATAAATTTTATTTACGGAATTATTGAAAACGGGACTGAATGTTTCGTTAAAATGATTTTTGAGAAATTAATTCAACAAATATATTCAAATTAAATGAAACTACGGCAGATGCGGCAAATAACCTTAGAGCATAGTTTTTCTAACTAAAATATGAAGTCATTCACTGATTCTCAATGAATAGTCCCTGAGTGCCACAATGAAAAAGGCTCCACTGATTAATCAGTGAAATTCCACAGTTTCACTCAGTGACATTGATTCACTGATTTAATCAGTGAGATTGATTTACATAAAACAAAGGAATTGATTCACTGAGCGTATCAGTGACTGCGGCTCTTTTTTCTTCCACGACAATCTAGGCCATACTGAAAACATTCTTCACCCACACCACCTATTAATAAAATCAGAACTAAGGAAAGATTAATATGATCCTCCCACCCATAAAACAGGAAACACGAACAAACCGAGTTTAGTCCGTCACAATCTTTTATTATTAAAAACACCATGTATCGATATAAAATATTTCGTTATAAATTATGTAAATTATACATAAATTATTTATAAATTATAAAATGACTGTGTTACCACATATGCGATATCCAATATCGTATTTTGAATTTTGAAGAATTTTTTGAACGATTATCAAAGCCGCCGGAATTTGGTCTTTGACAGCTTTTATAATTCAGTAACTTCCACAAATTCCATAGCAGATTGACATGCGGTGCGATTTGAACTTTGCTCTTAGCTTCGCTGCGAAAACAGGAATGCCGGAGGTCGTTAATTATCGGAAAATTGAGATTTTCATTGTCACGGTATGCAAGATCCTACTATATTCCCCCAGTTTCCATATATGTGCCAGAATTCGATATATAATTCAATTTGCATAGTTGATTTATTGTAGTACTATTTCACATTAGTCCACTAACAATCAAATTGATAAATTTAGTACACTTTTACTCCGATAGTAAGCATAAATACAGAAATGGGGTGTGCTGAGATCCATTGCTGGAACTCATACAAATGTGTTATCAAATCGTTGGTAAAGATTTATATAAGATAAAACGTTAAATTGAATAATTTAAATAATGTTCAACTTTCCGAAATTGCAGACAAAAAAATAGTTAATGGAATCATTTTATAATAGTATAACGCTTTTATACAAAAAGTAGGTAAATTAACTATCTCAATAGTAAATGAAACAATAAAATTGATAAATATCAACATTTTATGATGATATTTAATTATATTATATAATTTACTATATGCATGATAGTTGTTATTTCTACTATTTACACACGTTAACATCTTTTCTACCATTGATGAATGAAATTTTAACTAATATAAAAAATGAATCCTAGCCTTAACCTTATTCATGATACGCCGCGATATTAATATTGTAATGAACGTTTATACGTTGTTATTATTATACTATATACGTTTAGTATTTTAAATATATAATCACTTCGTATAAAATATAAATGTATTCCTTCTCCAAAACGGCATACATTTATCTTTAGAACTAGTTTCATTATAAACACCGAGGAAAAGTTTCAGAGCATGTTAAATAATAACATTTCTCTCAGTGAAGGTACTAATTTTCTGAAATGATTATTTCAAAATAGTTGAGTCTATGTGTCTATTATGATAAGTTGTATTTTGAATCATGAAACAACAGTTAAACTTTACTATTTCAGAATAGTTATTTGAACTATTATCATGCCTAGTCCTCATTTCACACTATGATTCATAGTAAAAAAATTGTCATTTTAACTACTTTTTCTTCTGAGTGTACCGAGCAATTAGCCGTAAGTTCTTAATTTAATTAATTTAGCATATTATTTAAATTTTCTTATGACATGAATATAATAAAGCTAATATAAAATATTAGATGTCTGAAACTTTTGTAAAAGGTCTTACTATTAATAGTTTAATTTCTTAGGATATGCAACAGGTGAATTTTTTGTATATTTCATTTTTTCATTAAAATTCTCTATTTTTGATTATAGTCAAACTAAACATCTGTTATAGAGAATTTTCAAATATCATCCGTCAGATTTAGTTTGTGTTGTCCCCGAAATAATCTGCACTCATGTTACATTGTAACCTATAGTTTTGTTAAGCATAGCCACATTACACTGTAGTAGCGTTAAATAAATTTGTCCATTTTTAAAATGATCACTTTGTAACAATTGTTAATGTACACAGAGCGAAAAAAATTGTTAATGGAACCACGAAAAAATAGTAAAATCGAATTTAACCTGTTAAGTAGTAGAATTAACTATATGTAAGTTTAGAGTCGATATTTGAGGTTATGTACGAACCATTTAACCATCGGAAAATAGTAAATGGAACAATTTTATTGTACCGTTTACCATGGAAGTAGTTAATGCAAGAACTTTTCTTATTTACGCGTTTTACTATTACAAAAAGGTTCCTTTAACTATTTATTTTCTCTGTGTGTAAGACGCACATAAGCCGAGTATCACGATGAGGGTAATTTTTTAACTATCTCTTTAGGATACATCTTTCTCATTTCGTATTTTCAGGATTAACCTTATCTTGGTCATCGGTTCTTTCAGTTACTCTTATCAATTCATTTTAGTTATCATTCCTTATACCATAACACCTTCAATACCATTTGTTCTTTAAAGTTACCTATTTTAAAACTCCTCCCGAAAATCATCCTGACGCTAATATATAATTGAAAAAGTATCTCTAGCTATAAACTGTAAAATATTAACATTTAGAATAGTAAAAGCATTGACATTGAAAGTACTTGCATTAAAGTAGTACAAATGAAAGTCAAATCGACTGATTGCGGCATTTAAAGAAGGTACTTAGTAAAACATCAACAAACTTTTTTTCTATGCAACCGTCAATTATTTATCATCTTCTTAGTGGAAAAAACACGCGAAAATTAGTTTTTTAACTCGCATTCATTACAGTTTTATTGAGTTAATGTCATCCAAATGACTAGAAGTCGAAATATGTAATTATTGGGGATAACATCTAATACAATATTAGGTGTTTTAGTATGTACCAGTCATAGAACCCGAGATGTTGAACCAGGAACATACGTAACCGGTTTTTGAGAAAATAAAATTTTTTTACATTTTCATTGAAAAAAAGAAAACCTTCAATATATTTCAATTTCACATGGCGGCAGGTGTTCCCTTTGTAAATGGAATGAAAATGAAACTCGGTTTATATATGTGCCATGTGTATGAACTTTTCTGTGACGCCCTAAACGTTGCATTATGCTGCGTCCACTCGAACTGAAAATCGTGTTTTTTTTTTAAATCACACTTAACCGGTTCGTTAAAGTCTTTCTTACTCTCCTCCAACTTTTTAAAAATGTATTTTCTTGAGTATTCAACGAGGTGTCTGATCGGTTTATTAAGAGACAAAAATAAATATCAATTAAAAAATGTTATTGTTGTATCTTTGCTTTATACGATCATGAGGTCGCTTATACACTTATGGACACGCGTAGATCTTTAGTGATACTTGTATTCACATCAAGAACATCTCAAAACCCGAGATTCAAAAGCTCGTTTATTGATTAAAAAAACATTTATTGCCTGATTTGTATTTTTGAACATAAATGAAAAATGCTAAAAAACATATTTTGGATATTCTTTCACAATGGCAGCTTAAATATGCCTCACTGATAATGTGATCATCTGCTGAATCAGGAAGCAAAACTACATGAAAATAGTCTAACAGATACTTTTTTCAGTCTCTGTAGAATTTTCTAGAATTGTAATAGTATAAAATTGGTTGATGAGAAAAAAAAAATTGTTAAGTTCGAATATTCAAAGTACGGAGGAATTCCTCGTATAAAAGCTGCCAAATGATCAGTGTTTCCAGTTGAAGCCAGAGTTTACAAAACTTTTCTTGAGAAATCCTGAAAGTGCCGGCATAATTTTACTGCTTTAATTGACTTTATGCAATGTTTTGCAAACAAAAATGAAAAAAACCATTCCAAATGTATGTAAAAAAATGAAAAGTCAAAACAGTAAACAAAATATGTGCAACATTGAAAAAAAGAGAAATACGTAGAGAGCATCAATATTCGATAGTCAATCATTCATATTCCGATGCTTCAAGAAATACTTAGTCTTCTAGATCTTTTTTTAATGTATTCGCAAGAGAAAAACAAGTAGACTTTTACTCAGAACAGTGTTTCCTGAGAAATAAACTGCTACCACCACGTGGTAATAAACGTTGAATGTTTCTTTGAACGGTTACTCTAAGCAAATTATTGTAACCATTATAATATATTACAAAACACCATTTACTGATTTTCTAATATATACAATAACTTCAATCGCTATGCGATATATCTAAACATCAAAATCCACTGTATTAATATAATGTATTCAGCATTTTTACTTATATTGTCACAGAACGTTTACTGTTTCTTAGTATGGCATTTATAATTTCGAACTTTACGCAAATCGTTGTGCTGGAAGAGAGACATATTTATTAGGTCAAATTTAAGCGCCGGTTGCATTCTAAAAAAGTGTTTAAAAATCAAACCTCCAAGAGCATACTAATTTTTAAATCCGATCTTTCGTTTAATTTTAGATTCAAACAAAAGGTTAAGAGGCGCTGGAAAAAAATGATATATAAACAAATTAATTTTTAAATAATTTATTAAGAAATGCTCAGGTTACTCACCGGAAAACAGAAGAAATCCGGCAAGAAACAAGAGCAAACACTCGAAATTTATTTTGTTGCACATGACGCACGAAAACTAGTGACGGACCGAAGATACCCGTGGCGTATCGCGCGGCCACTCGCGTGGCTCTGACTTTACATCTTGGTTGCATCCCGAAATATCCCAACAGGATCAAACGCACGGCGCCTGCTCATTGAGGACCAAAGATACTTGGCTGTGTTCAAGTGTTAACGGCGTTTCAGTGTGTTCAGATTCCTGTACCCGAATGGAATCGACGTGCAAATAGTGGTGGCGCTAACGGTCAAACGTATATGATCGATAGTACAGTACTCTGCCTCAGTTGGACGAAATTATGTTATAAAATCGATCGATCCTACAACATTACTGGTACGGGAGAAAACCCATTTACCTACAGCCGCTTAATGAAAGAATTTTACAAAGTGACATTGTTCAGTTAATTTTTTGTTACATTTGTTTTCCATCACCTTAAAATATCCCTTGATGAAATACAAGAGTTTCAGAAAATAACTGCCCAAAATCACTCAATAAAGGTTATTGCACCAGGCTAAGAAATATGGTACTACGACATTTGGACATGGCCCAAAATATCCGGCGCAAAAAAACATGGCCCAAAATATCCGAAAACAAAAATATCCAGCGACAAAATATCTGGGGAGGAAATATCCGGAAACAAAAATATCCGAGGCCAAAATATCCGAAAACAAAAATATCCTTAGACAAAATATGCAGAAACAAAAATAAGAAAAATAAATCGCGAAGAAAAAAACAGTCCTGGAAAAAAAGTTCAAATATAGTATATGTAAATTAAACTCTAATACCATGTAATTGTAAATTGACAAAATACAATGTAACACGGCGTAAACATAGCAATAATGCACGTGATATGTCGATCTCCTCCATTAATGAATCAGTTACGAAGTGAAATATCAATTGAAGACATTTATATAACATTAAATAAAAATGGTGTTAAAATATATTCAAAGTCAAAACATACAAAAATGTTAATTCATCAAGACCCTACTTATATACCCACACCCACATTCAAATAAACTCATGCAATGTCTTAGTGCACACAACAAATACTTATCGTACAGGTATAAGATTATATAAAATATTCTGAAAAAAATTGGTTTGGACGTAAAATTGGACGAGGTTGTAAAAATCCCCGATTTGCTATTGCAGTGTGGAACTGTCATGAAACAACTTGACATGGCCTGCCGCGTACAAACAACGCTGTCGAAGGTTGACACCAAAGCTTCAATCGTCGTATAAAAGTAAGCCAATGGGACGATTCATAATATCATTAAAAACGGAACAAAACATTATCGAAAACATCATCGCTAACATCGCGACCCATCGTGTTGTCACTGAGCGCCGTCGTCGTACATATGTTGTCATCGACACATGTCGTGACAGCAAGGAGTATATTCGACTTCACAGAAGCCGCCTTCTTGCGGTAATGCATAAATATTCTCAGTTGTAAAAAAAGCGCTGTGTTTATAAACGCTGATGAGCGCTGTATGTATAAACACAGTGCTCACTGCCCCTGATGAGGACTTGAAAAAAGTCGAAACGTTGGATTTGTAACTGTCCGTTATAGGACACAATTTTAGAAGTATAACGGCCATATTGAAATAAATGTTCATTATTGACAAGAATTATTTACATATATTACCTGTAAAAATATGGTGGATTTATATTTAATTTGTTCACAATGCATTCCGTTACATATTCAAGGACTAGATTTGCAAGAACCGGAGAAAGAGTAGAGGGGAATCCTCTTCGCTCAGTTCTCAGTTGTTACTTGTTATTAACCTGGGACGATCACACTTCAAAATAGTAGCACGACGGTCATGCTGGGTTCTTTGGACCCGCAGAATAAACTTTCGGACTGTGCTTGACAAAAATTTTAACTGGAGTTAGTTTAAGGTTTGTTTTACGCAATTCAATTCGTATTGTATGTTTATTTATTTTTAAATGCTAAAAATCGCTGGTTAAAAAAATTGTCTCAAATTTTACCATTTTTTACAGAAAAAACCATAAAAAATGTAATTTTGTTGTAAAAAAAATTCTGCGGCGTTTTACTCTCAAAGTACAATTGAAGAAAAAAAATGTTGTCCCGAACCTTTGAAAAAGTATTTGTATTCGTAAATTCGAAGTTCGATAAATCTCATAAAATCTATGAGGTAATTTGGAATAAGTAGTGACTGTAAACGGTATTTCACGTGGAAAGGTTCATTTATTTGATAATTGCATGAGAGATTGAGGAAATACATAACAAAAATGAGAAAATTGATCTTCCTAGTGCAATCCGTGCACACGGAGGCTTCATCTTTGTTTCGTTGGCGATTTTTGTCTATGCGTGATCCGTTCACGGTTCAACTCTGCCCTTCCCTAAAATTTCCACGATGTTCACGCAAATATGTTTATAAATTGATACTATGAAAATAACGATTTTCGAGGTGCAGACGGACGAAATGCATCGTCAGCTGATCTATGTAGCATTTAGCAGAGGTTTTATTCGAATTCCCGATGTTTGTCTGGTTGCATTTGAATAAAATCCGGGAATTTACTCCCGTTTGGTCCAACACCCCTAAACTCGCATTGGCCATATATTACTCTTCCTGAACCATTCATATTCACTGTCAGTATGTGAATAGCACAGCCAGCCACAGTAGTTTGTGCCACCTTGTGTATTATTGTAATGCAAGACGATCGCCGATTTCTGATTTTCAAGTGCTGTTGAACGGATGCAATTGGATACAGCCGACAGTACTTTATTCTTCTTTAGTGTGTATAAGATTAGTGTCATATCGGCGGTATAATTTGATTCCCGACGAATTCTGGAAGATAATTGCATTTCAGTCGCAATCTCCCGTTTATTTTTCCTTATAGATCCGGTTATTTGTAATTGGTACGGATCTGTTCTCATGCGTGTTCACTTTGATTTATTTTGCGCTACACTAATACTTTGACTTCCACACAAAATTTGGCACTACAAAACCATATGTTATTTTAATTTGTTTGTTGCGCTTTGAGTGTAATCGGTCACGCTGGGTCTTGTGGACCCACCCAAAACTTACCTTCGCGCGAGTGGTCGTTTATACAAACACTAACACACTGCCAGCCTTCGAAAACTGATGAGGCTTGTTCAGGTATGCTCGAACAACAACAAATAACAACTCAAATACCGTTTAGAGCAGTAGTTACGGAGATATCTAAATGTACATTATGCCATGCACGGAAACAAATTTCCCAAATTCCGTCGTCATACAGTCCCGCGCGAACGTAACCCGTATCGAATACGGCTGTGATAAGTTCGTCAACACCGCAGGAAAAGCGGGAACCCGACCGGCACATTGGCGCTATCGAGTCCATGCAGTTTTTGCGGTTAACGAATGATTAAGCCGATGATTAAAAGCGTTATTCTCTGCATTCAATACTTTCTAATACTTTTACAACGATTAAGAAATTTGAAATTTTCAATACTTCTGAATGCTTTTTCGTTTGCTGAGATATTATTCTATTATAATTACATTCTATTTTTCGAAAAATTGACATTTTTAATCACTTTCAATCATTTTTTGTTTATTGGGCCCATAAAAAATGATTAAGAGTTATTGGTAAATAAGAAAAAGGACTTGGAAATTATAAAGAACGATTCATTTTTGTTGACGATAGAAATTTCTTAGGGTATTCGGCGATATGTATATATAAAAATTAAACGCTATTTCGTGTCATATATACGTGTTATATACAAACTGCGCGAAGTGTGTAAACAGAAATTGCGGAGGTTATGTTTGCAATTACTGATAAAGTAAGACCTGCAGGAACTGCGGGTCGGGTAACACTGATAGAGCGGAAGATGGCGTTGCTAGTTGAATCAAACAGTAACTGCTTTCAATTCTTTTAGAAACAGCTGAACTTCTGTTTCCGTGTGGGTCCAAAGGACCCATAGAAATATTTCGTACCGAAAGGTATCAGTAACGCTCCTTACGAACCTTATAAACTCATTTCTATAATGAGAACAAAACAGTGTCACAATAAGCCCTACGACAATAAAGTCAACTAGTATTGTGGAGTGTTACCGGACTATGACTGGAATCCAGCCGGTTTGCACTACTTGCATTCAGGGTTTGTTCTGTTTATATTCGGGATTTCTCAGGACCCCGACCGAGCTCAATCGGTTGTAATTAGGATAATCCGATCCGGGTTATTAAATAAAATTGAGAAAAATTATATAAAAATATATCAAAATTTTAAGTTTTATAATTTTATTGAGATATTTACACGCACTATTAAAAAGTCAATACATTAACTGCACATAAAAAGAAGTTTACGAATCAAGTTTATTATACGTATATTTTCCTCTCATGTGGAAAGGAAGAGGAACAACGCCTGGACACGGGAGCTGTCCAGGTATAATACACATACAATTTTTATCACATCCCATTCCAAAGTCTGCTGGATTATCCTTCTTTTCTCTCATGACAGCTTCTTTTGCTAAAATTTCGTCAGACTTTCCAATCACTTTTCTTAAATGTTCCATAATTTCATCTTTGCTTTTACTGTCGACGTCGATTAACATTCGTTTCCCATTTTCTAAAAAAATTAATAACATGCACATAAAATTAAATGAGATTGATGAAATTAAAATTGAATGCTCAAGTAGAAAAAAATATAGGGGAACATAATCAAAGTGGATCCACCGCGTGTTATATAGGAACGCCAGCGCCTCCAATCGACAAATGTGATAAAGCTTTTCTTAGTGAGATCTCTTTGTAACAGCATCTGGGTGATTCTCTGCAAACTGTTACTTCTGACCCGAGATTTTGGCGAATGATTAAAACAACCAATTTGACTATTATGGGGATTTTTATATTCCTTATACTCAACAGAAAATGTGCCGAACGTAGCGCTACTAGAAATTAAATACTTAGAAAGTTATGTTAATAAAATGAAAAACTGTATGCCACGGTACTAACATATTAGCGAAAAATATAACATTATTGTGTGTATTCTTGCTATAATTTTCATAATGACTGGGAAAAGTAGTTAAATAATGATTTTTCGGAATATATATGGGTCTTTCACGCCAACCGGCCCAGAGCTCTACCCAAACTTCTGAGCAACTAAAATAAACAAATAATAGGTCAAAATACTCGTAAACTAATATCCTTTCACTTGCAAAGTGGCGAAATTCAAAATTCAAAATGGCGTCATTACTCTGTCACCTAAAAGACACTAAATTCCAAAATAAGCAAAAGTATTTAGCAATTACTTTTAAAAAGTGGTGCAAAAATGATGAGTCATGACATATTTTATTGTTTTTGGAGTCGCTGATTACGAATCTAAAGTTAGATTTTCAAAATTCAAAATGGCGGATCCAATATGGCGGACGAATTTTTTAGAAATGTATTGAATTCGCTTGAAACTTGTGACTCGGGGGTTTTCGAGCTCGCCAGAGTAATGACGCCATTTTGAGTTTTGAATTTCGCCACTTCGAAAGTGAAAGGGTATTAGTTTACGAGTATTTTGACCCATTATTTGTTTATTTTAGTTGCTTAGAATTTTGGGTAGAGCTCTGGGCCGGTTGACGTGAAACGTCCTATATGGACATACCTAATTATTTAGTTTTTAATACATGTAATCATGTGGCTTAAATAACCAATTTTATTTAAAGTTAATTATAAAAAATGTATAAATTTACTTACTAAGTAACTCGGCGGTGACGTTGTACTATTTCTGATAAGTCCAAAATCAATATTAGTCAATTAAACGATTATTATAAATATTTGCCACGATACTGACATGTTTGAATCGATATTGTTAAGTGATATTTATATCTAAAAATTTGTCCGTTAAAACTTAACATTGGGTTAACAGCTACTTTATAAATACGCATCGTCTCATTTTTTAAAATAATTTCTAGTTGAAAAACGTATACCACGGTACTGACGCATTTTTGGTCCTCGCCAATTTTTTATTACTTCATTGCCCAATTAAAAATTTACAGAATACAAAATTGCGTGTTTGTAACAATGAAAATATTTAACTACACATATTTAATGATATTTCACTCCGTAGAAGTCAGTAACCCCATTTTTTATATAAATAGTTTAAAAGTGCCGCAATGAAAATTTAACCAAAAACTCGGGGACAAAGTTTGATTAAGATTTACTATTATAAAATTACTTTTATTTATTGAAACGCTAGCGTTTATTTGTAGCTATTTGTATGTACTATAAGTACACGCATTGACTAATTCATTATGTCATAAAATATATTCAGTTGAAAATCGGACATTTGAAAAACCTAAAAGGGAACATGCCACGGTACTGACATTTCGACCGATTTACCTGCCCCCAGATTAATAGTATTAAAAATTAATCGCATATAACATTCTGAACTGTTAAAACAATAACTTTCTTAATGCCTACATTCAATAGTTAGGGATTATTCGTCATTATACAGTTAAAATCACGGGGGAACATGAAAAGTAATAGTTTGCAGAGAATTGCCCATCTACTTGGAGTATTTAAAGGTGCGTTTATTATGAACGTAATCTCTTAAAATCGAAGAAATATATTAAAACAAAAGTAAAAAAGTGGACCGACGCGTCGTTCAGTGTATTCCACCAAATAATTTAATTCAAATAATTCTAACATATTTTCTGCATGTTAAGTTTGAGAAAGAATTAAGCATTCTAAAATTCCAATAATAGTCATTACTTACCATAAAAGCACCAAATAAAAGGAGATGGTGTTCTATTTTTTATAGTTATTATTTGGAGATCTGGATTTTTGTATTGCAGTTGGGGCATATGCCAAAACAAAAATTCTCTGCAAATAAATAAGAATCAATTAATATAATTTTAAACATATGGGAAATATAAATATAATAATATTAATAAATATAATAATGGAATATTATTAGTATTATTCGACTGTAATTGTTGCAAAAAGTACACATTTTTAGATGTTTTTTAACAATCCCTAATCCAATGTTACAGCAATAGAAACCTGGTAAAAATGAAGCGTTACATTTAAGCGTTACATAAGAGTCCAGGAGGCGTTTCAACTGCATTAATGACGCTCATTGTACGCTCCAAGTAAGCTTAAGTAACGCTTGACATGAAGCCTGAATTTGGACTTACTGTTACACTTATTTCACGCCTCCTGGACTTTGTTTTAAGGGGTGCTAAAGCGTGCAATAAGCGTATTTAAAGCGAATTGCTATTTATCGCGCGAGAAAGCGTTCAGTAACTCTTGCGCTCCCAATAAGCAACAAGACATTTTTAAATATTCAAAAAGAATACTTCTTGAACGCTTTTATTAAAGAAGAATCCTAGAAGAATTTTTCGCGGATGATTAAAAATATAACGAATGTCCGCTATAGTTATTAAATTAAGAGTTAAATAAGTATTCTTTTTTAAAACAAATTTAATACAAATTTTTCAATGTTCAACCATTTAATTTTTTTAAATTTAAGAATCTCAAAATTACAAAATTTTTAAAATTGAAGCTATTTTATATATTTTTTAAATTTTCAACATTTTCATTAATCATAATGTATTTATATTTGAACTTTTGAATGCATTTCATATTACTGGGAACTTACTTACTAATACTTTGATACACTTTAATTTACAATTAACATACATGAATTTTGTTAGAAAATCATTTTTATTTGTTACTTCTTATATACTATAAATATATAATGAGCATGAGGACATTCGAGAAGTCATAAAGTAATCTTTTTTCAAAATCTGTGTTTATTGGGCTTCTTCTTGTAAACTTTCGAATGTGAATATATTTGAATGAACCTTGAAATATTTAACGTTTATTAAACGCTTTATAAACTCTTGCTGAACGCTCGAAAAAACGTTTATGCAACGTTTCGTACACTCTTCTAACCGGTTCGGACGCTTTCGCGGTAAACTCTTAAGTAGTCCAAAGTAGCTTTTTAAGAACCCTTATGTCACGCTTTTTGAAGCATATTTAACGCTTCTTTAACTCTTTTGAAACTTTTAACGTCACACTTCAGTAACGCTCTAGTAACACTCCCATTTTTAGCAGGGAAACCATTTTAAATCCTTCAGTATATCTAGTTACAAAAGCTATTTCACGGTATATAGATATAACCTAGAGGTTAATCTAATATATCTATAATATATTTTGAATAATAAATATCGGAGGGAAATACTTATATCATATAAAGACATGTTTGATGACGTGCAAGACTTGTGTAAGTCTCATTTTTACTGCAATACTCCCTACAAATATTAGCCTAATCCGTTTGATCTATCCTTTTGTACCCCCCCCCCCCCCCAATATTAGCCGAACAAGCGGACGAAAGTTTCCAGTCCGCACATATTATAGAAGAACGCAATTGTATTTTTCGGGACATGGAAGGTTTTGTTTTGCACTAACTACCTGTAATTTTGTATTTCAGAGTGCTCTAAAACCAATTACTAATATGAGAGTGTAAATAAAACTGTAAATATCGAATCGAAATAAGGAGAGAAATATACAGACATTTAATCTATTTTTATCCATAATGAGGTTTTTTATCCTGTTTTCGATCCGTTTCTATCGGGTTGTGTCCGGTTATATCCACTTTTTTAAGCAGGGATAATTCAGTTTCGCAATGCGAGGTTAACCTTTATTGACCCAATTTGCCGTTTTTATCCGTCAACTTTAAGCTCGGACAACTTTGTTATTTATGCTTAAAAAAAATCGGAACCTTTGTAGGCGGGTATTTTCGAGGGTGCTCTTTCAGAATCCGGATCGATAATTTAAAAAAAAACACCCCTTCCTACTCTAATTTTCAATTTAAAAAACAAACTAATGGGTAGACATTATTTTATAAATTTATCATAGGCATTGTCTTTTGTTATGTAAGAGTATAAAAGCTGCTCTTATTTATTTCTAGAACTTAATTTATTTACATTTTTTTCGTATCGAAAATACTATTTTTGAAAAACTGCCGATTTTCACCCCTTTGGGGTATTTTATGGGGTGGTAACGAAATGTAACCTTACATAACAAAAGAAAATATGTTTTCTACTATCTGTGATATGTTTTCCCTCATTTTTACCTGTTTTCAAAAGACGAAACAATTTTTTTTCAGAAAAATCCGTAAAACAGCGATTTTTTGTAAATATGTTATTTTAGGGGTGGTCACACAACCCCTTCATGATGAAAAATGAATTTTTTATGTGCATAACTTTATTATTTCGACATTTTGAGCCGGAGTTTTTGTGATTTCAGCTATCGCCAAGACCTCTTTCGCACCGGAAATACGATTCAAACAAAAAAAAAAAAACCTGAAAAAATCGTGTTTTTTTTTTTTAATTGAAAATTAGGGTGGGAAGGGGTGGTTTTTTTTGAAAATTTTCGATCCGGATTCTGAAAGAGTACCCTCGAAATTAATTACCGGCCTACAAAGGTTCCCATTTTTTTTAAGCATAAATAACAAAGTAGTCCGAGCTTAAAGTTGACGGAAAAAAACGGACAAATTTGGTCAATAAGGGTTAAGGGAGGCCCAAGGTTTGAAATTTATTCATCGACGAAAGCTTATTTTTATTCGTCATCTGTCAGAGTAAAATACTTATATCATATAAAACTAAGCTTACGTCATCATACATGTCTTTATATGATATAAGTACTTCACTCCGCAGCTAAGGTTATATCTTGAGGGAGGATCTACACTGAGAAAAGTGTATTTTATCAGTTACTATCCGTTGGCTTTTAAAAAGTGTATTATAGCCATTAAAAGAAATATTATAACTAGTAAAATCCTCCGTCGTTCAGAATTTGTTTTTGACAGGTTATACGAAACTGTATTAAACTCTCCTATTTTAAAAGAATGTTTTATTATGACTAAAAGAAGTCATTTTTAATATTTTAATTTGCTAGATAAATTTCCATAAACAAAAATTGCTTTTAGTTAAAGAGAAAAGGCTAAAATAAACTGACATATCGGTTAGAATAATATAAAATCTTTGTCTTTTAACAGGTAGTAGAAACATTTCAATCCCTATGCGTAAAATACTATATTTTACGGGGCATAAGAATTCTAATACTGGGTAAAAAACACTTTTCTCGGTGTAGAATAAAAAAGTGCACATATTTAGTTTGTTCATTAAAAGTTCTCATGTATCACTGAAAGCATAATGCGGATCATTTTTTTACGTTTTTGAGTCCAAAAAATGGAGACCAATTAATATCTGTGAACTCCAATTAATATGGAGCTGAACACCATCAAAATCACTTTTGAAATTTCATGTTTTATAAACATTTTCGTCTTGATGAGGGAACTGTGCTTGGTTTGAAACAGAGTGGACAACAAATAAATAATAGTTAATGAACCGTCTCCATAAAAGAAAAGTACTTTTCTAAAATCAATTGAGTTTTTCACTCGCCAATTAACAAGTTTATCAAATACAAGTACATTTCAATTTTGTTATATTCCTTTACATGAATAGTCCTGCTTCAGTATACATCTAGTGTAATGAATTACAAGATAACATTCAATTGCTTGCATTCAATTAATTTTAAATTCAACCCCAATTTTAAAATTTAAATAATACCCCAATTTTGTTGTCGATTCATTTGATTCTTACATTATAAAATATTGAAACATCAATTAATTATGATAACAAATTTTACTTTAACTCAAAAAATGTATTTCAACTCAAAGTGCTCAAGTGCAAAGAAAACTTTTCGATACTATTACATGGGGAGTCTCTTTTGTACATGTAGGCCAAAGCCAGTTTTCATAAAAGGACATTCCTTTTGGGCGATTAAGTGACCTTTTGGTCTGTCTCCGTTCTAGTTTTTAAGTTTTGCGATAGTTTTATGTACTGGGTTTCCTAGATCCTAAGTAATTTACATTTGTATTTATTTTATGCAAGCCTCAGTCTGTTTTTCTCGCTGTTTTTCTAATTATTTATTAATTTTTGTAAACATTCGGAACTCCTTCTCACTGGGTTTTGTATTCCCTATTTATGAAAATAAATTACTACTGCCACTACTACTCTACACGGAGAGTCAAATAATTTTTTATTCTTCATTGTAACAGAAATCAGAACAGATGGCATAGAGTCCAAATTTTGGAAAATCACTGTATAATTTTTATCATAAATTACTGTCCTTTTTTTATTTATTGTCACATATGAAACCTTACCCATTGGAAAAGTATGAAATATGAATTATTTATTTTGTTCTACATGGAGGGAAATTAAAAGCCACGGTTTCTTTACATTGCCAAGTTATCACTGCTTAGGCCCTTTTAGAGAATCACGGCTTGTCGATAAAGTAGGGTATACGGGGCTGTTCGGTGTAGATAGCTTTGGTTGTCCATTTGGTTTACAATTGTCAAGCAACAGCTGCTTGGCTCCCGAGTTTCTGGAGCTTACTACCGGTGTTTGAGAGAGCCAAGCAGCCACTGCCGAATTTTGGAACCATAGGTACTTTTAATTTCTCTCCGTGTAGGTCCCGATGTACTGATGTATCATTCTGGTAAATGTGAATTACTGCATTTTTACCAAGTTTCGATATGAGGTATTTCTGATTGTTATACTCAAAGTTTTAATTATTATATCAAATCGAGCATTATGTATCTACATGTAAATCATTGAACTCCAAATTTCTATTTGTATTTCTTTTTATTAAAATATCACTCACTATTCACGGAAGGAAAATTTGTAGAAAATCTGTATTGTGCTATTTAAAAAATTGTCTCAAACAAAGTTACATGTGAATAAATCGATTGTATAAAAATGTTTATTTGACAAATACAGATTTAAAATCTATATTTTATCAAATTGTACTTTTTTTAGAGCTAAAATGATTATTGTATTGCTAACATTAATATTCTGTATTATTTTTAATGCCCTAATCAAATAATTCCGAAATAATAGAGGACAATTAGATACAAATTATCAAGAAATATTAATTTGGACATTTTTTTGTTTCCATTAATTTTTTGGACTTTGTTTGTCACCGGACTTGTGGACCTTAATCTTAATTAATAGGCAGAAGTCTATATGTTTAGAAAAATTAATTTATCAACAGACTATTGAAAATAGATAGAATCCAAATAGAATTCAATCTTTCAATTGTCTGATGATAAATTAACTTTTGTAAATATATAAACTTCTGTCTATTAATTAAGGTTACAGTCCACAACAGGCACCAAATCCGGTGACAAACGAGGACCAACAAATAATTAATGGAACCGAAAAATGTCCAAATAAACATTTTTTGATTTATTTAAAATATTGACAGTTTGAAGTAACGGCAAATAACATCTTGCAATTTTAATTTAATACAAATTATTTTCTATTATTATTTATTTCAATTGAATAATATTTGTAAATAGTTTAAGAGAGTATAGTAATTTTGTCAGAAACTGAGAAATATGCGAGGTAGATGCAAAAGAACAAGACATAAATATATTTATTCATATTCAATATCAAGCAAAATGTTCGCATTCATCAATTATGAAAGGAAATATGATATTGAAGTAAGTGAGCCTTTTAATATATATTTACACTGTCGTTTGACAGTACCCTGTGTTCTATTTCCTTTCATTCACTCGACATCTACATACGATGTTATTAAAATCTAACCTTATTCCTGTGTGATGTTTTCCATGTGTATTGTAATTTACAAGAAATATTTGTATAGAATTTTTTAAAACCAATTTTCCTGCTTCTAAGTACTTTATAGTTCTTCTAATGGGTTCTCTTCCTATCATAAACGGCATCTTGAAATTTTGTAAACTCTAATACTTCTTTTCGTCTTATTCGGCTTTAACGCAAGAATTAAGGAGATGATACACAACAGTACAATAACTAATCAAAATATCTGTCCTAATTTAGGGGACAGAAGATAGCAATTAACATGTGAAGATAGAGAGGGCAGATATCAGATGTAATCAGATGTTTTGTGGTTATGGTACACCGGGCAACACCGGGCGGGTACACATCTGTGAATCATAGATACATAATCACATAGATCCTCAAGCCTCTATTTGTATCTGGACTGTTGTCTATGGTGACCTCTGGCGAGTTCGAGATTAAAATCATTTTGTTGCGTTCTCTTTTGCTTTCTTTCCCGGCTCGAGAGGCCAAATTCCCTAAAGCCCCGAGTCTGGTTCTGGGCGTGCATGCCGTAGGGATATTAATGTTGGTAATGTTTGTACTATCTGTATTACCTAGTATGACGTCACCTTAGATATCCCTATACGGCACGCAGATATACAATGCACAATAAAGGGAGTGTTCATCAGTTCATGATTGTTTTCGAATGTAATGTCATCGATTTAGACCACTTTAGAAAGAAACAAAATTTTCGAGAAAGGCCCTATTGTGCCATAGGGAATTTGTAGGGAATTTGTTGCTTATGCATGAAGATTTCGTTGCTAAGGTTGGCAATATATGATCCAATGTGCGTGCCGTAGGGATATTAATGTTGGTTATGTTTGTACTACATATCAGCATTACCTATGTAATATGATCCAGTGTTGGGTTGGTAGTTTACTGGAGGTAAACTACTCCAGTTTACTGCGTGTCGAATATAGCGTAGACTACATCCTCTGTTTTCTACACAAATGGAGGTAGTCTACATCAAACTTTTAAATTTATTTGGCGCAATTATATGTGTATTTTTGTTAGTTAAAAATCAAACTGAAGACTGAAAAAATCCAAAAAGATACAAGGTATCCGTAAAATATTAGTTACAAATGATGTAAATATTATCAAAACTACTTTAAAACTTCGCTAATGTCACCATTAAAGAGGTTATCTTGTTTTTGAAAAATGCTTTTGTGATTTTAGAAATTAATAAAATTTATTTCACAAATATTATAAATTATTTTTTACGACAGGAATATAAAATTAATTGGTTTATTACTTAAGGTAGTTAGACCCCAGAATATCATATGTTGACGAAAAATATTTAATAACGTTTCCAAGAATTTAATTTTTACTATTAACGATATTGTTGAAAAGTGAAAGCATTATTCTTCTTGAAAAAAAATTGAAATGAGCAAAAATAATTTGTTAAGCAACTTTTGTTATTTTTTCAAATGTTTTCTTCTCCGCTGTTAAGAATTTTTTAAAAATGAACGGATTTTACCGAATGACGGCTTACTTTTTCGAGAAAAAGATTCTCTATAGCTTTAACGTCGGTATTTTGAAATTTCCGAAGCCAACGATAAATTATCTCTATTTATTTTAAAAAAGAACTACTTTTAACGATTTTTTAGTAATTTTCGTGATAATAAAAGTAAAGTCGTAAAGTTAAAGAAAATCTTTTTTTCGAGAAAATAAGCCGTCATTCGTTAAAATCCGTTCATTTTTTAAAAATTCTTAACAGCGGAGAAAAAAATTTGAATCAATTACAAAACAAAAGTGACTTAACAAATTATTTTTGCACAATTCAATTTTTTTTTAGGAAGAATAATGCTACCACTTTTCAACAATATTATTAATAATGAAAATTAAATTCTTGGAAACGTTATTAAATAATTTTATTCAACATATGATATTGTGGGGTCTAACCACCTTAATCTTTTCTTTTAACCCTTAAAGCGCCCTGGGGGTACTGGGCGACCCCACACATAAATATTACATTTTTTCCCCTTCTAAAGCTGCACTTTTACAGCATTTTTTATCTTAAAGAGCTACATTTCAAGAAGCACAAGTTAAATTTTTAAGATAAAATATTGAAAATTGACTGAGTTACGATTTTTTGTGTGGAAAACGTCACTTTTGTATTTCATTTTTTATAACGAGCACCAATAAATTTTTTATCAAGATAACTTATCTACGCGGTAGGTGATACTTGGAAAGTATCCAGTAATTTTATTGAGACGAAATAACGAAAACTGTCCGCGCAGGACGATATTATCTTCGGATTGGGGTCTCCCACGACCCCCCACATGGCGCTTTGTGTTATTTTTATATAGGGTGTCGCTTTAAGGGTTAAGATTTCAAATATTTTGTCATCTTGAATTCAGGAAAAATTCTTTTTCGTTTATAATGGATAAAAAAACAATTTAATGAAACTCATGAACATAAACATTCGAATAGGTTATGTTTTCGAGCATGTTTCAGTATTCTACCATTTTCATGTAGGCTACATGTTTTTTACGTTTTCGACGTAAACTACCGGTTATCTACATACATTTGTAGAAAACCAAGAAAACCTGTTTTTCTTTCCTGTAACAGTGAGTATGACGTCACTTTAAATATCCCTATACGGCACGCATATTTTTGCACAATAAAGGGAGTGTTCATCAGTTCATGTTTGTTTTCGTCGATCGTGACAATACGTGTACAAGCGTCGCATCGATGCACAGTGCACACACAAATCGAATAAGTTTTGGTTAAGTTTCATTTTGTTTATTTTTAAGATGTATATACATATCATATCTTAGAAAAATAAAAAAGGTAAATATCACATTACATACAATTTTATAAATATTAGTCAAGATAAATAAAATTCAATTTTAAAATTTTCAGAAATTTAAAATTGACGGAAGATGAACATCAATTTTACATCAGGGTGAATGACAGTTTGATGTGAATATTTCATTTTCTAACAATAAATTCGAAAAATATCTTACAATGTCGTGGCCACTTTTAAGCAAACGACATGCAAACTATTTCCGAATGACGCTGAATATGATGCCAGTGGAGTGTGATGCAACGCGAATGATGCTTGCATTCTTCGCCATCTCAGGCTTAGACGTTCTCAATGCACAACTTGTCGACAATGATGCAAAAAATATAGAAAGGAAAAAAGAAGCAATCGAATGGATTTACAGATTACAAATAAAAGGAGCAGGCTCCAAATCTGGATTCAAAGCGTCCACAACTTTGCCAGACGAAATAACAAAATATAATTTTGGTCACTTGGCCATGACTTACACAGCTTTAGCTACACTTTTAATCCTTGGGGATGATCTGAAAAGAGTCGATAAAGATTCGATAATTGAAGGAATTCGAGCATGTCAAAACCCAGATGGATCTTTCACGGCTACCGTTACAGGATGTGAAAGCGATATGCGATTTGTTTATTGTGCTTGTTGTGTTTCATTTATTCTAGACGATTGGTCAGGAATAAACAAGAAAATGGCCATTGATTATATATTAAAGAGTATAGTAAGTATTTTCTTTATGTTATATTATATAAATTTAATAAACGTTATTAAAATTTTGTTAATTTTTAGTCCTACGACGGTGCAATGGGTCAAGGACCAGGATTAGAATCCCATGGAGGATCAACGTTTTGCGCAACGGCCAGTTTATACCTCATGAACGAACTGCATAATGTTCTTTCTAAGGAACAACTGGATAAACTGAAACGATGGTGCCTTATGCGACAGGATCAAGGATTTCACGGCAGACCCGGAAAGGAAGAGGATACTTGTTATAGTTTTTGGATCGGCGCAACTTTACAGATGCTGGGCATCAGTGAATTGCACGATCAAGAAGCTACTAAAGAATTTGTACTTCAAATGCAAGATTTAGTAATAGGAGGCATATCACGGTATCGATATGTTGTACCGGACCCTTTGCATACATACTTGGGTTTATGCGGTTTAAGTCTTCTGGGTGAACCGAATCTGCAAGCTCTGCATGCTGCTCTCAATATTTCTCAACGAGCATATGTACACATGCTGGAAATACACAAAGGTTGGCATAAATGATCGATGAAAAGATTAATTTATGAACGTTTGCGGCAAATGTGATCAATGTATAAAAATCTATGGAAAAATTTGCATTTATAATGTATCGCAATGTAACATATGGCTATTCACATAGATTTCTAGAAACTATTAATTTTTGGTACAACGCAGAAGGAATATATTATACTTTTGGTGCAAAGAGAGAATTAGACAATTTTTTGGATAGCCGCAGTGTGAAACGAGCACAACTGGCTGCTACTAATTTAGTTTTTACTTATATTTTGTACGTTTAAGCTGTTGAGCTCGTTTTACGCAGGTATCCATTTACGTTTAAACATGGTTATGTACATTAATGTGTTCACTGCAATTTTACCGGATATTTACATATGTAAAGTTCATATTTTGACAACGAATCATTGCAGTATTTATCGTTTGTGATAAAGAGTTATGTACAGATACAAACGCACAATTATGAACTTCATCTCTGCGGATATTTTGAGTGGAAGAACATTTTTACATTGATATTTACTGGTCTTTGGACCAGTGATAACTGTTACTTCATTTTTGTAGACAAATGTGTATTATACCTAGAAGAAATATCTGTATATGTGACCTAAGTGAATTTGTAATAAAGTATTTGTGATAACTATTAAAACATGCATTTTTTTGCGATTCCTTTTTTAATAAAATTTAAAAAAAAAAGAAATGGTTGTGAAGAAAACAAAAGAATCCAGTCAAAAGTAAATTAAAATACATACCCAAAATGTCATATTAAATTTTTCTCTCGAACAAGATAACAAGGCTAAATTCCATTTTGATGTAAAAACGACTAAATTATTATTTATACGTTGGAAAAATTAATTTTAACTTCAATGTCGCGAGTGTGTACTATCTTTTACCTTTAATTTTATGTAACCTAAAAAAAAATAGTAAATGTTAAAAATTAAAAAAAAAATTGAATAATATAAAAAATAAACAGAACTGGAAAAATAAAACGCTGAGTGCAGATCAGGGAAACGAAGGTGGATTGAACAGGTAATATATACATTAGATTATTTTAAAAATGTTAATGAAATTTTTAGTTTAGTGACATTTTTAACTCTTATAATTTATGTTTAAAAAATCAACAAAATTATTTTTGGAGTAATTTTTGCAAAGAATTCAATGGTCATGAAATGAAACAGGTTGAAAATTTTTTTGATATTCGCAAATTTTCAAATATATCTTAAAGAAAAAAATGTCTTTTTCTCTGATAAGTGTGGTTACATTCATGATTTAGATTGTACATAAAATGTAACTAATATTTTGAAAAATCATTTTCAAGCAAAGTATAAGAATTGATATTAATTTTAGACGTGGAATTCGGTGGCGCTAAAATAAAAAAATGTAACAACGATTTTTGAACCCCAAATTGTAACTACACTGTTACGTCCGAATAATAAAATAGAGACTTAACACATGCATGTAAAAAAAATAAATTAAAAGGAATCGTCCTTCTTAACTTAGGACGCTCGAAGGCTAGGAAAAGAAATTATTATTAGAAAATTAATAGGTAAAAATTTATTTATTTCAAAAATTATTATTAAGTTACATTAAATTCCGCACCGTTCTTATAGTTTAAAAACTTATTCCCTAAATTAAAGAGTCGGGTCCAAATAGCTTCGGGGTCTATTTCTTCAATTGGTTTTTCAGGGGTACGATTGATTTCAAATTCCGTAGAATTTGAGATATCTTTCGTTAATTGTGACTTCAGTATATTTATATACTTTTCTATCCTTTGTGTATTTTTCAAGATCCGGGGTCGGGGGTTTTGAGCATACACATATTTTAAAATTGCGAGAACCTTACGTTTCTTCGCAATTTTAGCAAGGATTTCATTTCTTGTTAATTCCACTGTAACAATATTAAGCAGAATTACTAAAAGAATGGGGCTACGAAATGTTCCTTAGAATATTTCGTAGAACAAAAAAAAGGTAAGGTCAATTTTTATAATGGGTCGAGGTGGACTGTTGTTTATAAGGGTTTAGATTGTCTAGCACTCGCATAGAATCTAAAGGAAATATTGGAAAGTTCAAGTAAAACAGTCTAGCACTCGCATAGACTCTAAGGGAATGTTGGAAATAGTTTAAGAAAACAGTCTAGCACTCGCATAGACTCTAAAGGAATGTTGGAAATAGTTTAGGGAAACAGTCTAGCACTCGCATAGACTCTAAGGGAATGTTGGAAATAGTTTAGGAAAACAGTCTAGCACTCGCATAGACTCTAAAGGAATGTTGGAAATAGTTTAGGAAAACAGTCTAGCACTCGCATAGACTCTAAGGGAATGTTGGAAATAGGTTAGGAAAACAGTCTAGCACTCGCATAGACTCTAAGGGAATGTTGGAAATAGTTTAGGAAAACAGTCTAGCACTCGCATAGACTCTAAAGGAATGTTGGAAATAGTTTAGGAAAACAGTCTAGCACTCGCATAGACTCTAAGGGAATGTTGGAAATAGTTTAGGAAAACAGTCTAGCACTCGCATAGACTCTAAAGGAATGTTGGAAATAGTTTAGGAAAACAGTCTAGCACTCGCATAGACTCTAAAGGAATGTTGGAAATAGTTTAGGAAAACAGTCTAGCACTCGCATAGACTCTAAGGGAATGTTGGAAATAGTTTAGGAAAACAGTCTAGCACTCGCATAGACTCTAAAGGAATGTTGGAAATAGTTTAGGAAAACAGTCTAGCACTCGCATAGACTCTAAGGGAAATAGTTTAATACTAGGGCGATTTTTAAGGTTTAAATACTTCTTTGGGAACAAGAAGGTATTCAAACAGGGGCGAGTTCTTACTTTTTCGGGAGTTGTTTGTCGGATGGATCCTCTGACTTGGTGGCTGGTGGAGACTAACTGACGAATTGGTCAGAATGTGCGCCCCCTTTTATAGTGGCCGAAGAGAGTTTTTCAGTGGAAATTTGGATTTTCTAAGTGGGAGTTAGTGGAGGGCCTTTTTTTGAGGTAGAAGGGAGTGAGACGCGCGGAAAAGCGTCGAGGGGTGTGGCTTGAGCAAACTTGTCGATGAGACAAGCGATTTACAATAAAAATTCTATTAATAATTAATATTAATTCTAATTATACATTAATATTTCTAAAAAGTATAAATAACAATACTAACATACGATATTATTGTAACTAACAATAATGAATTACGAAAGAACCATCGTTTTTAATATGGGTTTATGTGAATCGTTTTCACTTGAGATTCAATAATTAAAGAAGATACTTTCAATCATTTCGTAAAAATAATCGGATGGTTCTTTTGTAATTTAAACAAAATATTATTTTCTAGAATATTCTAAATATGAAGTTTCTAGAAGCTTGGAAATGTTCAAGGGTTTCAGACTCGAGACGTATCTTAAATTAGATAACTTTATGACGGTTTTCCGTCTTAAGATACATAAAAGTACATCTGTTTCAATACATGAAAGAAAACGCGTGTGTGATCGGCGGTTCCATTTTCTAGTTCCCAGGCTTGGTTAGGCTTATCTAAAATTTATGATATGCAGCTGTACAAGGAAACCGCATGTTGTACTTTTTCGGCTAGCTTCTAAAAACTTTAATTTACTTATGGAAAAAGAAACGCACGTATGGCTCGCACGTTACACCTCCCTACTTTTAGATGACATTACGGGGTAATTTCATCTTAAACATGTTCGTAAATGCTTAATCAGAAAAAAAAAATCTTACAGTAGTTTATACTTATACGTAATCGAAGCTTATATTATTTGCACTTATAGTTCGTTACACCTTTATTCACTTGAATCCGTATGGTCTTCTATCTTCCTTGTTAGGCGTGTTGGTTAAAGCAATGGTTTCGACGTTTCGCAATTGGTCATTTGGGTAGAGAGTTGGGGCAGTAATATTGTCTTCGTTGGATGTCACAGGGTTCCTGGGGGGTTCATTTACTAGATCTGTTGTACGAGGGCGCAAATGAAGTAAAGCGTTCGTGAGTGAATCCATTATTGCGCCTAGTAAATAAAATGACCAACCAAAAGCACGTTGGAGGGCGAAGAAATGAATGGCGGTGTCTATTACGAATTTGGTTAGTTTTGCCAAAAGTATAATTCCAAAAATTCCGGCACTAAAGGTGCCGAAGTTGTTGAAGCCTGCCCATATTCTAGACCAAGTGGATTTAGCGATGGCTTCTAGTGTTTTAGGATCTAAGAAACCGCTGATAGAGAAACTTCCTCCATTCTCTCTTTCTCCAGAAGCGACCTTTATCATATGGTTAACTAAAGCTGGTTGTTCAAAAGGGGCCATAATGAAATCACGAAGGCGTTCTAGGTCTTCGAACGTGTAGATACCTTGTCGAGCAAGATTACCAGGGCTTTCGTACCGCCAAGAAATGTTGGCTTGGGGAGTTAAAATATGGGGAGGTTTACTTTCCACAAGTTGCGGGAACACCTTGTACCAAATTCCTTCGAATTCGAACATTTGTGGGACTACAGAATTGCAGGGAATTTCATAACCAACATTTTGAAGAATGTGGGTTCTGGGGGTGCGGAACATAAGGGTATCTCCTTTCATCACGGCAAGTTCATGATAGCAAGGTTTTACATGGGCTCTTTTCACTTCGACGGGAACACACTTAATGAGGCGAATTACTTCACCGGTGACAATTGCAGTGTAACCCGGACCCTTTTTATATGTATACGCAAATTCTTCCGGTTTAATTATGGCCAATGCTTGAGCGTTACGAAGGAGTTTTTGTTCCATTTGGCATCTGTGTTGGAGGATATCTCTATACAAATGGGTAACTTGAGTTTTGACGTGTTTCTCGACGTAGATAAATTTGCTATTGATATATGCAAAAAGATCTAGGTCTTGAGTCTTAGTGGGATTAGGGGAGTTAAAGAATTTGTCTCTTTTACCTTCTAGAATGAATAATTTGGGATGTTCTGTTTTGATCAATTGATAGCCGCATAAATTCCTAGAACCACCTACGGTCAGGGCAAATGTTATATCTTGAGATATAACGGTGTAGATAGTTTCAGCAAATGTTTGAGAACTGTCTACCATCTTGGTGGCATGACCTTGATATAATACGCCATACTGATTGAATTTGCAGGAATCTACAGGCATGCTATTCCAATAAACATAGTTTCCGAGGGAATCTATGCATTTTCCTGTATTAATAGGACAACGAGTTCCAGATAACAACTGAATTTGATTGTTTTGTAGATGTGTGGCGGCTTCATAATCACTAAGCGTGATTTTGACACGGGCTTGAACGATCACATCTTCCCATGATCCGTAAGGGTCGGCATATTGGGTTCCTTTGCAACTTGCATCAGAGGTGACTTTACCAGCAAGTACGATGCTGAAACCTGTGGTTCCATTTTTCTTAACTTCTTCTATTACAGAATTGCCAATGGTGTATCTTCCTTCTTCGTGTAATAGATTGCATTGTTCACGGGGAATATCCTTTATGTATTCTGCGATACCATTAGCAACGGCTGATGAGTGTGAATGCATTCCACAATGGGTAATTTCACGAAATATTTCCACTTTACATGTTCGGACATGGAGAGAACCATAATTTAAAATTTGCAGTAATTGGATGTAGACTGCACTTTTTTCGACTCGAGGTTCAGGTATGTTACAATCTCCTATGCTGTTTAAAGATATAGTGGTTATATTTGCATTAGGGGTACCACAGTCATATGCAATTAGACTGTTGCTTGCGACCGTCAACCATGTTAGACCGATGAAAATCTTGCAAATCTTGGCGGAAATCATCTTCTCCTAAGAATAAAACATTTCTACGTATATACATAGCACATATAAAAATGGTGAGAAGGAAAAAATAAAAAATCTAAAATATGAAGAATGTTTTAAGAAAATGCATTTTCTAGATCGATACTTTTAACACTGAAAATAGGAAATAATGCGCATACATTAAAGAATTATGATTATATTATAATATACATATTTTCGCAAGAGGATTCTACATTACTATTTCGCAACAAAAAAAAAATGATAGTCACAATATAATTGTATTATACAAATTTTAACAATGATTATGATGCGGCGAGTCTCTTTCCCTTTTTTTTTTTTTTTTTTTTTTTTTATGCTTTCAATTTGCTGCCACATTTCGGGCAAAAATTGCATATGGATACCCGTAAGATGGGTATCAGGGGGTGTGCACAATCAGGACAGAAACTAAATATTCTGTTAGTTGCATCCATGAGGGGTTTAGGGAGTGTTCGGTAAGGGTGCCGAGTGTTGCCGGAACATCTGGGTCCTTTCGTTGTGGCTGTATGTCGATAGGCCATAGAGGGTTCTTTGGATTGACGAAGGAGCTTCCTCAAATCTCCTTGTCGGTTAGCGTTATGACTTCGCCTTTTTGTGCGGGTTAATGTTGGGATTTCTTGGCTTAGCTCTTCTGATATTTCTCTCGTAGAAAGTTCGGATGTAGCACGAGTTGGTACGATATTTTCAGATTGATTTTCTTCAGAAGTTATAGAACTCACGTCTATAGACATAAGAGAGTCTGCATCCCAATTCTCGTTTGTAATCGATGATTTTTTTGCATAAATATGCTTATTGGGGGCCGAAATTATGTCTTGAATATTATTGAGATCGATGTTTTTTGTAGCAACCTGAGTTTTGCGGAGATCGCCCCTGGTTGGAAGATTGGGATCTTCTATCATATCATTATATACTGGATAACGACAGGATAACAGTGGGGACGAAGTCTTCATTATCGTTTCTGGTTTTGCTGTTATCACTGAACGCATAGTAGGGCCGTTTATTTTGACATCCTGTTCTCCTTTTTCGATATAGAGATCTTGTTTCTTTATTCTTTCTTCCTGATCGGCCCGGCAAGCTTCTCGAATGGCAGCTTTTTGCACACTGCGGGGTTGACCCTTGAGATGAGTAAGGTTCCACCGGGCTAACTTCTGATCGAGTTTGGACGCGGGTGGTTCATCTCCTGCGGCATAAATCACTGCACTCGTGCTGGACATGTTGAAATGTTATGGAGAATTTGATGATGTCAAGAATGGTCTGAGATTCGTTGATGGAACACTCTGAAACAATGTAAAATAGGGAGATACAAATTGTTAATTTCGTTTTCTTCTAATAAACTTGGAGGGGGTCTTGAATAACGGTTGGGATGAGACGGTCGGTTGAAACAATTTTTTCTTTCCGTCCGATCTTTAATAGGACATTTTTATCGTTGTGAACTTCTAGTATTGTGTAGGGACCTTCGTGAAGGTCGCTAAGTTTTCCATATTTAATTCCTTTTCGGAGGAAAACATAGTTTCCTGCTAAAAATTCCATAGGATTAACGCGTTTATCGTAATAAAATTTGGATCTTTCTTTCGCGGTTTGAAGGTTTTCACGAGCTTCAGATTGTAGGGCGTCTAAACGCGCCAACAATTTAATAAGATAATCGTCATAAGTTTCTAACCGATCGTAATTTGATAGTGGTCGGCTGGACGGCAATAAGGGAACCTTTCCGTATACTAATTCAAAGGGCGTTTTTCGTGTTCCTTCGTGAACACTGCTATTATAAGAGAACATAGCTAATTCTAACCACTCATCCCAATCGTGATCCTTACTAATGAATTGCCGTAAGTATTCGACTAACATTACATGTGATCTTTCAAGAGATCCATTTGTTTGTGGATGGAAAGCTGTGGTTTTTAATTTCCGGATTCTCAATTTCTTTGTTAGAATTATTATTAATTTCGATAAGAAATTTTGGCCTTGGTCGGTTAATACGATTTTTGGGGCTCCATGAATACACATGAGTCGGGTTAGAAAAGCATGGGCAACTGTAGGGGCAGTGGCATCGCGAAGAGGGACTCCAATGAAATATTTAGTTAATAAACACTGCATTGAAAGAATCCATTTATTCCCGTTTTCTGTAGCAGGAAATGGTCCTACTAAATCGAGAGAAACTTTTTCGAAGGCGCTACCGGGGTATCGGTAATGACCATGGGTTGCCTGACCTTGGTTCGTACTAATTTTTTTAATTTACATTGCAGGCATTGTTGGATATAAAGTTGAATTTCTTCTTTCATATCTTCCCAATAATAGGATGATCTAAGGCGGTGATAAGTTTTAGTTACTCCTCTATGTCCGCCTATTAAAGAGTCATGAGCATCCTTAATTAATGTGTACCTTTGGGATATTGCGGGACTCTGGACTATTCCGAGACATATAAAGATTTTCACGTCAGAGTTTTGGAAAACTTCGTAAAGATCTTCCAGTACCTTTGACCAAAGATCTTTTCTGATGTTATCAATATATGGAAGGTTAATATCATGAAGTTTCAAGGAATCGAGAACGTTACGTAATTTCTTTAATGTATATTTTATTTCTGGTAATACGGTGACAGAATCAACGTCTGTACTGGAAGGGACAATATAAAGGCCAAAATATTGTCTGTTACCTTTCTTAAACACCTTTATAGTCCCAACGTTCGAGGCACTAAAAATAGACATATCACGGCGCTTAGAGAGAGTTTTAGATTCGGAATCTACAGGGCGACCTCTACTATCCAGGAAAAGTACACAATTACCTTTTCGCATGTATAGTTTGTCTCTAGTTTCAATAATATTTTTGTTAAGAATTCTCTCTAACGAAGGGTCTTCGTCGACATTTTGCGGGATATCAGGTTTTCTTGGAGTTATTAGGGCACCTTCGCTGAAATCGGAATCGCAATCAGAGTCTGATTCAGACTGAGATTCGTTAATCGAGTGTTGGGTTGATACTTTGGGCATGGTAATTTGATCTTTATTAATTCTAGGAGAATCTGGTTCATCATCAATTGATGAGTCATTTAAATCAGAACTCTCGGATTCTGAAGCGTTGGGGACTGATATTTTGTCCTGATTACTATTACTTGGAATGGATAACTGATTTTGATAATTTTCGTCATGGAGGGTATCTTCAAATGGTTTGTTGGGAAAATTGCCACTAAATATCTGAGTTTCATTACGGAATTTAACCTTACGGTCGCAATTTTGTTTCTGTTTCAAAATTGAATTTCTGTATTGTGATCCTTTGACTGTAGGTTTGGGAGATCGCGTGGATCGCCGGGGATTAATATTGTCGGATTTTTCGAATATCTTGCCAATGAAAGATGTATCGTCATCACATCCAACTGGATTTCTGGACAACGCATCAGCATTTACGTTACGTTTCCCGTCTTTGTATTGAATATCGAACTCGTACTCTTCTAGAGTTAATCTCCAACGCGTAAGACGCGAGGTAGGGTCCTTAGATGTACGCATCCATATTAAAGGTTTGTGATCAGTAACAATCGTGAATTTCCGGCCATAAAGATATGGTCTAAAATGGTTAACGCAGAAAAGTATGGCTAAAGCTTCCTTTTCATACGTTGAATAATTTCGTTCTGCTGGTTAAGTAAGCGAGAAAAATAAGCACAAGGTCTGTCCGAACCTATAGAGCCTTGACTTAAGATGCCGCCTATAGCATAACCGCTAGCATCCGTGGTGACGATAAAGGGTTTTTCAAAATCGGGGTACTGTAAGACAGGTTCTTCACACAATTTCTGTTTGAGGGTATCGAAAGCGTTTTGTTGCTCGAAGTTCCATTCGAAGGGTTGATCTTGTTGCAGGAGTTTAGTGAGGGGTTTAGATATCTTGGCGTATTTATTGATGAAACGACGATAGTAACCGGTGAGACCTAGAAATTCGCGGATAGCCTTAACAGTTTTCGGGCGAGGAAATTTATCAACTGCTTCTAGTTTCTTAGGATCGGGTTTTAGACCTTCTTGCGTAATGAGGTGTCCTAAATAAGTAACTTCATGACGTAAGAATTCACATTTATCTGCTTGAAGTTGTAGATTGGCTGAACGAAGCCGATCAATCAACTTCAGAAACTTTCCGCGGTGTTCTGATAAGGTCTTTGCATAAATGACAATGTCATCTAGATAAACGAAAAGTTCTATACCGTGTAATCCGGTGAGTACAATGTTCATTAAATTCATGAATGTAGCAGGGGCGTTGCACAATCCAAACGGCATACGTATGAATTCCCAATGTCCGTGTTCGGTGGAAAAAGCTGTTTTATGGCGATCTCTTTCTTTCATTTTTATTTGATGAAACCCGGAGGCTAAATCAAAAATAGAAAAATAACGGGCTCCACCGAGTTGGTCAAGTATTTCTGTTATATTTGGTAAAGGGTAGGCGTTACCTATGGTTTTTTCATTTAGTGCGCGAAAATCGAGAACTAATCGCCATCTTTTATTGCCTGAACTATCTTCCTTTTTGGGGACTATCCAAAGGGGAGTATTATATGGGGAATGGGATGGTTGAATTATGTCTTTTTCAAGGAGTTCCTCAACTTGACGGTTAATTTCTCCTTTTAGATTCTTTGGGAAACGATACTGACGAGTATGTATAGGTACGTCGTCAGTTGTGTGAATTTGATGTTCCATCACATTCGTGGATCCTAGTTTGTCACCTGGAATGTAAAAACGATCAGCACTTTCGGCGAGAAGAAACTCGACTTCCGTCTGTTCTTCCGTATTAAGGTGATCGAGTCTCAATAATTCCTTGATGCGAGAACATCTAGAGTCAGCTTGGGTGGACATGATTCGCGAGGGGTTTAGTTTTAGAATTTTTCGTTTCCTGCGGCCGGCTGTACGGGTTCGTTTGGCAGGAGAGGCGATTTCCTGTACCTTTTCTATTTCATATAACTGTACATTGGGGGATTTGATGAATGCAACTTCAGTGGTGGTATTTATGATAGGTAAAGTGATTCTATTTGAAATTACACGCACGACGGCGTTTCCCATAAATACGCCATCCTTCAATGGAATCAAGGGGAGATAGCATTCAGTCAGATGTGTAGTTTCGATAGATATGCTGACAATTTGGCGGGTGCGAGGAGCTACATGAAATGTTCTTGAATTTACTAAAAAGGGAATTTCGGTATTATTTACCGTTAAACAATTCTTTGTCCAATTCAGAGTGGCTTTATATCGAGACAAGAAGGAAGTGCCGATAATTCCATCTTGATAAATTGGAAAGGAATTAGGAACAATGTGAAAATCAGTTTCGCATCCTAAGATGGAAAGAGAGATTCTTCCTAAAGTGGGTACAAGTTGTGGAGAGATTCCTAACAAATGTAAAATGGACGTTTTATCAACAGGGCGATCGTTGATAAATTTTTCTTTAATTAAACAAGGGCCGGCTCCAGAATCTAACAGTAGGGATATTGGTTCGGGGATTGGCAATTGAATCGTAGGAGAATCTTTTTCTAGGGTTAATTTGACATGTACGAATCTTCTTCTATCCATTCTATTGCTCGAACGTTGGCTCGATTGGATTGATTGGTCTGATTGAATCGTGGGTTTTGATGAGCGTGGTTGGATGGATTGGACCAACTGATTCGATTGGCCTCCCTCGTAGGGAGGCTCGCAGAGTTTCCCGAGCCACGATGATTCCTATTCACCTCGTTTGTTTGTCTATTACGGGCGAAACAATTATCTATAGTATGATTTGTTCCCTTGCAAAAAGTGCAATATTTCTGTGATTGTTTATTCCTGTCCCTTTGGTAACATTTACTTGCAACGTGACCCATTTTATTGCATAATTGGCATTGTGGGGAGGTCGAAAATCTGTCATGCGTTTGAGGACAAACAGTGGCTATATGTCCGAATCGTTTACAAAGTTGACATAGGGTGCACATTCCACTGGTGTGTCCTTGTTGACCGCAATCTGTACAGGGACCAGAGGTTTGGGTTATTCTAACTGAAGTCAGAAATCTACAGTTATTTGTGGAATGGCCGGTTTTTTTGCATATGCGACAGTAAACATTATCGTTCCTGCTTTTACAAAATTTTTCATCATGTCCGGGGCGTCGGCAAAGACTGCAACGTGATGATTCATTATTGTTCTTAGAGCAATCTTTAGCTGCATGACCTTTGTACGTTCGCATAATTGGCAATGAGTTTTAATGACGCGATCAGGACCAATTCTTTGCGTCGTGGTTGGGCTGATCACAATTTGGGCAATAAGGTTTATGAGCTTTTAGTAAAGGACAATTAGAAGCGTTATGACAATCACGTTTGCAAATTGAACATATCGCGGTTGTCTGAGACTTGAGGGGAAAAAATGCTGGCGTTTTCTTCAAGGCGGGATATCTATTTCTATAGCTTCGGGACTCGCTAAATTGAAATCTGTGCGTTGAGTCATCAAGGCATGGAATTTCAGTTTTTAAACCACGAAACGAAAGCTCGACAAGCAGGCGGCCTCAAGTTCACCCTTTTGTGTAACTGTTAAGTGATCATACGTTGTTTGTGCCTTTCGTGCTTCTACCAGAGAATAACCGATGGTTCGTGCTCGATTGAAGTAACTTGCCGCTGTTGTCTTTAGGATATTGGCATAAACGTGAATAGTTCTCCGTAGAGAATCTATGACGGTAGCGCGTGTAGCCGTGGATTCCTTGAAGGAGTTTCAAGACTTCGTTAATGGAATCGGGATCTTTCCCGAGCACGTTGCGACCAGCTTCGTCCCGTAAACGTGTCCAGATTATTTTTTGTCAATGCTTTTTCGGATTCTTCAGGAATCATAGAGTTCGGCCCTTTTACAAGCAGTTGCCAAATTACAGAAAGGTAGTTACCGTCCTTGGTTCCAAAGAAGAGTGGAACCATGGGGGGGGGGAGGGGGTCCGCAGCATCTCGAAGGCTTAAATGAGACCATTGCATGTATTGGGAGGGTGTTGAATTTGACAGATCCAAGGTCGTACTGATTTCAGTGGAATAGATTTGAACTTGAGGAGATGTTACTATCGTTATTTTCGTCAAATGTGACTTTCGTCAGAAAGGGACCGGGGATTTCTTGAAAAGCAGTGGGATTTCTTTAGGCACGTCAGTATATTTTTATATTTCGGCTACGAGTGGGTCAATTGGAGATTATTGACTTTTAAATGGGTCTGATTTTATAATCAGTCCAGAATTTGGATGGTTACGATGCATTTACCGCAAGGTAGGACCATGATTTAAATAAAATTTTCTCTCGTCCGTTTTTTTCCTTTACTCTTACTTGACGAGTTAATACCTTATCTTCATTAGACATTTAGACACTCATAATAAAGAAGAACTTAATAATTTTTCTCAAAATTAAAAACCCCCCCCCCCCCCCACCCCCCCCCCCCCCCACCCCCCCCCCCCCCCACCCCCCCCCCCCCCCACCCCCCCCCCCCCCCACCCCCCCCCCCCCCCACCCCCCCCCCCCCCCACCCCCCCCCCCCCCCACCCCCCCCCCCCCCCACCCCCCCCCCCCCCCACCCCCCCCCCCCCCCACCCCCCCCCCCCCCCACCCCCCCCCCCCCCCACCCCCCCCCCCCCCCACCCCCCCCCCCCCCCACCCCCCCCCCCCCCCACCCCCCCCCCCCCCCACCCCCCCCCCCCCCCACCCCCCCCCCCCCCCACCCCCCCCCCCCCCCACCCCCCCCCCCCCCCACCCCCCCCCCCCCCCACCCCCCCCCCCCCCCACCCCCCCCCCCCCCCACCCCCCCCCCCCCCCACCCCCCCCCCCCCCCACCCCCCCCCCCCCCCACCCCCCCCCCCCCCCACCCCCCCCCCCCCCCACCCCCCCCCCCCCCCACCCCCCCCCCCCCCCACCCCAGCATTACCTATGTAATATGATCCAGTGTTGGGTTGGTAGTTTACTGGAGGTAAACTACTCCAGTTTACTGCGTGTCGAATATAGCGTAGACTACATCCTCTGTTTTCTACACAAATGGAGGTAGTCTACATCAAACTTTTAAATTTATTTGGCGCAATTATATGTGTATTTTTGTTAGTTAAAAATCAAACTGAAGACTGAAAAAATCCAAAAAGATACAAGGTATCCGTAAAATATTAGTTACAAATGATGTAAATATTATCAAAACTACTTTAAAACTTCGCTAATGTCACCATTAAAGAGGTTATCTTGTTTTTGAAAAATGCTTTTGTGATTTTAGAAATTAATAAAATTTATTTCACAAATATTATAAATTATTTTTTACGACAGGAATATAAAATTAATTGGTTTATTACTTAAGGTAGTTAGACCCCAGAATATCATATGTTGACGAAAAATATTTAATAACGTTTCCAAGAATTTAATTTTTACTATTAACGATATTGTTGAAAAGTGAAAGCATTATTCTTCTTGAAAAAAAATTGAAATGAGCAAAAATAATTTGTTAAGCAACTTTTGTTATTTTTTCAAATGTTTTCTTCTCCGCTGTTAAGAATTTTTTAAAAATGAACGGATTTTACCGAATGACGGCTTACTTTTTCGAGAAAAAGATTCTCTATAGCTTTAACGTCGGTATTTTGAAATTTCCGAAGCCAACGATAAATTATCTCTATTTATTTTAAAAAAGAACTACTTTTAACGATTTTTTAGTAATTTTCGTGATAATAAAAGTGAAGTCGTAAAGTTAAAGAAAATCTTTTTTTCGAGAAAATAAGCCGTCATTCGTTAAAATCCGTTCATTTTTTAAAAATTCTTAACAATAATTACAAAACAAAAGTGACTTAACAAATTATTTTTGCACAATTCAATTTTTTTTTAGGAAGAATAATGCTACCACTTTTCAACAATATTATTAATAATGAAAATTAAATTCTTGGAAACGTTATTAAATAATTTTATTCAACATATGATATTGTGGGGTCTAACCACCTTAATCTTTTCTTTTAACCCTTAAAGCGCCCTGGGGGTACTGGGCGACCCCACACATAAATATTACATTTTTTCCCCTTCTAAAGCTGCACTTTTACAGCATTTTTTATCTTAAAGAGCTACATTTCAAGAAGCACAAGTTAAATTTTTAAGATAAAATATTGAAAATTGACTGAGTTACGATTTTTTGTGTGGAAAACGTCACTTTTGTATTTCATTTTTTATAACGAGCACCAATAAATTTTTTATCAAGATAACTTATCTACGCGGTAGGTGATACTTGGAAAGTATCCAGTAATTTTATTGAGACGAAATAACGAAAACTGTCCGCGCAGGACGATATTATCTTCGGATTGGGGTCTCCCACGACCCCCCACATGGCGCTTTGTGTTATTTTTATATAGGGTGTCGCTTTAAGGGTTAAGATTTCAAATATTTTGTCATCTTGAATTCAGGAAAAATTCTTTTTCGTTTATAATGGATAAAAAAACAATTTAATGAAACTCATGAACATAAACATTCGAATAGGTTATGTTTTCGAGCATGTTTCAGTATTCTACCATTTTCATGTAGGCTACATGTTTTTTACGTTTTCGACGTAAACTACCGGTTATCTACATACATTTGTAGAAAACCAAGAAAACCTGTTTTTCTTTCCTGTAACAGTGAGTATGACGTCACTTTAAATATCCCTATACGGCACGCATATTTTTGCACAATAAAGGGAGTGTTCATCAGTTCATGTTTGTTTTCGTCGATCGTGACAATACGTGTACAAGCGTCGCATCGATGCACAGTGCACACACAAATCGAATAAGTTTTGGTTAAGTTTCATTTTGTTTATTTTTAAGATGTATATACATATCATATCTTAGAAAAATAAAAAAGGTAAATATCACATTACATACAATTTTATAAATATTAGTCAAGATAAATAAAATTCAATTTTAAAATTTTCAGAAATTTAAAATTGACGGAAGATGAACATCAATTTTACATCAGGGTGAATGACAGTTTGATGTGAATATTTCATTTTCTAACAATAAATTCGAAAAATATCTTACAATGTCGTGGCCACTTTTAAGCAAACGACATGCAAACTATTTCCGAATGACGCTGAATATGATGCCAGTGGAGTGTGATGCAACGCGAATGATGCTTGCATTCTTCGCCATCTCAGGCTTAGACGTTCTCAATGCACAACTTGTCGACAATGATGCAAAAAATATAGAAAGGAAAAAAGAAGCAATCGAATGGATTTACAGATTACAAATAAAAGGAGCAGGCTCCAAATCTGGATTCAAAGCGTCCACAACTTTGCCAGACGAAATAACAAAATATAATTTTGGTCACTTGGCCATGACTTACACAGCTTTAGCTACACTTTTAATCCTTGGGGATGATCTGAAAAGAGTCGATAAAGATTCGATAATTGAAGGAATTCGAGCATGTCAAAACCCAGATGGATCTTTCACGGCTACCGTTACAGGATGTGAAAGCGATATGCGATTTGTTTATTGTGCTTGTTGTGTTTCATTTATTCTAGACGATTGGTCAGGAATAAACAAGAAAATGGCCATTGATTATATATTAAAGAGTATAGTAAGTATTTTCTTTATGTTATATTATATAAATTTAATAAACGTTATTAAAATTTTGTTAATTTTTAGTCCTACGATGGTGCAATGGGTCAAGGACCAGGATTAGAATCCCATGGAGGATCAACGTTTTGCGCAACGGCCAGTTTATACCTCATGAACGAACTGCATAATGTTCTTTCTAAGGAACAACTGGATAAACTGAAACGATGGTGCCTTATGCGACAGGATCAAGGATTTCACGGCAGACCCGGAAAGGAAGAGGATACTTGTTATAGTTTTTGGATCGGCGCAACTTTACAGATGCTGGGCATCAGTGACTTGCACGATCAAGAAGCTACTAAAGAATTTGTACTTCAAATGCAAGATTTAGTAATAGGAGGCATATCACGGTATCGATATGTTGTACCGGACCCTTTGCATACATACTTAGGTTTATGCGGTTTAAGTCTTCTGGGTGAACCGAATCTGCAAGCTCTGCATGCTGCTCTCAATATTTCTCAACGAGCATATGTACACATGCTGGAAATACACAAAGGTTGGCATAAATGATCGATGAAAAGATTAATTTATGAACGTTTGCGGCAAATGTGATCAATGTATAAAAATCTATGGAAAAATTTGCTTTTATAATGTATCGCAATGTAACATATGGCTATTCACATAGATTTCTAGAAACTATTAATTTTTGGTACAACGCAGAAGGAATGTATTATACTTTTGGTGCAAAGAGAGAATTAGACAATTTTTTGGATAGCCGCAGTGTGAAACGAGCACAACTGGCTGCTACTAATTTAGTTTTTACTTATATTTTGTACGTTTAAGCTGTTGAGCTCGTTTTACGCAGGTATCCATTTACGTTTAAACATGGTTATGTACATTAATGTGTTCACTGCAATTTTACCGGATATTTACATATGTAAAGTTCATATTTTGACAACGAATCATTGCAGTATTTATCGTTTGTGATAAAGAGTTATGTACAGATACAAACGCACAATTATGAACTTCATCTCTGCGGATATTTTGAGTGGAAGAACATTTTTACATTGATATTTACTGGTCTTTGGACCAGTGATAACTGTTACTTCATTTTTGTAGACAAATGTGTATTATACCTAGAAGAAATATCTGTATATGTGACCTAAGTGAATTTGTAATAAAGTATTTGTGATAACTATTAAAACATGCATTTTTTTGCGATTCCTTTTTTAATAAAATTTAAAAAAAAAAGAAATGGTTGTGAAGAAAACAAAAGAATCCAGTCAAAAGTAAATTAAAATACATACCCAAAATGTCATATTAAATTTTTCTCTCGAACAAGATAACAAGGCTAAATTCCATTTTGATGTAAAAACGACTAAATTATTATTTATACGTTGGAAAAATTAATTTTAACTTCAATGTCGCGAGTGTGTACTATCTTTTACCTTTAATTTTATGTAACCTAAAAAAAAATAGTAAATGTTAAAAATTAAAAAAAAAATTGAATAATATAAAAAATAAACAGAACTGGAAAAATAAAACGCTGAGTGCAGATCAGGGAAACGAAGGTGGATTGAACAGGTAATATATACATTAGATTATTTTAAAAATGTTAATGAAATTTTTAGTTTAGTGACATTTTTAACTCTTATAATTTATGTTTAAAAAATCAACAAAATTATTTTTGGAGTAATTTTTGCAAAGAATTCAATGGTCATGAAATGAAACAGGTTGAAAATTTTTTTGATATTCGCAAATTTTCAAATATATCTTAAAGAAAAAAATGTCTTTTTCTCTGATAAGTGTGGTTACATTCATGATTTAGATTGTACATAAAATGTAACTAATATTTTGAAAAATCATTTTCAAGCAAAGTATAAGAATTGATATTAATTTTAGACGTGGAATTCGGTGGCGCTAAAATAAAAAAATGTAACAACGATTTTTGAACCCCAAATTGTAACTACACAAAAAAATTGGTTTTTCGAAAAAGTGCTTCTACATTTATCAAAATTAATTTAAAAATTCAAAAAAATTAGGGTGAACTTAATAACACATTTTCTAAATAATGACGCATGAATTTAAAAAAATTCTTTTTCTTCAAAGAAAATGTTTTATGTGGTAAAAAAATATTTTTTAGGGTCCAAAAAAATATGTTACATTTTTTATTCTAGCGCCATTGAAGTCCATGACAAAAATTACTAAAAAAATCATTTTTTTGGCCCTTACATTTTAACGGGAAAAAAAATTTGGATTTTCGAAAAAATGCTTCTACATTTTTCTAAATTAGTTTTGTTTCGGTTCAATTCGTAATGTACGTTGTGCGCATGACCGTAATTTTGATTGTAAATCGGGTTTTTCAAGTATATGGCCGGTAGACAAGAGTATTCATGTAACGACCGTTAATCGGAACAAACTTGCTCAAATTGATAGTATTTATAGATCGAAATACAGTCCACTTTTTGGAACAATATGAAAGAATGTTTATAACCGCGACACAAAGTAACGTCAAAACAAGTTTGAAAATTAAAAAAAATTAGGATGAACATAAAAACACATTTTTTCAATAATTACGGGTGGATTTTAAAAAATTCAGTTTCTTCGACAAAAAACAATTTTTTTTAGGGTAAAAAAATTTTTTTCACTTTTTATTTTAGCACCACTGAATTTCACGTGAAAAATTATTAAAGATATCATTTTTTCAAAATTTTTAGAAGTGTATTTCATAGAGCTGATTTTGTGGGTATACCCTCCCCTTAAAATCAGCCACTATAGGTTGCTGTGCGATAGCAAAAACCGACTATCATTTGTTGGAATTATTGTAAACAATTAACTCTTTTCATGACAAAAGGCCACAATTCTTTTGTGATTTTCAAGTGAATATTATCTGTGTAATGATAAGCAAAAAAATTTCAAAACCATATTTTCTGACGTACTTTTATCAGTACTTTTCAAATCTGCTATTAGTTTTGTTCTATGACGTTTGATTCTTTCAAAATGGAGGCTAATTTAAAAAAAAATGATTTGTTTTATTTTTTTATTTGTTTGACGTATGTACTGGCTAATAATGTCCAATTGTCGGATCGGTACAAGCGTCTGGATCTTGTGGAATAATAACCACAACTAAAATTTAAGCGACGTAGGATGTCAAAATTCAAAATGGTCGATCCAATATGGCGGCTTTTACACGCAGTTTTTATTTTTTATTTTATGTTTTTAATCCATGACATTTCCTTTTTAATAGATTTATTAAATTTCTCTCCGTTTGATATCGATTATGAAAGAAAATAGAATTCCAATATTTTTAATTCCATATCATCTTGTATTTGCTATTTTCTAGTATAATCGGTATCAGACTGAGAAAAATATAACAAAACTATTAAAAAAGTAAGCATCAGGAAGTAAAAACAGAAAAAAATGAAAAAACATTAAAAATGCGCGTAAAAGCCGCCTTATTGGATCGGCCATTTTGAATTTTGACATTCTGCGTCGTTTAAATTTTAGTTATGGTGATTATTCCACAGGATCTAGACACTTGGGCCTATCCGACAACGGGAACATTTTTAGCTAGTATGTTAAACAAATAAACAAATTTTTAAAATCAAGTTTTCTTATAAATTAGCCGTCATTTTGAAAGAATTAAACGGCATAGAACAAAACTAATAGCAGATTCGAAAAGTACGGATAAAAGTACGTCAGAAAATATGGTTTTGAAATTTGTTTGCTTATCATTACACAGATAAATATTCACTTGAAAAACATGACAAAATGATGGCCGTTTGGCATAAAAAGGGTTAAGACGACGTTTACGTGTTGCAAAGTAAGAATGTCGAAAGATCAAGCAAGATCATACGATGAAAATCGTCAATGAATTTGTTTCCAGTGTCTTGGAAAGATGAAGAAACTTATGATAGTTAATTCGAAAAAAAATTAACATGATCAACTAATGATGTGTATTTGTAAATTGGTTTTACTTTTTTAGTTTTGTAATAAATTTCATACGATTTAAATATTGCGTAGTTTCATTTAACCCTAAACGCATGGAATAAAAGCAATATTCAATAATTCTATTAATATTCTAGTTACATATTGGTAATTCTATTATAGTTACTGTATTTTGATTATGAAATGAAAGTATTAAACTGCTAGAAAATAATTTGTATGGTATTATCATGAAATTATTGTAATTGAACTCATAAAATAATAAAAAATCATCCGCTATATTGGATTCGCCATTTTGAATTTTTAACATTGAACGACGGATTTATGATCAGCGATCCCCCCCCCCCACCGAGTAGCAAGTTTCAGGATAATTCCGTGATAATTTGAATACATTTTTTAAAAATCAATTTTCATAGATTTTGGTATGCTACCCCACAAATAAAAGGTTTAATTCGTCAAAAACAACCCTGTTTAACCCAAAATCATTAAAAAACACATTTTAGTTGTTAATAAGTAGTATTTGATCATTTAAATTGAAATTTAAAGGGGGCCGAAAACAGACCTACAGGCCCTCCTCCTTTTAATATTTCATTATGCAGAGTAACTATAATAAATACAGCCTTAACGAATGAGATTCAAGTTTGTATAAGTAGAATATGCCACAAAATTGTATTAATATTAATTACATTTTATTTATAACTGCGTCCGCATTATGATGAGAAATGAATTTCATGTAATTTTATTAATTAATTTTGATTGTATGTGTGAAGACCAATAACTTTAAGGGAAATAAGAAGAATTATTTTGGAGTAATAGGTTCATTATTACGTCGATGCACGTAAAATTGAGAATGAAAATTTTTGTAAAAATAAATAACATCATGATTTCAGATCGACATTGATCCGCTGTGAATCTGATTCAATTTAATATTTGAATAAACGATTTAGAATTATTTGCAATAGCCAATGATGGACATTTTTTTTTTGTTAATAAATCAGGAAATGGCGCGAGGTCATTATGTTAGATAGTAATAATATAACCTACACCTTAAATTTTCTAAATTCACACTTCCGTCACTCCGGTACACCTCAGGAACACTTAAATCGCATTTCAAATGTCATTTAACGTGCACTTCAATTTTTAACATGGAGAACATTCGTCCGGCAATCGAAATGTCCGATTTCGCGTCAAGGTGTATTGAATCCATCAAGTTCAGTACTAATTTTTGAATTCATAATTAATTAATAAATAATTTTGAAACAGGTAAAAATGTTAGATAACGTTTTTATAAAATCTTTATATAACGCTCTGCCAACAATGATACGTACAGTAAAGCGTCCGGTGAGAGTATACGTTTTTACGAAATTAAGCGAATCGCACGCTTAGACTAAGTTTACATGACGTTTAATTGAAAAGAGTTCTGCACTGTGAATATACGGCTTTCAAGCGTTATCTAAGCGTCCATGTTAAGCGGCTTTTAAGCGTATACGAAGCCTTTTTTACTGTTGTACAGAACATGAGAAAACCAAAATAAAGAGTTCGTGAGACGTTCTTCAAGCTGGAGTAAAGCGATTATTACAATCTTACACAAGTATCCTTACGAAACCTTATAATTTTCAGTATTGAAAAATTACTTTTCTCCATATTACACTGGAAGAATATCAATCATTATTTATACATTATCAACGAACATTATTATTAGAATACAGATGTAACAGAATTATCATCATATTACGTAGTAGAAATTGTTTCACAGTGGTGCACTGCCAAAAATGTGAGCGTCCATTAAGAGTTCATGAAACCTGAAATTGACGTTTGGGAAACGCGCAAGAAACGTGCATTCCGCGCTGGATTGTTGTAAAAATCATAAATAGCAATATGCGCCATTACTGACCAATAGACACATCTTATGCTATTTCTTGAAAACTAGAGCATATTTAGGGCTGAAAATTTTATGAGAGTACATATCTTGATAGTTTTCAAAAATAATCCCATATTGCCGAAAAAATTAGAAAAAATGCGCGAGATTGTTGTAACAATCATAAATAATGAAATGGCACCTTGCCGATCAGTATGCACATTTTGGTCTACATCTCGAAAAAGTGGCTATTTTCACCCTGGCAAAAATGGGAGCGTTACTAGAGCGTTACTGCAGCGTGACGTTAAGAGTTTCAAAAGAGTTAAAAAAGCGTTAAATCCGCTTCCAAAAGGGTTCTTAAGGGTTATATATAAAATAATGCAATTCTCTAGTTGAGAGAAAGCACTAAAATTTTATTTCTTCTTTGCCCTTTATTTAAAATAATTATTAATCAAAATGATTTCTCGGGAAGACGGCATATATACTAAATGTAAACCAACGGAAAATAAACAATGCGTCTTCTAATGCGTTTTTTTTTTTTTTTTTTTTTTATATAATGCAATAGGTTTAAAAAAATTAAATACAGGTGGGGTTTGTTTTCCTATATAAAACCAATAGTAAAATAATATTTTCTGGCCTTATATATCTCCGTTTTAGTTTAAATCTTTTGCGGTTGTTCGCATTAGAACGACGCATTGTTTATTTTCCGTTGGTTTACATTTTGTATATATGCCGTCTTCCCGAGAAATCATTTTGATTAATAATTGTTCTTAAGGGTTCTTAAAGAGTTACTTTGGACTACTTAAGAGTGTACCGCGAAAGCGTCCGAACCGGTTAGAAGAGTATACGAAACGTTGAATAAATGGTTTTCTGAGCGTTCAGCAAGAGTTTATTAAGCGTTTGATGAACGTTACATATTTCATTTGTAACGGAAGATTCATTAAAATATGTTGACATTCAAAAGTTTACAAGAAGGAGCGCAAGAGTACTGAACGCATTCTCGCGTGCTAAATAGCAATTCGCTTAAAATACGCGTATTGCACGCTTTAGCACCCCAAAGATAGACAGCGTCATTAAAACGTTAAGAAGTTCCTGAGTGTTTTAAAATACCAATTTCGATATTAATTTAGCGAAATTCAGACAAGTAGTAGTAGTATGTATTTATTCTCATAAATTGGGATACAAAAACCCATTGAGAAGGAGTTCCGAAGTGTTATATAACGTGGAGAAAAAACAACGCAGAGAGTACACTAAAATACACGAAACTTGAAAAAACAAAAATTTTTAGAGGCGTCGCGCAGCGCCTTCGCGGTGTCTAACCCTTGCTTATAAGACTAAGAAAAAATCAACATAAAGGCCGAAGTACATTTAAAGTAAACATTTAGTGAACATTTAGTCGTCAAGAAGGAATGCCCTTCTCTGAAAAGTGGCGAGTACAAATTTATACAGTAAGGACGCTGATTGGGCATCGTTTGCGCAAATTAAGGAACGCAATATGTCGGATGTATGCGATGGGCGCCGGTTCAACCTATACAAAAATTCTGCCCTGGTCTGCGCTAACAATGGGCACTCCGACAAGATGTGCAACAACGTTTCCTGTTTGTTTAAATTACAAAGACTACAAGTCAACGTCGGATTATAAAAGTAGCGCTTATCAGTAATCGCAAAAGATCGCGAGTATAAAGTCGCCAGCCTCAGCTGGATCCTCACTTTTAGGTAATGCAAGGGCAGACGAGGAGGATACAGAGAGTATGCAGAGTCCGAGGGGAGACGAAAGATAGGCAGCTGAATGGACTCCGAACAAAAATACGATCTCAAATCGTCTCTCCTGCAGGTCTCGGCAAACTTCGCAATTACAGAGGGACCCGTTTGTTTCCAAAAATCGGCGCTAAAATTAGTCCACAGCTCGTCCGCTCCTGCATGAACAAGAATTGCCTTTAACTGCAGAGTCCAATTAAAGGTATCTACCGCTGAAGCGTTATTTGCCAGATCCTTCAACCGCAAAAGTAACATTTTGGGCAGTCTGGAATCCGGCAGGCTGAGCGTTTTTGCAACCCACCTAATTGCTCTCGAACAAATTTCTACCGATATGGGCGGTATACCGAGTTCTAAGCGAATCAGATAGGCCGGAGTGTTTCTCGGCAAGTTGAAAAGTCTTTTAAAAAACGCAACCTGCACGGATTCCAGCCTGTCCAGATAGCGCAAGGCCCAGAACGGAGCCGCGTACAAAAAAACCGAAAGTATCAACGCATTGTACAGAGTGAAGAAAGCGCTCCACGTATCCATTTTGGTAGTAGCAATTAGCGGTATAACCGCAGCTATCGCCGCGTTGGTTTTGGCTGTGGCGTCCTCCACAGATTGGAGGCCGCGTGCCGAGGAGGAGAATAGGACCCCCAGATACCTATAGCTACTCACGACTTCGATCTGTCTACCCTCAAACCAGAACGAGGTGGAATTCGCGTCTGAACGACCGGCCCTTTTAAAACAAACAATCTTTGTCTTACCCGTGTTAACGGCGAGATGATTTTGTTGGCAGTAATCCGCGAGCAAAAGCAATTTCCTGCGCAGATCCGCCGGAGAGTAAGCAAAGATAGACAGATCGTCAGCGTAAAGAAGCAATAAAAGGTCATGAGTGAGCGAAACGTCCACCCCACGCGCACCCCCCTTCCGGAAGAACGCCACAATGTCGGAAATGTATAATATAAAGAGGAGGGGGCTGAGGATTTCGCCCTGCAGCACCCCTCTCGTGACCTTAAATTCGGGCAAGGCAGGGCCACCTGATTGAAGTCGCACAAAAGCCGTCCGGTAGAGGGCGGAGAGAACCCTTACGAACTTAGCGCTGACACCAAGTCCCAGGAGCTTCCGCCAGAGAAGTTTGTGGGGGACAGAGTCAAAGGCTCTTTTAAAGTCCACGAAAAGACTAAGTAATTTTACTTTCGGGCGCCTGAGCGAAATCTGTATGGTGGCTAGGAGCGAGAAAATATTGTCCTCAGTGCCCCTCCCAACGCGAAAACCGGCCTGTTCCACCGGTAACAAGTCTCTGGCGCCGGCCCACTCGGACAGGCGATTACGCAAAATCTGGAAGAAGATCTTAGCGACGGCGTTTGTAATTGCGATCAATCTATAGTTCGAAGGGTCCTCTCGCGATCCCTTCTTAAACAGTGCAAATAACGTAGCGCGAGCCCAGCACAAAGGAAAAACTTCCTCCCGAAAAATTCTATTAAAGAGATAGAGAAGGCGGATCAGGCAAGCTTCGTCGAATAATTTAAACAATTCCGCGGGAAGTTCATCAGGGCCGATTGCCTTACCCGCCTTCAGCACCCTTACGCTATCTCGCAATTCAGGTAGGGTAATCGGGACGTCTAGGACGGGGTCGAAAGTGCCATAAAACGTCTCCGGGGCGCACACTGCCCGAGGGAAAATCTCCGAGAAGTGCGCGTCCCAGTCGTGCCCTGAGACCCCCGCCCCCGCGACGGGCCCCTTCCGAAATTGACGACAGACGCCCCAGAAATCCGCAGCAGTACGGGTCGCCGCAAACCTGTCCGAGATCGAGGCGGCGAATTGAGATTTTTTCTGTCTAATAATCTCAAGGTACGCCTTTTTGGCAGATTTAAAGTTAAGGGTTGCGGTTGTACTGTACGCACTCTTCCTCATTTGATACATAGCGCGACGAAAAACCCTTCTAGCAGAGGTGCATTCCCCGTCGAACCAGAGCTTAGAGTTCGAGAAAGACTGACGCGGTTTACAAAAAACTTTCGAAAGAATGCCGGCATCTAGCGCCGCTTCGCGAACGGCACCGGAAAAGCGTTCATAAATAGTATCGATAGGCAGTGCCAGCCCCGATTCGAAGGCAGGTAAAGACCGCCCTAAATAATTACAAAAATCACGCGCCCCGTCATGAGACCCCAAGTATTTTATCTTAACACGATGCTCTGCCGGAGCTGCAATTAATTCTCGAGGTAAACTTTCGGACTGCAAAAAGAGCGATAAAATTACCGGAAGATGGTCGGAGCCGTGAAGGTCAATGTCCATTGAGAGGTCAGCAATAAAAGCTAAGTGAGAGGTCGAAACCCAAACGAGATCAACCACGCTGAAACCCCTCTGTCCGAGAAAGGTGTAATGTGCAGGAAGGTCACTGGAGCAGCGACCATTCAACAGAACAAAATTATTAGCATACATGAACTCGGACAGAAGGGTACCGCGGCTGGTGCAAGTCCCGTCGTGCGAACTCCTGACCATACTAACCGACGATTGCTCAAAAATTTGAGGGAAATTTGCGAAGGGGTCTAGCGAACCAATCCGGCAATTGAAATCGCCGCCCAAAATAAACATACAAACCGGGTACCGAGCATTCAAAGAATCAATCGTTTCTTGTATGGATGAAAGGTGAGAGACGAGGTCGGAGTTAGGCGTGAAATAGAAAGAGGCGACTATTGTATTAATTGGCAAGGTATTAATGTGAAAAAAAATCCAGTTAGGAGTTGATTCGAGAACGGTGTGTGTAAAATCTGAATGAATAAGAGAAAGCAGACCGCCACTGCAGCGGTCAAAGTTGCTGAGGCGAGAGGCAGGAGAGATGATTCCAGAATACTCGGTTGGTAAATCTACCTCGGCAGTCTCACGGCTCGACCACGTTTCCGAGAAATTTACTATTTTATAAGGCGAACAAAAAACGTTATTTTTAATATTATAAAATCCTCGGGCATTCCAAAAAATAATTCTTAAAATATTCGGCGAACGAGTTTGACTTAAAGCGACTTGTTGAGGTGGACCTCTCGCAGGGCTGGCGGATGCCGCGTTAACAATAATATCAGCATGACGGGGGCACATTAAAAATTTTGAGACGATGAGTCGGACAAAGAAGTATTCCTACGACATTCGGTGGCGTTATTATCAATCGCAGAGGTTGAAGTCCGGGACCTCGCCGGTATCGTTTCCTTTCTGGGGGGGCCTCTACAACTTACGGTAAAGTCTTGGTCCGCCTCGGACCATTTCAACCACCTGTTGTCAACTGCAATCATGTTGCCTTTTACACGGAAGTCGACGCCTTTAGCAGCAGCGGCGCGCCGAGCTTCTCTGACCTTGAACGCTAAGAATCGCTCCGTGTCAGTGAGATCCGCATTAATAAATATGTTGGAGTTCTTAAGGGCTGTCTTTTTTAAAGACAAAATCTTGAATTTGTCTTCCTCCGAAGACATTTCAACCAACAAAATTAAAGGAGACATGCGTATCGGGCGCGCCGAGACAACTGTACCCGATAAAGGGAACTTCGCGGCCAAAAATTTAAAGATTTCCTCCTTTAGCGGATGCGGACCTGTCCTAAAACCAGATAGAATCAAGTTTCTCTTCTTGCGAAATCTTTCCTGTTCCTCCAACTTGAGCGCCATCTTCTGGATTAAACTATCCTGCGCTGCGATCTTAATTCCTTGCGCCTCGATTGTTTCTTCGAGCGTCTGAATGCGAGCGGAAAAATCATTCCGTAAGTCGCCAACCGCATTTTTAACGTCCGTGATTTCCCTAGCACAGACCTCTATTCCAGGTTGACAAATTCAGTACAATTCCAGAATTTTTAAATGAAATAGCTCAGAATAATTCTTACTAAAATTTAGATAAATAATGAGTTAATATCAGCAATATCACTACATTTTGTCGAATGACATTGCCTTGAAAACAATAGTTCCAATGTCAATATTAAATCAGTATTATTAAGAGATTTTCAGTATTTTTCAATAAAAGATACGTTAGAATTTTCAGTAGAATTTAGGAACATATCAGCTTATTTCAGAAAACTTACTACATTTTGATAAAATACGCAGCAATTTCCTAACGTTTCTTACACGGAAAAAAATAGTACGTCGCTCCAGCCAGATTGCCCAGCTAAAACAGCTTCCCACTGCCCAGCAGGTCGCGATGTAAGTCGCGTGTGAAGACGTAAAATGACAATTAAAATTCGAAATCCTTAAAATTTTTTTTTCTATAAATACACGGAAAAACTTTTGGGAGCGCTGCTCACCCAAACCGGGCGGGTAGCGCTCCCGCGGCACTTTTAACTTTTCAAATGATGATTAAAAATATAAGAGCGTAAAAATAAATCTTTTTCTGAATAAATATGGATTCATACAATCATTAAGAAAGTTTATGCTCTATTTTTAGACCATCAAATTACTTATATGGTTTATGAAGATCGTTAAACGCGTAAAAATCGGCACTTTTTCCATTTTAACGCTTACGTATCAAAAACAGAGCAAAATAGAGTAAAATTGCACTAAGCTTTTCTGTAGAGCGTGAAATTTCCTACAAAAAAGTCAGTGACTAATCCGTCCGTATCCGCGTCCAACATTAATTTATTCCCGACGTCTGCCGCGGATCGCACACGAGTCCGTTCCAATACTTTCCTATCCGCGCATATCCGCGATTCGCAAGTTGCATTTCTAATCCGTCGTGATCCGCGGGTTTCTATCCGCGTCTACCAATCCGCATATATCGTCTTTTATCCGTCCCGATCCGTTTTCGAGCCTATACGTTTCGATCCGTCGATTTCAATCCGCGTCTCCATCGGTAGGCATCTGCGAGCAATTTTAACTATCTGTGGCGGATCGGAAATGTTTTCGTTCCGTTAATTCCCTATCCGCGCAACTCTGTGATTCGGAAAAATCAAGCCACTTGAGCATATTTCCATGTACATGACGAAAGGGGAGGGAGGGCAATTTCGAAAAATCGCAATACTTGAACAACCCTAACGACTATCTTACAATATTCTTACATTACATTAATACAAAGATGTATATCCTGGTAATAAATATTCAAATGCATAATTTTTAAATAGTTCGTGCTTTGTATTACAAACTATACAAACGATAATATCAAAGTATACAAACGAATAGAAGCTGATAGAATTTTCGTATACGCAGGCGGATATATGCGGATAAATATTTATACATTTTTACGGATAAAAAAGGATACAAGTATACAAACGAATAGAAGCGGATTTAATTTTCGTATACGCTGGCGGATATATGCGGATAAATATTGACTCAGTTTTTAAGGATTGAGACGGATGAAAGTATTTATGCAAATAGAAACGGATAAAAACAGGTGCACACTCGGTGCCATATCACGGTAGATACGGATAGACAAGGATTCGACAGGCTCATATTAGAACGGATTGAGGCGGATCAATTTTCCATTCCACGGATCCAGAACGTATTCAGTTTTGACGGACAACAACCGATTGAAAAGAATGCAAAGTGGGCATCAAACGGATACAAATTTTCTATCCGTTTGAATCCGTTATTTTCTATCCGTTTGAATACGTTTACTTCCAGTAGGGGGGATTCACATGTATTGAAATTCCTCTCGTTTTTGGAAATATTATTTTTGGATTCGCAGGGAATAGAAAAATTCTGTATGAATCCCTCAGCAGTGATTCACATGGATTGAGGATCCTCTTATTTTAGGCAAATATTATTTTTGGATTCGCGGGGATTGAAAAACAGTTTTATGAAAATGAATCAACTTGAATCCATCTCCAATCCATTTTCGTTTGCTGGGAGGGAATGAACTTATATTTTGTGACGATATTGTCACCTAAAATATGTCAAACTTTAAATTAACATATTATGTGTTAATATAATAATAATAATAATAATAATTGACTTTATTGGCAATACGAAACACAAGGATACAAATATAAGAACAAAAATGATTCGTACAATGCCAAAGGGCGAGTCACAGCATAAAAATATTGCTGTTTTACAGACTGACCCGTAATGAATGTACTTCTTATTATTGTTCCTATTAAAACACCAAAAATTCTGTATTTTCTAATTCATGACCTGCATGACCCAACATCGAGGGTGAGTTATGAATTATGATGGTGATGTAAGTTGGCAACATTGGCAATCAAAGAGACTTTATTTCTTTGTTGGCAACCCTGTTAAACACTCGACAGCTGATTGAGCAGATTGTCAAAAAACGTCAACTTAAATCTTCGTTTTCTAAACTTTTCGTTTTCGTAGTTATTCTAAATGAGAAATTATAAAAGAAAAACGAATCAGGGGACAACGGGTTTAAATGTAATGCTGGCAGCGGCAAGACAAGTAAAATTATGCGGAAAAAGCGTAAGAAAGGCTGCAAAAGACATGTCAATTCCAGAGGCTACCTTACGAAGGTTTTGTAAAAAAGTTACCCATGAAGACTTTCAAGACTCTATTGATAAACTGCAACACAAAATCGGCTATAAAAAATCTCGTCAGGTACTTTTCAAAACAAATTTCCGTTAAAAATCGACAGTGTTGTACCTTAACCTAAAAATATTTTAATAATTTTATTTTCTATTTCTTCTTGATACAAATTTTCGAAGTTTTTATTATTTTTAGACTTTTAACGAAGCACAAGAGCAGTTGCTGGAGGATTACTTGATAAAAGCATCCGAGAGTCATTGTGGCTTATTACCCAAAGAAGTTCGAGCTTTTGCTTACGAATATGCTGTAGCTGTAAACATTAAATTTCCCAAAACTTGGCATGACAATAAAATGGCAGGCGAAGATTGGTTCACTGCATTTATGAAACGTCATAATAAAATATCGATTCAAACTTCAGAAGCGTCAAACTTGGCTCGAAGATCAGGTTTTCAGGGACAAAATGTTGGTACATTTTTTGAGAATATTTTTTCAAATAGTGTAAAATGTGAACCTGCAGATGAATGTAATTCAAATGAGTCTGAAGCGTCAGATGATCACAATCCTTAGTGATTTTTCTATGAAAACAAATCACAATGTAGATGATTTCTCCAAATCTTTATGGAAATCCTCGAGGTGCTAGCGCCTCAGGCTGGATAAGAGATAAACATTGCATAAAATGTGCACGTTCTGGTGCATAAGCTAATTGTTTCTCATTAATCTTGAATCAAGTTTATTACTGCAATAAAGAAGTGAGATTGTTCACGCAACTGCAGTCATTGGCTTTCAAGAAAAATGGAGTCGATGTGTGAAGTGCTAAAAGTGTTTACGCTGGCACTACCTTCGTGAATAATCCTTCGACAGAAAGGATAGAAAATGCAGCGTAGGCTATTTTGATGTCTCCAGGGAGCTGTTGAGAAGAAGCTATCGATTCAATTCCTTCCAATTTCTTCAGCGACAGTTAAAACAACTATAACAATAGTGAAATAAAAAGTGTACTATACGTCAATGAAAGAAAAAGTGTAACTAAGTCCTAAAGAAAACTTTAACAAACTTTCAGCTATTAACTTAAGACCGCACTGAAGAAGGGGAATTAAGTAAAAAGTTACTGATAAACGTGATGTTCTAATTTGAAATATTCATAATTGTTAAATATTTTATAGATCATATTGTGTAACTAGAATTATTATGTGAATGCAATCTAATTTTATCTTTATATTAATTACATAACAAGTCAGTTCATTAAAATGTTAATATGCTTTTCAATAACAAATATTGTCAGTTTTTTAAATAACCTACTTTAAAAAAAAGTCATACGATTAAATCAAGTGATTTAATTACGTTATTTTTTATAATGCACCCCTGCCCCCCCCCTTTCCTTTTCCACACATATCGTACTTAAAGAAAAACAAAGGTTTACTTTTTTCCTTTTAAGATTATGCAATTTTTAAATTAATCGTGAAATTCAATAGACTAACAGTTTTGTTCGCTGAATGAAAAAAGTTCATTACAATAGCTTTGAATAATGTAGTGCAATAAAGTTGTCTTCAGGCGGAAATCGAGCCATGCCCGATGCTGTACTTAATGTGGGTTTCTGCAGTTTCCTACATTCTCGACAAATGTGAGTATGGCGCCATCTAAGACGACCTGCAGCTCTCGCAATGGTACTCACCTGTACCCAGACAAGCTCCCTGAGAGCTTTGGGACACCTCGATCGAGGTGGAAGGTTGAGGGTAAAAAAAAAAAAAAGTGAAATAATCTTCAATTTGGGGCAAAATGGTTCTCTACAAGCATTACAAGTAACAGTTTTGTAACATTTATGTAACTATTACTTATGTAAGTAAATGTTGTATGATTGTTGATTCCCCGTACTACTAACCTATCCTATACTATGATCAAACCGCTTAACCCAACGTCCAAATTAAAAATATTTAGCGAAAAACGATGGGAAAGTTAGTCAGGCCCATAGCAGAGGGAATTTTTTCCGTAGGTCATTTTTTCGGACACCCATTACTTTCCGGCCGTTGTACATGCGATGATGCGATCAGTTATTTTCACTATTTTTCGATCAATTGTTTTTCGACCAATTGTTATTCGACCAATTGTGTGTTCGACCAATTGTACCTTTCGATCCATTCTTTTTTCGACCAATTGTATTTCGATCAATTGATGGGTTACCATGATTGTTATATGACTGCGGTTCTTTGGTGTAGTGAGTTCGTGAGGGCCCCTCAAACGTCAACAGAGGCGGGCTTTAAGCGAATAAATTTTGCGGATTTCAAACAACTTTTCAGGTGATTATTTTTAACAGAAATATTTGTTAACTTACTGCACCGAGTAAGATTTTGTGGATAAATTCTGCCGCTAGCCAGTATTTAAAAATAAATCCAGAAATTACGAATTGAATTTTCTGAATAGGATTTGATTGAAAATTTCAATTCATTTTGAATTCATACTTTGATTTCGTAAATATGTATTCAAATGGATTGAATTCCGAAGAAAGTAATCTATCTGTATTCAATTTTACGAATACAATCGGAAGCGTAATCCATCTGTATTCAATTTTACGAATATAATCGGAAGCGTAATTTGCCGGATTGAATTTCAGAAAAAGTAATCCACCTGTATTCAATTTTACGAATACAATTATTATATTTTTTATATAATATATTTTGGACCTTCCCATTATTAAATGTACATTTATAGTTTTAAGTACGAATTAAAAAATACAGTAACGCGCCATAACGATAATTATATATTTTAAAATCGAAATTGACGATCAACTCCTAAGTAACTTTTTCAAATCGATTCCCAGTAAACAAAAAGGAATAAAAAGTTCAAAATACGAATTGAAATGAATTCAAGTGAATTAAAATGAATTAAAAATTGGATTCAATTTATTCGTTTTCGTTTACTGGGTTATCCATACAAATTCAAAAGAATTATGCACAAGTGCATAAATTGCAAACTGACAAATATAACAAATACTCTAATTTTGAAGTCATATGAATACACTTAGACAGTTTTGAATCCGTAATATTGAATACAGATTTATTCAGTTTATTTTTTGAAATAAAACTTTTTTTGCATTGAAATGAATACGCATAGGTAGTTTTGAATCCATAATGTTGAATACGGATGTATTTAAAATTTAATTTTTAAAAAGAAAACTTTTTTTGGATTAATATGAATTCAGAAAGTAACCTTTTTATTCATATGAACGAATAGAATTGTATTTACGTATTAAAATGGATTCACCGTTGACCAAAGTATGGATTCAGAATTTAATAATTGAATCTAGTTCTATACAACTCTATCCAAATTTGATTGCTGGGATCCTAAAATATCAAAATATTTTTAAATTTATTTATACAAATTTAAACAACATAAAAAAACTAAATATTTTTTACATAAGTAGGGTATATAGTAAATGCAGTGATTGTCCCCTTGAGAGATAGTTCACATTATTTATTTTTTTTGAAATTCATTTAAGTTTCAAACGGCTGCAATAGTATTTTAATAAAAGCTGTAAATTATTCATTTTGAAGGAAAATAAAACTGGTATCAAAACGTCTGATTAGCCAGTGATTAGTAGCAGCTAATGGTTATATTTTTCGCCTATTCATTACACTATTTTCGTTCATTTATGACTATTAATATTTATTCTAATGAAAAATATGGAAAGAAAATCATCAGATTTATTATAGAAATTACAATTTTATGTGTTACTACATAGAGTAAAGTGGGTTGAAAAAGCCACTTTTGAGCTTTTTGCGCTATAAAATTTATAATTTCAAACTTATTTTCAAATTTTAAAGTGGCTCTGAAAAGACGATCCCTAAGCTACAAAATCCCTATTGAAGATTGTTCGCAGGTTACACGAGGAGGGAAGTGCCATACGTGTTCTACGAAAGTTATGCAAGTCGCTTTTGTACACCACCTGGTACGGTAAAAAAAGCCATAGGTCAACTTCGGTTTGAGAAATTGGAAATTTTTATATTTTCCTAGTTTTTCTTTATTTATGTGAAAAATAGCCTTAATCCTAATTATTTTTTCATCCTAGCGTGCGTAAAATCTGATATTACACCCTCGAAAATTACATGGTTAAGATAGGAATTCCCCACCAACCAGCCCACAAATCGGAGACATAAAATCGAATTTTAAACCTGCTAGGACGAAAAAGAATGCTCGTATTACGGCATAAAATGTTATTTTACACCCTTAACACGAAAAGTACTATAATAACGTTTGAACACGAAAAATGTAACATGTCTATTCATAATTCGGGACAAAAAATCACTTATTACATCCATTTTTTTATTTATTATATATTAATTTATTAATTTTGTTATTACATTGTTAAATATTATTATATATTATTTATTGTGTATATGGTATATGCATATCAGTGCATGGCTTTTTTACCTTACCTTCCACGTGGACTATTTCACCCCACCATGAATATATTTACAAAACAATAAAATATTATTTATATCAGTGCAAATTTGAAAAATAAGTAACACATTCGAGTTAAGTATAGTTTTTTCTTAATCAACAAACGCTCACTTTTATTTTACGTTCAGTACAAGGGCTGGTAATATATTTAAAATATTCACAAAAATATTTTGAGGAAGACAACGCAAAAATAAGTATTACAATAAAACCGATGGTACTACAGAAACAATAGCCAAATTGGATCAAAAGTTGCGTATTACCAATTAGATTTAATATTGAAAATATTGTATATAAAATGGCTGATCAAATATTTCAATATTGTAATTCGATGAAGAACCCTATTTGTTATTTGTTTATAAACAATCACATTTTAAACAATGTCAATAACAACATATTTATATGGGAAAAATTGTATGTGATATCGTACTTTATAACAAAGAACACCCATTTTGATTTGTTAAGATTGATCAAGTAGTTTTCGGGATATTCGATTTTAAAATAAAATGGTTAAAGAAACTAAATTCTTAATATAAACAATACAAAATATTTTTTGCAAAATTCTATGGTACAATATTCTTTTATGGCAAACTCTGTAAGAAAAAATGATTTTAAACAAAAAAGAAGACATAATGTTTTTTGTGGGACCGTTTCACAAATTCTTACCCTTTTTCATCCCGCTGTACTCTACTGTACAAGTTTACGTGACTTATTCTAACATGATTTATTAATTTATTTTATAACTCGTTAATACATTTCATTTGGCTAACATGATGTGAAATCAATTCCGAAATCCGCTTAATTATTTTTAGTACATGCATTTCAGTATAACGCTTAATACAAATAAAATTTAAGTCAACTGGCCAATCATCGTAGGTTGGCCAACAATTATACCGACTAACTTTTGTATTAACAATTTTACTAATTATGATGACAACAATTTTCACATGTAATATCACAAAGAGCTTCAAAATTTTCAGGTAATTCATATAATAGGATTGATGCAAACAAAATAACGCCGAAAGGGCCTTTGTTGCACTTCAATTTCAATCAAGTATTTCATATGAAAATCGAAGTTCAACAAAATTGAAAGGAATCTATCTTACCATTTTCCAGGTTGTGCTTTTCAATGGCTTTTCAAATCAAAATTATGCTATCATAATTAGAAAATAAAATATAGCGATTTAAATGTCAAAAAAAGCAAAAAATTGGATATACTTTTGAACGAAACATTTTTTGTTGAAAAGAGTATTTTCCATCACAAAATTCCTTCTCTAAAGGTGAAGAAAATAGTTATAGTATTCAGATATATTTTTTTAATATTAATAAAAAATAACATCTTGGTCCCAAAATGGCGCATGCAGTGAGTAATTTTTTTTACAAATTTTTGTCATTAAAACTGTAAATTTTAGAAAAGATTTGCTAAGAATAAAAATGTCTTAGAATGTGTCAAAGAATATGTTTTTTTTCAGAATGTAACGATATCATTTTTGTTGCAAGGAAATTGTCTCCAAAGTTTATAGTTTTTGAGAAAAAAAATGATAAATCTTTTCTAGATTTCAAGAATAAGAATTTATACAACTATTCACCTTTAGTGAAGTAATTTTGTAAAGGAAAATACTCTTTCGATAAGAAAAAAATGTGTTATTCAATAGTATACCCGATTTTTTTTTTACTTTTAATGCACTATTTTTAATTTTCTAATTATGATAACATAATTTTGATGTACTTTGAAAATAGTAAGATACATGCCTTTCAATTTCCTTGAACTTCGATTTTGATACGAAATACTTGATTGAAATTGAAGTGCAAAAAGCGTCCTTCCCGACGTTAATGGATTAAGGAATCAAGTTGCTGATATTAAAAAATTTACATCGATCTCTTGTAAAGCACATTACAAGGTAATTGCCACTATGTTGTATGTTTGATGTCCTTTTTGATGTCTCGAGATTAGAGATTTCGAATCGACTATTAGAAATTCACAATAAATTACAATTTATTTATATTTAGTTACGATAAAATATGCAAATGATTAAGACGAGAGTTTATTCAATTTTTTCGGAGCTTCTTTAAAATTGAGTTATTGAATATTTATTTCTTTTTTAATTATTTGTTGAACCTTCAAGGAAATACAGGGAATTTTGTTTGCACATAAACTCCAGTGACCATTTTCTGCTTTGCCTTCTTAAATAAATTCAAAATTTTACATAAACATATAAAAAGTAAAGAGACATGTTTTCTGAAAACATGAATACGAGTCGATATTTTCCTGCATATAAATATGCGGATTACGTTACAAATTTGAATTCTGATTTTGAAATATTCGAAAATCACGTACATTCAAAAGACGAATAATCCCGTCATGTTCGTGGGAAAAGTTATAAAATCTACGCCAACGCGATAGTACAGAAATAAATGTTGAAGTTCGTGCATGAAGATTAATTTCTCGCACGAACTTCTGCAATTAAAAAAAGAACAAATTTGTATACCGTCTTAAACAAATTATAAAGTTACCATCTCTTGCTTTGTTTGCATTATAAATTTCAGTATTGCTCTAGATTCTGTGTCGTTATACCATGCCGCTTGCAGTTTCTAAATTTCCCCAAAAAACCATAAAGTACATCAGAAAAATCTGCTGTAAAAAAACTCTACTACTTTACTCATTTGCAGAGAATAGCGTAATAGGTGTGTCTTTTTAATAAACTGCCAGGATTTTAAGTATTGAACTACTGGTATTTAAACGGCATTTTTATATTTTTCTGAATAAATAATACAAGAGTACATATGCTTTATGATGGGGAAATGTAGGTGGCATGTACGTACAATAATATTTTGTTATTTTAAAAAAATTATTTTATTCTGATGTCAGAAACTTGTCCGATTCAGATTTTTGCTGGAAAAATTGTAATTATCACATTCGTGGAAACGATGAACATTTTCGTATGATTTTTGGATCATTATTCAACTTTTGGTAAAAAGAGGAATGGACTACACACATTCATTGCGTTTCCAGACAGCAGAATAAAAAAAGCTTACATTCTGCTCATGTTCAGAAAAACCTCAGAAAGTGGGTCATCTGACCTCTTTTAGATAACATTTTGAGTTCAATGTGAGCTCTTTTTTATTCTGATGTCTGGGTTAGGATGCGATTTATGGACCTTTCGATCACATCCCAGACAGAAAAATGGTAAGGAGTTCAGAATGATTTGGAAAATACCCGCCCCTACACCCCGTCTATTATTTTCAAGTAAAATTCTTATAAGAAAAATAAAAAAGTGCCAAAACTGTCCCCCGTATTTACCAACTCCTTTATAATGGTTTTCTAAGCGGTTTTATGTTGTTGAAGATATTAACCATTTGAGACCCAGACTTCTTTTAGAGCACATTTTGAGATCATTCGGAACTTTTTTTTATTTTTCTGTCTGGGATATCATACAAATCTATGTTTTCGAGAGCACAAATATTATCGTGAAAAAATGCCATCCTTGTTGATCATAAGGCATTTAAATACTGGTGTATTACTCGTTTCGAATTTATATTTTGAATCATTTATGTGCAATGTACATACTGTCGGTCGAATCAACAATGCAACTTTCGTCAATCGATCACATCCACTAAATTTTAGTAGGTATATGTGCTAACTATGTTTAACCGCATAATTTTCTTCTATAAATAATTATAATACTTCTGAAACTCTTTACTGAAAACAAATCGTGACTTCCCAGTAAATAAAAAGGGATTTAATTGTCAAAAAAAGGAATTCGAAGGGATAAACTAAATTGAATTTCTTTAAATTCCTTTTTTGATAATTTTGGAATTGGTGAATCCCCTTCAATTCCTTTTCGTTTACTAGGTACGGAAAGTTTTTAAAGTTTTAAAGTTTTTTAAAAGACATTGCTTTTTTATAACACATAATAAATTTCACAAAGTTGACTTTAATCCTTAAACCTGCCTATTATAAAAGGTAGAGTTTATGATAAATGATATAGGGGTAACACACAAAGATGATAGGCCAAAGAGAAAAAAATCTCCGAGCTAAACATTTTAGTATGAAGGAAGAGCACTTTAAAATATCACTCTTATAAATATGCTCCTCCACGAGGAGCCGCGATATATGCATGGCGGCAAAAGTAGTCGAATATATAAAAAGAGGAAGCAAGCTTTCATCTCTAGCATATGTCGTTTTTTTACCGGAAGTCTTTTTACGAATCGGATTAAATTTGAGGTTGTTTAGTATATGTTAGAAATAATGGAACTTGATATAAGGAAATTTTACAAATTTAAATTTGTACTTTGTTCGAGCTATATCTATTTACGTATAAACTTTTAAACTCGTACCCGGGTAGAATTAAACTGATCTGAACAAGAGTAACCTGGTTGGATCCGAATTATTAATCTGATCACAGATAATCTTCTGGCCAAGATTCGTCCGGGTTTGCCTGATCAGCGCCTGAACAAATCCCAAATGCAGGTTGGGCCACCATTTTGGATTCCGATCATAGTCCGTCAGCACTCCAGAAGAGTAGTTGGCTTTATTGCCGGTAGGAGTGTATGCAGCGCTATTTGGTTTTCATTATAGAAGTGTATTCTTATTTGGTACATAAGGAGCGTTACTAATACCTTTCGACACGATACACCATTCACCGTAAATTGCTGTTTTTGGTAGATGGTGTATAAAAGCTGTATAATACATCGAGATTACTCTGAAATACTCTTTACAATTATTAAGTAAAGCATTATGCATAAACGAACTACCTTGGAAGACAGCCAAAACTTTATTCTTTCCACGTATTAAAATATAAATGTTTTCTGTTATTAACTTTCAATAACATTTCAAATTAATTATTATTAATGAAACTTAATTATGGCTGAATGGCAGACGGGCTTCAACTGGGTTGCCTATTCAGAATCAGGATAGAAACACCTGTTGGGTCCCGACCAGATTCCGACATCGCGGTGGAATCCTCAATACAAGTAGGGTAACCTGGCTGAATTCCACCAAGAGCCAACATTTTTTTTGCCAAATTCTATGCTACTCACTTTTCTGCCAAACTTCTTTTCGCTATATGAATGTGTATTCAGATAAAAGCAGATATTGGTCATTTACGACAATTTTTTGTCTGGATATTTTGAGGAAAATAGCTGCTGCGATATTGAAATTTGCGTTTTTTGAACCTGCAGTTCCTTTTGATGCTGTTGAAGTAATTTTTTTATTAATTTGAAACGATGTTTACCAGACTTCGAAAGTAGTGACTAAATTTTGATGGACTGGATGGTATTGATTGCGTGTCAGGAGCTGTGGGGTTTAGGGGCACCAAGATAAGGCCCGGAGATTATTTTTCTCTCCAGCTGCTACGTGAAAAACAAAATCTATAGTTAAAGCAACCAAGTTTCTCCATAAAAATACTAAATATTCAAAGGAAGACGAAAAAAGTAATTAGGCATTATCGACCAAATTCGGGGAAGTCGAGAACACTTGACATTGTCAGATTGGATAACTGTTTCCAATTAATTACCCACGTAATTCTCGATATGGGAAATTTCTAAAACATTTACGATTTTTCCTTCCCAACCATTTCCTATATGGAAAATTTAAAAAGATTATCAATTTCCCGCTTTCCAGGTCAGTTCCCAGAGACATTTCAAAAAGATTTGCGATTTTCCACTCTCAGATGTTTCCCCTATGACAATTCGGTAGAATGTCCCATATGTGATCCCACATGGGAATTTTCAGCATGGTACCCTAACCAATTCGTTCTTTCCGTGTAGTTTCCAGTGAATTTTAGGTAATTTTGTAGATCAGTCTGTAAAGCAGCATATTTTGTGTCTCGCCCGTTGCTACAGTCGTAGACATTTTTTGTGCGTTTTTAGAATTTTAGTTGTATGTTAACTTATTATGGCAATAAAGTTGTATGGTTATTATTATTATTATTTTTACAAATTCGTTCACCATATTGAATTCGCCATTTGATTTTTGATAAATTTACATTGGATTTACAATGATCGAAACCAAAAACCCCGGAGTAACAAGTTTCAAACGAATCCAATCAATTACTTAGGATTAATTCATCTGGAATGTTAGATCCACCATTTTCAATTTTCGAAAACTGACATCAGATTCGCAATCAGCGACCTCGAAACCCCCGGAGCAATAAATGTTATAACATTCCACTCATCGTTTTCCATGTCGTTGCCTTAGACTGCAACTCATATATGGGTCCAGAATTTGTAATTATTAATTTTTTTATGGCCACTGTCGGTCAGAAAGCTTATTATTAACTTAAACTTAATCCGTACCGACATTAGATTTATATCCGTCTTTCTTCGTAGAATTATTCCATCAAACCTTTTTTGAGGAGAATTTCCAGCTATATTTTTTTTGTTGGTAACATTTCTTCGTATGATTTGTAGTTTTCAAAGTAAAACCAAAAATTTGTGTCGAGATGACGATGGCAACATGACCGTCCATTAGTTTTTATTAACATTGTGTGCGGGGGATAAAAATACAACAGAAACACCTTCTTTCATTTTTTTGTAAGAACCAATCTTGCAAGAACATTACATATTTTCAGTGTAATAATTACACAGGCCAACAAAATAAAGCCTATCTTCACATCCAATAAGAGGACTATACTCTTCCGAAAGTTTTCGAAGTGCTGAATACAAATCTGGCCGCATAATTGTTCTATCGCAAAAGATTTTGAGATATCCTAACCTATAAGTGCAAAAAAAAATATTTCCCCTCATTTTCAGTAAATTTTTGTGTCGGAGCAAGATTTGTATATACAATTTGGCAACACTCCGATTAAAGTGATATTCATCGGCTTTAAAATGCTCTTTTAGTCAATCCGATACGATTATTATCATCGGATTATTGAAGTGTTTGGCAGTTTAAGTTAAGATATCTTAAAATTTTAACGTGATAGAGCAATTCTTCAAAACTTTGAAACCCTTCGGAAAAATATACTCAGGGTTACTACACTACAGCCCGGTTTTTGGGTAAAAATTTTGTTGTCCTGTGTTATTTACACTTGTAATAAACTGTTATAAGTAATATAAAACACTTATTACACCTGGTATGGGTAAATTGTTTCCAATAAGAGTACAATAAATGGTGGATTTTTTTAGTTTTCATTCGCATTTAAAATATTGAAAGTATTGAAGCGTTTCCTAAATATTTTTAGCCTCTTTTTGTTGCAATATTGCAATACCAAGTATACCGTAGGAAAGAATTATTCGTCCGTGACTCTTCGTTTAAAATGTTTTTTCTATACGCAGATTAAAATATAGTATCAGAGAATTACAATCGTTCAATTTAAATGTTTTTAATCCAATCAAGTCGAATTATACCTGGGCAGAATCGAGCATTCCCGATTGACAATGGTGTGCATGTGCAAATGCAACCAAGAGGCCTATACAGGCATAACATTCACGGACGAAGCCCGTATCTGCGAGCATTCAGCGCAGGTCACTGGGAGGGGTACCCAGTCAGATGCGTGGAAAAGATCGGTGGGGCGCGGGGGAAAGGGGCACCAGCCCCGAGTCCGACCAAGTCGGATTAAGTCAGTCGTCGAGTAGTCACGGACCGTCGATGATTGGTAGTGATCGGCATCAGCACCTGGTCACTGTCATCGTGAATGACGCGAGTGTGAGGTGAACGATCGTGGGTATAGTCGTGGGTAGCTCGAGTCCTATTCGGGTCGCTTTTTCTAATAGGGCAAAGTGTGTCGTCAATAAGCCACGAAATCGACTTGGAAATGTAATTGACGCGTGAATCATCAGGGACTAATCACTGGCTCACGAGTGTCAAACCTGCATAAGCTCATTAACGACAGAAGAAACGTTTTATATTTTATAATAACGTTGGGTTGCTTCCGCGACCCGGAAAATCAACAGAGGTTAGTGTCTGAAAAGACGATTCAAATTAATCGCGCCTTTATTCGACTCCGAATCGATTGTCTCCAACCGGATCAGCTGAATATCACAATCGCCACTCTTTCCGTTTGAATAAGTATCCATTCACTTCCAATGAGTTGTATCAATCACGTCCGTTTACTAAATATACGTCTAAGAACACTTTTTTATTCAAGAAAACAGACTTACACTTTTTTCATGACACTAAACCAAATACAAGTTGTTATAAGTGGATGTCTACTTATTCGAATGCAAAATGGTTGCAGGTGTAATCTAAAAAACTGTGTTATGATTGTCCAAATGTTAAATTATTCAGAAAATCAGACCTTTTTGAAATTTTAATGTTAGAAATGACATCTTCATATGATTTAGGTAATTTAAAGTTATCCAAATAGAAGAAAAACACGTCAATTAGCATGTTATTCCATTTAATAATATATTATTGATAAATACTACTCATCAAATATAGTAATTCAGTAATGACAATGATGAATCTGATAATTCGTTTCCTAATCTCAAATACTATCTTATCAAATTTGATGTTTTTAGCTGCAATTGGTACGCATTTGAACTGTTTTCAATAACTTTTTCGGCTTTAAATGAAAATCACAATTATTTTGCTAACGTTGATATCCTAATTTTTAAAACGATTCGTCAATTTTTATATAATACCAATTACTGAATCCACGGGGCGTCGCGCATGGAACGGCCATCGTTCAATTTTAGCCACGAAATTTTCTGGACACTGAATTTTTATGACTATTGATATAAAGGGATTTTTAGGATGGAAGACTCCGAATCTGTTACCAATTTTTAAAAATTAAAATGGAGAATCCAATATGGGGGGCAAAATAAAAAAAAATCAATATTAATTTACAGAATCCAGTATTTAGGCATTTTGGACAATTAATAAAAGTGTTTATTATTTTGCCCTACGTTTCGACATCCAATTTGATGCCCTCTTCCGGGGTTAACCTTTAACTGAAACGTACGGCAAAATAATAAACATTTAATTATTGGAACCCTAAAGGCCGATTATTTTTCTTACCAATTTTGGCGATACTTCTGAAAATGAGGGCCCAAAAACAGACTTTATGGCACCGTATAACGAAAAAGTTTGTTGTTTAATGTTGAAAGATTGTTTTTAACTGCATTGATCAACTGTGACACATAGCATTTCTTGAAATGTCACCTTAAATTACATGATCTTGAAACTAGCAGCGAATTTGTAGCAGTTTACTTGAAATTTAAAGGTTCTATTTTATATTTCATTGAAAATTACCCACTGAAGTTCCAATATAACACAAAATAAAAATATATTATCAACAATACTCATTATAATAAGGATTATCTCACTTTTTTTAAATCAACTGCTACGAATGGGCTGCTAATTTCATCTTACTTTTGTCACTTTCCTAGATATTTTATATCACTGTGAGTATCAACTAATGCCCAATGAAATAGAGACAACATTTTTAAGCCCTTTTCGAGTTTTTAAAAATTTGACCACTTGTTGACAGTGTCAGTTTAAAAATAACGAACAAAACTATACAAGGGTTAAAATTACCTAATGCTGAATTAAACCCAGTTTCAGAAAAATGCAATGAAATGACAATTAATTGATATTAATCACTTAAATATATTTAACAGTTGAAAGAAAGAAACAAGTTTAAGCATATTTCAGTTTATGAAAAACAACTGACATTCATTGTGTCAGATGGAAACCGCTCGAAGTAGTGTATGGGAATAAGTAGAAGATGATTGAGATAGGTTAAGGTCAACATGGGAATGTCAAGCAATAAACGAAGAATAATCAATCTATCGGTTTTCATTGAGTTTGCAATTGCTTTATTCCATGTAAATTGGTAAACGTTAGCAATTGCATCGACCTACGATCTACGATGTCCTATTCCCGTTTGCCACTTTTTGCTATTTTCTTCTCTGACACTGAATTTCAACGTCAAATAAGCATCTTTTAATATAAGTTTTATTTAAAGAAACACAATTTTATAATTACAACTCAGCAGCTCCTGGAATTCAGCAAAATTTGTTAATATGACTCACAACCTATGTCATAAGATACGTATTTTTTATCACTGAATGATGCACGAAACTTAATTTAATATTTAAAAAACAAGACAGAGTGAAATTTAAATAATGATCATTAAGTTCATCGTACTTTAGAAATGAATATTAATAGCATTTCCTTGTACATGGACATCGAATCTTTAAAAGTTCTTCATTTTTTCGCTACTTAATAAAAATTTAAAAAGAAATAACTTACCTTTTGGTTCAGTAATTGTTATTTTCGTTCCTTAAGTATTTTCCTTTCTGATCAGTCATGTATAACGAATATAAAGTTCAAAGTAAGAAAATATTTAATAATAATAATTCATTACCCATTAAGACACATTTTAAAAATATTATTAAATTACGTATTTCCGCTTTTACACGCTACAATGCATTTAAAATTAATTCATTCTTCCTTTGTTGAAGCTACCTAACTAGACAATTTTCTGAATCAGACATTCCAAGCAGTTGTTTATTGATATAAAGAGGTTGAATAATTTCGAATCTTTTTAAGTTTTTTAAACATTTTGACTAATTTCACAGTTTACAAAAAGAAATATTCCTCATTTTATTTTCCTTAGCAAAAGTAGAAGTTCTACAAGAGTAAAGACATGAAACATGCCGCAAATTCTTCTAATAGTTCGAGAGAATGTCTTATCCACCCCAGGAATTTTCGAATCTCAATAATTTAAGAAATGCATATTCTCAATTACTAATTGCTTTTTGACAAATGTACTTTAAATTTTCTGTATAAACATGACAATCTTATCCAACATAAATAAACAATTGTTATTTAAATTTAGTTTAAAAAATCCTGTTAAAAAGTGTTTTTCGTTCTTCAAACAAAGCTTATATTAAAATATAAAATTAATGTTTTTTAGTTGGTAAATAAACATTTCTATAAAAATAAACAAAGATATCTGAGGTTGTATTATTTAATTGTTACCGGTGAAATTGGTTTTGTCGCTACTCCCTCGAATGACTCGAAAATAAGACAGGCTGCAATTTAGATAGAAGAAAGTTTCTTAAACGCGGAGAATCTGTGATTAAGTCTATTTAAACTTTACGTCGACCGGAAGCGAGAGTTTCGTGTCCCGCGTCATGTCGCACATATGATGGGTTTTTTCTTCCACTAATATAATACGGAAAATTCCGCGTTAATACACATCGGTTTCGTGTATTTTCGCAAAGAAAAAATAAGCATTTCCTTATTCAAAATCCCCAGGAACTTCTCTTTATATCCATTTTGTAATACCCTTTCTATCACTAAACACTACTAAATGGATATTTTAATTTATAAACATGTCTAATTTCATGAAAGTAACTAGTGGTTTTATCTTCAAAACAATAATGAAGAAAGTACGCGGAAAACAGCAGTTTTTTGTTGGAAAATCTGACATAAATTATTCATAGAGGATTAATTATTAAAAATGTTATCCCTAGAGGTTTTCAATGAATATTCGACATATATATTTCATATTCGCAGACAAAAATAATCAATTTATCTGGAAAGCTCGATCTACCCTATTAAATTTTCAAAGGTTTCCAGTGAATTAACACTTCTGATCAGTTTCACACATTTACGCTGTATTTAACTTTAAATATTCGTTTTCTTGGTACGACGGTTTACTTAAACGTACGATCTTTTGATGTTCCAATGCTTCATCGAGTAATTCCATGCATGGCTTTATTGGGAGATTCCACGGATGGCAATCGCGTGGGCGTCGATTATCGATGTTCACATTCGTGATTAATACGTTATTAACAATCTTCTGTTACTTAAATGGTATTTGAAGATCCTTCTAATTGCCGTTTAAGTTACTAAAATCTGATCAATTTGTTTCCGTATTTGTATTTTTGTTGCATTTTTAATTTTCGAATTTTACCAATTTTAGTAAAATTTAGTATGTGCTTTCATACTATAACAATTTTCTTTGGGTACAATGTAAAATTGATTAATTATTTTTATGAAAAGATTATCACATTCAATAACCGTGAAATATCAGTTAGTTAACAACAAATGAATAAGAACTAGAAAACAAAATTGCATCTCCAACTACTCGAACAAATCTATTGAAAATAATTGAGAATGTTCATTTCTATTATATGATTGTGTAAAAATGGTCGAATGTCTGCGTATATTAGTAGACTCTCCAATAATTCTTTCAATTGGAACTGAAAGAATTAGAAATAGAATAGATTGTAAAGTCTCAAGATACCTAATGTAAAATAAAGAAAAATCTTAATTAAATTTAATACATTCAATTTTAGATCGTATTCAACTGAAGAAATTAGTATTCTACTTAGACAGCAACATTTAATCACTTCAATGAATATTTGGCTATAGTTTAGCAAAATGTAATCCCTTCTTTTCTTTTTTAAGCTGATGTAGCTGATATTTTGCTGTCTTAATTATACAGCACATTTCCTCCATTCCAATAATATTTTTAGTCAGCAAGCTGTTAATGAGAGTATCTCCGTTGTTTTACTCGATTATCCAAATTCTTGGTAATTATGATTTAAAAATAATAAATCATAAGTAGAATTTTGAATTCGATCTTCAGGTATAAGCTCGAAATTTCTTGGGGTCACGCTTTATAGAGTGAATTCTCTCTTTATGACTGAATTTACACTCCTTAGGAGTTCGGAGTAAATTTTTACGCAAAGAAATTTAAACCTTTCGTTTGTACTTAATTCGCGTCTAACTTTTTTGGCACGTACGTATATACAAAAGATCAACCCATCCATAACAAGTATTGTTGTCTAATTAACATAATCGTCATACATCTTGATTAGCACTTGCACATTTTTGCGGTAAAGCAACTGCGTCCTCGAAATTTTAATATATGCATATTTTAAAACATTCGAAATAGTGCCCAGAAGTTTTTCATGCACAAATGATGTCGCAAAAATAATGTCAAACGAAAGTTCTCCGAAAAAAAAAGTTCTTTGTTCAGTCCTATAAATTGTTTGTACGGGAACATATTTTCCCACAGTTTATCTTTTTTAAATAAAACAATATCTTCACAAGTTTAACCCTCCATTTTGTATGTGTTCACTTTTATTTTAAAAATACTAATATGCAAATTTGAAAAGTGAACGCGATTTGTTTACTTTACCCAATAATTCTGAAATAGAATGAAAAAATCCACATTTCTTGAAGTTAATATAATGCTTGCTTTTTATTAATACTAAATACAAGATTCTGAATTTCTCGTTCATTTCAGGTCGTATAATGTATATTTGCACATACTGTAGAATTTCGAGGTGTTACCCTTTTCAAACAAAATGCTACCATTGTAAAGTGCAGTGCAGAAATGTTCCATTCAGGGCTCAATGGGTTACATTATCTGTTATGTTTAATTCTTCTCAAAATCGAAGATTTTGTAAAAAGTAACAGATGTGACTGTCATGATACAGAAATACTATGATCGTTAAATATAAGTTTTGGTACAATAAGTGACTATAGCAAGGTTAAGAACATTCCTTTCGCAGCGAGTTCGTATACCCATTGTTTTTTCTGTTTATTTCTGTCTTTGTAAAACACGTAAATTAAACATTGTTCCTTGAAGGTATGTATTCGGAGCTGCCCCTGATGTCTGTTGGAAGTCGTGATTCACGGTTTTTCCTGGCCTGATGCGTGGCTACAGCATTGTCTTCTTGAGAAGGTTAGCGGTGCGTCCGCAGTGGCACAGACATCAGAATACCGTTGACTGGCCGATTATAGATAAGGATGTGCGTTTCATGTTATCTTGTCAATAGAGATAGTGATAACTCTACAGGAAGGCACAGAGTGGTAAAAAACAACTGACCAAACCTAACTTCAAATCAGACCTAATCGATTTGAGCAATTTCATATTTATTTCATTGCAACCGAGAACTTCCCAAGCTAATTTAAAGCTGCCAGTCACGAAAGTCTGAAGGGCGAAAGTTATCGACCTGCAAGGTTAGAAGAACATAAATAATATTTGATAGATAGAATATTTGACTATTGACAACTGCTCGTGATAACGAAACTGTTGTACTACAATTTATTTTAAAATAGGTTCTATTTCATTTAACATCTGCATCATTCCATCAAACAAACCATAGATCATGAGCAGTTGAGAGATTAGGACAATAAACGGTTAATACCAAACATATTTGAAAACACCAAACAACTGAACCAACAATGAGTCACTTGTTGCTTGAACTATTAATGCTTAAGACTACTGTCCAAACCTATATACCCACAAGTCAGCAGATATAATGACCTAACGAGCATAAAAACTTATCGTTAGTTTAGAGTAGTAATAACCAAAAAACATGCCATAATCGGAAAAGAAGTAGCCACAAAAGACACTTCATAAATTCTAATATACCATTGTTTGAAATAGTCACCTTATTTGCTTGTGTAAAGAGGAATTGATATCATTCTTTTGTTGATCTGACTTTCAGTGACGCTGGCAAACTCCTCGTTTTGAAGTGAGATAATTTGATAGATAAAACTCAATTTTTTGACATTGTAGTTTTTGTAATGGAGTCTCACTTTAAAACACTGTTTTGCAGATATGGAGATTATCTGGAGCCTCAACTGAATTTTATATATTTTAATATTTGCTAACCTGTGGATGAAAAGCAATTCGTAGGAATCAGAAATGGAATATAAAAAGTTGGTCGGGTTCCCCATCATTCAAGGCTGTACATACAAACCTGTATGGAATATAATCGACCAACGGTTGCGCCGCAATGCAAAATGCAACGTCGTCGTCGGGAATATAAGAGAGAACCCGATTATGGGCTATGGTTTTGCGTTCCCTACCGGGCGTACTTTCTTTATTTATCAACCCCCTCAAGATGCAGCTGTTGCACAGGGCAGCTGTACGAGCCTGTTGCTCGAGGGCGGCCACCAGGCCTCGTGGCGTCCTCGATCGTTAATGCCCCAACGGGTCCCGACCACGATCACCCTGTATACGTCACCGAAAACCATCTGCCACCCTATACGAGACTGTTAGATCCGCACTATGTGCAGGTAAATGGGCACGATCCCAAACATTAAAAATTTGTTCCGTTTCTTGCCAACTCCAATTTTGTCAACCGTTCAGTCCTCAAAAACACTTTTCTCGACACCCGGATCCGGTGAAAGTTTCGAAAAAATCTATTCATTAAGAAAGAATTTTGAAAATTTGTCATTTTTTGTATTTAGATGAATGGTAGATTTAAAGATTAAAAAAACGTGAAATTACGACAGGTTTCTCCAGAGAACTTTTAAATTTATTCCTTTTTTTAGAGTCACTTTTTATATTCGCTGCTTTGATAGTATCTTGGAACAATAGCACCTAAGCGACTTTTTCAGACTCGATCGATCCATCTGAAAGTTACATAAAATAACTGAAATAACATGGCGTTCCATTTGTACTTCTTAGACTAAAAATAATGTTTTGCTAGATCGAAATCTTTTTGTGATTGAAATTGATTAGAACTTATGATTGGTTCAGATTACAAACTTCTTGCATGTACATATCAAATAATTCACTTCTTTTAGGTGCAAATTATTAAAATGTACTGAATTGATAAAACCAAAAGTAAAAAGTAGAATTCATGAAGATCATGTAAAGAATACATGAAATGGGTATTGAAACCTTCTTAAAGATAATAAGACGTGAGTATAAAAGAGAGTGTTAAGCCGTATATTTCTCTAGACGTAGCCTAGTAAGATTAAAGTATTTATCGAAAGCGTTTGCAATGTTTTTCATATTTTTGCTGTAGTATATCAACCGCTGATTAAAAGGAACAGAACATAGCTTTAATAAGACATAACATTTACGAAATACAAATTTTGATACAGACAGTGCAACCAAATTGACATCTCCTAATTATTTATTTCACAACAGATACTCTACCCTTTTATGGCGTGAAAATTGAGCCACTATATTCAAAGAATCAATTTTCACTCCAGGTAGAGTAAGTTTTCAGAGCGCCTCAATAATGCATGACAATATATAATAATAAAATCAAACAATTCAATGCAGTGTACAAAGTGACTATAGTAATTTATTAAAAATGTCATGAAATTGAATGTACATTTTCACTCCGAAAACTCATTCAATTTAAAGAAAATTCATTAATTTAATGAACATTTTTTTAAAATTGAATGAATGAACATTCCCTCAAGAACAACCTCTAGTTTTAAAACATTTTTATGTTTCTATTTATCTTATCAATTTTACTGCAAAACACCACATGATATATGTCACAAATTATATGGGTCAGTCTGCAAAGCAGCTTCGTAAAAGCTGTGACTCGCCCCTTGGCTATCTTGACTATCTTTACGTGACCAATAAAGACGTTTATTATTATTATTATTATTATATTAAAATGTTTTAAAGAGCTTATTAAAAACCCACAATATTAAGTTTTCTCTGAAAACCCATTTACTGATCAAACATTACATAAAACGTGATGAAAAAGAACTGCAACTTGCACTAATTGTTTCCAAATTATACATCCAAATTATTCTTGGTGCTTTCCACTCATTTAAAATCATATTCTTACTATGTTTCGTATCATTGTTATTGAAAAATAAATGATTATTGTCATCACAAGTTTTTAAAAATCTCGCGTATAGCACTCCAAGGAATAAGTGAAACTTATCGAATTATATTTCTGACTGTTGAATTCGTTGTAAACACAAACAATCTAAGATCTCGTAAATCACATTTTCTAATGTCGTCAACATTACAAAAATATGCATGTCGCACTTCGTTGTAATATAGAAGATCACTACCGCCACCTACAGCAATTCTTTCGGAATTTTAGAGTATCTGTTTCAATGGCACGAATTGCACCAGTAAATGCAAATTATAAAACACATAATAATATAGTCAAAATGATGATAGAGCGTCCATAGAGCGTCGATATAACGTCATTTTAACACTATTTTTTAATCTGTGATAACTGGGATAAGAACAAAAACAAATTTGATATATCTTAACTAATCTGTTTCTACAATGGGTCACATTCTTTCGAAAAATCGCCGGGCTTCTCTGTAAGACATTGTTGTTGTGATTTCACGTTGTTTTTATAAAATGTTGTATTGTGTATTTACTTCCAAAATACCACAAGCTGGCCCCAGGATGTCATCAGGAGCCCCTGAGGAACTCTCGAGGGCCAAAACCGAATATTTGGTCGTCCTCAGGAGCTGCTCAAGACATCCGGGGACGAATGGTGTTGTTTCGGTTATTATTCTTGCACCTTTACCAAGATACTCACCATATTTCTCGGTGGATCTTTTGGAAATAAATTACTCGTATCACAAACGAATACTACAAAATATATCCATGGTATATATTCTGCATGTTATATGTTCCGTGTTTTTTTAAATTCGGAAATCACTCGGACAACAATGTCTTTAACATTTCCACTACTGCAAACAAATTCGTTTGGATGGTGTAAGAAAAAAACTTTGCATCGAATCTAATTTAACTTGACCCAACTAATGTCTTATATATTCGCAGTTGAAATATAATTTTGATCACTGAATCTTTGAAACCGATAAGTAACAAACTCAGCAGAAAAACAAATCGTTGAAATGAAGCAAAAACTGATATGACTGAGCATTGAGTCATCCTGGAAAAAGCAACCCAGAAAGAATTAGACTGGCACATTGGAGGTTCTATATATGATGCCTTTATAGTAAACAAGTGACGAATATAACTAAATCTTACGACTGCTTATCTACAATAAATAAGAAAATTACAAATAGTGTTAAAATGAAAGGAAGAATAGTCCAAAGGCTCTGAATTCAATCTTTTAAATACATAAATAAATGTAGTCTTAACTACAGGGAATTAAGGAGACTTAAAGTAGGATTCTGGAGTATCTATATGAATTACAATTACATATTATAATACATATTTATTACATTCCATGTTAACTTTCTTTAAAAGAAAACACACTGCCTTAATCACAATCATGATGTACCTGAAGTTCTGTACGTGCAATGAACGATTTCTCAGGGTCGTCCCAGTAATAAAACACTTACTTTAATTAATTGCAATAAATTAAAGTTATGAAAATTAAGAAATGTTTTAATTGTTAAAAAATCAAGTATACCTTTATTTGATTATTTTGCGACTGTAAACCTGTGGAAAATCTTTCATTGAACGTTCGGAACTTCAGGTACATCAATCATGTAAGATATGTATACTATTTATTTGACATTGATAGTTAATATCATTTTTTTAAATCTATTACATTTGCCCATTATTCATAAATAAACTTTATGTTATTTCGTTTGCTAAGTCCACTTGCAATTACAGCAATGAAATGTAGCACTCGAGAAGAGCAACGTAAAAACGTGGCCGTACATGGCATAAATAGTTATCAGTTATATAAGAATGCCTCTTGATATGTCATTTACTCCCGATAAAGAGTTATACATTACTTGCACAAACCTGACATATGTCGAGTACATATTTACAAGTTCCTAACTTTCACCTTACATAAGGGCTCAAAGTACCAAATTTCTTCCTCAGATAACATAAAAACCAGCCTTTTCATCATGCTCATAAGGAAAACTTCAATTCTTTTTCGCAATAATTATAATTATTTGAAAAATCTCACAATGAACAATTCATTTTAAATGCGACACGCAACAATGTAATGAGCTTACTGGAGGCCACACGTTTTAATAAAGAAATAATAGTGTCCGTGTGGAGGTGTGTATAGCATTTTCGATCAGGAAAGTCTCACACGAAAAGAAGGCTACGAAAAACCACTTGCTCAATCTACATAAAGTTGCACGTGAGAATCTAGAAACTCTTCTAGCAGGAAATTATAGTGTTGTATTGTTATTCGATTGTGGCACTTAAATACACGTTATACTTGTTCGCCAGCTTGTGTCCTTTCGTGTACTCTATATAAAGGTCAGAATTCGGTCAGATTTTACTCAAAAGCAGCACGTTGGCATTGAAACTCGAGATTTTAGTAATTAAATCTAGAAGTTGTTGGTTGACCTAAGAAATTAACGTAAAAAATACTTTTAACAAAGTAGATAGTTGTCGACTTATCAAAATTATGAAAACGGTATCAAAGGTCGAATAGACGTTGTATTTATTTTAAAAAATAACCTTCACGATCAGTTTTTAAGATAATAGCGATTGTACAATTTTTTTTCATTTCTTCGTTCTTCTCTCTTAAGATTCTTTTCTTACTATGCATACATTACAAAGCAACATAAATGTCTAATAACAAATGTTTTATTCATTACATACCACTATAAACACATTGAAATAAGAGATAGTACGTTAGGCATAAAGAACAAATTGAATAAGATAATTGTAGACATAACCTTGCAAGACTAAAGTATTTATCAAAAGTGATTGCAGTTTTGTCATATTTTAATTGCAGTAACTAAATTATCTGAAAAAAAACAGAGGCATAGAAAGTACGGTGACAAAGATTTGTTTAAATTTTCGGTGTATTTTTAATTAAAAATCAATATTTTGGTTTTAAAAAACACTTACATCCAATTCTGACTGAAACAATTTAAAAATCATACATAACATTGTCAGATTAGGTTACTTTAATCGATATTAATCCATCTTCCTCTTGAGAATGAAGCATAATTTTTCGATCCGCACAGAAAAAAATACTTAACACCTGCAATTCACACAATTATTTAAATATGGTTGATCCAACTATTTGATTGGTTATCTCAAAACATTTATATGGTTAGTTTACCTATTTCTCTATAGTTGTGACAACTAGACGATTTTCTTCCGTGTACTAATACAGGCCATTATTATAAGCATAATTTAATTATTTCATTTTATTTTATCATTAAGATGTATCTAAAATGTTAATAATCTGGGGATTTTTTTTATGTGAAATTGGTTTACATGTAATTTTTCAGTTTACATTACATTAAACATTTTATTCAAAATTGCATCACTAATGACCAAGAGAAGGAGACAAAGTCAAATGAAAACATATCAGTAGGAAACACTTAAACACAACATGTTTATTTGAAAAAGGATGGTACTCTAGGCTTGTTATGATATGAGATACAGTATAATGTGTACCTAGCAATCATTGGAGCAACGAGTATCATATGACATATACATTCCATTAATCGTATTTCATAGCTTTCTTCCGGAATGGTTTTGCTATGTAATTGTGCTGGTATTGCAAAAATCACGAAACACAAGTCGTAAATATTGAAAGTATAATTTGCACATTGGTTGATAGATGAAACATGTTTTGATTTATTGCCAATGACTTTTCTTGATGAGTAACTTAGTGTATATCATTATAACGTGACATGTAAACTGATTCGTATCCTAGTAATTTATTCCATTGCCTTTTCAAACATAAAACAACAATTGTTTAATAACGAAAATAAATTTGGCCAGGGATCAATATTGAGAACTAGGATATACCATAGTTTTCTATTTGTTTGCTTAACTAAAATAGTGATAGTTTCAACCAAATTTCTAATGATAGTAGTATTCTAGATAGTCTAATCACGATATAAAAGAAACGAATTAATAATTTATGGATGCTTAATGGACAACACTAATAAATGCTAGACGTTAAATTGAAAACTTATCTATCATGTTATTATACTACTGTTGTATTTGTATTTTTACTAATAAAAGCGTAGTACTCACGAATGATTTTAATTGATATTGTCAGTTACTTTATTTGAAATACATAATTGTATTATCAAGTCTATTACTGTATTTTGTTCTCTTACACCACCCAGCAAACGAATATTGCAAATTCCATGAAAGAATAAAAAACGACAATGGCATTAGAATTGTGAGGGAGAACGAATGTCCATTTTCCGAGTATGACGAAGTTATGCAAATTTTTTTATCGACTTATTTGCGTATATAACACCGAGAGAGCCAATCTTCGTTTATACGTCCATTATTATACGAAGTTTGCGTGCCGGCGAGTAGAAGCTTCAATGCCTCAGGTGAATTGATAAAATCAATACATGTAATAATGTGTAGCAGACTTAGTCCATTTTTTCAAAGAGTAAATACCGTTTTAAAGGAATGACGCCAATAAATATTTACCTTCAATATTATCGCTTTTATGACATTAAAATCTTATATTTGGTGGTCTTTTAGAAGGGAACGCGTATTATCGCTTTCAGTTCAACGCTGCTAAAGGTTTAACCTCGTGGTTAAATCGATGGTACTACGAGATTTTCAATTGCAGAAATGTATTAGCACAAATTCTTATAAAAAATCTTTTGAAAGGATTTTATCAGTAAAATGGTCTGAATAAATGCCCCAAAATTTAATATTTTTTTATCAATTTCCAAAGCAATATAGATTAAATTATTAAATAACTTTGCTAGCAAATATTTAACAGAAATTTAATAGAAAAATAAACTGTCAATGCTAAACAGCTTTTCAAAATTTAATATCATAAAACCTAAGGCAAAAGTAGAGATAGTCGTTCCATTCAAAATGTTCGGCAGATAGTCAATCATTTATTTGTTTGTTTAAAATTTCATGTTAATTTCAGAAGCTCAGATTTTTTTATTTGTGATGGTCAAAACTATTCCCAGTTTGAATTTGATGTTTGGTAAGATCTATACAATAGTTTTTCATGCATATTTCTTTCATGCCCCTTAGTTTCAGTTTTGAAAAGTATACTTCACATTTACATGTATTACACGGAATCTGACAAAACTAAAAAGTAGAAACATACATTTTGGAAACAAAGTAATAATGTGGCATTAAGTACTGTTTAAAGCAAACATTAGAATGTTAAAATTAATCCTACCGCTGAGACTTTTCATGCAGTTAATATAAAAAACCGAAGCACGCTATTTAAAAATGAATTGGGTTAAAGCAAATTTTGTTAATTTATCGCTTTTTAAACGTCTGTCGGACACCCTTTGTCATTATTATCGTCACAGGTAGAGTTAGGGGAAACGAAGGGAAGGGGAGTAATAGAATATAAGATATTTTTACACACCACAAGCGTAAAGTACGCTTTTATGCCCTTGGCCCTAAAAGTACTATTTCCGATTTCTGTTCGTAAGGCATCCTGCTTTCGAAGGATACCTTAGACCAATTTTTTTAGAGCATTAAGATTTAGAGCTCTAAAGATGTCACTCAAGTAATAAAGATGCAGTATATGTTTTCAAGTGACATATGATCAAGTAATTATGATCACTAACCTACAAATATTGAAATCAAATGGATTGTTTGATCATTTTCGAAATATATTATTCGAATTGTTTGCAAAAGAAATCAATGAACACCTTGCATGAAAATGCCACTTTTAAAAGTGGATATTTTTAAACACGTTGCATAATGTCATTATTAACATTAATTTCTCTAGTATCCGGTAAAGAATATTAAATTTACTAATAATTTTTGAATTTGTTTAAAATAAGACTCCAGATTTAAAAATAATTCAGATAAATTAAAAGTACGCTGTATGTTATAAAATAAAATGTCTACATTAAAAAATTCCCAGAATTGCGACATTTTTACAATTTGTTTAATGAAATACGCATGTTATAATTGAATTACATCTGAATTATTTACAAACACCGTTTGTGGTGTATGTATTACTGACGTCTGAGTAATAGTCGTAATTAATCCATTCAATAGGTGCAATTAATTTTATGATCCCGACTAATTAGTAGAGATCGTTAACTATGTTGGGAAAGTGAGTCTCGTGATCTATACTAGGTTGAGTACCATACAATACTTGGGTGTTGACCTGTAATGCTCGATAAAGTAAAGTGCAGTTTTCCTTCTTCGATCGAAAAGTTTTCGAGTGTCATATGTACATATTGACTGGTAGTAATCGAAGATGAGTATATACACAAAATGTATATATATATATATATACAAAACGTATTCATTCCTGCATACAATGGCAGAAGTTGATTCCTATTCTCCCTTGTGGCACATACTATTTTCTCATTCGGGAGCGTGCTATTTTGCTCCCACGATATAGGGGACAAAATAGTATTTTGCGCTCAGAGTGCGAGAAACTTAGTTTTTTCACAGGTATATTTATTTTGCTCCCTAGGGAGAGAATGTGCTTTTTTGCTCACGCGATATAGGGAGCAAAATAGTACTTTGCGCTCCGAGTGCGAGAATAGTACATTGTGGAACTAGGGAGCAAAATAGGTATTTGCCGACGACTGCGAGTTTGACGCCCAAGCGAAGCGAAGTCGGCAATTCGAATGAGTTGGAAAACACCTGTTCTCCCTTGTTGCACATATTATTTTCTCATACGAGAGCGTGCTATTTTGCTCCCGCGATATAGGGAGCGAAATAGTATTTTGGGAATAGAGTGAGAGAAACTTATTTTGCTCCCGGCTAAATTCATTTTGCTCCCCAGGGAGAGAATGCGCTATTTTGCTCCCGCAATATAGGGAGCAAATAGTATATTACTCAACGAGGGAGGTAAAATAAAGAATGTCTCAGACTGCGTGTAATTTTTACCCGAGGTGAAGCCGAGGGTGAGAAACAGGCAGTCTGAGGCATTCTTTTTTACTTCCCGAGGGAAGTATACGATTTTTCTTCATGACAGGGAGGAAAGTTCCTGCTTTCGTCCCAGTGTGATGAAAATAGCATTTTGGGCAAAAAATGTGAGAATCGTATACCATTTTTTTTAACGTGTGAGCTAAGTGCTTACTTAGCATACTGTTTTCCGTGCAATTAGTAAGTAAACACTTAGCGCACGGTGCACGAATGTTCTACTTTGCACACGGAAAACAGTGTGCTAAGTGAGCACTTAGCGCACGGAGTTTAAAAAAATACTTTATACACGCCTTCGTACATCCTACGCCTTCGGCGCGTGCGTATGGCGATTTGTGCCCCGCAGTGAAACTCGTTACGAAACCATCCACTTCAAGCCCTTGGTATAGAATATGCTATTTATTACTGCATATTGAAATGCTGCTTATTTTTTTTTATATTTCATGTCACTGTGCAATTAGTGTCATTTTAAACGCGCTACATCAAAAAATGATAAAAACGAAATATTGTAAAACTAATATTGAGGTTTCTTCTTTGCAATTTTTTAGAGACATCGACAAGGTGGTTTGAAGATTTTTTGGGCTCTTCGTTCAAATATCCGCGTTTAATAATATTGTTATATATTTAAAAAATTAAAAAGTATTCTTGCAGATGCCTGTCTTCCGTTGAGCTTTTGTTGACTCTAATAAACTGTCCGCTATTTAATAACATTTTTGGCCGATTAAACTAAAGAGAATGTTAAAAATTGTTCAGTGTTTATAAATATGAACCTAATATCTAGATCTTAATGAGAATACCGTAAAAGAATTTTAATCATCCTGTCGGACGCGAAGCAACAGCTTTAGGGCCACTATAGCGACCATTTGTTCCTATGTGTATTTGTAATTAGTTAATCATTTGATTTCTGTATAATTTTTATGGTATTGAATGTCTTTAATTTAACCTTAAACAACCTCAAGAATACATAAAATGTTTATTCTCGATGCTAAAAGAGGTACATTTAACTTTAATTTATATTCTCCATATGGGTGTCCCAATTGACTTTTGACGGTTTTCAATTTATTTTTTAGGCAGTACATTAAAAAAATAACAATTTCATAATAATCTTAAGTAAAATTGTCAACTTTCATAAATAGATTCAAATACTAATAAAGTAAAAAAACTAGTTTTAATTCCAAATTAGAGTAGTGATAAAATTGTTCCTTTTGACAAGTGCACGAAGGTTTTCGTCAATGCCCAGGTATTATGTTGTATTATAAAATAATATATATGATTGCAGCGGATCACCTTTAACTCATATTGCGTTGTCCGACAATCTCTTTTATCACACTCCGAGTACAATATAGTACTTTCTCTCCCTAGGGAGCAGAACAAGTTTAAGCGTGAGCTTAACCTAACAAATAATGTAGTCAGGCTCTGAGAGCATAATACTATATTGCCCTTATATCACGGGAAGAAAATAGCACTCTCTCGTATGAGAAAATGACATGTGCTACAGGGGAGAATAAGAATTTGCACAATGTATGATTCGCATACTCTGGGCCCAAAATGTTTACTTGTGAAGACGGACAAAAAAAGGAGATGCCAAAAATAAACTTAAATCTGAAAGAAAATATGCGGTTTATATTTTACAGTAACACAACAACAAATTTTAAAAAAAATCATGATGATGTAATTGCTAGATGGATTTTTAAAAATCTGACATTTAAGTAAAAAATTTATTTTAAATATTTATATTAAATGTAATATAAAAAAAACTATAGATTATCCACACGATATAAATAAAAGAAAGACCTTTAATCGTGTAATGGCAGATGACTGAAAATGTCAACATCCACGAAGGTCGAATTCAAATGGCCTACTTTCCCGGTATGAGATTCGCAGAATAAAAGAGCCGAAGGGTGAAACCTTTTGTTTCTGCGATGATCAATCCTGTAAAGTTCGAGCTTATACATGCAGAAAACGATTGGATTGATATATGTATGCTATTTGTCTTCCGCTGTGAGTAACTAATATTTCCATTTCATTTGTTGAACAAACAAAATTGTATACACTTTTCCTATTTGCGAAATTTACGTAATTAAACAAACCATCCAATCAGCATGAATTTTTCATTATTCGTGCATACATTTTGTTTATCCTACATTTGATAATATTTATACCATTTCACATCTTCCTATCAGGAATTCCATAATAAATTGGAATAAACATTCAATTTGCTCCAAAAAATTATCAAATGTTTGCTTGAAACGCTTGAAATATAAACGAATAATTTCGAATTTTGTTGTAAGAAGAATTTGAATAACAAAATAAATAAAAAGTATGATTCACTATTTATGTCTCCATGACGATTTTTTTCGTTTAACTTAAAAGTGGACCAATATCAAATATATTTATACATCGACGTTAAATTTACTAAAAGCTGTCGATTGACCTACAAACCTTATTTTATCACATTCGTTTTTTCAAAAAGCAATTGAATTTGACAGACCTAAGATGGTTTTTAATTAAAAAAATATGAATGGTTCGATACGTATAATAGAGTATATTTGATGCTTTTTTATATCAGAACTCTGACGTTTTTACATTTTTCTTTAACTTTGTTTTTCAATTTATTAATAGCCCAAAATTGGAGTTTCGAGCTGCTTATTTAAACATGATCCACTTGTAGTAAATTGAGCTATATTGGTGTTTACCAAACTGCAATTCCAATAACCACAAGAAAAAAAAATTTAAAGGAGTAAAATTGAAGCAAGTCCTATTTGGATTATTTAAAAAAACTCCTTTTTCATTGACCTCCAGTGACTTCATAAGATTGTAATTTTGTTCAGAAGGACTTGTAAAAGTTCTCGGATTCAACAATTTGTCTGGACTAGTTTAGGCTACGTATTTCAAAACATTCGTCAGAATAAATATTTCTTTTTAACCAATTAACGCCAAAATTGCACTGTATGCATGGTGCAATTTCCAGGGTAAAATATTACAAAATCGGTGAAAAAAATAGAAAAGGAACTTCACTGAGAGAAAAAATAGTCAAGTCTACTAAAAAATTATTACTTACTATACTAAAGTGACGGCATAATTATTGCCTGTAATGAAATTAACTATTGTTTGTAATAAGAGTTTATACTAATAGCAATGCATATAAATTACTAACCGAAAATTATTCCTACTATTTGCGTAGTAAGAGACATTAATATTCTGGTTTACCGCTTTCATTAATTCATAAATTAACAGAATACATTAGCTCCATTATAACCGATTTGCACTTATCACAATACAAGTAGTCACTTCCATTATCTTGTAGTACCTCTTACTAAATAAATTGTGAAAATGGCCAATTCATTATCGAGTATATCTATAGTGTAAATATGACTTCATTTTTCTCTCATTGTTGCCACTTATTATAAAGGTTTTATATGTTTTTTAATAAATAAATAAAAAATAACAATGATGATCAAATCTTTCAAATAGTCTAGATGTAATTTAAACAAAAGATAAACTTTTAATATTCGCAAATATATTGAAAAAATGTGATTTTAAAAAATGCTAAATTGCCCACTCGAGAACTGAAACGTGCATAAAAAGAATGCCAAAAGTGTTTTACTTACAATTACAAGGCTTTACATTTTTTTTATTTTTGAAAAAATTTATCTGAAAATAGACATTTCAACGAACAAATTCAATACAAAAACTTTAAAAAATCTAAAAGTTTAACGCGCGAATAAGCGGTTGAAGTTAGGGGTAATTTTTCGTTTTTAATTCAATATAACATTTAAAACTGAATATTTTTATTTTAAAAAATTATACCTTATTTGGGACATGAAAAAGCAAGTTTTCTCAAAATTTGATGAAAAATATTTTGTTTTGCACGAGAAAAAAATAAAAAGCGAAACAAAGTTGTTATTTGTTTATCTCGAAGATTTGGAGGTATATGGAAAAAATGATGTATACAAAAGATGTATCTTTTTAATTTTTTTGATACTTTGTGGCGATTTTTTTTAAAAGGGCCCGTTAAAATATTTTAAGTTTAGTCATGTTACATTCGTCTGATTGCATATTATCAATTCTAGCTAGAAAATTCCATATGCATGACACTCGCCATTAAAAGTGGTTTAGCATCACCGTGGGGATTTTAGTTGCTCCTGGATTTCTTTGGCTGCAGCTCATCCAATTTTCAAAATTTTGAAGTGTTTTTAACTAAATACTTCTTATAGTAGTCTAAGAATAATAGTGTAAAAGTGAAAATATTTTAAAAAGATATCAAATTACTTTTAGCTTCTGATAAACAATGAATTGTTTCAATTGCTATTGGATTAATAATTTGATTACTAATGTATACCTTAGAGAATTCTTATATTTTCGGGGTCACCGATTACGAATCTGATATATGATTTTTAAATCATTTTACGATTCCAAGAACATGATTGTATATCATCTATTATTGATATCTCATTGATCAATGTAGTTAATAAATTTCGATTGACACTCCCGGTATTGTCTCGCTTATCGACTTTTATTTTACCATGTGAAAGCCGAATTCATCTTTATACTTATTTCTCAATAAAGTCATTAATCAACCACGCTTAAATATGATTACTGAGGCGTCAAAATTGCTTTTAACTCGTTGATTGTTCAATTGTGTTAACTGACATTTAGCGCCGCGTGACAACAATAGATGAAGACATTTCATGTCTGTTTTTAAATGCCTTTTTGCAAAATACCAAATTTTACACATAATCATAATATTGCTATTAATATGTCCCGGTGATAAAAAGTAAACAAAGTTTAGATCTCAAAATTGAGTCTTTAGACACAAGTTTAATTCTTTGATTAAATCACACACTATCTCATTCTCGAATCTCCTTAGTTAATTGTGGTAGAAAATAGGATAATCCATATTTAATATTTTGCAATCCCATTCTTAATTTTCATTATTAATTTACGTTAGGGTTAACAGAAATAAACGAGTAAATTTAATTAGAATTGATAAATTCGTTTCTCAGGACATTTCATCAACGTCGAAACTTGGTTAACATATAATTGATCAAGAATTACGAAATAATGTAATTTTAAACCATTTTTAAAAATCACGAAACTTTTACATTTCAAACTTCAATTTTATTCCAAATTATTTGAAACATACTTTGAAAATAAATCTGAAATTTGTACTTACTACCGAACGTAAGATTGCTCTTCAGTTATGGTTAGTTACAGTTGTTAAATCAAACGATTGGAAATATAATTAGACGAAACTTGGATTCGATATAATAATTATTTGTATCTGATGCATGATTGAAATAAATTTTGTGTAATTACAAGTATAAGGCACAGAAGTCTTACTTCTCTTAAGATTAATTACGCAATCCTTTGTTAAATCTCGAAGAAGAAAATGCAGTATGACTGCGTTCCTCAAGTCGATTTTAGGTCCCGTTATCGAGCCGTCCATTTAAATATTCCTCTTAACTTCGGAATACAGGTTTATGCACAAAAATCAAGAACACTTCAATTACTTGTTCGTAAAAACCATATTCCAGTTGAATTAACAAAGTTTGTATTACACAATTTGTCAACACAATAAATTGTCTATGACATAGTCGTATAAATTAATTTAATCCAGAATAAATATGGTGTCTTTTACTCTGTTCACTATAAATAAATTTACTTCTTTAAATTCCAATAATACGAAAACGTATTTGAAAATTTTAAAAATTATTTTAAAATTAAGAATCTCAGTAATCTTAATTTAAAAATCTTCTGGTATATATTTACCTCAACTATTAAGGGAACCAAATACTGAATGTTCAAATCGCGAAAAGTTATGATTAAAAAGAAGAAAATAAAGAAAGTGTTTTTCCCCATTATTTGCAAAATCAAAAAAATATTTTTTAAATCGCAAAAAATGTTTCTGCTTCCATAAGTTTCAAACAAATTTTAGAATTCCTATTTTATTTTATTTCTTGCAAATTTCTTTCACAATTAAAGGCATGGATTTTGAAAAATTTTAACTTTGAGAAAAGTGCCTAGATTAGAGAAAAAATATATTTCATAAAGTACAAAAATGCTTCTTCTTTCGTAAATTTCATTATTCTTCGATAATTCTTTTATGTTATGTTTCTGAAAGTTATTTAAGAAATAAGGGAATGGATTCGGCGAAATTTTAATTTTGTGAAAAATTACAATGTCAAAAATGCAAAAAAAAAGACGTTGAATTATTGTTTTCTTTCAAAATAGTGTCAGAAAAAAATATTAACATTTTTTAAAATTATTACTTAATGTAGCTGTGAATTCAGGAAGGGATCCCCTTGATAGCAAAACAAATCATTTTTCAGTTGCACTTATTAATTTTGTTTATTATCATTTAATTTAATAAACTTTTTTCGCAGTCTATACTAGAAAATCAAGTATTTTGTTTCAAGATCCTTTTGGCACTGTCTTTAGGAGAAAACACATATTACGTGTTAGACATTGAAAATGTTTTAAAATAAAACACACGTTTTCCAGTGTACGAATTACAAACTGAATTCAAAAGTGTGAGATTATTTTCAAATAAGAAATTTATTTTTAGACGTTTGTGAGACATTATTTTCCTTGGCAAAACATGGCCTGGAAATGTTCTGTTTGAAAAACTGGAACGAAGTTTCAATCGAAATTCTAGCCATTAATAGTTTTTGTCGACAGTAACCTCCTTTAAAACATGGTGTGTGTGCATAGTTGGTAAGTGTGGTTGTCATTGGGATGTATTTATCGCAACATTAGAGTCATATCACTCCTCGTATCAGTTGACATAAGTTTAAAAGGAGCGATTACACTTGACTGTCCTCATCGGACCTGTTCGAAGCTCACCTGTTCGAGTCACCTGCTTGACCATGCCTTTACATACTTGTCGAATAGGTCTTTAACATTTTTTAGCATCCGACATTTTAAATGCTTACTTTTTTAAACCAACAGTTACGCTACTTGCATTCCTAACATCTTTATTACCATCCTTGTTTCGTTAAATAAAATATTTTTTTGTTTATTTTCAAATATATAAAAAATGACTTACAATTTTTTGCTTTTCAGACATTCTCATTGTACTGAGAAGGCGTCTTTATGTGATTTTTGGTGGAATAAGAATAAAGAATCATTTTTATTGCGTCACGTGATAGGACAAACATCGCAATATTCGCTAATTATAAAAGTGAAAACTATCCATTAGAACATTCCTGGGTTATACATCAAACCTCCATTCTGTAGTAAAATGGCCTCTCTTCTGCTTGTATGCCATTTCACTAATTATAAATGCGACGTATTTTTTCAATGTACAAAAATCCAACTTATTTATGAATGTCTCCGTATAAATCTTCTATTTTCTGTTCTAGTTTTACGTTACATTTTTTTTGTTATTAAGGGTTAATGAACTTTTCGACACTAAAAATGATGAGTTACTTCTTGCTTTTTTCTCAGATAATATTAAGTGGATCAATATACAATTTTAAGGATTTATTATGTGTATGAAAAAGTACAGAAAATTTTTTTTTCAACCGAAAAAACCTAAAAATTGCGGCATTCCAGCAGTCCCAGTATCGGTGTCCGTTCTTGAAGTGGGACCACGGTGGACAAGATATGTAGACATATCCCTCTAGGGCAAAGGAACACATTTTTCAGTATCTTTGAGTTTGTGTATAGCAAAACACAAGATTATAACAAAAACTGAATTTTTCGCGGAATGACAGCAAAATTAACATTGGTATCGCGTTTTTCGTTAAAAAATAGATTTTATTTTGTTAATAAGAAATGTAATTGTTAAACAATCGTAAAAATCATGTGTATGGATTTAGATAATTTACTAAAGAAAACACCGTTAAAATGTTAAGTCAATTGGACGAAAATTGTTCGAGTTATGCTGCCCACCAACTTGATAAACATGGTTTCGAGAAAAACGCTTTTTAAGTTTTGGACGCGGCCAAAATATAAAATGGATGAAAAATCTGATTTAACAAATTTTCAGATTAAAACCACCTATTGGAAATTGTTCTCGACACATGTGTACGTCGATTAAGCGAATAAAAAAAATCGATAAAAATTGTTTTCAAGAATGCCCTAACCCCTTAATAAAAATATGTTCCCTTTTAATTCGTTTAAAAATCGTGTTCATTTAAAGCGCATTCATTTGTTCTTATACATATTTATAGTTCAGGAATGTTCTAATAAATAGTTTTCACTTTTATAATTGAGCGGACCGATTCTAAAACACATCGCGCGCGAACGCTGGCATAAGTAATATGTATTAGGCAGACATTCTCGTCGTACTATGCTACGTATATGTTTTTTGTATTTAAAATTTTCTTCTATAATTTGGTAGTTGGTGATCTTTGTCAATGGAAATCAATATAAAGAATAAACTAGATGCCTTCGACCCGGGTGCCTACAATTTTGGCTAAATTCATATTGCAGTTCCCTGACGAAAGGCTGATGCTTCCGGGAATATTCCCATTTTAACACTGCCAAGAAAGAAGGCGGCAGAGGGTAGTTCTAGCATCGTTAGGTTCGAGTAGTTTCTATACATATATTGTAACAATAACTTGTTCCTTAAATAGGGTGAATATGCCAATGAATGGACGGTTAAGCATTTTTCACACTTTGATCGATTGTAACTTTTGAATTCTTTCATGAAAATTGAATTATGATACCACCATTAGAATCGTTAGACTCTGCTCCTTATGACCGTGTAGTTCAACCTTTGATTTTATTTAATTATTAACCTCGGCTTCATACGTTTGTAAAAAAATCCGCTAAACCCCAATGAATAGACGGGTTAAGTCAAATGGGACGTTTTCAGTACCAGTTTTGGATGGCTTTAAAACTTTGCTTTGATTTTACAAAATAATAAACACTGGAAGATCAATAGTACTGTAAATATTGTTTTGAATGTTCAAGAACATAAAAATATGTATTTTGTTGCATGTTGTGCATCATACATTCATAAGAAATAGAAATATGTAGAAAATCGTCCATTCATTGGTAGTCGTCCATTCATTGGCATAATCATCCTACAGTAAAATTGAAAATGAGCATTTTCAAAATTTCGACCCCGACCGCAGGTCAGCCGAAGCACTGATAAATGAGCACGTCTTGTTCACACTGATGCTTAAAAAAACGCGGTTTAGTCGAGTTTTTGAGAGGTCGGGGAGGGGGGGGGCATACCCGCCACGCTCCCCCGCTTCCTGCGAAGCCCCGAACCCCCCTCCCCATGGCTACCCGACACCAACATCACAGTGAATATTTTGTTATGCCCCCCCCCCCTTCGCCCTGATACCCGCCTCACTCCCCTGCTTCCTCTGTGTCTCTGTTTTTCATGTAATGTATATAATATACATACATATGCTTTGTATATGTGTATGTACAATTTATGTTAATTTGCTTTTTACGGCATTATCGTTGATTTTACGAAGAAATGAATACAACCTTTTTTTATAGAGAATTCGATGTTCTATATTTTTTGTTTGAAACATTTTTTTGTACGATTTGTATTTTTTGTTAAAAAATGGAAAAACGTGTTTTTTGAGCGTTTTTTTGTTAAACCTCCCCATAATCTAGTATGCATTGTCTCCAAAAACTAATCAGATCTAAGTTTGGCCAAGAGAAACCCATTCGCGAGATATCGCGTATACAAAATTTTGCCCACGGAACGGACGGACGGACGGACGTACAACCTAACGGACACCAATTTTTTTATTGTTGTTTTGGGTTCCTTAGGGCCTGAAACGTCGACATTTGATGAAAAACTATAGGGTAATTTTTTGGCGAGAACTGACCAAATTCAATACTTCGCCAGACCTATGGTCTTGGTCGAAGTAAAAGCCCAACATTTTGCAGTATCCAAATCAATAAAGTTTTTAACAGAACTCACCATATTTTGGTGAAAAATGCACCAAATACGGTAGTCCTTCCCTTATTCTATTTTGTCCAGTCAGGCAGGATGGCGGTCTTCTTCCCTTATTCTAATTTTCCCCTCTCCCCCACTACTCAGATTTGTAGTCTCACTTTTGTCTCTTTTTCTTTTGATGCGCATGCGCCGTTATTTGTGTTTAGAAAATCCACACGTCAACACACATTAGTGGGGAGAACGCGCGAGGGGAAATATTAGAATAGGAGAAGAGAAAAAATTAGAATAAGGGAAGACATTAGAATAAGGGAAATTAGAATAAGGGACGGAGTACTGTAGCTAGAAATTTTTATGGTACACTCATTCCTCATTACTGAAACCTACTATGTAATGTCTGCGATTAAAAGTATAAATTGTTTATTGATATTGCATAACAAATCGCCGTTTCCAAGAAATTGTATTTTACAACTTTGATGGAAAAAATAGGATAGAATGTTTAAGTTTGAAAAATTTCCATTGATAAAGATGTTCATCTAGGATTGAAGAAGTCTGTAGGCAAATTTCCATTCAATCGAAGTACAAATTTTGAATCTATGATGTTTTAATCCAAAGGACTTGGCGGACTTTTTCTAACAGCTTACATTAGGAGATGAAATTATATTCATTATAGTTTATGTTGTTATTTTGTTGTTGGGTCGTTATCACCAACTCCAAAAATACAAAGATGAATTTTTATGAAAAATCCCTAATTTTTAAAAACTTAGTCCACCATATTGGATCAGACGCTTTGAATTTTGAAATATTAATTTTCGAATCGTTATCTGTGATCCGAAACACCCCTAAATAGCAAGTTTTAAAAATTCAATAAATTTTTCAAAGTTAATTCGCCATATTGGATTCGCCTTATGAGATTCATCATTTCAGATTAGTAATTGACGTCCTCAAGCGATTCCGTTTTGATTTGTAGTTTAATGATTATATGATTATTTTCAAGAAAGTTGTTTGACTTTGAAGTGTATAAATTGATGAGCTTCTTCTATTTTTGAATTATTTATAAAAATTAATAAATATTTCAAATGGAACAACGAATATGTTTATGACAAATTGCTGTCCTCAATCTTTTATTCAAGAATTATTTCACGGCCTAAAGTTATATTGTTAAAATGCTAAAGACAAAAGTGTTTGGATGAATATATTCAAAACTGCACACAGGAGGGGATTAAAAAAATATATTGGTTAAAAAGGTGAAACCATTTTAAATAAATTCTATTTTTTTTTTAATTCAAGAAAATCTTGTTTCTATTTCAAATAATTATTTATTTGAATACAGAATTTTTGTTCTAAGAAAATGTTATTTTTTTAATGAAACGAGTTAATACGTTTGACATTATTTTAATTAGATAACATTGCGATTTTATTTACTTATTCTAATGTGTAACATTGAAAAATTAAATGCATAAGGTTCAACGCAAATCAAAAAGTATAATCGGAAATCATAAATGAATTGTATAACCTCAAATTAGATAGCGATTTCAGAGTATACACTCGGTTAAAAAAAGAATATTGAACGTAAACAATCCATGGGACTATTTGCATACACTCCGGCGGACTAAAAATAATAATATCTATTTATAAGTTACGTTAAATCAACGTGATATCGATAATGTAACGTGTTTCAGGTGGCGTGGGGTACGGCTGTTATGGAGTTGCAGAGTTGGTTACTGTATCACCTCGTAGCCGTGACCGACTGCAATCAAGGTAACTTAATTTTTCACCTTAATCGCATTGCATCCTATATCTCCGTGGAATAGACAATTTAATTGCATATCATAAATCATTTTTCATTCAGCACAGAGAAGAAAATTTTTTCAAAGTTAAAATATCGCATTAGAAATTACTCACGTAAATTATCGGTACGGTTACTTGTTTTTAATATAGAAAATAATCAATTTCATGACGTATTTCGATTTTCTACTATGCAAAGCCATTCATTTCACTCAGTAAAGTTACATTAACGAAAGTTTACAGCAAACAAAATACAATTAAAATGAAATAAAAGTTTAAATTCAGCCAATTCAGTTTCGAGACCAAAAACTGTTAAAAAAATTAATCATTTGCTCATCAGAAAGAATTTGAATTAAAATAAAAATTGCTATTTTCAATTATTTTTCTCTGTGAATATTTCGTAAATTGCTGCAAAATTCGTACGTACCATCACTTATTGTTAGTAAATCATTATTTCATGCAAATAGCAATTCATTTATATCTGAGTAACGAACTATTTTAATTTATTACAAATTATATTCCCTAGTGTAGTGCAACACGTTGCATGTTTGTTCACAATGCCACGCTACTAGTCCTTACATTTTCATTTTAGTTTCTTGAGTTACACTTTTGAGTAAGCTTGGACGCTGCCTGCACCATTATTTGATTTCTGATTTCGTTATCATCTAGAGGAAACAACACACTTCCCATGTTCGACGGTGAGTTATTATTTTTAAGTTTCACGATACATATTAACTTATAATTATTGATTAATACATTGGCAAAAAAAAAGAATTTATCCAAACAAATCTGAGTTTCGACAAATCTAATGTTCTGCTTTTTCTGTTCTTCAATCAAATAAATAAATATGATTACTATCATTATTAATATTATTCAACATTAGGGTGTCCAGAATAAATTAAAGAGTATGTGTTTAATCGAGTCTAATTTATCATCTCATATCTTTTTTTTTATTACTTAAACATACTAATGACATACAAACTTAACTAAGGAAAAATCAAATTTTATATAGTTATTTATTTCGATTGTTATCCGTACATTATCTGCGATATCACACTGTAGTAAATAAAGATTAAAGTAAGTACATCATTTTCCTGTAGTACCAGAAATGCAAAATCTTGTATTAAAATAATGATACATATCCTATATATTAAATTGTATAAAAATATTCCAGTATTAATACATTTTAATTGAATATTAAATAATGTACTGAAATAATTGTTTTCAGTGATGCAGTCGGCGGCTACAGGTGGCGCAGTTTATGCGACGGCGGTGCCGACGGCAAGTTCGGGAAGCCGAGCGCGAGATTTGGGCTTGAGAGCCCAAAAGAAAATTTTAGGCAGATTCGCCTCCTCCAATGCAGGAAGATCTCTGCTCATCGACGATGCTACCACGTCGTTGCTCGATAATCTGTATAAATTAATGGAAAGGGCGATTAAAAAGAGTGCCACATTAGACAAAAAACAACCTGAGAAGGTTCTAAAAAATATCGTCAAATTGTCAATAAAGGTAAATAGTCAAATTGATATCAAGTTATTCTCGAGCCTTAAGTTAGGTTAGGTTAAGTTATGTAGTAATATTAGGTTAACATTTTACTTCACTGCCGTCACATCAGAAACCAGCCGTTCTCTATTGCATTTTCGTGTCTTAAAAATCAGTTTTCAATAATTCCACTTCGTGGGTGAATCTTTACATAGAGTTCAGTATTTACGTGAAGAATTTATGACATTATGAGAAACAATTTGTCTCAAGTATACTCTAGGAATTTCGTTGAGATTTTAAAATCGTGACAGAAAGGGTTAATTTTTGAATATGAAGAAACTCGGTTTCTTGTTTCAATGAAATAATCACGCGAGGAAAAGGTTATGTTGAAATGGTGTCATATGTGAAAAAGTTCGACATTGAAGTTTCGTTCCTTGTGTTCTTGTAATAAAACGACGTTTGTTTAAAAGTGGGTCATTGAATGGCAACCCTGGAAAAAATGAAGCGTTACTCGAGCGTAAAAATGTCCAAATTCACGCTTATGATACGCTTAACACACTCATCAGCGCTTTGGCAAACATCGAAGAGTCGTTAAGCGTATGTTAAGCGTTTTTTTTCCACATTCACTCTTTGTTAACTCTCCTGACACGCTTTTCTAACGTTTTTCACACACACACACACACACACATACACACGCGCACACACACACACACACGCACACACACACACACACACACACACACACACACACACACACCCACACACACACACACACATTTGACACTCTTATGTAACGCCCCATTTTTGCCAGGGAAGCCTTAGTATCCCTGAAAATACCTATTAATAATTATTTCAATTATAATATTTAGGGTTCCTTCCATTTCCATTTTACCATAATGGAGTACCACTTTTTCAATGAATTTTCTTAATATTTATTAAATATTTTCAATGTGAATTTCAGGTTGGACTACTGCATCGCAACCAACAAATGGGTGCCTCGGATGTCGCGAAATTAGCTGAAGTAAGGTCGTCAGTACGAGCACTAGCCATGTCCGTCGTATCTTTCCATGAGTTAGACTTCAGCTTCGACAAGGCGTACTTAATTCGGTCTTTGGAGCGTTGCCGGAATGCCGTGCATTCGTTGATAAAGCCGCACCTCACCGATAAGTCCCATGACCGTTGTGACCAAATCTTTGACTTCCTGACCCACAGTGAATTCCTCGACCCAGTTTTCAGGCAAGACTCCGAATACCGACCTTTGCTTGCGATGCTAGTCACCGACATCAACAAAGCTCTCGAAGCTGGACATCTTTGAATACGACGCAATTTCGTCGGATCATTGTGCAGAGGCAACTGTAATGAAAACAATCAAGAGTAGATGCGATCACCACCACCCTCGATATTAATTCAGACACGGGAAGTTATTGTGGCGAAAAACTACGCGGAGTTTTATTAGAATAATCGAAATTTATTAGAATAATCGAAAATGTGCGTATTTTTTTAAATAGACAACAAAGAAATAAAATAACTTTTTCGAGTCGGCTTGAGGCCATAATCGCATTCGTCCCTAAAGCGATCTACGAGTCTTGTGTATTTCAGTATATTGATAAAAATGATGCCTGTCTGCATTGTTCAAATCGCAGAGTTGACTTGGCGAATTTTTGAGGTTCTTTTTAATAAAAGAATCATCTTTAAACGGGCCTCACTTATCCAAAGATTCACAGCCGATTGACTTAATGTGAATGCCCCCGTTTTTGTACACAGTATATACACGTGCATCTATTACGTGGTACTTATAAGGCGTAGTTTTATTTCGATGTAAATTACACTTCTATAATTATGCGACTGAGAAACAAAAATAAATTATTTGTAATTATACCTGAAACAATATTTTTTTCATTATATGACATTTACTAATGTTTATTGTTTTTTATCCATATTAAAACTTTACTTCTTAAGTGGATGGTTTGCGTCTCTCTTCTCGAAGCAGCAGTATTTGAATAGAACTGGTCTCATTTTGAATGTGCTCTCAAGATATCTTTAAATTTATTTTAGATTTACCAGAAATTAGTAACATACTCTCAAAAGGGTGCCATATTTTGTCTCTTTTCAGGCTGTTTCCTCCGACTTCTTAAGACTCAACTACGTCGGATGACATTCTGTGATTCATAAAGATACGTGTTGGTAATGAATCGTGTGAATTGTTAGTAACAAATCCTGTAATAAAAGTTTCACTCTGCGACACAAATTCTAAATTATAATAAATTAGCCTCCATCAGTATATTGAGTCATCGTACGTCACTTGTTCGTCACTGAGTTAAACATATTGAAAGAACTAAGGCAAATCACTAATTTTCTTTGAAACTTTATTCATTGACTGTCGTCGTTTGGTTTGTCCAATTTTGTTGTTTTCAAGCAACTTCCTATGGACATTAATTTAGAGAATGACGTATCTTTATTCGTTTACTATTGTTCTTTATAAACATTCAACTGAATTGCATTGCTCATGTCGATTTTAGATAGTTTTACTAATGGTGATTTCGGATAGTGTAAATAATGAAGTTTTGTTTTGAGAATTCCAACAAATGAGAATTCCTATTTCTTGTCGAGTGTTGAAGAAACACAGAAAGGTTTACGATCGAATAGAACCTGGACCTTGTATTTGAAATGATCTTTCTGAACGAGGTCAAGAGTGACATACACATTCGCTATCAAATAGTTAAGGCAAAAGCCTAAAAATGTGACATATTTCCCAAAAGCGGAATCCCTGTAAGATATTTTGCAGTATCTGCAGTTTTCGATCGCTCTGTATGGATTTGGGGCTCCCCGTACCTCCGGATTTCCACCAGTTCAGATTCCACGAACCTCTTAATTTTTATATTTGTATATTTTCTTAAACTAAGAAACTTTTCCATAAATTGTAAAGACACTAATCAATAATGTTATGAATGAACCAAATATGAAGCTGAAACTAGCTCCCTATTCCAGCCTCTACTCCCGTTCAATAGTCTTAATAATATGCATACGCATATCAGTTCGAGGTCCAGAAAATTCATAGATGTACCAAAATAAATGCAGAATATGAATCCGAAGGATCTTAACGATGCTGAAATTAATTAACGAGTTATAAAATTAGGTGTGAGGGAAGTAGGGGATAGAGCAGGGGGCTAGCTTCAGCTTCATAACCAAATAGATAAACTACGGGCCGTGGGTAAAAATGCCTAGTATGTTAATAAACACTAACTCAATTAATATTTAAATAAGACTGAGTTATTTCAAACAGTTCTGTTTCTGACCTAAACCTTCATAGATAATGAAGTAGGCTCGTTTTGCTCTAACTCACGTGGTTAGTTTCATAAGTAAATATGTTCCATATCATGGTAAATCTATAGTACACTTGCCAATTACAAGTCAATTCGCGTTAAGTTCCTCTGGTGGCAAAATAGGAATACTACTGAGAGGGGTTTCTTATACATTAACGGAAACCCCACGGCTGTCTTTGTTTCCCCCTATAAAACTGAACATGAAAGACAGAGGTAAGAGAACAGGTTCCCGATAAGAATTAATAGCGTTGGATGTACATGTTCGAAAATAAGGAGAACCTTCTCCCCCAAGTTACCATTTCCACCAAAGAAACTTAACATGGCGAACCGTACTGAAACGATTTTTTAATATTAATAAATAATTTTATTGCATGCATAGTTAAATTTTATACACATTTCTATTAAACGTGGTCCGGTGTTTCGTCCCAAGTTGAGTTGTGCTATGTGAGCAGAACCTGCCAAAACACGACATTAATCATAAATAAATATAACAAACTAATGTTGGCGTGGTGCCTCGCTCGCTCAGAAACTTCGACCCAGTGGAGAGTCGGCTATTCCTTAATACTCGTTTGTTTACTAACAGCTTTCAATTATATTATAAAATTATATTGATATTTGGGGGTCCAATCATATTTAGGTCCAAGTGGCTTCGATATATATGTTACAACAATATAGTGTTTCTTATATGTATGAAAACTGAAAATGAGCATTTACAAAACTTCGACCCCGACAATAGGCCAGCCGTAGTATTAATAAATAAAAGTTGCAAAACACTTACTTCATGCACTTGTATTCTAATAGACTATTCGATGCATATTACATGTTTACTGTGTTTTACTAATTACTGTCCGTATCATTATGATCTTATATATATACAATATATATACATATAATTCGTTAAAGATATCTTGAAAGTTTCGAAAAGATCTCTGATGGATATCTTTTAGATATCTATAAGAAATCTTTTAGATATATCGAAATAGTTATTTTCGTATCAAGGGCGTAAAAAAACTTATGGGCCCATAGGTGATCACCGCGCCCGAGGGGCTAGCGAAGACTACCCCTGGGGGTAGGGGGTCGAAACGTCGAAATTTGATAAAAAACTATAGGGTAATTTTTTTGCCGAGGTGACCAAATTCAATACTTTTTCAGGAAATAGTCATAAACATTTTAAACCAGTTTTTATGGCATTATCGTTGACTTTAGGAAGAAAATGCATAAAACCTTTTTTGTAGAGAATTTAATGCTTTATCTTTCTTGTTTGAAACATTTTTTAATAAAATTTGTATTTTTCAAAATAAAAAACTACGAAGAAACTTAATTGGGGCTAATTTTTTTTAGTAATGGACGGATGGATCTGCGCCAAAATCTAATCAGATCTATGTTATGCCAAGACACGTATTTTTAAAAAAAATTTATGTCATTACGCTTATCCGTTCGCGAGTTATCGCGAGACAAAAAAAAACAGGACGTACGGACATACGTATGTACAAGATCACGGACACAAATTTTTTTATTGTTGATTTGGGTTCCTTAGGGTCTGAAACGTCGACATTTGATGAAAAACTATAGGGTAATTTTTACGCCCGAAGTGACCAAATTCAATACTTCATCCAGACCTAAGGTCTGGGTCGAAGTAAATAAAGGATATTCACTTACCCATACTGAGACGTGTAGAACCGGAACTGCCACCTATCCTTAGTCATCTTCTTCGTAACACAAAATACCTGATATTTATCAACCGCGTTGACATTCACCCAGTGTCATGCAGGCAAGTAAACAAGCACAATAAATATAAACAAAACAATTGAAAAAGTCCTTCCCTATCCATTTCTTATTTTTCTTACTCTCAGGTATATTTAAGTTCCCTTTAACTTTTTGAGGGTACAAGTAAGATTCTACTTATAATTCAAATAATCAAATAATAAACAAATCATTCATCCAATTCTTTGGACAGAGTAAAAAACGTAAGTAAATTCATATCCTCATTTCTTTTTCGTTGGATAGGGAAATAAAGTAATTGTAGGAAAAAAGTAATTGTAAAGGTAAAGTAAATAAAATTTAATATGCGAATACTATCATTATTTTTATTTACATTATGTATATATGTAAGGTATGCAATGAGTAGTTTACGATCGAGTCGCTGAGAATTACTAGTCAATGTCTTACCTGACTTATCGCTAATGGTACGAATCAATGATCTAAATTTAACCAGTCTTAACTTTTCAGATTTAGCGTTTTAACCTTGAGTAGCGCCTTCTTTGCGTTTTATTTTAAACGTTCTGTAAGGAGGTCTACGTTGATTGTAACATTGAAAATGTTGGTAATGATTTCGAAAGTTACAGGTCAGCACTTCGTGCAAATTCATCGAATAATTCGAGAATTTTACTCAGAAATACTTATTACAAATTGAAGCAATTTGTATTATAAATTATTTATTTACGTGAGAAAAGCTTCATTAAACAATTCCTGTGCGTATCGTGACCGAGATTTGCGACATAATTATCGATAACTGTATATTTCAGATGCACAGCGCAACATAACCCAAATGTGCAAAAGAGTAACTTATAAATCTTTCCAAAACCATTTACTAATTTGCGTGAATACATGCCTCTTACGAAAAGTAACACGTTTATGTGTTATTTTAAATGTTATGAAAATACAAAATCTCTGCCATGAAAAAGTAAATGCGTTGTAATTGTCTCTGACTCATAGATAATTATATCTACCTTTTTTTTCATATCTCCTTAGAGTATAATTGAATCGAACCACATTTTAAATTCTCATCATGTTAGCTAATAATTGAATTATGGGGAAACCTCCTTTACACGGTCGAAACAATTTTTACAAAATGTTCTTAATCGATTGTTAAACTATCTAAGAACATTCCCTCGGATAAATCGTTCAGTCATCCTTCTCGGTACACGTTTATATCTGAATTCGAAATTCCATTGTTTAAAACGTAGTAGTCCTTGTACTAGGCCATACCGTCCATAGTTATATCCCTGTCCTACATTTTACGATTGCCACCCGCTATAATGCTTCCCTCGGAATTTTCGGTAAGGATCGGCGAACCTCGGTTGCACATCCCAGCAAACGAAAAATTATTTAAAATGATTGAAAAATATTCATTTTTGCACTTTGAATTGTATTTGTTGACCTTCGTGAATACTTTTCTATTGTCAATCATTCTAAATCCTCTTTTAAGAATCAAATAGCTTGTTCTTGAATGCTTTTCATTAATTTCGGTCAGAACTTCCAAAACCAATACTCCACTATTCCGAATGAAGCATTGGCATGCAGTTTTTGAAACTTTCTGAATACTTCCTATGTTTACCAATACTTCTTTAAAGAGTAAGAAAATGGATTCAGAAGTATTCAAGTTTCAATGCTTCTTTTACATTTTTCGTTTACTGGGATACTCTCAAAACGAGCGTAATCAAACATACGTAAATGGTAATAGTGATGAGATATAAAGAACATTTTGAGTGAATAGGAGATATCATTTAGGACAGGAGTACTGTATCGTCTGAATTCCATATCATTTTTTCAAAGGTTCGCGCAACTACTATAAGGCGAGTCAAACTTTCGAAGCGATCTTATAATTGAATCCATACGATGATGACTGATGACGAGACATCGAATTGCCGAGAATTTTTCAAATAGAGCTGATAGCTGGTATAACTGGCATAAAACTAAGGGAATTGCAGCCAACTTTCGATGATCTTTACAACGACGACACCCTTCTGGAACAACGTTTAGACAGGTACACGTATCATGCAAAAGAAATTTTCTATTGTACACGGAGAAAACTGAATTGTTGTGTTAACAAATCCGGAATCAACAAAACCAGATTTGCCCCCGTTACATTTTAGTTTGGGAAATTTACATTTCTGTTTGCTCCCAATACAAATATGTTATATTGTATTAACAATCCTTATATTTGCCCAAAGAGCAATTTGGCCCTGTTACACAAACAAAGCGATTGAAGACAGCCATACCGAAGTCAGCGCTTGCAATTTGTAGGTTATGTAAAACTGATTTTCAGCTTTATTTACTATACGCGCTCATATATGAGTAAATCCACAGAACTTTTAACTTTACGCTTTAAGAAAAACATTTTTCTTTTTCGGTGGCACACATTTAAAATCAACCTGAGGCCACTCCTAAACATATAAAATGTAGAAAAAACGACTTTTAAAGGATTGTTCCAGCGCAGTCAGGTAAATCGAGACCTAAAATTATATCTTCGAACCAAGCATATTTCTGTACGCGGAAAACAGATGAAATTTGTTACTCGGGGTTTTTTAAGTTACTTGTCACGAATCCGTCAACAGATATTCAGAATTCAAGATGGCGAATTCAATATGGAAGACCGAATTTGTAAGAAGTTATTCACACAAGCTCAAATTGGGTATTCGAGGGTTTTCTTTCATTTTGCTTTTAGGTTCATAATGTACAAATTTTAGCAGCAAACATTTATTTAAGTCGATTTAAGGCATTACAGTCTCAGCAATCCTGAAAAAAACTTTAAATAGGTATAACATAAGTTGTCATTAGTACCATATTTATACATTTTTAACCACAAAAGATGAAGCAAGGGAGATGAAAAACAAAGTTACCCAAAGTTACATTTTCATTATTCCTGGAGCAAAGCTATAGCGAATCTCGACCGATGAGCGTCCCCGAATACACAGTTTCAGCTGGTTCAAGCAAATTTTAAGGAATTGGTCCGCCATATTGTATCTACCATCTTCAATTTTTAATATTTGTCAACGTATTTATGATCAGTTACCAATAAAACCCGCGCGTAATAAATTTCAGCATTTTTCCGTGTAAAGAGGTAATTTCATGTCTTGTTTTACCCCTGAACATCGTATTGTATTTCTGGAACAAGTTCAGAGTATTATCATGACACCTAAAACAATAAATTACGCCAATTATCGAGGCATTTGATTGTGTATAGTTCGTGTGCCTGACAAAAGTGTCATTTTTCAACAACAGTTACGCACGAAGGCTACAGGTTGTAATACGCACAGAATTGAGATGAGACAAGGCACACCTTATTCCTTGGAATACGTCACTTATATCATCAATTAAAAATTCCCAAAGTATGGAGCCATAATATTGTTTGTTCCAAAAGTTATTGTTAGAAATTAACGAAAATTCCATTTTCCATAAATCTTCTGCACGCGACTTTGGACGCATGTCATTCTTATTAAGCGATAGGCACACTTATTTTTCAAGTATCTTTGGCTTTTATAAAGTGCCATTAATCAACGACATGATTTTCAAATGAAAAGAATACACGTTCCAAAAGTTACAGAACAAAATATTTAAAAAAATACGATTTGCACGCAGCAGTTTATTCAAATTTTATGAGCTTTCGTGTTTCCTTTGGTTTTTTAATCAACTATCATGCAAAATAATTAACTGTACCTTGAAAAGCATATCCTTCTTAGTAAATATTAATTTTTTATAAATATTTCTGTACAGCTTATTTACGTGAATCGTAAAATAACATGGTCAAAGTCAAAAGTTCTGTGGATTTGCCCATATATGTACCAGGGTTAACTTGAAATGACGGTTTGAGTTGTCCTAGTGCGGTATAAAATAAAATATTACTCTGTTTTTATTTTCTGAGTATGCAGAAAATGTTAGGTCTATATTGACAATTCAGGTTGTTGGGAGAACAAATATTTAATAACCACTGTTACGATCGGTAGATCGTAGTCTCCTTAAATATCAATGTAATTCTCAAAGTCCACCGTGAGGATATGCACGGCTTGCGACTTCACATAGAAGTCAAGAGTGCAAGCTCAGCATAGTCCCACGGTTAGAAATAAATGCGATGACGAACTTCGCTGCGAAGGAGTCAGTCGCGGAAGGACATCCAAACGAACTTCGCGGCTCCTCATTTTTGTAACCTTCCCCACCCACCGCTCGCGCTGTTACGAACCGCGTGTTCGTAACAACCACAACGATTATTTTTCTCCGTGCAAAGTTAGTGATTTATCACTTAAACTCACAAAAAACGCCTATCCTAATACCAAACGATTGCATACCAACAGTAGGTTAGTCTTCAATTCCCGAGTTTCATTTGCTTGCCTAAGTTTCCAGGGTGTTTCTTTAGCTGTTTTTTTACTTGTCACAACGTTGACTACTTTTTTATATTTCGTTTCGTGTTCCAGATTTCTTTGCTGGGGTGGCTGAATACTTTATTTATATTGCATGTTTCTTTTTTATGTTCATGTTCTCCAGTTGGACCTACTGTTTGAAGAGGAGCATTTCCTGGAGTGTCCTATATTTTTGTGTCTTAAATCGTTTGTTGAATTAGCTTTGTATTTAGAATTTCTGTGGTGGTGTCTATTGCTATTCGTTTCTTATGCGCTATAGTTTGTACTTTGTTCTTCATTTCTAGGAATATTTCTTTCTATTTTAGGAAAAGTTTGCATACATGCTGAATTCAGGATACGTCTTTTCTATAATCTCTAGTCTCACATCTTTCTACATTTCCAATATGGATTTTAGATGAAATCTTAGGTCTGTGTAATATATTCTTCTCCACAACTTGAAGTCTCGTCTTTCTCTCACCCTAATTGGTCCGGTTTGGATTCGAACTAAACAGATCCACAACGGAGCAAAAGTTGTTTCTAAGTGCTGCGCACATTTCTCAGGTTTTCAAGAATGACTACCATGCGATACTGATATCAATAAACCAATTGGGCATCATAACTTCATAATTGGAATACAGGATGAAAAGTTAGCAGACAGAGCCACAGCGACTTAAAAAACGCTACTCATAGAGTGAAAATCAAAAACGAGTTCTACGAGGAAGGTAAGGCATTGTTTTATGGAGCTGGAATCACTGATTAACGTGAGAATCCGAAAATTATGAATACGTAGTATTTTTACGTATCCAATACATCTTTTTTCATTTTGTAAAAATGAATAGGAACACATTTTTGAACTTAATTGGCTTTATGATACCTCATTTTAAAGATAATTAAATTCTCTTCGGCACAATACTAATTATTGCTTTTTTCATATTTTTGTTGTATTTTAAATTCTCTTCTAACGAAAAACCAACTTTAAATTTCAAATCGTGTAAAAATCGACTGTCAAACAAGAGGTAACATGACAAACTTTGATTTTTGTTTGTTTCCGATAAAAATTAAGGATCTTCTGTGTTTAAAGCGAGGCGACATTTGCGACGTCCGTCTCCAATAAACATCTTGTCATTGGTTTCAAACATTTCTGTTGTATTTTCTAATGTTTATAACACTCTCATCAAAATTTCAAGTTATTATACTCCTGAAAAAAAAGCGTGCATTTTTCGACTGTGCAAAGGAGTTTTCCCCCTTAAACTTAAATACGAATTCAGTAGAAAACACATCGCACGGTTTGCAATCACTTTTCCTCACACCATCATTGGAACATAACTTGCAACTGCAAGTGTGGTTGAGTACCTAAGGTTAAAACAAAGACCAAGATACCCTTTTTATGTAAGTCTCGAACTTGCTGTTAGGAGTACATTAGCAATATTGTCCTGATCAATCTTACGCGTTATCAATTGTTCTTTAAATGATAATTCATTAAGAATACAATTTGAATTTTCTGAAATGCTCGTATTCCGAACAAATTCATGCCGATCTCGAAGTGAAAATCATTAAAAAATTCACGTTTTTAAGGGCAGGTTTTCTTCAAGACTAACCTGTATATACCATTTTCGAGCAAAACATGTGTTGCTTTTAAACTAATTGCCAAATGTTCTGGTAGGTGCAATTCCGTCCAACTACAAACTGTTTTTCTACAATTAATCATAGCTCAATAGTTGCATTCCGTAAAAATATTCGGTTCAGTTTGATATGTATAACAGAAAGATGACTTCAAAAGAAATAATATTGAAATTAACAACACAATAAAATGACGATTCATGGGTCAAAGAGGATTTTCCTCACTATTTGGCCTTTGCATTTTAATAAGGTTGTTTCTATTAAAGTCCTAAAGCGGCCCAAAAATAGTTGCAATATCACTATACTAAAAATTAAGGATACCTTGGAAATTGCCGTTGAAAAAGACTACACCTTCGTTATTGCAATCGATCCAAGTTTACCAGCCATTACAAGAGCAGTTGCATGCGAAAAAATACCCCTGCCAAAGATGAAGAGAATAGTAAAGCGTCCGGTGAGCGTACAAAGAACGTTTTTATGAAATTGTACGCTTAATGAAGCTTAGAGTAAGTTTAAATGACGCTTAATTGAGAAGAGTTCTGACGCGTGAATATGAACCTTTTAAGCGTTATCGAAGCGTCCAGTTAAGAGGCTTTTAAGAGTGCACGAAGCTTTTTTTTTTACTTTTGGACCTTCATTGTACTAGACGAATATCAATCATTATTTATTCATTATAAACGAACATTTTTATTAGAATACAGATGCAAATTATCATATTACGTCTTACATCATGTTAAGCATCGTTGATTACGATTGGATAGGTGACCGAATGAGAACACCTTATTTAAAGATAATTATTTTATCTTTAAAAAAATTAAATTACATAAAAAAAATTAATTTTTATAAAACTTTTTATATTAACTTTTTTTCTTATACATTAATCAGGAACTCTTCCTGTGCGCTTTCCAAAGCGTTCGTAGCCGTTCACAAATGCAAAAAGTCGAACTCTTAAAAAGTGCATATTCATGCTTTAAGTACTCCTATCGAACTTTCGTCGAAGAGGAATGTTTCTTGCGTGTTTCCGAACCGTCAATTTCACGTTTTATGAACTCTTAATGGACGCTTATATTTTTGGCAGGGACGACCAAGCTTCTCAAATGGGATAGTACGAAATTGAGGAAGATCAATATATCGCGTAGACATTCTCTTAAAAGGTTTTCAAAAACTGATGTATTATGTAAATATTTTTTTGCTTGTTTATTTTAGAGAATTCTTTTTCAAACGTGGTCATCGTACGTGGTATCTTCCTAAAACTGTTTCTATTTTTGATTTAAAACAATATATTTTTGGGCACTATGATTCACTAAACCAGTATAAACAACAGGATAGTGACTTATCCGGACATGAGAAAAAAAAATGATGAAAACCTGCCCTTACATTAAGTTTCTGCAATAGAAAACTGTAGAATTAACTTTCTCGAGATCGTGAAGGAACTTTCTCACGTATTTGTACGAGCCATTGTCGAGTAATTATTTTACAAAAAAGTGATCACATGTGGGAAGTACATCACCGCCGTTTGTCTTGAAAAGCTTCCCGCTGGATCTGCACAATTTTTCACGAATTTTGTAATAGTTAACGGGCTGATAGAAATAATAGTTGGCACTCTTTTACGTCTACGATAATAAATCTTAGAGTTATTTATTTATAAATATAAAAGTCGAATATTTCGTCGCAGTTATATGTAAATATATATACCTTACATACGAATCGAATCGAGCGAGTGAGAACAGAAAATGAAAATTACTGATCACTGTAATCTCCAATGTCGAAAATGCGCTGTTCGTCACAGTGGTGGATACAAAATTTAACAAAGTTTCCGTTGCTACTTAAAACTATGCAAAAACCGAGGCACCGTCGAAATATATGGTAGTTTAGCAGTGCCGTATCTTACTTAAACTTAAATCACTTAACGATTACGTTAACATAGTTGCGGTATTATATTAACGACTTTTGTCATTGCACGCCACCAAACACATTTATACAATCACAGATTACGCATCCTGTTAGCTAGCGAAACACACATCTACACACGGAGAGAACATTCTAATGCGTATACTAAGGGCCACCATACTGTCGAAAAAAACAGTTTTTCATATGCGATTGACGTATAATTTCGCATATTTTCATCTGTTATTTCTTCTATATTTTCCTGGACTGTATAAGGTTCCCGTACTATATTCTTAGAGTATTTTTCTCCGCTCACATCCTTAAAAAAACGCAGAATTTCAGAACCATCAATTCAACGACTTACTAACGGACTTGAAAATTGGGACTACATTGATTAATTAAGATGCTCAAATTTATTGTTTTGATAAATATCTTGAAAACCCAACTTTTTGATATTTTGTAATTATAACTTATTCAGATTACAGTCCATTTGTCACATGCAACTCGAAGCAATTTAGCAATTTGTAGTCACCCGTTTGTGCTTTTTCGGAGTGTGAATTAACGCAACCTTTTCAGAATCTAGTACGACTGGTTTTAACTAGTCAGAATTCGAAATTGCATTCAGAACCTGTCTGCAAATCATGCAAACGTAAGGCAAAGGACGCGCCTGTGATTAAATAATTTGTAGTTGTGTAGATTTTAATTGAGTCTTTAAAAGTTACTTTTTGGTTTCGTCTTAGATCTTAAATATTTCATTTTTCTTTTAAACTCTGTAAACAAATCTAAACTAGTTTTTGCGAAGCAATTGTGATTTTAGATAAGGAAGAAACTTTATTAGAAAATATTTTCAGTTACATACTGGAGTTCAACGATTTCTGATTTTTCAATCCTAGCAATAAATGCCTTCTAAAAATTGTGGAGTATTGTTTTACCTAATTTAGTACTTTAATGCGTAATTTGCATCTGTTATTAGTAAAGGTTTATTAGTTGAATAAGAATTTATAAAATATTTCTTCAGTGATTACGAGACTCAATCTGGACGACAATATTCATCAGCAACATATTAAGTTATCAATTCCCAATATTCAATCCACTAGTAAATGGTTAATTTGACCTCAAATACTAAAACCATACATTGGCTATCACTCATCCACAAAGTTAATTCGCTATATGACCTGACGCGTATGGTTGACATAGTTAAATCGAATGCGCATATTAATATAGACGTAGAATACTTAAATATAGTCGTAATTCTCATTATCCAATAACTCCGTACTGTTGATGCCACAATTGTAGTTTCTCCGGTAATTTTGGCAGCGCCGAATATGAGACGCGCGTCTCGTAATCATACCTAATTTTACGTTATATATTAAGTTAATAGTAGAAAGTCCATTATGATCTATATAATCGATCAACATTACCAAGGCCTTAATTGCATGGCTATATTGGCATGCGTCGTTATTGCAGAATTGCTCGAGCGACAGTGCATTCATCTGCTAATATTTGCATACGAAACTGTTATCTTCTTTCTGCATATGACCATTGCAATCTTTTCACTTGTCTGTTACGTTTCTTTGTTTCAATGCGTAGCAACAACAGTAATTTATAATTTTCTATTTATTTTGAGGCTCTTGCGAATGTTATATAACAAATATTAAAATGAATCCTTGTAAACATTTTCAACTAATTCTAAATAGTGTCTTGTAATAGTGCTACTCTCTTAGCAATAAAGTATCGAGAGTAATTTAATACATTCGCATCTTTAAGAAGAGTCTAATATGACTTTAGTCGTGTTTATATTCATTTCACAATAATATCAAATATCAATTATAATGAAAAAAAAATCAATTTAAAATTATTTCAATTTAGAGAATATTTCAGCTATTGTATTAAAATTTTTAAAATGTAATTGCAGCATCGGCAACAAGTGTAACAATGTATTTATATTTGAATTTAATCCTTTTTTGCCCAAAATGACAAAATGCGAACATCAACTCAGTTTCCGCAGTAGAAAGAGTTTTTTTTTAATTTTGGAAAATACATTTTCGACTATTTTAAAGTGTGCTCTATCGATTCCCGTCGAGAAAATGGCAAAAAAACGACTATTTCTGCAAAAAAAATCCGTGTTTTTTAGGTCTTTTTTAAAATTTTTTACGATTTTTTCCATCGAAACGGATTATAATCAAATAAATGCGTATGTAAAATGTGATCTCGATGGTTGAAGATAAATAATATACTAATAGATTATTTTTTAAAAGCAATAGCAGATTCAAAATGGCCGCGGAACGAAGCAAATTTTTTCAAATTATGAATTAACGTAGGTAAAGTGTGTATGAAATTCAATTCTGCGTACCGGAGGTTATATTGTATCCGCCATTTTGATCTTGTCAGATCAGAATATGTATGATATTCAACTCTGAAACACATTTATAGAACAACGATTCATATAATCTCTAAATTTCTTGGAGTGAGAATTCACTCTTCGGTTAGTGAAAACTGAGCAACTCTCGTGAAAGAGTGAATATTCAACTCATTAAGAGAGAAATTTCAATTTAACAAGCGTGAAAATTCACTCTTTCCGTCCGAGCCGTGGAGTTGACAACTCTGGAGGAAAGAATGAATATTTACTGTTAAAGAGTAGAATATTCACTCTTTCACGAGAGTTGCTCGGTTTTCACTAATTAAAGAGTGAATTCTCACTCCAAGACATTTAGAGAGTAAGAGGTACAACCCAATAAACCAGAAAGTATAAAGGATCGATATTTTTCATTCTGTTTCTTTCATAGTGGCGTATTTATTATCCGATATTCTTATTCGAATTCATACTATTTTATACGACGTGTAATTCGAGAATAGAATTAATTCGATCTTATACGAGACCGCATATAACGCATTCAAAAATGTTATTTTCCGCGGCTTAGAATACACTGTGAAAAATAAAAGTAAAATTACATTTCCGAGTTTTTACAGTTTTGTGGTAATTTCCTATTATTTTCGTAGTAAAATTACAATTTTCGTGTAAAAATCACCCAAAAAATAGAAGGAAATTTACCATTAACATATAAAATTCACAATGGAAATGGAAATTTACAACGCCAAAGGTGGAAATAAAAATACCAGTAATAATCGTGGTAATTTTACATCGATTGTGTAATTTAAAAAATGTAATTTTTTACATCATCTTTGTAATATTATATAAGCGCACTGTAAATTGTGCTATAGGAATTTATGTATCTGCTCCTCCCTCTATATATACCGGGTTCCTCTCACCAATAACCGATGTCTTATTTACAGTGTTTACAGTGCACGTGTAAAATCACGTCAATAATATGGGAATTTTACAGCAATTTTGTAAATTTACCATAATTTTCCCTCGTATGTTAATTTCCACCATTTCACTGTAAAATAACATGGAAATTTAATTGAAGAATTAATTATATCGTTTTCCGTAATTCATAATTTTCGAAAAAATATTCTATTGTAGATATTTTAGTTCAAATCATTCGATAATCCAAATTAATCGTTTCTTTTAAGTTAAGTACGTATATGTATATGCTCGCATTGGTACACTGTAAAAAATGTAAATGAAATTTAGAATTTCATTGTGATTTTCATGCCTAAAAATATGGTGATATTCCCACGTTAAAAGTGTAAATTTCCTACGGGAGGTTAGGAATTTCAAAACGATTTGTAAATTCCCTGCACTGAAGGTGGTAAATTTACAACGCGACGCGTTTTTCCAACGCTATAAGTGGGTAAAAATCGAGCCGATGCTGTACATGGTAAATTTACAATATGAGGGGAAAACCCATTGGTGTAGTAAAATTAATTTTTACATTAAAATTCCACATATTTTAGTTTTATTTTGTTTTTAAATGTAAAACAGGAATATATTCATTATGAGATGTATTTTAATATTTTAGAGGTTTTTAGAGCTATGATCTTTTGTCAATAAAACTTTTGTTGAAAGAAAACATTAAATCATAAAATCTAAATTCATAAATTATTAAAATAACAAATTATTATTATTACAAGCCACTACAATTAGTTCAGGATTACGTGCATAAATTTTACCACATAATGTAGAGTTCAAATCACCTGCCCGCATAAGGCTATTGCGCTTTAGTACATAACCTAACATTTTTCCTATATTTTGTTGTAAATTTACTATTCTCTTGGAAAATTTAAACTTCTCTACGGTGTAATATTACTGTAACCTGTAAAATCCACTTTCAATTGTAAATTTACATTTACAAGTCGACATTTGCAAAGGTAAAAAAGTAATATTCACAGTATCTATATGTAAATTTACAATAATATTGGGTAAAAGTTCTACTTGTAGCATTGGCAATATTGGGTCCCACTCTGCAAGTTGCAAATTTACATTTCCATTTTTTACAGTGTATCTGAAATAGCGGGAAAGAAACGGACTTGTTTCGTACTAAATTGTATATATTTTTCGTTTACTTTTTGGTTTGCTGGAAATTTAGATAAGGTGGCCCCAGACTAAAAAGAATTAAAACTAATTGAATCAATTCGCTTTCATTTCGGTTTCTTGACCATTTTTTTTTGAAATTCTTTACATTCTAATCCGATATAATACGTGAATAGAAAATAAACATAACCTAAAAACATTAACGATTAGTTTTTACATGAAAACACGAACAAAAATGTAACGAATTTCACAGGCACTAAGTAATAATAATATATGTGAAGGTAAACAATGCTTGTCATGGACGTAACATTTGTTTTTCTTATTTCTTGGTAATAAAAAATATATATAATAAAACCAAACGGATTAAAACTAATTCTTTCAAATTCAAATATTCGGAAATCCACGTGAGTGTATTAAATCGTTGAACTTCGCATTATGTTGGGTTATTTCTCAATTCGAAATATCAAGAAACCGGATTGGAAACGTAATTTTTTAATTCGATCTTATTCTTTTTCGTTTTTTGGGCCATTATGGATTTATCAACTCAAAATTATTATAATTTTCGTCTATAATCATTAAAAAACTAAAAAAAAACTGTCTATGATCTCTATTTCAAGGAATTATTAATTTTGAAAAAACGCGCTTCGTTTTGCGGCCATTTTGAACGCAAAAGTAACAGTTATGTAACAATTATGCAACATTTATGTAACACCTATGTAACATTTATGTAACAATGTAACCATTACGTAAATATTCCATAATTGTTACTTTCCATGTTTGCAGGGTTGATTCTACCCTGCAAACACAAAAGTAACAATTATGTAACAACTATGTAACATTTATGTAACAACGTAACCATTATGTAAACATTACATAACTGTTACTTTTCGTGTTTGCAGGGTAAAAATATTCTATTTATATATTATTTATATTCAAAAATTAAAAAAACAATCTAAAAAACATGGCATTTTTTTTAATATTTCAACATTTTTTCAGAAATAGTCGTTTTTTGACCATTTCCTTGACGGGAATCGATAGAACACACTTTAAAATAGTCGGAAATGCATTTTCCAAAAATTACAAAAAATTCTTTCTGGAATAGAAACTGAGCTGATGTTGGCTTCTCTCATTTTGGGCAAAAAAGGGTTAAAAAAATTGGTTCATCATTAATTCTGATAATTTGCATAACAAAGTACTCTGCGGATCCCTTGAATAACGAATCAATTCGTTAAGTTGACACGTGCCAAAACTGTTGGATGTGGAAAATAAATCTATGTACATCTACCTCGCTTACCCTTCACTACTGAATCAGAAACGCAAGTTCAAGTATGCAACATCATTTTAGGTTTCAAACTCATCATAAGACTTAAAAGTAATTACAAATAATGTTAGTGATCAATGAATAATACGCAAGAAATTTTGTTTTTAATTTTTGAGAGATATGTCGAATAATACGCAATATGCATCCTTGAGATTCAGTCGCTTATTTTAATAATTTAATCGCTAAACTTAAATTTAAAAAACTGTCTATATCCCTAGAAATTTCAATCCTTACCACAATTATCTTGTATACTCTATGGAAATATTAAATTTCTACCGCAGAAGCTCCTTAAGTTCTGATTTGGCAGAACAAATGACTGTTTTCTTAGATGTGTCATCTGTTTTTCGGAATTCCAAATAAACAGTACAATTGGATGAATAAAAAACAGAGCTTATTCACAAATTACTCGAAAAGGCAAACAATTAGGTTCGGATCTCTTCTTCAATAAAATCCTCATAAATTTTGCAGATTTCCATTCAAATCATTGAAGAATGTTTAGAATCAATTGTAAATACATATTTTTATGTATGTTAAGTAAATATCGAAATGATTTTCAATTGCATCAATATTAATACAAATTTGAAAATCAGCAAACAAAAAAGAATTGCGAGGAATTAAAATCAATGTCTTTTCATTCCTTTATTGAATACAGTAGTAACCCTCTTATTTTAACCCCTCGTATTTTAAGTTCCTCCTCTATCTTAAGGATTCGCTCCCTTCTATTTTAACTTCCTTTCATGTCCACTCTCTCTCACGTTGCTGGTGACGAGGAAGAAAAGTAGCATTAAAATAAGAGGGGGTGCTGCCATATTCCTTGACTCGAAATCTTAAAATAAGAGGGGGCCTACTGTACTTCGGAATATTGAGGAATTAAACTATGACTTAACCTCACTTTGTTACAATTTATTGCTATTTAATCCCGATATTAAAAAATGGACCCATAACCTTAATTCTTATTTTTTTTTAATACTTTTCAATTCTTTTCTGTTTGCTGGTTATTTTAATTTTGTGATAGGAAAGGAGTTCTTAATATGGTACAAGATATAATTTGTGAAGAAACTCTTAATACGTCCACTCATTTATTCATGTATACTTTGAAATATTTACAAAACAAAATCCCGACTTCCTGGTCACGGACATCATTAACAAAATCGTCATCAATTCCTCTACAGTTATGAAAAAACTAAGTAATCGACCTCAAAAACACTAAGGTTAAAAATAATTTTATTTTAAAAAAGTCAAAATTACTCGAATGACAAACATATATCCAGGATTCGACATTATTGCCTCAAGTTAGATTAGCGTCTTACTTTGAGTACAATAAAAATATGTTTGTCGTTCTATGGTTCCAATACTTGTGCTTACAGCACTTGATTCTTAAACGTATAAGCGAAATCTGGTAAATAATGTCTCTTACTGCCAAACGCCAGCGTAATTTCCGTACAGATTCGCTGGTAAAGGACCTCCAGCTGTAAAAAGGCGCGTACCTGATGCGTCGTAGCAGTGTGTATAAATCGCTGGCGTATACTTAACGTTCTGGAAACCGTCGATATATTCTTCATCAGGGAACTATCATTAAAATATAACATTTCAGTCGACAAGAAAATATAAAAATAATATAACCAAATTTAGTAATCGAACTAATAAACTACCAACATAACCTCAAAATTAAGAAAGTGTAAATTAAAAATGATAAAAACTAATAAAATCAAACTAATAAAAAATACCAACATAACCTCAAAATTAAAAAAGTGTAAATTAAAAATTATAAAAACTACCAACATAACCTCAAAATTAAAAATTATAAAAACTAATAAAAACTACCAACATAACCTCAAAATTAAAAAAGTGTAAATTAAAAATTACAAAAACTAATAAAAACTACCAACATAACCTCAAAATTAAAAAAGTGTAAATTAAAAATTATAAAAACTAATAAAAACTACCAACATAACCTCAAAATTAAAAAAGTGTAAATTAAAAATTATAAAAACTAATAAAAACTACCAACATAACCTCAAAATTAAAAAAGTGTAAATTAAAAATTATAAAAACTAATAAAAACTACCAACATAACCTCAAAATTAAAAAAATGTAAATTAAAAATTATAAAAACTACCAACATAACCTCAAAATTAAAAAGTGTAAATTAAAAATTATAAAAACTAATAATAACTACCAACATAACCTCAAAATTAAAAAAGTGTAAATTAAAAATTATAATCGAAGAAAGTTTGGAGGTATCGAATATACCTGCAGAAAAATGTTTGCCGATTGGACTGCAATAGTTTTTTTAACCTTCGATCTCACAAAGTATCTCAAAATATAATTTAATAAAGTCAATGAACTTACCACAAATCCTTTTGAAGCTTTCAGCACAACCGTTCGATTGGAATTTATTAATGATTCTAAATATTTTTGTGCTCTAATATCGTAGAACATCAGAATACCGAGGCCTGTACCAATTGTCAAAACGGAGCCTTGAAAACTTGCCGATCTAATTCCACATCCGCTGTAACTGGATTGATTAATTTCATGAAACTCGAGGGTTTCAAAAAAAAAAAACAAAAAAAAACCAAAAACTAAAGTGTTTTAAAATGAAATGTGATTAACTTACCGAGACGGTATTTTCTTAATCGGTTGCAAAGTTCGCGCATCCAAAAGTAACGTGTAAGAACGGCAACCGATGGCGTAAATCCCTTCATCTTGTACTGCTAAACAGACGTTGTCTTGGCAAGCTGGCAATTTGCGGGATATTTTCTGTTTGAATGTTTCGGCCGACCAGATATGTATAAAACTATTTAAAGATAACGCGCACACTTCTTTGTAAGCTTTATTAAATACTAACGCACGAATTTTTTGAGCAGAACGACACTCTTTAACGCAGACTGGTTGAATTAATCTGAAAATAATTAATCGTTAAATAACATTCACGAAATATGATAATAAATGAAGAAATACCTGTGCGTTGGAATGTCAGCTTTTTCTGGAGCATCCGCTAAGTTACCGTCGATGTGCCACAAAGCCATCTTGGTATCCCTGGATCCGGACACCAGAAATTCGTCGTCTAACCAACATGTGTCGAACACCCAATCCCTGTGACCAGTTTCGCCAACGCAGACTGGATCTAGGGTAGGTAATCTATAAATAGCGATTTCGTTGCTATTCCTAGCACCTGTTGCGAGTAGCGTTCTAAAAACACAAACATTTGTTTATTTATTTGTTTATTTTTATAATTTTAAATCACACATTTACCTAGATGGATTAATTTGAACTGTGTGTATTCCGCATTGTTGTTCTGTAACGACACCTGCAGAATTGTTTTGTCTACCATGTAACGATGGTATATTATCTAATCTTTGCGTCGCAACGTCATATACCATTAATTTGTTACATTTAGTTCCGAACACAACTTGCCTATCACTGAGCCATTGCGAACAGAATACTTTGTTCATATTAATTAAAGAAACAGAAAATTCTTTAAAAAGATCATGCGTCAATATATGCCGCGAGCCATACTCTTGATTGATTTTACGAGCTTCTCTTGTGTTCGTTTCGCGAGCTCGCACATAATCGACAAAACTAAACGACGTTCGTAAGTATTGTTTATTTTCTATTACTGTTTCTTCTTCATCGTCACTTGACTCGTAACAAACAAAGTCTTCAGGCTTGTCCGATTTCCTATTTCGCTCCAATCTCATCGCAAGTCTATAAAAAACAAATGGAGGATATGTCACAAGGTACTAGATAAAGGATTACGAGTATATTACCTTCTTACTCTTCGTTCTTCCAGTCGAGACCCACTCGCACATGATGGATATCGACCGTAAACAGGCATACGTTTAGTTTCAGCCATTTTAAGTTAAATCTAACACTTATCAGTATATTTCAATCACGATACATAACAAATTGACTATCGGCTTTGACACTCCACGACAATTGTCAACAGAGATTCATATTGTTTCGTTTGTGATTACGTTTATTCGCGAGTGGTAAAATAAAACTTTAACAATTACACTAAACAAATATCGAAGATCGTCACTTGATATTTAGATTTTTGACAAATTTTTGCAAATTTGTACGTCGAGTTTGACTGGAACCGGACGTCGGACCTCTTCACTATGTATTCTTCTACTGCTTTCTACTGGCAGGTATTCGGCAACTGACAAATCGATGTACCCTGTCATCATATACAAACACTAAAATCTATACCTGGATAGTTTAAATGTGCCAAGAAATTCTTGGTATTTCACTAATACTGTTATTGTAGAAATTTGGGGTCTTTGGCATCTGTTTTTCTGCCAACGTTAGAAGCGAAAATACCAGTGACATCTGGAAATTCCAGTCTCAAATAACAACGCTTTTCCCTGCACTACAGGTTAAGTATTCATTTTATTTACAAGATTATAGTTACATTTTCCAAAAATTATCGCAAAATTTTCAGTAAATGTATATAAATTTTAGTCACAGAAATTCCGATTTTGAACGCGACCATAAACCTCCATAGTGACAAAATCATTTTCTTTTTTGGATTTTTTATTTTGTTTACGCTGCATTACTTCAAATTTGTACAAATATTTTCCTAGAATCGTAGAAGATCGCAAAGAGAAATGTTATGTGACATCCATTACTTTGTGCAATTTATTTTCGTTGTTTCCCAACAAACAAAAAAGAATAAGATCGAATTCAGAAATTACGTTTCCAATTCAGTTTCTTGACATTTCGAATTAACCCATTAACGCCTGAAATGACCATTTTTATACTTCATTTTCAATCAAGTATTTCGTATCAAAATCCATGATATAATAAACAAAATCAAAGTTGAAAACAATTGAGAGGTACGTATCCTACTGTTTTCGAGATCTCTCTTCAAGATTCCGAGGTCGAAATTGAGTTTCAGCCATTAGAAATTCCAATATGGCGCCGAACTTTTAAATAAATTCCAAAAAATTGGGAATTTTTTATTCTTATCAATTTTTTTTGAGCTATTAGAATATTGGAATTTTATTGAAACCTTGCATAATGGTGCATAAAATAGTTGAATTTTAAGAAAAAATTTTACTTTTATACCCTACATCATTCTAACGACCTCAAAATGGCGTCAACAATGAAAATTTCTTTAAGAAATTTCTGGACGCTCTAACTCAAAAACTACGAACTTTTTAAAAAAATGCCTAGAATGAAAAGTTATTAAAATTCATCAAGCGATATAGTGGCATTTTTTCAAAATTTTTTGATGACATTTTGAAAAATTTTTTTCAACATTTTTTTCAAAATTGTAATTTATTTACAAAAAATTCTGAAAAAAAATTTAGTGTATTCTCTGATGAATTGTAAGAGTTATTTGTTCTTTGCAATTTTTTCAAAAAGTTGATAGTTTTCGAGGAAATGAATTTCAAATATTATAGTTTAGGATTTTTCCCCCCAAAAACTATCAACTTTTAGAAAAAATTGCAAAGAACAAAAAACTCGTAGAATTCATAAGTGAATACACCAAATTTTTTATAGAATTTTTCATAAATAAATTATGATTTTGAAAAAAATTTTGAAAAAAATTTCTCAAAATGTCATCACAAAGATCTGAAAAAACTATATTTCTCGACTAATTCTAAGAACTTTTCATTCTTAGCATTTTTTTATAACAAACATGTAATTTTTGAGTTAGAACGTTCAGAAATTTTCATTATTGACGCCATTTTGAGGTCGTTACAATGATGTGGGGTATAAAAGTAAAATTTTTTCTTAAAATTCAACTGTTTTATGCACCATTATGCACGGTTCCAATAGAATTCCAATATTCTAATAACTCCAAAAAAATTGATAGGAACAAATAATTCCCAATTTTTTGGATTTTTTTTTTAAATTCGGCGCCATATTGGAATTCCTGTAGGCTGAAACTCAATTTTGAACACGGAATCTAATTGAAGAGCGACCTCGAAAACAATAGGATATGTACTTTTCAATTGTTTTCAAATTCGATTTTGATACGAAATATTTGATTGAAAATGAAGTATAAAAAATGCCATTTCAGGCGTTAATGGGTTAAGAAACATCGCAACCTAATTCTTCGATTTTTTAATACATTCACGTGAATTTTCGAATATTTTAATGCGAAAAAAATCGTTTTAATGGGTTAGGTTAGGTCTTATTATGAATATTATTAGACATACAAAGAAAGAAGAAAAACAAATTTACGTCGATGATAGACTTTTGTTTACCTTCATATATATTATTACTTAGTTCCGGTGAAATTGATTATATTTTAATTCGTGTTTTCATGTAAAAAAACTGCTAGCCAATGTTTTGTAGGTTATGTTTATTGTATATTCACGTCTGCCAAAAAAATATTGTACACTGTAAAAAATAGAAATCAACTTTACAAATCTGTTGTAATTTTCATTCGTAAAAATATGGTGATTTACCCACGTTCAACATTTCCTGAGTGAAATTGGGAATTTCCCAGCGTTTTGTAAATATCCTACGTTGAAAGTGGTAAAATTACAACGCGACGCATTTTCCCAACGTTGTACATACTGGCTTAAAATCGAGTCCATGCTGTACATGGTAAATTTACCAAATTGTAAAATGTTCCCTGCAAGCACAAAAGTAACAATTATGTAACAACTATGTAACATTTATGTAACAACGTAACCATTACGTAAATATTACATAACTGTTACTTTCCGTATTTGCAGGGTTGTACGTATGAAAATTGCTAAAAATGAATGAAAATGACAATAAATTTGTAAACTTTATTTATATTTTTTACAGTGTAAAACAATATTCAGAAAACATTATAGAGCACTACTATAAATTGTATTTACTAAGAAATAAATAATTTTGAAGAAAGTTTTGAATGACATTATACCTATGCCCTCAACATTTCGATAACGTAAATATTCAGGTATTTAGCAGCTTTTTTTCTTGATAAATAGAATTTATATAATATTATTTTTCCGGCAAGGGTATTACATATATCGGATTGGAACATAAAAAATTTCAAAGAAAGTGGTCAAGAAACCGAAATAAAACGTATTCAATTCGTTTTAATTCCTTTCCGTTTGTTGAGCATGTATTCATTGTATTTCCCTGCAAACACAAATGTAACAGTTATATAACAACTATGTAACATTTTTGTAACAATGTAACCGTTACGTAAATATTACATAAATGTTACTTTAGGTGTGCTGGGTTGCAACTAACAACATCACGTTATAATTTAGGTAAGTTTGGAAAACAGTATTTTTTTTATATAAACGACGGCTTTTATAAGTTTTGAAGGAAGTTTTGAATGAAATTGTATGCCCTCAACATTTCTATAACATTCAGGTATTTAGTTACTTTTTTTCTTAGTAAATACAATTTGTATGGTGCTCCATATGTTTTCTGAATCGTGTTCTATAGTATTTTTTCGCTGTAAAAAACTTCAAAGAAAGTGGTCAAGAAACCGAAATAAAATGTATTCAATTCGTTTTAATTCTTTTTCGTTTGTTGGGCATTCATTGTATTTATAACTACCAAATCACGTGATAATTTAGGTCAGTTAGGAAAACAGTATCAGCTCCCTGCAAACACAAAAGTAACAGTTATGTAACAATTATGTAACATTTATGTAACAATGTAACCATTACGTAAATATTACATAACTGTTACTTTCCGTGTTTGCAGGGCTGTAACTCATCTCTTGGCATATGTATTCGCAGCTATAAGTATGTATTATTGTAGAGAATATTAGTTTTATATTTGCCAACAAAGACGTTTTTGAAAAAGGCTCGGAAGCGTAATTCAAAAAAGTATACAAAATAAACATTGCATTTTAATGTATTTCGTGTAATGCATTTCCAGGATTAATTTTTTTATTCAAAAGTATTTAAATTGTATTAAATTAAAATTGCAAGCTGTTTTTTGCAGCTACTTCGAACCGTGAAAAATTTTAAATTGTATAAAATCAGGATTCAAATTGTACAAAACTAATACTTTTTTATCCGTTTTCGATTACCAGGTAATTGTTTATATAATACATCAACGAATAAATTAAACAAAGATTCGGTCAATATTTAAAAAAAACCCCTAAAATTCAACCGCTTCAAAGAAATAAATGCGATGGGTGAAAAGAATCAATACGAGGTCGTGACAGAATTGAAGAACAAAACAAAATTGAAAAGTATTTTCGTCGGGATGGATACAAAAAATAACAAAAATGTGTTGAAAACCCATCTAAAAACTTTATGAACTTGACAATAATTGCCATACATTTAACCGGGCGCCGTAAACTGTTGAATGTTAAATCGTCCAAATAAACTAAAAAGTATTGAAATGTTTTAAATCAAATTCATCCTAACGTAATTATTATTATTACATATTTCGTAGTCAAGTTTTATTTTTCATCTGGGATCATGAGAACCATTAGTCCCCTAAAATTACGGAAAGAAACGGCCTAACCCAAAACAATGCAACAAAGGCAATTTTTTGTGAATATATCCCAACAATTGTTGAGAAAAACGTATCCAAAATCTGCTTCCAGGAATTTTTTTATTTATTGTTTAATGTGCGGTTTTGTAAACAAACGCGATTTTCCCGAAAACTAAGTCGATATCGAAGAAATTCCAAGAGTAAAAAATTGTTGGTTAAACTAAAATATATTTAAACAAATAGTCATTTATCAATTTGGTTGTTTATATAAGATACATTAAACATGTATTATTTACTGTTTAACTATTAGAAAAGTAAATAATTGAGACAAAGCTCGATTTTGTCCATGGCTGCATGAATAAAAATAATGTAAAACTCACCAGTACGTGCTGCGACTTAAAATAATAATTCCTTTATAAAAATTGTTATAAAAATAAATATTGCAGCATTCTTTTGCCACTTAATTCTTTTATAATAATTACAGCTATTATGAGTTTAACTATATGGTTTCTAATTATTTATATAGTAAGAAATTTATATTTCAAAATTATGTCTTACATAATTTGTGTGTCATTTTTTTTCATAGAAATGATTGAGGATATCAAATGTGCCAAAAATCAATAATAAAAAAAATGTTTATAAACAATAAAATGGACAAATGACGTTTTGTTTAAATATATTTTTGTTTAATTAACAATTTTTTTACTCTTGTAATTTTTTCGGTTTCGCCTTCGTTTTCGAGAAAATCGTGTTTGTTTACAAAGTCGTATATTAAACAATGAATCAAATAATTCCTGGAAACGGATTTTGGTGGATGTTGAATACGTTTTTTTATAACGGGTTTTAGAATAGATTCCCGAAAGAATTTGCTTTTTACTGGACTAATTGTAAGATTACAACCATTCTATGGGCTTTTATTTTTGTATTTTCAGATGGACATGTTTGACCACGAATAATTTAATTTATGTTAATAATTTATGAAGAAATAAAAATCTGTCTCAAAGGGATTCAAGTTTTTAATTTATTCCAATTATACCATATATGGTTCGAGTTTATTAAAATCGAGGTGTCTCGTTCTAAACCGAAATTTTAAATCGACTTAACAATGAAAGCGCTAAATACCATTCTTGCGTTAGTAAACAACTCAATAACAAAAAGGTTAGTGCAAGGATAAAATGGTTAACAAATATTTATCCGCCTACGGAAGTCTTACTTACGAGAACAAAAATTACTTCGGGTTTATTTATAAAAGAACTGAAAAATGCATAAAGATACGGGGCAATTGCAAGAGAAATTACACCGAATACGAAAATATTTCGATGCTACTGAACTATATCAATAGTTTCTCCATATTTTCAAAAACTATCCAGTTAATTGAACACGAATACAGGTGTATTGTCTTTGTTCGAATGATTTTCCAGAATAAAAATGGTTGAATTTAATGTATTTTAACACATTTGCATCGAATTAAAGGTGAATTTAACATTACGAATTTTTCCAATTACATTAGCGAATTTTTTTTGCCGTTTTCATTACAATCGCAACACAGTCGCTGATATTTATTAAGTATACACAAAAATCGAAAAGTTTAACAGATTTAATATAATGATATTCCAAATCTTAAAACAAAAGTGACAAAAAATATTAGTGTTGATCATTGTGTACAATGTCAGGAATTGCAAATTACACGCACACAATGATTTCCACTAATTCTATATACAATTATATATCTAGAATTCACTTTTAGTCTTTTATTTTGGAATAAAGGAAGACTGATCAATTCTTGGCAATTAATGTAGCGCTGGATTTGATTTGTAATAAAATATACTCGTTGAAGCCCGTGTATTAATCTTCCGAAACTGATTTTTTTAAAAACAAACCTTTTAAACCTCAACTCCTGAATTCTCAATCCCGGATACATTAATTAGGGTCCGAGTTTCTTAGTCGGAATTTCATTGTGCTCAGATCTATACTTGGTATTACTATATAGAGTCCTCATATTCTGTATCACAGTCACCTCTAAGATTGCCGAATTTCTCAACTTTACTATATAATTTTGTAGAATATGATGGTATATTACACCGAATAAAATATATACAAACGATGTAAGAACACGTTGGCATCTATTTCCAAAGTATATTGTAAATTCCTCGAGACATTGCTGGTATTTTTTGTTCTATATGAGTTCCGCTGTGAAACTTACGACACGTTGGTAATAAAGCGAATAGCTTTTCTTGAGTATATCTAAATATTGCACGATTCGCCAACGAAAACACTGAGAAAATACATCAAGTCTGAAATGTAATTTTACTTCCCAATTTTTACAGTATACAGCTACTTTTGCAAATTCTCCAACTACCTGACACGTAGGTTTTTTGCGTCCACGCGGATAGCTCGTTGCGGAAAAGACTTTAGAGCTATGGTGTGTGACTTCTGCGACGTCGATGCGACTTCCACACGGAGCAAAATGACAGACTCGTAAAGTTCATGATGGCAATGGACAACAATTGCAGTTTTCTACAGCGCTGAGAAGGTTCTGTCCGCCATATTGAAACGGAGTTCGGAGACTGGCGTACGCACGTCCACCCGGCGTCGTTAATTCGCTAGGTCGTACAGTCAGTCGTAAGACATTTATCCCTTCAGCTGGCATATTAACTAAAATCTTACGACCTGATACAACCACGCAAATTTATGATACTATACGTGTAGGTGGATTCTGCGGAAACACAAACACAGAGGTTTAAATCCATAAGCACGATGCGACTCGAACTCGCACGTCGATTTCAGAGAAAGCCACGTTCTCACAGCGCTCCCTGTAGCAACTTGCGAAATGGCTGCTTTTATAAAACCATCTACTCTTACTAACTCATGTGCATTTTGTACAGAAATAAAAACTGATTTACTATCTTTTTCGACTTTTTCGCGTATGACTCTGTAGTATTATTTCAAATAATTTGTTTGTAACCTTGCACATTTTTGCAAGTGATTTTTTTCATATGCATGATTTTCGCCGCGTATTTTCAGAGAAAAGATTGAAGGGCTTTGAGGGTTGGACTCTTTAAACATTCTCTACCTGCTTTTACTTATTTTCTCGTTATTTATTACGTGCCCTTTCTAAAAATGTTGAATTACATAATATGTTATGGGTCATTTTATACTTTTAATACAAAAACTTAACTTTAAATAAATTTGTAATGTGTACGCTAACATTTTCGGAAACATTGGCAACCAAAACATACAATAAACAATTGTAAAGAATGCAAATATAAAAACCAGCTAATAAAACATAATAATATTCATTATCAGAGGCATATCGCGGGTTGAACACAATATTTTCTATGGAAAGTTATAAAATATATTTTAAGTTAACTTACTTGAATAAAACAATCTTAAATATATTACGTACTTGCGTTTATATTATATAGTTGTAATGATGTGTTTTGATATAAGGCACCATAATTAGAGGTAGCGGTATTTTAGAAGAATATAAAGAAAAAAATAAGAAATGAATAGAGAAGGGGTCTGTTAATTGTTAATATTTATTGTGCGTGTTTATGCCTGCATGGCATTGTATAAATATCAACGCCGTTGATAAATATCAGTTAGATTTTTGTAACGAAGAAGATGACTATAAGGATCGGTGGCAGTTCCGGTTCTGCGCACCGCGGTATGGATGAGTGGGTATGAGTTAGTATCCTTTACTTTGTTATAACTGATGAATCCATGAGCACACGGTATCGTCATCACTGTTTACCTTATTTTAGATATTTTAAAAAATATGTCGAGACCAGCAGGCTTATAAAATTCGAGATATGCGGTCTAACAATAACATATGGTCACCGGCATTTATTGCAAGCACTCATGTCAAAATAAGCAGATGTGTTGTACCCTACAGAAAATCTATGTAAAATATACAAAATCACACTATTTTAGAGAAATTTTCATCAGAGTATTCAGAACTTGACGAAGGACTGTTTTATTTATTCTTTTTGGCACTGATTAATTTTTCCTTTGTATCAACACTTACTATATACAGAGGATTCACGGAATTGTATTATATACCATTTTATATTATGTTTATGCTCTTACTTCTCAGTTCACGAAATTATTTACTTATCATTTGTAAATAATGCTTTTAGGTTTAACATAAAAATAATGGAGCTTAGTTTATTTTCACATTAATCACGATTCCTTTCTGTGGGACGTTCCATGGTACAGAGTCACTTTTTTTTACAAAATGTTTCATTTCAACTTTACTTATAGTATATCAAAATTATCAAGTGTTATTTCTTGGTGTATATGGTCAGTTAAACTGAAAATACAAAAAAGAAGAAAACAATCAGAAATATGTTCTTAGCCACAAAAAATGTAGATAAATTTGTACATATCCGGTATTTGCACTATCACCGCTTCAAATTCTAATTTCATACAGATAGGTATATATGGAATTTAAGGTTAATTATTAATATGGAATTATGTTTCCCTTTAGCGGTGGTAGGAAGAACAAGTGGCTATTGTTTATTTGTACATGGATATCCTATTTTTCTATCGAAGTTGGTTTTCAACTTTTCAGGTAGCAAATAATAATAAATATTTAGTATATAAAAAATGTTCGTATCTTTGTTCCTTACTTACTAAATACAAAAAGTTATTTCCACCTAGTGACGAAAGGGAGAACTGCATATCGTCACCTTCGTGTGCTACCTTCCTTGCGTCCTTCCACCACTAGGTGGCTATGGCGTTTTGCGAGAATCTGATAACAAAATGGGCTTTCATTTAGATGGAGATATAAACAAGTTATTCCCTTTCAATACCTCACTCACCTTCTCATTTATCACAGCTAAATGAAGAAATAAAGAGCGTTTCATGTGACAATATTGAATATAATTATAACAATCATAATGATGATTATTTTACACATAAAAATAGCACACTATTTAAAGAAAAGCTTATAATAAAAGCGCAAGAAGAGCTATAATTTGGAAAAAAACGAAAAAAAATTGTTATTGAAAGTTTTGTTGAATATGCGAGCAAGATGACCCCTCTATTATATGTATTTATATATAATCCTCCCTCGTAACAATCCGTTGTCAACATATTTTTCGGATGTTTTAGTTGCTTAAACCAGAGTTCTGCATATGGGTGATTTCAAAATAAAGTTCAAATTGATGAATATCCGCTTCTTTTTTCGTTACAATATATATTACACATTACAAATAAGCCTAGTAATATTCTATATCATAATAACGTAAGGCAAAAATATTTTTTTTTTATCTTTACACATTAAAAACTCAATTGTAAATGAAATTTAAAGTTTTCTGGCTGAAGGAATTCATGAATTTGATTTTTGTATTACTAGTAATTAAACAATTTTATCTTGGGTATAACGTTTCCCTCTTATCACGCTAAATTAAGTATATTACGTGTACATTGAATTTCTTCACATATTTATATAGTATGTCATTTAACTTTGAAGATTAATTTCTCTCCCGGAACGTTTTATAAATTTCAGTCAGTAAAAATCGATAATTTTTTTTTAATCAATTAAATATTGTGGTAAATGAGAGCTAATAATCGTATTAAAATAATAAGTCTAAATTCGACATTTTAAATTAAATTTTGTTAAATTTATAAAGTTCAAATTGTCATATATTGTCACTGTCATTCATCTCTTGTAAAGGGCCTATGCTCGTCGAATTTTCAATAAATAAATAAAGCATGCCGTAGAAAGCTTCGCGCGTACTCTTTTCCGCCTATAGCACGAGTGTACTTTATGCACCGCATTTTATCATGCGATTAAATAGGACCGGTGCGTAAAGTCCAATATTTACACCCGAGTATAGAACACTTTTTTTTATAGTAAACGTAAAATTCGTGCACCTTTCTCAGATGCGTAAAATTACGACTACGCATGAGCGCTGACCGTCGCGTCAGACCGGAGAGACCGGCGGAACCGGACCCAAGGGAGCCGCGCCGATTACAATAAAGTCGGATTTTACGCCTACTATGAAAAAATGGTAGTTTTTAAAAATGTAAAGATAGTGACACGTTTGGCATGAAAAACCCACACAGTCCCTATACACCAATACGTCATAAACTCCTACGGTTCCCTATTGAAAAAATCCACATGGAATTCCACGTGGATTTTCCATGTGGATTCTATGTGGATTTTTATGGAATTATGTGGATTTTCCATGTAGAATTCCACAAGGATTTTCTTACATGGAAAATCCATGTAGAAAATCCGTGTGGAATTCCACATGGAAAATCCACGTAGAAAATTCCTGTGGAATTCCACGTGAAAAATCCAGAAGAATCAACGTGGAAAATTCACAAAATTCCACAAAAATCCACATAAAATCCACATGGAAAATCGACGTGGAATTCCATGTGGATTTTTTCAGTAGGGTTGTCAAGCGATATAAAGACCTTAGATATCGTACAATGTGAAGTTAGTTGAATCCTTAACCACTTGTTACATTTATGCAAATATTACTAGGTACAGCTACGTTCGTGTACGATCAGAATTATTACCCATTTTAAATCGCGGATTATGAACTTAATGTGAATAGTGTAAAAACAGAATGGCGACTATATTCCCCCCATCATTCGCTGGAGATTAAACGATCCCGGAATGCGTCATATTTTTACCTATGCTCTGTGTTATTCCATCAAAATATAAAACCAAAATTTGTGATATCTCAAGTATAACCCTATTGAAAAAAATGACGTCCGTTGTGACATCCATTGTGACGTGAATTTTACGTCGAATGTTACGCCAAATGGTACGTCACATTTGACTTTATGAAAGACGTCTCAAATTGGAGTAACATTCATAATAACGTTAAACGTAACTTAGGACGTAACATTGGACGTCATTTTTTATAAACGAGAATTTTGCTTATACAAAGAAGGAACTGAACGTCGCTTCGTCTAAATGCATTGATTTATCAATTAGAATACTTTACGGATGCATTTGAAGCATACGCAGATATTTGAACATTGGTAATTATCTACAACTAAACATCAACGCAGAGCGCGGTTCTTATGTAGGTAGGGGAATGTATCCATGAGTGGACCACGTTTATAATTTAGTGTAAAAAGTTCATTAAATAAAGGAATTTTTAAGTCTTCTATACACCGTTAGGTAGATATAGTCCTTAGGTATAAATTAAATGCAATTTGGGTTACTTTCTGCAGTTAAATAAAATTGATTAAACCTTTTTTTACGAAGGGACGTTTTTTGGTTAAAAAAAATTGTATCCATGAGTGGACCACTCGTTCAAATCCCGTTAGAATGGCTAGAAACAGCAAAAATACAACGAAATTCTAATTTTCATATAGTAATTTATTTATTTTGAACACTTTTGCAGCGTGCAATACACGGAGAAAATGTGAATAAGGGTAAGGTCAACATAAAAAAGAAACTTTATAAAAAAACCATCAAATCAATCATTCTAATATGTATTCCGGTTTAATACAACACTTAAACGCTACTTTAATGACTTATTTATATTTAAAAATAAAATGTTAAATTACACGCAGAAATTACGCTTCCGCGCCATAACCTTTACACTGATAAAAATAAGTGAACCGCTTATGGATACAAAAAGTGATCCACTCATGGAAATGGAAGCCGAAATTAAAATGCATGAAATTTTTTCGTAGCAATTGAAATATTTGTAAACCCTTCAGATATGATGAATTTCAATGTTTAATTTACAAGAAGAAAATAAATCTTACCTTAAAAAAGTTATAATTTTATGTTTTTTAATACTCAATTGAAATGAACGCAAAACTTTGACAACGTTTTTCAACAGTACATTTCTACGAGCAGTTGTACTGAACACGAAACTGCATGTATGGACTTAGGGATCTTATTAAAAATGGTTTCTGACCGTTGATGTTACGAAGAAAGTGTATATAACCTTTTATGTCGAGGGTCTATCTTTTTTGTTGGAAGCATTTTTTGTGTGATTTGTGTTTGAGATAATAAACGCAAAATACGTATTTTTTTAGCTTTTGTTTTTGTTCGACCGCTGTAACCTAATATGGATCGACTCCAAAATCTAATCAGTTCTAAGTTAGGCCATGTTAAGTTCAAAAAGAAATTGAACTTTAAAATCGGTTTTATCGTTGGCCAGATATCTTACGCGAACAAAAAATTGCATACGGACGGAGGTGTGTACAAGATAACGGACACAAATTTTTTTACTCCATTTTTAGAGTTGTTATTTGAACAATAAATTAAATACTTCGTCCAGACCCATGGTTCAAGCTTTTCTCTGAAAAAGATATATTTTTTAAAAGAATAAAGCAACACATTTTCATTTATGTTTTCAATATTGAAGAGAATTTATTTAAAAATTATATAACGACAGTGCATCCATACTCCATTTTATTATTTGCGATGGTGTGGAAACAACGTGTAACTATCTACGGCACTATAGGTGAACAGTAGTAACTATCCATTCATCTAAAGGAGAAATGGGCCGTCGAGTGCAGCGTATCCCGCCACAATACCACCTTCATTGGAGGTAGAAAGTTTGGTCCGTAAGATATGTCCAACTTGTTTATTTGTTATAATACGATTTTTATCCCTGTGACACATAAATATTTATACGTGTATATAATTTGTACGTATAATATAAACATGTCATGATGTACCTACCCCAAAATTACTCCGTAAATCCCTAACTCCGTAATAAACATCTGTTTACTGACACTATTCCCAGCTCGAATTACGTAATTTTGTTGCAAAGGAGGACGAATCCGCTGCATCAAGGTCCATGCAACCCGATCAGATGAATCCTTTTTTTCCTCCAGGAATGTTTTTATATCCTCGTCGTAAATGTTATTACCACCACCTTCCCTCTCTGGTTTTAAAACAAAATCCGTTGGATTTTTTAAAGCTAGTGCAACCGCTTCGTCACCCCTGTCATTCTAGAAATTATTTGTTTCAATCAAATCTTAAGTCATCCGAAATTGGTACATGAAATGTAACGGAGGAGAATATGATTTATCATATTGTGCTCGTGCTAATTAGAGTTATTCGGAATAGTTTTAGAAACTATCAATTTTAATATTATCTGAATTTTGGATACAATGAAGTTATTACAACTAACGTATTATCTATATGCGGTAAGTGAATGACGTTTACCCACATTATGAATTGATGAAACATTGCATTACAGACAATGCATCATACAAAAGGATTTGCTGTAAATACTTACAAAATTTAAGGAGTACATATTAACAAACGTTTCTCTTAACATCTCCGCTTTCTTTTGATCTACAAATCTTTCCAAAACTCCAGGTTCTGTCAGTGTTTGCTGAATCTATTAGAATCAATAATGTGAGGTAATATTATTTAGGAAAAAATACATATTTTGGCCATTTGGATTTATGTAAATGACATTTTATACCCTTTTAGATCCTGCCAGGTGATATTGTATCGATGGACATTTTATAGCCCGAGATCTCTCGATTAATAACCTCACGTCCCAATCACGTTCTGTGTGATAAAAGTCAGGTACATATCCAGAACGGTAGTAAACAACGGATATTGTGTACTTTCCCCTGGAAAATAATTTATAATGTCAGATACACTTAATCGCATTCCATTTTACCGGTATTTTTTTATTAATGTAATGTTTATTGATTGAAATTTCATATGTCAATTTTATATAGCCTTATACCGAGAAAATGAAGATGGAAACGTTGCAATGTGATTTTAATTTGTTCAACTAATTGTCTAATAAAATAGGAAGAAATGAAATCCAAAATATGCTTAAATACAGATAAGTAAAGGTTAATATTGCGTTAACTATCACTTATATGTCGAAAAATATTAATAATATATTTAAAAACCCTGAAAACATTAATATAGGGACACAAAATAGACAACTGTCAGAATCGGCCATTAATTGGGACAACCATGAGCATGTGTTAAGTTTTGTACCCGTCGCTGACCGAGACACTTGCCGGTCGCTAATGGGGACTAGGAAAAATTGAATCGACATTAACAGGGACAATTTTAAGAATGAAATAAACTTTGCTACTAAAAAGATTGTTTTATATTTGGAGTGATTCGTAGATATATTTTCGTTAATTTTCTGCCAAAAAATTGTACATGGACATTAATCGGGACATTTACCTTATGTATTTTTACCAATACAGTAGACGCTCGATATAAGAACCATCGCTATAAGAACCGATCGGTATAAGAACACTGTTTGATCATTACAGTGCCTATGAACATTCGAGATGTATCCCCTCCATACACTTTTTGCTGGTATGAACTATGAACCGTTCCGCGCATCCGTCGCGTCCACCTATACATACATAGATACATACAAGAGATGGGGAAGCATCCATTCCCCTCCAATAGTTCTTATATCGAGCGTCTACTGTATACTGTTCGTAAGCGTTTTTTCGAATTCTGGTTATTTATCAAACCTGCACAATTTAACAAGAATGTATAAAAATTGCAAAGCACATACTATAGACTTCCCGAAGCAATGATCGATTGTTATGTATAAAGTGGGTACTTCCGAAACATTTTGTTTCGATATAGTGGGGATTTCGATAATACATAGGTTCTTTAATTACTGTAACGGAACAGCTTGTACACCTAAGAGCAACGATTCTTCTATATCGACATATATTGTCTTTATTTTTGCCTATGTATAAGCACATAAAAAACAAAGATAAAAAGAGATCGATAGGGAAACAATCGTTCCTCTTGGGTGTATATCGAACTTACAATGTCGCCTAAGCAGTTATCAAAGGGTCGGTTAAATTAGTTTTTCTAAGGAGGGGGGTGGCTGGAGCCCTACCTAGCAATCGAAAAAGGAAATGGATTAATTGGAAATTGATTAGGAAGGATTCAAATGGATTCACTTGAATTCGTAATTTGTCCAAACAGAATCCCCGTGAATCCAAAAATAATTTTGTAAAATATTGAATCCCTCCGAATCTAGAAAATAGAATTCATATTAATCCCTACGAATCCATTTGAATCCAAAAATAATATTGTAGAAAATAAATAATGCTGAATGCCGCGGAATCCGAAATGGGGAATTCAAACCAGTCTCTGCGAATCCATTTCAATCTAAAAATAACATCGTCGAAAATAAATAATGCTGAGTGCCTCGGAATCTAAAAATGCGAATTCAAACCAGTCTCTGCGAATCCATTTCAATCCAAAAATAATATCGTCGAAAATAAATAGTGCTAAATGCCGCTGAATTCATGAAGATGAATTCAAACTGATCCCTGCGAATCCATTTGAATCCAAAATTAATATTGTGAAAAATAAATAATGCTGATTGCCTCTGCATACAAATAGGCGTAATTATCGTTTATTGGAAAGTGCTCGACCTAACGATCGGGCCGACGAGTAACTATGGACATTATTCGATGGTTCAACTGCAGTAGAAACTCGATAACACGTCACCGCGTTTCCCTGGTAAAAATGGAAGCGTACCCGTCCGCTTAAATGTCCATATTCGCACTTCCCTTCGAAATTGGAGCGTACGCAAAGCGTTTTGCAAGCGAGAATTTGGACATTAAGCGTACGCGTACGCTTCCATTCTTACTAGGTTAATTCGTCATCTCGATAACATATCGGAACTATTCCTCGTTAAGACGTCATTTCATGCCCTCCCCTCATTCCCACCAATGCTTTTCTCTCAGCGCTGTCAGCAGAAGGAAACCGAACCTTACCAAAAGTACAGTAGAGTCCCAGTATAATTGCCTCTCGCTATATTTACGTCCCAGAATATTTTCGCTGTTCGGTCTCGTTATATTTACCTACACCGCTCTATTTTTTTCCTACCTTGCGGGCTGGGGCCTCAAGAAGGGCCTGATGTAACATCGCGAACATAATGCGATTGAGAGGAGTGAGAAAAGAGGCGCTCCCCTTCGTTTGGTAAATACAACGTGACGGTAGGGGAAGTCGAGGAACCGAGTGTGTAAATATACCGAGACTCTACTGTACATACATACGTATATGGGGACATCTTACTGGCGGGCGAGAGGGAAAGCTGAAACCAACCACGTCGTCTTTTCCAGGTTCTACTGTGTTTGAAAATCAGTTTGTTATGCGAGCGTTCGTAACCAATTCGTAAAAACGCCCTAAAATAGTAATTCACCCGGAAATGTTTGCTTTTCAATGAATATACGCGTCGGTAAAAACGATTTTGAATAAAAAAACTCGTCGATATTTCCTATCTAGCTGCCCCTTGTCCATCTATAACATGCCGTGTTTTCTACGGCTACAGAGATTATAGGGATTATATATATAGATATAATCTCTGACGGCTATAGATAACCGACAGGAAACTCAACTCACGTATGTACGACGAACAGGAAACGGCGGCAGAAATTACCTACTGAAGATAAAGTAATCACTGGCTATATCACCTTCAGTCGACTTTTTTTAGATCATGGTGCAAATACGATACGATTTCCGTTTTTATGCAAAAAAAATTCAATTGCATGAAAGTAACTGTTATGTATTTGTTCAAAATATTTAGATAAAGGTCAACTTTTAACAACAAACTATTATTACTTATAATAATCTAATTATTTCAGAAAACTTTAAAGCAAACATATAATTCAATATAAAATGTTGAATGCATACAAATCCAAAGATACTTAAATGTACGGAAAATAGAAATACGTCTATAAAGTACCCCCCCCCCCCCAATATTTGCTACCCCCTAATATGTGCTACTAGGTCCGTCCCAATATTTGCCATACCCTTCGATTGCTGTTCCCCATCACTTCTCACGGAGCGGTAATTCTGTGGCGACATCACGCATGCACGATGTAGAAAAGGTTAAACTGATTTCTTCTGGTCGACGCATGCGCGTTCTATAACTGTATGTCGGCGGAGTGGGGGAAAATGTTTTCCTCTCGCTAGGCAAGTATTGGGAGGGTTAGAAAAGGAAAGACAAGGCGGAAGAGGCAAAAACTGGGGGGGGGGGGGGTCGCTGTATCCAAAATTGATGAATCGAAAAACAGAATTTCAGATCCAAATTGAATGTAAATATACAATTTTAAAATTACTAATGCATTCCAATCCAATCTATAAATTTACATTATAACGTATTACATAAAATATGAAGTATTATTTCTTAACCCTTTGAGTCCCAAACGCCACTAAAGTGGAAGATTACTTTTAGTAATTTTATTGCTTTTGTTTTCGTCATAAACAAATTTACGATTAAAAATATCACTTTTTACATGATTAATTCAATTCCAAAAAAATTTGGCTGTAAACATGTAGTTTCAATCATTGTTACTTATGTTTTCGGGATCACTGATTCTGAATCTGATATCAATTTTTCGAAATTCAAAATGGCAGATCCAGTATGGCGGACAATATTTTGATAACTTGTGTAAAGTTCAATAAAAATCAGTTCCCGGGGGTTTCGGGGTTGCAGATTACGAATTCCATGTCATTTTTTCGAAATTCAAAATGGCGGATCTAATACAGCTGACAAAATTGTACAAATTTGAGAAAAGTTCGTGAAAAATTATATTCGGGTGTTTTCGAGTATTCTAATTGCGAATCGGACGTCAGTTTTTTGAAATGAGCGATTTTATATTTTATGAATTTGTCTTAAATTTTAAAAACGGTGTCCGCGTATTGGATCCGCCATTTTGAATTACGAAAAACTGACATTGGATTCGGATAATTAGTATATCCCTGGAAATGTGGGTCTCAAATGGTTAATTGAAAATGCATTACATGATAAAGTAATAATAATAATTAATGTAACCGTAAATACTTAAATTTCTCTATATTTAAAAAATATCACAGATTATACATACACAATTAATTCCTTTTCTGGTCCCAGTTTTGCTTGTACTGTCAAATCATTAAAATTTCGTCGGATTACTTTAATGTTTTGGTTTAATTCCTGAATTGTGAATTCTATCAATCTTTGATCAAAAATGTTTAAAGTAACATCTTCAACAACAATTAATATCGCAGCACTAGAAGCATAGAATAAATAAAGTAAATAGTATAAAGGTTTAAGAAAATGAAAAATATTGAATTACCTTGTATCATTGTACACTTCCCAAGCTTCGATCAAACCTTGGCATAAACCAGTAACAGAGTTATTGTCAGGAATCTACAAGATACAAATTCTTGCATCAAATCAACTAAATGATTTACCTCCATGAACTCACAAATATATGAAATTACTTACATTTTCAAGCTTATGGAATTCACCTAATTCTGTCAGAATAAATCTATTTAAATTATGTATTAATGTTAATTTTGAATTTTAAACATACTTAAGTCTTTATAACTTTTCATACAATAGATACCTACTACAAGAATTGTTTGTAAGTATCTAATGCATACATGAAAGTGGGATCAAAAGACTTTCTGTAACCAAAAATTTATTAATAAACCGTAAAAAAATGTTACCTATGATATTTTGTCATAATTGCTGCTAAGGCACCAAAACTCGAAGCTATTGTATTTATTTCAACTTGCTTAATTTTGCACCCTTCTCTACAATGTGACATGTAATCTGATCTTAGCAATCCAAGATGCATATTCTAAAATTATACAATTTTCTTTATTTAATTCTCGTAACTAAAGGATATTACATCTTGTATTTAATAAAATATACCTGACTAAATCCTTCATGATAAACCTTCTCGTAAATCTCAAATAATTTGCCAGTAAAAGGATCGACTTCTGTACAACTGTGAATTGAGTACTTTTTAAAGAAATGCAATTCGGTAAACGGGGGAATGATATTATAAATACCTACGATTCAAGTGTTTGTTTTAAAAATTCATGGTCATGGGCAATTTTGTGTATAAGCTCATTAAATACAACTTGAACAAGAACACCTTTTTCAAACTCGGATTTTGGAAAAGGTGTAGGTAATAACATAAAGGGAGCAATTTCTACTTCATCTTGGCTGACTCCGTCGCTTGGCCTCATACAAATACCTTAAAGATTTACATTTTGACATAATATTAACAACTCGATCCTAGCTTTATTAAAATAAACAATTTATGTACTAAATTAAACCATTTGCTTTTTAATTACTAGATTTACGATTATTGTACCATGCATTACAGCCCAATCCTTTGCTTTTTGCACTAATTCAGCTAACTGTTCTTCTGTCAATGACAGCTCACAGCAGCTCGGTTCCAGATTAATTACTAGATCCATGGCAGAGTCAAAAAGTAGCGTTGAATTTTCGCAGTTAAGCACTTTTTGCCAAAATATATAATAAATTTCTTATTGACTAGTCGCACAATAAAATTTAATTTTATAACATTTTAACTTTATAATTATACGTATCGATGAAATATAAAAATAAAAATCTCATTAGCAGCGATGTACTTCTTATTTACAACAATAACAAGTTCTAATGTAGAACATTAAAAACAACTACAAATACTGAGAAATAAAATAATTGATAAATTGTTGGTTAGAATTCTGATTAGATCATGGTGACTCGTGACTGATATTTAATCGGTTTGAGGAAAAGAGCGTTCCTAAATACATCGTGCGTACACACAGTGGAATAACATTTGTATGTAGTGTGTGAATACACGCATCACGCATGTCATCTGGATTTAGGGAAGGGATGACGGTGACTTTCCATATCCCGCGCATGAGACATTTAACCAAATAAAACTATCACCAATGAGATATGACCCGCGGTGCTGTTCTGTCAGAATTTCACCAATCATAGAATTTTATGGCATATTCGGACGGTTGTTGTTTTTGCAACATTTCCATAAGAACCCAAGCAAAATGTCGCATTTTCACCATTTAAGTGTACAGTAGAACATCTCTTATTTCAACTGGCCATGGTATTCAAGATGGCGCCGACCCCTCTTATTTGAAATTTCCCCTTACCCCCTTACTCTACTTAACGCTTTAATAGTGGATTATAATATCTCATATCTTTTTATTTTTGTTAGACATCGTATATGGGTAAATCCACAGAACTTTTGACTTTCATGTTATTTTAACATTCACGTAAATAAGCTGTACAGAAATATTTATAAAACATTACTGTTTACTAAAAAGGATATGCTTTTCAAGGTACAGTTATTTGTTTTGCATGATAGTTGATTAAAAAGCCAAAGGAAACACGAAAGCTCATAAAATTTGAATAAACTGCTGCGTGCAAATCGTATTTTTTAAAATATTTTGTTCTGTAACTTTTGGAACAAGTATTCTTTTCATTTGAAAATCATGTGGTTGATTAATGGCACCTTATAAAAGCCAAAGATACTTGAAAAATAAGTGTGCCTATCGCTTAATAAGAATGACATGCGTCCAAAGTCGCGTGCAGAAGATTTATGGAAAATGGAATTTTCGTTAATATCTAACAATAACTTTTGGAACAAACAATATTATGGCTCCAAACTTTGGGAATTTTTAATTGATGATCTAATAAGTGAAGTATTCCAAGGAATAAGGTGTGCCTTGTCTCATCTCAATTCTGTGCCTATTACAACCTATCCCAATAAACGAGTTCGTGTGCAAAAATTTTTAATACGATTTCATACGTTTCCATCCCGTTTCTTTCCTTGTTATTTCGCGGTAAATTGCATGAAAACATATGCAAGATGATGCAACGAGTTAAAACGCATCGAATCGAATGAAATTAGTGCATCTGCGCGGCGTATAATTTCGTACGGAAGCATTTAGGAATAAAAATTGAGGTTAGGTTTGCACATAATGAATTTTCATATTAAAACGCATGGAATTGAGCCAAGTTTTACCGGGTTTATACTTCGTCTTTTTTTTTAATATTATTCGAGGTTCAGGTAATTAAAAATGGATTGTGTTGGAACACATATATTTATTTTTTATTGCAATTTAACATTTTAAAAATGAATAAAGTAATATTTTCTTAATATAAAACAGATCAATATCATAATCTAATTATCGGGATCATTCAAGGTGAGATTCATCTAGATAATGATCGTCAACGAATATATTATTTTCGAAGGGGCTAATTGTTTCGTCTATCTCGATCCTGGTAAAATCAACATTTACGTTTTCTTGTACATCTGCCTCGTCTTGCTCACTGTTTGAGAGCTCACCATCATCTCCTTTTCCTTCTGTTTCATCACCCGACATTTTTATTTTCTTAGACTTTTTTGTGATGTTTTTCCTCTTGGTTGTAATTGAGCTTGAAAATGTACATACATATTTACTTTTCGGTTTAATTTCAATATTCTAGGTTAGGAACTGATGTTATCGAGGGTCAGTTCGTCGTTTTCACGCGTTGACGCCACCAGCGATCTAACATGACTTCGTATTAAAACGAATAAACACTTCGTATAGGTAAACACGTATGCCTTCGAATGATTTCAATCAAAAATTTTCATTCGACAATTAGCCGTTTCCGTATGCGAACGGATGTACATACCCAGATAACATTGGGTGCGACTCACGATGGGCTCACGACGTGAATTCACGAAATGATGGCATTGTGCAGCCCTCATGATAGGCAGTTCCGTGCTGCATATGCACGTCTCTCACCTCCGAATCACAGCATGTTGAAGTTTTGATCGATCATTGAACGAAATTTTTTTTTTTTTTTTTTTTTATAGTACCCTAAATAGGTAGAAAATAACATCTAATCGCGAATAAAGTCGTTCTGACGCGTAAAAAAATATTTACAAGCGATTAAATAGCGATAAAAGTGATTTAAGAATTATGAAAGAGAGGGTATATGGAGTGTATGAGAAAAATCGATACGGGTGAATTTCACACACTTTCTTTTTTCATGAGCTATTTATGTATCCCTAAGGAAGACATCTATACTTCGATCTAGTCCCCCGGATCCTCGGAAAAAATTCTGGAAAGGATCGAACATACGCAAAAATCGATCAACGTTGTACGTATATGGGGCAATATTCAAGACCCCATATCTCGGGCTATGGGAATTTCGCCCAACTTTTTTTTTCATGAGCTATTTATGTGTCCCTAAGGAAGACAGCTGCACTTCGATCTAGTCCCCCGGATCCTCGGAAAAAATTCTGGAGCGGTTCGAACGTACGCAAAAATCGATCAACGTTGTACGTATATGGGGCAAAATTCAAGACCCCATATCTCGGAATCTATGCATTTCGCCCAATTTCTTTTCTCATGATATATGTATCTATCTCTAAGGAAGACATCTGCACTTCGATCTAGTCCCCCGGATCCTCGGAAAAAATTCTGGAGAGGTTCGAACATACGCAAAAATCGATCAACGGGGTACGTATATGAGGCAAAATTCAAAACCCCATATCTCGGGCTATGACAATTTCGCCCAACTTTTTTTTTCATGAGCTATTTATGTGTCCCTAAGGAAGACATCTACACTTCGATCTAGTCCACCGGATCCTCGGAAAAAATTCTGGAGAGGTTCGAACATACGCAAAAATCGATCAACGGGGTACGTATATGGGGCAATATTCAAGACCCCATATCTCGGGCTATGGGAATTTCGCCCAACTTTTTTTTTCATGAGTTATTTATGTATCCCTAACGAAGACATGTGCACTTCGATCTAGTCCCCCAGACACTCGGAAGAAATTCTGGAGCGGTTCGAACATACGCAAAAATCGATCAACGGGGTACGTATATGGAGCAAAATTCAAGACCCCATATCTCGGGCTATGGGAATTTCGCCCAACTTTTTTTTTCATGAGCTATTTATGTGTCCCTAAGGAAGACATCTATACTTCGATCTACTTCCCCGGATCCGAACGGGGTACGTATATACGTTGATCGATTTTTGCGTATGTTCGAACCTGTCCAGAATTTTTTCCGAGGATCCGGGGGACTAGATCGAAGTGCACATGTCTTCGTTAGGGATACATAAATAACTCATGAAAAAAAAAGTTGGGCGAAATTCCCATTGCCCGAGATATGGGGTCTTGAATATTGCCCCATATACGTACCCCGTTGATCGATTTTTGCGTATGTTCGAACGGCTCCACGTCTTTATTTCACATGACAACTAATCACACGACAAAATAGAACACGACAATTGATCGCACGACAAAATATCACATGGACAAATAATCATAAACAAAAATATCACTGAGATAAAAAACCAGCCCTGAAACATTGAACATTGCACACGGAAATCCATGTCAGTCTTTTCCCGCCGCCATTTTGGCTTTAGGACATTTTGGTCCCTCTGGTTTGGCGCCGGATGTTTTGGCATCAGGCTACTTGACCCTCGTTATTGTGACGAGAATTATTTTAGATAAAATTTTGTTTACTAAAATGGGGAAAACAGAGAAATGGCAATGTCATGAAACTAACCTAATCTAACTACTCAGAATTCTGCCCACCACTAATAATGCCTAAAAGCATATGCGTTCTCTAAAACTAACCTAACCTAACCACTCAGAACTCCGCTTACACCTAATAATGCATAAATGAATGGCTGCATGGGGAAATTTTTAAATGTGTGATATTTTGTTGATGTGATATTTTATCAATGTGATATTTTGTCATTGTGATATTTTTATGCGAGATATTTTATCATTGTGATAATTTGACATGTGATCAAATGTCCGTGATATTTTCTCGTGTGATTATTTGTCCGTGAAATAAAGACGTGCTACCGTTCGAACCTCTCCAGAATTTTTTCCGAGGATCCGGTGGACTATATCGAAGTGTAGATGTCTTCCTTAGGGACACATAAATAGCTCATGAAAAAAAAAGTTGGGCGAAATTGTCGTAGCCCGAGATATGGGGTTTTGAATTTTGCCTCATATACGTACCCCGTTGATCGATTTTTGCGTATGTTCGAACCTCTCCAGAATTTTTTCCGAGGATCCGGGGGACTAGATCGAAGTGCACATGTCTTCGTTAGGGATTCATAAATAACTCATGAAAAAAAAAGTTGGGCGAAATTCCCATAGCCCGAGATATGGGGTATTGAATTTTGCCCCATATACGTACCCCGTTGATCGATTTTTGCGTATGTTCGAACCTCTCCAGAATTTTTTCCGAGGATCCGGGGGACTAGATCGTGGTGCACATGTCTTCGTTAGGGATACATAAATAACTCATGAAAAAAAAAGTTGGGCGAAATTCCCCCAGCCCGAGATATGGGGTCGAAATTGTCATAGCCCATGGGGTTTTGAATTTTGCCCCATATACGTACCCCGTTAATCGATTTTTGCGTATGTTCGAACCTCTCCAGAATTTTTTCCGAGGGTCCGGGGGACTAGATCGAAGTGTAGATGTCTTCCTTAGGGACACATAAATAGCTCATGAAAAAAAAGTTGGGCGAAATTGTCATAGCCCATGGGGTTTTGAATTTTGCCCCATATACGTACCCCGTTGATCGAATTTTGCGTATGTTCGAACCTCTCCAGAATTTTTTCCGAGGATCCGGGGGACTAGATCGAAATATAGATGTCTTCCTTAGGGACACATAAATAGCTCATGAAAAAAAAAGTTGGGTGAAATTCCCACAGCCCGAGATATGGGGTCTTTAATTTTGCCCCATATACGTATAACGTTGATCGATTTTTTCGTATGTTCGAACCTCTCCAGAATTTTTTCCGGGGATCCGGGGGACTAGATCGAAGTGCAGATGTCTTCCGTAGAGATAGATACATATATCATGATAAAAGAAATTGGGCGAAATGCATAGAGTCCGAGATATGGGGGTTTGAATTTTCCCCATTTACGTAACCCGTTGATCGATTTTTGCGTATGTTCGAACCGCTCCAGAATTTCTTCCGAGGATCCGGGGGACTAGATCGAAGTGCAGTTGTCTTCCTTAGGGATACATAAATAGCTCATGAAAAAAGAAAGTGTGTGAAATTCACCCGTATTGATTTTTCTCATACACTCCATATACCCTCTCTTTCATCATTCTTAAATCACTTTTATCGCTATTTAATCGCTTGTAAATATTTTTTTACGCGTCAGAACGACTTTATTCGTGATTAGATGTTATTTTCTACCTACTTAGGGTACTATGAAACAAAAAAAAAAAATTTTCGATCAATGATCGATCAAAACTTCAACATGCTCGAACACAGTGAATTCACGCGTGATGCGCATTGTGAGTTCATCGTGATTCGCATCTGAGTGACATGCGCATGCGCATAGGTGCATTACTTGAGCCCCGTTATCTGTCTTCGAGCAAGGCGCCACCTACACGAAAATGTCGCCCGGCATTTACCGGCGCATACATTACACTTACACATTTTGTGTGAACCCACATGAGTGACACACGTGCGTTTTCTTGTATTTATTTATTAACAAAGTAAATGAAAGTTATTTACTCCTAGAAGGAAGTGACAATTAAACTTTTATTAATGCTTGAATATATTTTTTTTAGGCCCGGATTCATAGTTGTAAATTTAACTTTAGTTCGTTTTTTTTTTCGTTTACATTATCGTCCATGTCAAAGTTGTACGATGGTAAAATGGCATCACATAACTTTCAAACATAAAAAGCAAAATACAGTAGATCTGGACAACACCAAAGTACATAACAGAATGTATAATTACTGATTTGTCAGTTTGAGGTTAAACTGCAATTCACGACTATGAAGCCCAGCCCAAGAGTATTCAGAATAAATTATAATGACACATATCGTAATTGAAGTCCCCATGATCCTTTCAAAACATAATAATCTATTTTATTTTATAATTTTTTCGTATTAATCAAAAGAATATCTCCTATTACTTATTATAGATTTTCATGGGGCAGATTTTTCTACACCTACGCACACGAGGACTCATAGTGAGCTCATCATGAGAAGCATTTCACGTGAAATCACGAGCGTGATTTCACGGTGTGACGCAATACGCGTCGCATTACGCAGCGTTCATGAATTCATCCGTGATAGAATTTCTCACGCGTGAATTCATCGTGATTTCATTGCGATATCATTTTGTTATCTGGGTAACCTCAATTTTAAAGACTATTAATACTGCGTACATATTCAAATGTTTTCGAATGTAGAGTGAAATGAAATCGTATGAAATATCATTCGCTTTAAGCAACCCATCAAAGAACGTATCATTTCGAATGAAATATTAATACTCGTGTTTCGAAAATATCGCATATTGACGCATATGATCGAATGTAAGGTATGACATCGGATGCATTGGAAAGACGACAAATATTCGAAATATATTGTGCGTATGAAAACATTTGAAAACGACTAATTTCGTATTAAAATTTGATCAATTTCATTCGAAATTGGAAACAAATCGAATGAAAATCGAAATTTTTGCACACGAACTCATTTATTGGGATAGCCTTCGTGCTTAACTGTTGTTGAAAAATGACACTTTTGTCAGGCACACGAACTATACATAATTAAATGCCTCGATTATTGGCGTAATTTATTGTTTTAGGTGTCATAATAATACTATGAACTTGTTCCATAAATACAATACGATGTTCAGGGGTAAAACCAGACATGAAATTATCTCTTGGACACAAACTCCTTTCTTTACACGGAAAAATGCTGAAATTTGTTACGCGCGGGTTTTATTGGTAACTGATCATAAATATGTTGACAAATATTAAAAATTGAAGATGGTAGAAACAAGATGGCGGACCAAATTCCTAAAAAGTTGCTTGACCCAGCTGAAACTGTATTCGGGGTCGCTCATCGGTCGAGATTCGCTATATATAGCTTTGCTCCAGAAATAATGAAAATGTAACTTTGGGGAACTTTGTTTTTCATCTCCCTTGCTACATCTTTTCTGGTTAAAAATGAATAAATATGGTACTAATGACAACTTACGTTATACCTATTTAACATTTTTTTTTCAGGATTACCGGGATTGTAATGCCTTAAATCGACTTAAATAAATGTTTGCTGCTAAAATTTGTATATTATGAACCTAAAAACAAAAAGAAAGAAAACCCCCGAATACCCAATTTGAGCTTGTCTGAGTAACTTCTTACAAATTCGGTCTTCCATATTGAATTCGCCATCTTGAATTCTGAATATCTGTTGGCGGATACGTGATCAGTAACTTAAAAAACTCCGAGTAACAAATTTCATCTGTTTTCTGCGTACAGAAATATGTTTGGTTCGAAGATATAATTTTAGGTCTCGTTTTACCTGACTGCGCTGGAACAATCCTTTAAAAATCGTAACGTGTCGTTTTTTCTACATTTTATATGTTTAGGAGTGGCCTCGGGTTGATTTTAAATGTGTGCCACCGAAAAAAAAAATGTTTTTCTTAAAGCGTAAAGTTAAAAGTTCTGTGGATTTACCCATCCATATATTGTAGAGTTGAATTTTGTAAAATATATATATAATTTATCTGAAAAATGTGTAGAGAATTTTAAATTTGGATAAAAATGTAACGAGATCACAACTCGCGTGCCTTTATGTCATAAATAAAGACTGCAACATTTCGCATTTATTTATGGTCATTTATATCTGCATTCGAGTGTAGAAATAAACATTTTAAATGTACATTATGCACTTTATTACATATAATTATGTATCAATAATTTTTTGTTTCACAAACAAATAATACACTGTGATTAAGACCGAAGTGAATATAGGAGACAATATTTAACCCAAATTTGCAAATATGATTAATGAAAGCTTCAGATCACTTCAAATTCAGTACTAAGCTACTGACATTGGATTTGTTTGTTATTTTGCAAATGAAAGACTTTTTAGTTTTTGTGGAGGTCTTGAAATATACATCATTAAAAATTGACAACATCCTAACCTTCAAATGTGCACTGTTATTTTACGAAATTAGCAGCTTCTTGAATAATTTGTATGATGTAAATCATGAGTTTGATGCAAAATTTTAAATTAATTTGAAATTTCATTACATATCAGTCTACCAACTATACATGTTTGCAAATTTAGGTTAAACGGTATTTACACTGTACAACTTTGATGTTGTGTAAACCGTATCGAGATGTTCGAGCGGTGGTGGGGGAAGGCCTGAGAGGAAACGAATGAAATAAAAGGGGTTGGACAATTCAAATAAGAGGGGTTGAAATAAGGGTAATAATACTCTATCATTTGTAGGCCCCCGTGTATTGCCGGGCGTTAAAAATGTTTTCAAGTATGTATGGTTGTCATTTTGTTAATGTTTTCAAATGCAAAAAACGCAAATAAATTTTTATTTATAGGTTAGGTTTTTGTCAGTTCATAAATTGAGGGCCTGGAATCCGGAGGCAAAAACGCCTTAGCCGCCCGATGCCGCAGTAGATAGAACCGATAGAGCTTCCCAACAAACGAAAAAGTATACGAAAAATCTGTGTACGATTTAATACGAAATACACAAGTCTGTTTCTTTCCCACTCTTTCAGTTACGAATGCGAGTGTATACCATATTATACGCGATACATAAACATGATCACGTCCGTTGCTTATATACAAGGTTACTATACATATTAGGAAAAAAGTATACGTATAACTTTTTTATAGAGAATTTTCCGCTCTACATTTTTTGTTTGAAACGTGTACATTTTTTACTTTTGGAAATAAATTGAAAAAACTAAAATAATACACGATTTTTTGCGTTTTTTTAAGTTGGCGACTTCAGTTTATCTGACCGCCAATTTTTATTGTTATATTCGTAATGAGGGGCCAAAAATACGTCGAAAAAGTGTCAAATTTTTTTTGAGAGGATGTACTTCATCGAAAGGAATACCTAGAATTTCATGCTGAACAATGTTTATTTGGAATGTTGTTGTATTCGACCAACATATTAGAAGAAAAAAATAAATACTGAAAAAATTTGTACTCGGGAAATCAATGTTTTTTCATACATATAACACGATAACTGAGGTGTTTATCGACGAACAAATTTTGAAATTTGCACAGGAAACTCAGGATAGGTATCCGAAAACAACGCGCCTAATAAATTATTTTAATTTTATTTTGGTTAAAAGTTATTTGTCGATAAGCGTTGCGAATGTTTTTTTTTATGTATCACCTTCAAGCGCTTGCGGAGTCGAGCGAAGTTTTGGTATTTGAAAAATTAAAAATGCCATTTTGTAGCTGAAGATTTAAAGAAGTTTTTGGCAAAAGAAAACAGATCTTCCATATTATTGTACTATAAATAACGCTCTATCGGCCTTTGTTGCCTGAAATTAAAAAAATCATTCAAGATAAACACTGTTCAGCACTAAATTTTCTACACGTTAATATTTTTTTAAATTCATTTTTCGAATTTTGAATTTTTCAAGCTTTATCTACTGCGGCATTGGGCGGCTCGAGTGCCCATCAAGGAGTTTTTGCATCCGGGTACTCAATTGGATTCAATCAGTTTAAAACTTATAATAATAGAGCAAGAAACCGAATTAAATCGAAATAAATTTGATATTTAAAACTTTTTCCCTTGTTAGGTCGCTATATTCATATCAGCAAACGAAAACGAATTTAAATGTAATACTAAATTTATGAACAGATAGCGTTCGCAGCAATTTGTTTAAGTATGTTCCTATTTATCTCGATAGGAAAGAATAAAAATAAGACACTTTATCTCGTTTGCTGGGATTTACACGAATAGGGAAATATAATTTTGAGTCTATGGCAATAAAAAAATAAAATTCTTGAAAATGTGAGCACATTTAATGAGTTTTTATTGTAAATCAGGGTTGTCAGATAGACTGAGTGGGGATGTACATTTCAAATGGGAATTTGGCGATTTATCATTAAAATCTGGCCACCTTTTTGCAAAACCAAAAATAATGTTCCTGAAAAATCTAATGCGTTTCATACATTTCAAAATAATGGATGTAATAAGTGGTGTCATACAAATATGATATATTCTTTATTATTAATTCTAAAGAACCATTAAAAAAGAAGAGTTATTAAAAATCTTCGTAATATAATATTGTTCAAACTTCTGGACAATACATGGGAGATGCATCTTTTATGCAACAGCTTGGGTAGTGCAGGGCCCATATTCCATAACTTGTTTATTTATCTATTGTTATTATACTGTTGTCAATATCTAGAATTTCATTAGAAGCTTTTTTTTTAATAACCGACGAGCCGATAACAGTTAAACTGCGTTTCTAATAGCAGTTTATATGCTGATAAGGAGCTGTTTTCTAACATTTCTTTAAAATCAACTTTGCACGTTCAGTTCCGTTATATTTCATCATCCAAAAGGATTTTCGGCGATACAATTGATGCGAACAAATTTATGAAGACACTTGCGTAATGACATCAATCCCTATATTATATAATTACAATTCGCGTCACCCGGACACTCAAATGTAGTCATACCCAGCCTTCCCTAATTTCTATACTTATATAAGCTCAAAATTATCTCCAACAATGAGTCCTGTCATTTATGCCATCAAATTCGATACAAACTTATTGGAATAAAAATTGATAAAAGTAAAAATGTTCATACTATACGTTAATGAAGGGTTATCCTTCTCTTGCTACAGACTATCACGAAATGCTGGTCGGATTAACGATGGCGGTAAAATATGTTATGCACAAGCAAACTTTGTATGATACTATAGATTTAGCTGCAGATTATAAAAAAATGATTGTCAGTGCGAAACATGAACTTATAGTCATTAGTGCCCGAAGTAATAGTCCAAGATAAATCCGCGATCCAAAAATCCTGGATTTTTCATCGGCAGTATGCGTTCCGAAAGTGTGCAGAAAAATGTTCTTTTAAGTATAATATACTATGTTTCAAACACTTGCGGAAAGTTCGAGTTTTACGCAAAAATCTTACCTTACCTTACATTAATATCCACTACCGCCCGGTTTCGAATTAAATTGTAATTGACCATTTTTTGCACATTTTTTCGTGTTGAAAACGAGAACTTTCCCCACAAAGTTTGAAAATTTATGACCAATTATGCATCGTCTGAACTTGATAGTACATAACGAAAAAGAAGTGCACCAGTGTGACAATAAAGAATGCTAAAGCTACTCTTTTCCAGGCCAATTCGTTAACCGAAATTGAAACGAACTGTAATAATGCAAATTATTCTGCTCATATATTTTGATTTTCCCGACGTACAGGGAAGTTATTGTAATCATCTGGAAAAGTGCTAATTTCATATCTCTACGTTTTGTGATCATTAGAACCAAACTGACATTTTTTAGAGAGATGTCTGGCTGTGTGTACGTGTGTGTACGGATGAAAAACAAATGTTGTCCAACGATTTCTCTTGAATGGATGAAGCGAATTGATATATTTTGTTCAATCGAAGCGCCCTGACCTAACTTCGACACGTTTTAAACATAATCACCTGTGTTGTTTTCCAGTTGTTAAAAAAATGGTTAAAAAAACGTGAAAAAATGATATTATTTATCGTTGTAGGAAATTGTTGGTGCGCATCAAAAAGACGACATAATAAAAAGCCGACGCGACAAAAGTATTGTTCTCTTCCCAATATGCCGATTTTTATTTTTCGGCTTTTTAACTGTTGGTTTTCTAGCCTGTCAATTTGTTTGTGCTAATTTACGTATACTGTTTATAACGACGATTATGTAAGTTATGTAACAATGATTAATAAACATAACCCTTGGGGGCATAAAATGAATAGAAAATTTCAAACATAAAAAGCTCTACGAATTTTCTTCGAAAATTGGAAATAAAAAAGAACAATATGTTGAATGCATCTTGAAGGAAAAGTTACGAAAAAATAGGTTAAGTAAACCGGAATAAAATATGAGAGATTGATAGGGAAGTTATTGTTTAGGTAGTTACAGTCGCTTCGGCTAAACAAAATAATGTTCCAGGAACATCTTTACAACCTCTGACATTGGCAATGTGACGCTTGATGAAAAGTTGCGGGAACATTCCAACAACAACTCGGTAACCCGAAATGTCCTCAAACCACGATGTCCCCGCAGTGTAACGTTACGTTTGTAACGTCGTTTGCAACATATTGCAACAGATAATAAGTAACAGTTTTCTTCCCATATGAAACGTTTCATTTGTAACGGTTTATCGACATTTATAGCGTACTAAAAGCAACGTTGGTTTTGTAACTTTTATTTATTAAACGTTTAATGAATGTTCCCAGTAACCGCACGAAATTATATCTGGTTCTAACATTAAAAATGTTATAGCGCGTTTTCCTTTTGCACCGGTTTTGCACTTTTCCTATAAAAGTCTAATATGTATAATAAACTTGCACTGATCAAGTTAAAATTTTTACGCAGCTCTTATGGAAAAAGTGCAAAACCAGTGCAAACGAAGAAAGCGCTACCAGTAAGGTAGTAATCTACGTTAAAAATGTACATTAAAAATCATTCAACAGATTTTAATTTACATTTTTGGCGTATTACTATGTTTTTGGTTAACCACTAACCCCGCAAGGGGATTTCCGTCGGTTCAGCTGATAAGTATTCTAAGCTAATAAATGTAAATTTGAAAATGATTGAATGTATTTTTCAAAATTTAGACTCCATTCTGTACAAATTTTTTTTCAAATTTCCGTTCGAATTTTATAAATTTACTAAAAATGCTGTTCTTTTATAGTATTTTATAAAAGTCGTATACATTTTAATATGTGGATAAAATATAAATTTCACACGTGTGACGTTGCAGTTATCACGTTAAATGTTACAAATTAACCGCTCCAAATGAACACTCTTCAAGACTGCGAAACTTTTCATTTAAAACATGTGAAATATTAACTGCCCTTCTACAACGTAAAGTTTCCTGAATATTGAAAATGAAGTGTAATTTCTGAAACGGCACTGAAATAGTTTACAAACGTTCCTCTTAAATGTTTCACAATAGCAAAAGTATTGCAAAATTGCAATGCTCCACACAGTGGGCTTTTGAAGCATCTTTTGGTTAAACTAAAATGGCGATGAAAACTGCTATCAGAACATGATTGGCATGTCATTCAAGATCACGAAATCGTTCACGCTTAAATCGTAACTGATCCCGTTTTTGAGAAATTGTAAAATTACTATTTTCGAAAAATGTAAGATTACTATCTATTGCTTTAATTTATTAGTTTACCATTCTCTGCGTAACCCAGAACCAACGTCGAGGACGTAGTGGTAGTACAGTTCCATTTTTTTCCTTCTTTTTTTATTTTTTTGTTGTTGTAATTTTGTTATTATTTAGAAACAAACTTGAAATGTAGACGTATTCGAATTATTAATTACATGTGTCGCGAGGAAAATTCAACAGCCCTTTTTAACAACGTAGAATAGGCAGGATCTATCATCAAATTGATTCTGCGACACTCCCAAAATTTCAAGAACTCTCTATGGACAAACCCTTTTTTACCCCAAAAATGTAAGCAATGCTGTAAATGGTTCCAAATTGTGTGCATTTTTAAAGTTTCGGAAACGTCTGTACTGTAATATATTTTATTTAATTCAGGAATATGCTTTTCCGAAGTATTATTATTTATTTCTGACGTTAAAAAACAATCTTGAACCACATTATTCATGACTTTGAAAACTGATATAAATAGAACTATCTAAAGAAATCATTGCTTGCATAAATTTCGGGATCATTTAATCTGTCCGCTTCTTGCAAAAGTTTGCGGCATCCGTTTCCTTCAAATATTTCCTCTTGATTAGTTTTCTCCACCAATTTAAGCATTTTAGGATACAAAAGAGCTTTTTGAGGCATATGAATGCGTTCTCGTAAACTTTTTCAATATTTCTACATTTTTCATTTTTCGAAATTGTAATATTACATTTTCTCGAAAACGGGATCAGTTACGATTTTAGTAAGAACGGTTTTGTGATCTTGAATGATATACCAATCATGCCCTCAGCAACTTTCATCGCCATTTTAGTTTAACCGTGAAATGCTTGAAGCTCACTGTGTCCATGAATGTTCCGTGTTTAGCGGTTATTAAAAATAAAGCCATTTTTATTCGAATAAATAAGAATTTTCTTTTCCGCAATTTTTTTCTTAACCATTTCAATGGTAATGGATCATATGTGTACAAAAAAAATGATTGACAAACGTGGTAATGGATCATATGTGTACATTTTGCAATAACTTTTGCAATTCTTATTGAATTTGCATGAAACTTCGTATACCAAGATATTTTGGGTCGCTGAATCCGAATCTGTCGTCAAAATGGGAAAATTGAAAATGGCGGATCCAATATGGCGGCTGTAAATTTGCTAAATTTATTAAAATGTGCAGCGCACATTTTTCTTTATAGGGAAAACAGCTGAAAATTGTTACTCGGGGGTTTTCGGGGTCGCTGATTACGAATGTGAAGTTAGATTTTAAAAATTCGAAATGGCGGATCCAAGATGGCCGACCGAAATGCGAAAAATTACTCAAACTTTATGAAACTGGGTTCTCGGGGGTGTTCGGGGCCGCTGATTATAAATCTGAAATCAGATTTTGACAATTCAAAATGTCTGTTCCAAGATGGCCGACATAAATGTAAAAAATTTACTTGATTTTGATGAAAGTTGGTACTCGGGAATTGTTTGGGTCGCTGATTACGAATTTGAAGTCAGATTTTGTAAATTCAAAATTGTGGATCCAAGATGGCCGACATAAATGGGTGTACGAGGCAGGACCATGCCGCAAAGCCTTGCTGATGATTCTAACGGGTTTATATTTTTAATATACCTATTGTATCTTTCCTTTCGTTCGATGATAAACAAATTTTTCAATTTATATAATTATGTACAGTGGACCTCCCCTTATTTTAACTTTTCGAGTCAAGGAAAATGGCGGCTTCTTCCCTTATTTTACCTTTTCCCCTCATCCTCACCACTGGCAGTATGAGAGAATAAAAACAGAGAGAGGAGACATAATGGCGTCTGTCTTCACCTGTATGCGCAAGCGCAAACAGCAATCCCCACTCTTTTTAACACTTTCAAATGGCGAATGGTGGGGGAACTCACGAGGGGAAGAAGTTAACATAAGGGACGAAAGAAAGTTAAAATAAAGGACGCAGTTAAAATAATAGGAGTTAAAATAAGGGGAGGGCCACTGTACTTTTTAAGTTTTTAAGGTAATGGTCACTCCGCGAGCACGCGAGGTGATTGAAAAAATTAAAAACGCGGATTCAGTTTCATCAAAATGAATCAATTCCCGTTTGCTGGGCCGCCATTTTCAATACGCCATCGTAAATTTTAAAATCATACCAATCTTTTTCGCATTTTTGTCCGCATACTGAAGCCTCCAATTTGAAATTTTGATTTCAAAATCATGATGGACGGCACCAAAAACCCCCTAATAAAAAAAATCCGGAAACTCTCTGGATAGCAAAATAGAAAAGAGTTCAGAATGATTTCGAAATGTGCTCTAAAAGAGGTCAGATGTCCCACTTTTTGAGGGTTTTGGGTTGAGAAGAAGAAACCTTTTATTTGAAACAAAAGACACGTTTAAAAATAAATATGATACGAGCATATGTTAAGGTGGTGAAATAAAAAGATATTTTAGTGTCAACTTCGTTTAATAAGTCCCCCCTAGTAATGTATAATAATAATACAATTATGATAATAATATGATACAAGTAATAGTACACAATAATTTTTAATGATTATGTACCCAAGCATCATAAGAAGCACTTGGACGATGTTGCCACATCTTAATTTCGTTTTTTCTCTTGTTTTCCCGTCATTTTCTATTGTTTCGGCAAAATGTCTGATGAAGTTTAAAAAAAACGTGTTATTCGCTAAACCGGTTTTTATACAATATCAATCATTCCGTTCCTTTTCTATAAAATATGTAGCGTAAATGTTGACGAACCAATTTCTGGATGCGGTTCTTGGAAGGAACTTTAGCTTGGTATACATAAATGCGATACTTTCCCTGGCAAGATAAGTTGGAAATTTATTTCAAGAATTGGTTTATCCCGAGAAAAGTATGCTGTAATTGCTGTATGGAAACAATCGAAATGCGTTGTGCTATTATATCTTCCGCAGCAGATTGGCATTTGATGATTCAAGTGCTTGGGTGTGCCTTTTGTTTTTGCTACTTTTGCATTTTGAAAACGTTTACTGCCATAAATCGACTTCCTTTACATATTTCGATAAGACGAAAAAAATAATCATTCTTGTTATGAGCTTCTTTTTATTAATTACATTTTATTGAATTGATCAAAATCATTTTGTAAACTGTACAATGGGTAACAAAAAAGTTTCAATTTGATGACAAAGTATTTTAAACTACGTTTACCACACAATGACCCCTGAAGAACCAAAAAGTTACTTTTATATTAAAACGTTTTTAAAAAAAAATTTCATTCACATTCGCAGGAAATAAAACGTACATTAATCACTTAACAAAACGCTCCACCAGAAATCGTTGCAGACATAATCATTTAAACACAAAATTCATGAAAGAAATGCATTGAACACAGAAATTGTGCGGTTAACCTACTTTGCCAAAAAATTATATATTAATTCTATAAGAAAAATAATTTCTTAGCAATTTAATTGCCTTACTTTTCACACAAGTCATCTAATCTGATTGGTTGCTTACACTCATCCCTTCTCTAGATTCTTTCAAAAGACGAATTGTCTTTCTTTTTAATTCACTGCCATGCCTGAAAATTCAACTAATAATAATCGTTGAACTAAAAGTCAGTTTACACTTAATGAATAAAGCATCGGGCAGGTGGCGGTTGCTTCTGACTAGTATCAAAGTTGAGAGACGCTCACTAACATGTTACTGATTATGTGATTAATTTTACAATATGACCGTTACCTACTCCTTATTTATTTAGTACTTCATCTTACACCTGTACTATTTATATTAATTATAAATTATTATTAATTAAATAACAACGTGATTTCTCTCTATTTATTTATATGATCCCCCTACCCCGTTATCGGATTCGCAGCACATATAATGAAATTGGTGGTGTGAGCGGACGAACGAAGATTTCGAAGATTTTGGTACATATTTATTTTCTTGTTTATAAACATAAGTGCAGGCATACCATACTTAGCGATTTGGAAAAGCCTGATTCCCCTTTATGTCGACCTTTGCAATTCAACTTGATAAAAAGCTCGCATTACGTTTCTTATTCGTTCGTCTACTTCTCATCCCCATTGCTTTTCGCCTCTTTACACGTAGTATCTATTATTCACTAAATCCACTATATTGTCACCTGCCAACAAGTCATTCCTTATTTTCTTTCCTCAAATTATTTCTGTTTTTGTCCATCATTATGTATATTATGTCCGCATTTACAGTTATTTCACGTTCACCCTTCATTCACTCGTTTCACTCTTATATATACAGCATTTCTCTTATGTTTATAGTTAACATTACCAATGATCATTCCAACGTTAATTATTTTGCCTGTATTTTATTTTCTTCCTTCAGTCTCTCAAAGAATTTAACACTTATCGAGTTCCCTCAAGATACGCTGTCAGAATCTGTTTTTAAATTTCACATTATGAGAAACTTTTAATAATATTAAATGACTAAAAAATGTGATTTTCTTCTAAAAGCAGTTATGTAAATTACTTGACCTATAATAAAATATGTTTCGGAATAGATAGTAGCAGAATTCTGCAAACGTAAACAAGAGTGAACCTGATAATTGTTAACTAATTTGAGAGACTTTCTATAAAGGGAATTCTGTTGACAAAATTTTGAAACGGTTCACGCTACTAAACATTACGTACTTATTATCAAAAAAACAAACTCGAGGTCACGAGTCCTTGCAATTCTTAATTAACTGAGACTTCGAATTTACTTAATGTCACTTAAGTCAATGTATTCGAGGCTTCTGATGAATTTAGGATCCTTTGTAGGATCGCTCGCTGTTATTTACATACGTACACATACCAAATATACTGTCGAATGATAATTCGTAGACAAATACAATATCATCCAATATCAATCTCGCATCTGGATAGCTTACCTACAGGAATTCTTTGAGCACGATAGAAATGACCATGTTGCCTTGTATGTTGTTTTGCTCTTTGACACTCGTTAAGAAACATTCGTACAGGCCGTTTATTTGAATGCAATACGCTTTCATAATTTTAGGAGAAGACTTTAATGAGTAATTCCCTGCAATACGTGCAGATACCCATCAAAGCATATTGCATATTTAAGTACAGTATCTAAAAATAATAAAAAAAAAAAAACTTAAAAATGATCATAGTCATTTTATATCAGTATATACTAGCACATCAGTTTTGCTACTTATCGTTACATTACATTTTCATCTATATTTCGCACGAAACTGATGTAAAATTTTATCGCACATCTTCACAAGTTCATTCTTTTCGTGTTTATTTTAATCCTTCACTGGTATGAAGTCCTATCTTTTATTATAAGTTTCTTTCTTTATTCTATCTTTAATTAATTCAGTGGAATGTTTCCTTTTTGCATTCTATTTATCAGTAATCGTAGTTATTTCAATTATAAACATTTTGAATTAAAAATAATAGTTTGATTATGTACATATTTATTACATACATAATAATTAAAAATTTGACTGGTTTTTTTCATTTGACTGTAATTGAAAAAAAAAAGTCGCTTTATGCTAATTAATATCAATTCTTGGTTCACTTAGATTAATTGATCTTCTAGGTTCATGTATTCTCTACCTTTGGTAATAGCAACATGCAAAATGAACTATGATCATCCTCGTCGATTGTAGGAACACAGATCACAGATATTTGAATGATAAAAAATGTTAAAATAGAATGTACAATATGTAGCAGAATTTAAAATAAATTATTTGAATTTCAAAAATTAAATTTTGAGTATCGTATGAAAATTAAACTTACATGGGAAAGACTCTCGATAAGTTCAATTTCTATCCTAAAATATTAAAATTATACAGATTTAGAATCACTTTTATACGGGTAATTCTACGATAAGAGATTTTGAGTCCATAATGGTTTCAGTCCAGGAGAAAAGATGGATTTTTTTTCATTAAACACTTATATATTACGATTTTAATCCTATTTATGTACCTTTTCACGTAAGGGCAAGTCACTTTACAGTAGACCCCCCCCCCAATATTTGCCACGACCGTCTTGTCTGTCCTTTTTCTAACCCTCCAAATATTTGCCTAGTGTGGGGGGGGGGATGTTTCCCCTACTCCGCCGACATACAGTTTTAGAACGCGCATGGTTTAACCTTTCCTACATCGCGCATGCGTGGTGTAACAGAAGAGCTCCGTGAGAAGTGGTGGGGAACAGAAATCGAGGAGTAAGGCAAATATTGGGACGGAACTCCCGACAAACGAAAAATCTGTGTACGATTTAGTATGAAATAAGTCTGTACCTTTCCTGTTCTTTCAGTTACGAATGCAAGTGTATACGATGTTATACGCGATACATAATCTCAAAGATACGTTTACTTTGGATTATAGAATTATTTGAACTGTGACAAATATTAAGGGCTTATGAACAATTTAATTGTTTAAATAGCTATATCTCAGAAATGATTAGAGATGGGGCAAAAATTCCCTAATTAAAAAATATTTGAGATATTTGTCATTAACTAATTAACAATCAGAGGCTACGTTTTTAAAGTAATTTTATAAAAAATAACTCGACACTATCATGTCTTACGTAAAATTTGATGCTTTTTCGCATAGCATTCTTACAATTACAGAAAAAAGTCATGCAACAAAGTTACAGGGGGTTTTTTAAGGAAAATCGAAAAATTTTCTTCGTTTTTTCATTTGAAGCCTGTTTTTATTGACTTAGTTTGATCAATGAACTTCAATAACATAAAGTTATTGTATCATAAATCTAAAAGTTCAAGAGGGGCTATATTTCATTTAAAAATTCAAGATGGCGACTTCAAAAATAGCCGCCGAAACCAGAAAATCGAAAAAAAAATCGAAAAAAGTCTATTCAAAAACTCGAGTGGTTTTTATTGTAATGATAAATATCTCAATAAATATAGGATATACCGAAAAATTAGTAAGAAGCTTTTTTCTTTAAAATAAGTAGAGGAACATTTTTTAATCAGGAATTTTTGCCCCACCTCTCATCGTTTCCGAGATATAGCTATTTAAACAATTAACTTATGGGTTTTTTGGAAAAACACCTGACAGATTCGTATTCAGGTCAAAATCTATAAGAATCATTTCGGTTTTCAAATGGACCTTTCAATGCATACAGAAGTGTTGTTAGTCTCTAGATTATCAGTGCCAATTTGAATGTGACAGTATAATATTTATGTTTACACTAACGGACCGAAATTCGCCAGGGCATAAACAAAAAGAGGGACAAAAATAAAGTTCGAAAATGATTGAAAATAAACAAATATTTTGATGTGTGGTTTCTTCGACCATAAATTAAAATATAAGCAGGTTTATTCCCTAAAAACGTATATGTAAGTAAATAATAATTCGTGTGATGATTCGATAAGGTGATACATTCATAATTTGTTTAAAAGAAAAAAAGGATCAATTACAAAAATAAGTGTCTTGTATATATGGGATCCAAAGATTGCACATCTTTCTGTATGTTCACGTTTTTATTTTGACATATATGAATAGCTTCTAAATTTTGTCTTTTCTTTGTATTTCTTTCTTTGTCTAAGATGTCTATTGCTTTGAAAAATTGTTGGTAAAAATGAAGCGTTACATTTAAGCGTTACATAAGGGTCCAGGAGGTCTTTCTGAATGTTCACGTTTTTATTTTTAAAAATATGAATAGATTCTAAATTTTGTCTTTTCTTTGTATTTGTTTCTTTGTCTAAGATGTCTATTGCTTTGAAAAATTGTTGGTAAAAATGAAACGTTATATTTAATCGTTACATAAGAGTCCAGGAGGTCTTTCTGAATGTTCACGTTTTTATTTTGAAAAATATGAATAGACTCTAAATTTTGTCTTTTCTTTGTCTAAGATGTCTATTGCTTTGAAAAATTGTTGGTAAAAATGAAACGTTACATTTAATCGTTACATAAGAGTCCAGGAGGTCTTTCTGAATGTTCACGTTTTTATTTTTAAAAATATGAATAGATTCTAAATTTTGTCTTTTCTTTGTATTTGTTTCTTTGTCTAAGATTTCTATTACTTTGAAAAATTGTTGGTAAAAATGAAACGTTACATTTAAGCGTTACATAAGAGTCTAGGAGTTGTTTGAAACACCTTAATGTCGCTCGTTACACGCTCCAAGCAAGCTTAATAAGTAACGCTTGACATGGAGCGCGAATTTGGACTTACTGTTACTCTTATTTCACGCCTCCTAGACTTTGTTTTGAGGGGTGCTAAAGCGTGCAATACGCGTATTTAAAGCGAATTGCTATTTAGCGCGCGAGAAAGCGTCCAGTACTCTTGCGCTCCTTGTAGAACGCTCGGAAAAACGTTTATGCAACGTTTCGTACACTCTTCTAAGCGGTTCGAACGCTTTCGCGGTAAACTCTTAAGTAGTCCAAATTAACGATTTAAGAACCTTTGTGTCACGCTTTTTGAAGCGGATTTAACGTTTTTTGAACTCTTTTGAAACTCTTAATGTCACGCTTCAGTATCACTATAGTAACGCTCCCATTTTTACTAAGGAAGTATTGTGAACATGTTCAGTTAACCCTTTGACTGCCAATGACGACCCTGGTAAAAATCGAAGAGTGTATTAAGCGTTTCTTGTCTAAATTCACGCTTAAAATAGCATTTAAGCGTTACAAAAGAGTAACGGAAGAGTGAATTTAGACAATTTAAAGCGTCCGACATCCTTCATTTTTACCAGGGGAAGATCTTTGTCATTTTGGACTTTTCCCAGACTGCCATAAAAAGGCAAATCTTTGTCATGATATAAAGTAGACTAACAAATTCTGGAATTTATGGAAAATAAAACTAAATCCATTTCTACACAGTCTAAGGTGTACTGAATATGATGGCGTTGTCCATTGTCATAATCGTTATGTCAAAAAAAATATATAAATCCACAAAGATGATAGTTTTCATCATTTTTGCAAAATCATGAAGTATGACATTATGTTCAATCAATTTATGCATAAAAAGTTTATAAAACCGTTTGAAATTTGTTACTCTGAGATTTTCGGGGTCGCTGATTACGAATCTGAGGTCAGATTTTGGAAATTCAAAACGGCGTATCCAATATGGCGGACACTTTTGAAAAGTCTAATCATTCCGCTTGAAACTTGTTATTCGGGGGTTTCCGAGGTCGCTGATTACAAATCTGATGATATATTTTGAACATTTAAAATGACGGCTACAATATGGCGGAGAAATGTTCCAAAAATGGAACCATTTTCGTTGAAAAATTGTCATAATCCAACTTCAAATCAGCCACCCGAAAACCTCCGAGTAACAAATATCAAGTAAAATGGTTGGAATTTAGAAACTTTGTCCGCCATTCTGAATTTTCAAAATCCAACTTCAAATTTGTAATCAGCGGTCCCGAAAACCACATAGTAATAAATATCAACTAAAATGGTTGGAATTTGGAAAATTTGTCCGCCATTTTTAATTTTCAAAATCTGACTTCAGATTCGTAATCAGCGTCTCAAAATACCACTGTACACCAAGTTAAAGTAAAATCTAACCATTTTTTTTTTGCATTTTGGGTATTTTTTGCGAAATTCTCGTAATGGATCTTTTGTGTTCGTATATTCTTTTCTTTAAAGGTCTTTTGGTTTGTCCAATATATACTATCGGCCGACACGTAGAAAGAACATACATTTTTTTCAAGAAAAGTGTTTTTTTCTTTTTTTTTTTTTTTTTTGAAAAATGTTTTTTTTTTTTTTTTAAAAAGACCTCACACCGATATAATTGCATTATATAAATATATTTATTTAGATGCGAGCTAATGTACTTTAGTTTAGTAACTGATACAAAGAAGGTATTTACTGTCTGTAAGTTAAACTAAAACCATTGAGGGGACAGGCCAGGGGAGAGAATTTTTTGGACTTTAATAATGAATTTCAGAAAAATGTGCTTTAATTGAGCGTTGATAAAAAAATTACAATATCTAGAATAAAAAATCTGTTTAAATCCAATTGTCGCACAAATTACCTCTTATCGTAGAATTACCCACATGAATATGGTTCCCAAAGTTTTGGAAACATAACTAAATAAATCTTTGCAAAAATGCAAAGATCGTTAATTTCTCGTTATGAATTATAATTAATATGTAGCATATTTCTTGTTTTTTTTCGGTCAATTTAACGAAAAGATAAACAATAATATTTATTAAGTCGGGCTGGCCAAAATGGGAAAAAAAGGAAGAAATAAAGGACCAATTCTGTGATATTATCACAAACTAAATTGTATTTTCTTTTCAGTATCTGTAAGTAATAAATTTATATTTTAATATTGAAAATTTAGTTTCCCTGTAGTAATAATTAAATAAACAAATGCATATTACCTTAAAAATACACATTTTTTTTTAAATTGAACTTTTAAATGTTTAAAACTATGAAGGAAAAGTTTTAAAACATAAGTGTACACATATATGAAAAATCACACAGTATATGTGTACTTTGGCATTACCATGATAAATAATCAAGTAAATCTTTGGAAAAATGCAAAGATCGTTAATTTCTTGACCGTTATGAATTATAATTAGTATAATAAAATATAATTAGTTTTGGAAACATGTTTTTTATTTTAATATTTTATATTAGAAATTGATGGAATCATTTTTAAATCCTTCGCATGAAAATAAACTTGCACATGAAGTAAAAATGTATTTATAAAACTTTTTTTAATTCCAATTATCAAACAAAAGTAATTAGATTGTAGTCGTTAATATTCTATAAGAAATCTACAAGCAATGCACAGCGAGAACGTTTTTTTTCAGAATCTGTTGTGAGATACGTATTTGAATATGTTGTATGTACAATCTTTCTTGCTAACCTCAAAGATTCTCGCTGGAATTCTATTGTACATTTTGAGATCTCGATTTTTGATCATTGATGCGTGATTTCTTTCTATAAAAAAATCATGAAGAAAACGAGATGGGTAAATACTTAGTTTTTACAATGATCATTTTGGATATTGAGACGACTTTTATTTTGAAACTGTACGATCGATGATGGCAAATTCAATATTGCAAGATCGTACTTTCAAATCCAACGTTATCGTCTGCTTGGAGCATGAACCCAATTCAACAAAATCAATATTTCTTCAAATTCTTCTTTATCTGTTGTGTAATTTTAAAATATATTGAAGTGGATGATGCGGGAGCATGTTTCAAGCAGTGTAGTACCCATTTATTACATATTTTGAGCTCCTTTAATAGTTTACGTAGTTATATGAAATTGTATTTTGCATATTTGATGCCCAGAAGCAATGCGCATTAATTGTAGCGGACGACCATTTATACTATAGACAAGGAGAATAAATGCCTAACATGTATCGCTTAATTACGGATCACCAGATACACTTGTGTGTTCCGCACAAGCATCAAGCTCCTTAGCATAGCCGTGGAGTTGTTTAATATGTATATATTACTTCACGTGTTATTTTGTATACAAGGGTTCTCGGCATCACTTGTTCTCAATTAAAGAACTTTGCGACACAGACATTTTCACTGCTTGTACGTATGAAGTTTATTCAGGATTCGTCTGTCTCCCTGAATATACGGATAATAAAAGTTTATGCCTCTAGAGTGAAAATGTTTGTGGTGCCGCCGAGAAATTTGGATCTTGATCCCACTTACACCCCCGACATGATGGTAACGCCATTAAAAACGCTTATGTTAAACGGTGAATTAGAAGAATATCGTGCCGCATCGCGTGTACTCAAGCACAATGTCGCATAATGTAGAAAAGTAGGATGCTCAATTTACGGCCTTGCGGATACTGTTTCCTTATCCTAATTATTCTTTCCTTTCGATACTATTAGAAAAAGACCATGTCCATGAAATAAAGCTAGATGTTTACAATTAAATTCTGAGTACCGTGTGCTTTAGACCAGAATGCGATAGCTGAACTTGAGCCAAGAGAATGCGGAGGAAGTGCCGATTACCAGCGTTTCAGTGTCGCTTTCTACCACTTTCCATGTTTATGGATAGGAAACACGAACTTTACCTGTCGCCGTTTCGCGACGCCGCTTCTAAGAGACTTGTCGGTTATTTGTCTTCGGACCGTGCTCTTGGAATCGGCTTTAAGGCAGGCGGCTGCTAGCTCGCGTTACTGGAGGTAGATTGGCGCAGCATACGTTTGCCACGCCGTCGGGGGTGAGAGTGGTCCTAGCTGCTCGTCGACGCTATTGGACTTACAGGACTAAGAGGGCTGCGAGCTGAATCTCTCAAACAACCGGTAAGCGTCAACACTAATTTCCGGCTGCCTGCGTGATCTCGATGTTCGCACAGCCATACTCCCTGCCATGTACCAAGGGATAGTTTACCGTCAGTTATAGGAATACTTAAAGATGAACCTAAAAAGCATGCCTTTACATGGGCAGGCTGAAATTTAAAAGTAAACGGTCAGATTTGGTTAACGATTTAATTACAATTTTTTCTCGCTTCACTGTACTCGAATACTTTTTTATACAGCAGGCGAATTTTTAATCATAGATTTAGTTACCATGTCATCTGGTCCTTCGCAACTGTGCCTATATGGCATTCCTTCGGGAACTATTTTATTAAGCATCATCTCCATATCGTCTCTGACATCTGGATCCCAGCTTTCATTCAGAGCCAGACTGGCAGATGTATGGAGAACTAAAAAGTGAATTACATTTATAATATAACTGTTATTGAGCTTTCAAATTTTTAATGCATTATTTATTTTATTTATTTATTATAAAACGAACGGCAAAATTGCCCTTAGAAGAAATTACATAGCATGTGGAGGATCACTTCACCATATAACATATAAATAAACAAATTACACTTAATTAACATATTTCAGAAATAATTCGCGACATTTAGTATAAAATAAAGAGAAGTTATTAGTGTCGATAGCATAATGAGAAATTCCGTTCCATTGTCTAGTCAGTCTAGGAATCAGCGAGTTGAAATAAAAATTTGATTTCGAGGTTTTTTCTAAAAGAGGTCTATAAAATCGATGTGCATAAAATGCACCACGAAATACAAAGGAATTTTTCAATTCTGTAATGGAAAATCTATCGTGCAGTATATTTCTAATGAGCAAAATATCATTGAGTTCATGAGTTGATTTTATGGTGTATATATTAAATAGCACCGAGTGGGACAGATAACTATGCGAGTAAAATGACATTGGATTATTAGTTTTAGATGACAAATATCTAATAAATTTCCGTTGTGTTCGTTCCAATAAGTTGATGTTACAGAGAGTAGATGGAGTCCAGATAGAGGATGCATAAGTTAATTGTGATAAAACAAGAGACTTATAGAGTGTAGTAAATGCTTCAGTGTCTTTGAATGACTTAGTGGAACGAATTAAAAATCCTAGTGTACTGTAAGACTTATTAGCAACATATTTGATATGTTCGTTAAAGGACAGACGTGGGTCAAACAATACCCCCAGATCTTTTATAATAAATGTTTGTTCTAAATCTGAATTAAGCAATGAATACTGGAAGTTTAAACAGCATTCGTGTTTAGAAAAACGCATAGTTTTAGTTTTATAAGGATTAATTAATAAATTATTGTCTGTACACCACTCGGAAATACTATTAAGATCACCCTGTAAACACAAAGCATCGAGTGGAGTTTTCACTACACGATAGATCTTCATATCATCTGCATACAATAAAACCTTTGAATTCGAAATGCAATTTACAATATCATTAATAAAAATATTAAATAATAGAGGACCTAAATGAGATCCCTGAGGAACTCCTGACATTACTGAGAATGGAAGTGAATAATTTCCCTTAATACGGACAATTTGTGACCGCTTACGTAGGTAGGAGTCAAACCATCGAAGAAGGGAGCCACCTATACCAACATTACGTAGCTTTGCAAGTAAAATGTCATAGTTTACTGAATAGGCTTTTGAAAAATCCAAATATATAACATCAACTTGATTACCAGCTTCTAAAGTCTCACTGATATAAGCACTATAAATCAATAAATTTGTTACAGTAGATCTTCCCTTAACAAAACCATGTTGATATTTAGTGATAATGCCAAAAAAATAATCACATAATTTATTATATACAATTGCATCAAACATTTTAGGAATCACACTAATAATAGAAATAGGACGATAATTTTCAATATTATGTTTATTACCTGATTTGAAAATGGGAGTAATATAAGAGATCTTCCATAGATCTGGAAAAATGCCTGCTGATAGTGAGTTATTAAATAATATTGTTAATGGAGTGGCAAGGGAAGATATACAAGATCTAATTACAATTGACGGTAACAAATCAGGCCCGCTACTGAAACATGGTTTCAGTCTCGATACCTCAGACTTAATGTCGTCCTCAGAAATGAACATATTTTCCCAAATTGTATTAGTTGGCAATATATACGGAACCTTTGATTTATAATTGTTGTAAACTGATTTAAAGTGATCAGCAAACAAATTTGCAATAGAAGCACTGTCACTGACATGTGAGTTGCCCAGAAACATATTAGATGGAAATTCATTATCGCTCCTTAAATTATTTATATATGTCCAGAACGATCTCATTATAAAATTTTCTAAATTTGTTCAATCGAAATCTAGGGTATCTTTCAAACATGCCAAAGAATAATATTTATTATATGGGTCATTCTCTAGAAAAGTCTAATTTTATGTCCCCAGTTAATATTTTATCCAAATAATGGAATTTATTCTCCAAACATTTTTTTTCTTGCGCCTTATACTTTTATATAAACATTGCACAAGAGATAATTTGTTCATATCGCATGATAAAATTTTCACATACTACTAAAGGTCCGAAATGTAAGCCTCCTTGCCGTCCCCAGGTATAAATAACACGTTTTCGGTCATTCTCTTTCATGTGAATGATTAAATTTGTTTAAAAATCTGTTTTACTTATAACAAACAAATAGTGCTGTGAAAATTTCACTATAACGTTCCTGAAAAATGTTATGGCTTTGTAAAATCTATCTCCATGTTTTAAAAAATAAATGTAAGTACAGAATACATACCATTTTCAGTAAAAAAAAAATTAAATCTAGATACACACACATTCGTTCTACAATTTCGATTACTTTTAGACTATGCATTGTGTGTATAATATTACTGATTTCAAAACTAATTTAAACCCAAATTTAGTAATATTGTTAGAACTAAGGCCAGTACGTTTATTCCTTGTAAGTCTCCTGTCATATTTGCGACGCTAATTTAGCATGTTGAGAAAGCGAGTAATATCTTAAAATATAAAGAAAAGATTAAACTCTTAAATGCATTTGACCGAAATTTATTTTGTTCTTACTTTAATATGGTTAATACGTTGACATGTAAGCTCCCCTAAAATGTAAGCCTCCTGGACAATTGTAGTGATTTACGGAAATTCCGTTCTTATTAGTGATAGAACGGATTTTTATTGAACTTAACATCAAGTTTCTTAACTACTTTCAGTATTAAACGCGCATCATCAGTAATATGCGATAATCAAAGCTTTTTTTTACATTGCTAAAATAACTAAATATATCAATTTATAATTTTCCTTAATAATTTTAACTGTTTTGAGTTTTATAAAATGAATATTATTAAGTTACTATTTTTATTCTTACTCTTTATGAGTCACTCATTTGTTAAGAGTGAACATTTCGCCATTTTTATATAAAATTTTCATTAAAAAATTAAATTACTTGCATATTTCACGTGTATTGATGGCTGCTGCATTATTACTTCGTATTTACCTAATTAGGAAGTCAATGAATATATCTAAACTTTAAATTCTAATTTTTATAATCTTTTATTTTGTGGAGAAAAAATACGTCGATTTTACACTTTTTCGAAGAATGACCCATATAATATATTAGATGAAGTTGTAACTCGTAGATTTTAATGGATATTGTATAAGATATTATCGATCTAACAACTTTATTACTATAAATCAAAATTTACAGTATCGCAGAAACAATTCAAATAAAATTAAAATTAACTATAAAAATACATATAAAACTTATGTATCTACACCAAAACTGTTCGTCATCGTAAAAAAATTACAATGACTCGTTCTGTAAAATATTTAAACTACTCCACTAAGAAACGTCACGACTGTACTCCTCAACGCACACTATAAAAAATCCTGATGAATTTTACAATCGCACTGTAATTTTCCTTGGCAAAAAGTTGGTAATATTACTACATACAACGTAGGGATTTTCCCCAAAAACAAGATGAATTTTACAAGGTTATGTAAATTTACTGCATGAAACGTAGGAATTTTATGCCGTGGTGAACACACCCATTCAACATTGGTTCACTAGCTTTACTCTACAATTGTAATTTTACAGTTGGGGAAGAAAAATACATGATTTTGTAAAAATACACAACACAAATGTAAAAATCCTATATTACACACGTAGTAATTTTACAGCTTGCAATTTAAAATTTCCACGTTTAGCATAGGTTCCATCTTTACCACATTCAATGTTGTAAATTTGATCAGGATTTTTTTCAGTGAATACTAATAATAATTAATGTGTATACACAATTATATTAGACATACAAGTCACAAATAATAACTCTGAATTACTATAAATGAACTTATACCTTGAGATTATTTAAGATATGTTTATAACTAGTAAATAAATTTTGCGTATCTTCGATTCTATTAAGGGAATTTTTTTGTAAGTGAATGCAACTCATTTCCGAAATGAGTCGTTTGTTTAAGTAAGGTTCAACGTCTAATATTTTAACAGCAGCCCAGTTGAAATCATGTTGATAACTTTCTCTGTGATCAGAGATACGGTGTTCTGTTATGCATGTATTTACGTAGGACAAACGACGCGACAATTGAATACACGCATAACAGAACGAGTCATTGTATTGTATTGTATTTATTTCAACAAATGGAGATTATAATGCCCAATAGTTACAAACATAATAATCTGTTTGGTACATGTTGCCTCTGTATAAAATAATATTAATATTTATAACAAAAGATAAAGAGAATAAAAGTAAAAACAAAGTATTACAAAATTTTTTGCAATAAAATAAGATTAATAAATATGTTTAACAAAAATCGTGTAAATAGTTATTTTTTGCTAACGTTTTAAAGCGAGAAAAGGAGATTCCGTGTAAAGGCGGACAACTTCCACTATTTCCAATCCATATTAATCTATTATTACTGGAATGCAGCCCGTATTCTGTTCGGTATAGACGAGATTGAAATATATTCGTATTTCTCAGACCGTGTATGTCTGTTCTATAAACAAAATTCGATTTCAATTCGTCACACCGAATAAGTCCATTAGTGATTTTAAACAATAGACACGCGTCGGCGTAGGATCGGTGTGACACTAGTGAACTTATCTTAGATTTATTCGCAATATCGCTGTAATCGTGTGTTTGAGCCAGATGGTCTAATTTTAGCTTGTACGCTAAGAATGCTAAAAATTTATGCTCAACTCTCTCAATGTTTACTTTGTGTACATCAAAGAAAGGAGACCAAAAACCGACCCATACATAAGTATTGATTTCACTAAGGCATCGTAAATTGTTTTCAGCGTTGATACATTCGTAAAGTCTACACATTGCCTTTTCAGAAATCCTAAATTACGTAATGCCTTTCCTACAACTTGATTTATGTGGTCTGAAAAGGCCAATTTATTATCGATAAATATGCCTAGGTCCCGTATTCCTTGTACTTTCTGTAAAATAGCTCCATCAGCGTTATACGAAAAGTTTTGAATGGTTTTGAGTCTTGTAATTGTAATTTTTTTACGACGAATAGTTTTGGTGCGGATACACAAGTTTTATATTTATTTTTATAGTTAATTTTAATTTTATTTGAATTGTTTCTGTGATACTGTACAATTTTGATTTATAGCATTAAAGTTGTTTTGATTGTCGCTTGATTTTTAATTAATTTTACTATCCATCGTGTGACAAATTAATTTTGTTTTATATTTGCTATAGTTTTAATTTATATGTTTCGAAATAGACTAATTAAATAACATCCACTACTTTAAATACTCAGAATTATCTTCAAATTTTACGCTGTGACAAATTTTGATGTAATTTTACAGTGAAAACATGGAAATCACAATACCAGTGAATATCGTTGTAATTTACAGTGACATAGTAAAATTTCTACATATTCCTTGAATGATATGTTCTTGAAATTGCCTACCATCATGTATTATTAATGAACCCATATTTAATAACTTTTCTCGGGTTACACGTCAAAATAACACGTCAAAATATCACAAATAAAAATGAACATGATGCTGAAGCTAGCAGCAGATTCACAGCAGCGGATTCGAAAAAACTATGGTTTTCAGCCTTTAAAATTGCCAAAAACAGATTATTTATATAAAATTTGTCTAAAAATGTTTAAATGCAAGTAACTTTTAATAAGAAAAATTATCCATTTCCATAGTTTTCTTGAATCCGCTGCTGCGAATCGGCTGCTAGCTTCAGCGTCATTGAACAAACTCATTTATTCATGAAATTACAAATAATATTTGAAATACTACGTACATAAAAATTTTAAACACGCACATTGTAGGGTATACTCACAAAACAATAATAAAAACTTACCACTTTTTCGACTAGAATTAGTCTGTACTAACGAAGTACAGCTTGGAATAATATTCTACACACCTCCATGTTACCCCGGCTTAGAATGGATTGTATTATACATACAACCGTTATAGTTTAATGATCATAGTAATAGATAATAGTAATAGATTAAAGTAATACAATAAGAATGTTATGAATAATGACAATAATAATATCATAATATTATGTTTATATCGTCGTGATTAATATGTAAATACATATATGTATAGTGTGATATTTTTTCTGTTATTTTGATGCGTGTTATAAAATTCCGTATTATTTAGACGTGTTACCCTCTTGATACCAATGAGTATTACTTGGCTCTAGATAATATTTACAAATATAAATTTGTTTCTTTTCTATTTTTTGTTATATTTATAATTTAGATTGTTTTGCAATTACTTAAACATTATATATAATTATGTTCTTTGTATTAATGCGCCAACAATGTACAAATTTGTAAAAGGATTCAAAGTTGTTGTTCCAAATAAATAATAAAATAAATTATCGATATAATTTTACACATGCACTGTAAATTGGAAAGAATCAATTCTTATGGTCAGTAGGACCAGAGTGGTAATTAGAGCCAGTTTACATTAAGCTTGCAATTTTACATAAGAAAGATTGAAAATTACAAAATTGATGTAAAATCACATTTTTTAAAATTACACAATCGATGTAATATTAACACGATTACCACTGGTATTTTTACCTCCACCTTCTGCATTGTACATTTACATTTTCACTGTAAATTTTAAACATTTCTGGTAAATTTTCTTTTGTTTTCGTTTGCTATTTACTGGAAACATGCAATTTTACGATAGTAATAGGAAATGTCAACAATATTGTAAAAACTTGGAAATTTAATTTTATATTTGCTTTTCATAATGCATATAGTATATAAAATTCAATACAAAAACATAACGTAACATTTTTTTTATTCTATTATATTATTTTTTTAATTCTAGTAGGTCTACTTATATTTGATTTGTATTCTAAATTGAAGCATGAATCCCGATTCTAGGACAAAAAGATATTTGAATAATGTATAAATAATTCTATATTTATTAAATAAAGTTTCATTAATGTGCATTAAAACTGATATATTATGTTATAAGGTTCCTTAACGATCTTCTATTGCGAAAAAGAATGGATGTATGACAACTGTTTGAAGAAAAAAATGTTCGAACAAATGTAATTTAGCCATTCCAACTTCTGGCTTCCCTATGTAAATATACGGTCGAGCATTTTTTCATTAGAACATTCGTCATGCATCCAAAAGAATATGTTCTTTCATATTTTTTAATATATTTGTATTTAATATATTCATATATCTAAAATTTAAAAAAAATTGTTAATAAAAATTAAAATTGTCGATACTGAGTCAAAAAAATAAAAGAATAAATGTAGTTCTCGATGGGTTGAAAACAGTCATATTTTTAAATTATTTATCTTTATCCATTGCAATATCTAACAAATAGATGCTATTTTTTAATTTTGCCTAAACTTACTGCATGCACCAGACGAAGTATAAAAATAAAAAAAATTTGTAAAACATTCAACACATTTTATTGATAACACAATAGAATATTTTTAATATATTTGTGGGTAAATACATATCTAATGATGCATGTGATAATGCTCAAGGTAATAAGAATCCTTGAGTGTATGAGCCGGGCGTGTGAATAAAGTGTAAAAATCTTTGATTCAAGTTCTAGGTAATATAACGACTTTTTTAAAACAATTTTCCTTCATGAGAAAATATTTGATGTCATCGTGGCTATCTAATGAGAGAATTGGTTCGAATCTTTTTAAACTACACAGAGAAACTTTTGTGAGCTCTGCTCACCTAAATATGAGAGAATGCAATAAAAAGGACAATAAAATATGATTAAAAATAGCAAAAAAGATTATTTTATGTTAATTTTTAAATTTGTTAAAAGGTTTAACAAAATTACATAACAATTTCAAGAGCTATTAACAACAATTTGAAAATCTTTTAAATAATTTTATAGGATATAAATATTGCAGAGACTATTTAATTAAGAAATGAAAAAAGACCAAGAAAAAAATGTTTGTTACATTTGCTAATTTTATTGAGGTGACATTTTTCTTGCCTTTCCTCCCATGTTTTGCAGCGCTTTCAAATTCTCTCTATGTACAATGAATATTGGGCAAAAACTATTTTCACACTTGCGTTGAATTGTTTTTTTCTTTTTATACATTAACTTATGAAACCCTGATGCAGGTTTATTAAGAATAATACAAATATTCATAGTTTAACTACATTCTATATGTACATGGTAATCAGAATGCAATTTGTGGTATGTAAGGAACTTATGAATAATTTTTAACACTGTAATGTTTGGAATAGCGAATGTTAAATTGTTTGATTAGGTATTTTTATATTTTACTAATATAATGTAATAGTAGCATTAAAATCATCACTTAAATATTTAGTTTACAGTCTATTTGCTTTTTATGAATTTCAAATTAATTTCACTTTCCTTTTTTTGTCAAAACATAAATTCTACATATTTTGTATTTATAATACTAGTTAATACTAAGCTACTGCAGCTTAAAGATAAAATTTGAAGATTGGTAAATTAAATATGTTTCTAATATGTGAATTTATTTTTATATATTTGCATCGCTTAATACTTATTAGTTTATTAAATATCATTTGGTTATGACGTTGATTAATTAATATTAAATATCTCTCAAAACTTCCCTTCAGATTTAACAATAAGTATATTTTAAAGTATCTTATAAATTAACAATAATACAAAAATATGTGCAATTGTATATAAGAGAATAATAGAAAAATAATAAAAAATTTCAGTCTTCCTTGATTCATAAAGTGATTTTTCCAAATTTTCAAAATAAATAAACAAATGCATCCTTTCTCTCATAATTACACTATGATCGCAATTGAATTTAATATACAATCTTTTATTGGATCTGTATTGGAACAAAGATAACATATGTAAGAGTATTCTTTGTTTCGAGACTTTAAAATATAAGATGGCTCATTTCAGGTAAGTCTTATAGCATATTTGTTAATCTGCACTGAAATCTGCCTGCATGTACATGTTTGTTGAAAGAAGATGCTATTCATTTGTTTATTTCTTTAGAAAATCAACGGCAAAAAAGTTGTTACAATAGCATTGTTAATAAAACAAAATAGAATAACGTTGTACATAAAGTTATACATAATATCACAATAAAATAAATAAAATATAAATAAACAACTAAATAGTGGAAGACGGGGTGAAGCGGCAAGGATTTTTTCCGTGTATAACATCTCTCCTTGAATTTCGTATTTAGGATGATGCAAAGTATCATTTGATAGGTAATTTCATAGTCAATATTTACATATATGCTGCTTATGGTATATGTTTTACAGATGGCTGCTATGGCCAATTTAAAAAACTTAAAAAACACAGGGCAAAGCGACAATACTGGGGTGAAGTGGGAAATCCTTATTTTTTGAGGTCTCTTAATAAAATTAAGTGCAAGTCATAATCTTTTAAGTTTTTATTGCTTGTTTTAATAAAAATAAAATCTCCATGTTGGCAGAATGAAACTCTTTAGATATATCAAAGTTTCCAACAGCAGCAAGAAAAGAAATTGCATCTTCGGAAGCTTTGAATACTCGTATAATATAACAGGATCACCTAATTAAACTACATTTACTTTAGTTACTCCATGCATTCATCAAAAGTGAATTCTAAATTAAAAATGATCAGGAAACAATTTCGTCACTTCGCCTTCATATTATTTAGGCTTCCTGGTACGATATATTATTATAAACACACAAGAAAGGAACAATTCATTTTTTATAAATAACTCCAAAAAAATATACTTTTAGAACAAACATATAAATAGTGATTATTAAACTGCTAAAATGAAAATATTGACCAATCGGAGAACAAAGTACAGGATTCAATGACTTGAAAATTTTGTTTAAAAATTACATTTCTCGCTCCAAAAGGTAGGTAAGAGAACGAAAAATGAAATATGATGCCTCGAAATGTGTAAAATGGTGTAAACAAAGAAACCACATATAATATTTTACAATCAGTATGATCATAATGGAAATATTTGAGATTCGTCACTTCACCCTGTCTTCCCCTAAATATATGCAATCTTAATGATGGTTTTAATAAGTGAGTGTCTAATAAGATTTAAAGTGATCAGAGATAACATTTAACCCATTAACACCCAGAAACAGAGATTTTGTAACGTCTTTTCGAGCTTTATTCTTTTAATAATGCGAAAGGAATAATCAAACGGAAATGATGCTTCTTTATGTTTTTGACTATGCTCTTTCAGAATCTGGCATTACGTTTTCATTTTTTTTACAAGAAAAATAAATATGGCGGCTTTTAGATGAAAAAATACGGAAAAATGAAAACTGTTTTTTTTTTATGAATTTTTTTCAGATTGAAACAGAGATATAATCCCGTCGTTTTTTCACTAATCGGTGAATAAAATAGTTGTAGTTTATCGGAATATTTTTGAAAATGGTTAGAAATATTATTTTCATTATCAAAATGGCGATTAACGTCTTCCTGGATAGTGAACAAATTTCTGAATTGGTAATATGACAAATAGGCTGATGGATTTATATGAAACTTCGTTTCCTAAGGTTTTCGAGGGCGCCGAATACAAATGTGATGTCAGATTTTCAAAAATTCAAAATGGCGGATCCAATATGGCTGACATATTTTTGAAAAGACTTTGAATTTGCATGAAATTTGTTACTCAGGGGTTTTTGGGGACGCCGAATATAAATCTGATGTCAGATTTTCAAAATTCAAAATGGCGGATCCAATATGGCTGACATATTTTTGAAAAGACATTGAATTTGCATGAAATTTGGTACTCGGGGGGTTTTTGGGGTCGCCGAATATAAATCTAATGTCAGATTCACAAAATTCAAAATGGCGGATCTAATATGGCTTACATATTTTTCAAAAGAGTTTGATTTTGCATGAAAATTATTACTTAGGGAGTTTTAGGATAGTTGAATATGATTTTGTCGTCGGTTCAAAACTAACGAAAAGATTATTCATACAAAATAATGTTATTATTATCATGGTATTTTTCGAGAGCCCGTGGTTTTGAAAAATTGATTAGTTACTTCAAGTCTACTCTCGTTCCTAATGCACATTTCCCTAATTTGTCACCAATATTTAAATTTTTACCACCTTACAAATCCAGCAAAAAGTCCATCAGAAGTATGAAATGCCCGAAATTGTGAAATAAATTTGTTTGGTTTTCCACGAATAAACTGTTTTAGGACGGTCTACTACGGGTCTATTTGAAAATAACGAAATTTGTAAATATTTCTCCGAAACATATTTATAAGAATTTGGTACAATTTCCATCAATTGGGGCTTAGCATATTTTATTTTAGATTTTGTATAATAAGGGGCCATCCATAAACTACGTTACCATTTAGGGGGGGGAGGTCGGCCAAGAACTACCGTCAATATAAAATGTATGTATAGAAATCATAAAACTGTCTACAGGGGGGGGGGGGGGGGGGTCAAAATGACCAAAAACAGGTCTACGTAGTTTATGAATGGCCCCTAATGGCTAAGAGATGAATTTAATTTTGCAAACGTTCCTACATATTAGAAAATATTTTTTTGTTGCAGTGTGGGTAATATGCTATTTTCCACATTTTTGACATTTTTCTGACACATTTTACTCACACTGGCAACAAAAAATACATTTCGGCACATATGGGAAAATGTTTTTCATAAGAATATGAATGCCACCCTCGCTGCGGCTCGGGCGGCAACGCTCACATTCGCAGGAAAAACTTTTTCCCACTTTTATCGAAAACTACTACAGGTTGTCATAGAATTCTTTTACATTGTGCAAAGTTAATGCCAAATTCGTATTCATCAACTAGAAGTGCCCTCGAATAACAAGTTTCAAGCTAGCCAAACTCATTTTTGAAAAATATGTTCGCCATATTGTATCCGCAATTAGAAATTCTGAAAATCTGATGTCAGAAACGCATTCAGCAAGCCCCAAAAACTCAGGAGTAATACATTTCAATTTTCCCTTATTTGGGAAAAAATGTCCGCCATATTGAATTCACCATTTGAAATTTTGTGAATCTGACATCAGATTTGTATTTAGCGACTCCAAAAACCTCCGAGTAACAAATTTCATGCAAATTCAATGTCTTTTCAAAAATATGTCAGCCATATTGGATCCGCCATTTTGAATTTTGAAAATCTGACATCACATTTGTATTCGGCGACCCCAAAAACCCCCGAGTAACAAATTTCATGCAAATTCAAAGTCTTTTCAAAAATATGTCAGCCATATTGGATCCGCCATTTTGAATTTTTAAAAATCTGACATCACATTTGTATTCGGCGCCCTCGAAAACCTTAGGAAACGAAGTTTCATATAAATCCATCAGCCTATTTGTCATATTACCAATTCAGAAATTTGTTCACTATCCAGGAAGACGTTAATCGCCATTTTGATAATGAAAATAATATTTCTAATCATTTTCAAAAATATTCCGATAAACTACAACTATTTTATTCACCGATTAGTGAAAAAACGACGGGATTATATCTCTGCTTCAATCTGAAAAAAATTCATAAAAAAAAAACAGTTTTCATTTTTCCGTATTTTTTCATCTAAAAGCCGCCATATTTATTTTTCTTGTAAAAAAAAATTAAAATGTAATGCCAGATTCTGAAAGAGGATAGTCAAAAACATAAAGAAGCATCATTTCCGTTTGATTATTCCTTTCGCATTGTTAAAAGAATATGGCTCGAAAAGACGTTACAAAATCTCTGTTTCTGGGCGTTAATGGGTTAAATTTCTTGAATAATTAAAGTTTTTTGGTACACTTCGTAGTAATTATTACTAAATAAGAACATTTAAGGCTGTAGATGAACCAATCAGATGGATAAATGTCCTTTCCATCTTTACGAATTAAAATTTTCTCTGACATATTTGCAATTCTTCTAATGAATCCAGACGAGTTTTCTGGCTTTAGAAGCAAACGTTAGAGAAAATTAAAAAATTAGTAGTGAAAAAATACCATCTGATTGGTTCATCTACAGCCTTAAATCTTCATATTTAAATTTCTTCGTAGTCAATCAATATGAGATTGAAACATACATCGGTTTATTGCAATGTTTAGTTCTCTGTAATAGTTCTGCAACAGCTACTAAAGTAAACAAGGAGATGGCACTGAGGTTGATGGCCTATTGTTAGCTGTTTCATTATGCAAGAATCTTATATTATTTCAAAAAATACACAGAAATTTCTAACGTTTATAGTACAGAACTCTTATCGACGCATCCCATGCCGCTACCCACCTTCAAATCCGGTAATATAGAATGTGTCCACAGTAAAATATGTTGTCAATCTCTATGAATGCAGCAAAAGAGTATGAAAATAAACGAATCTCGTAAATGAGAGCCTGAATCTTTTCAGGCGAAGATGACCCATGGTATAAACATTAGAAATTTCTCTCCATGTAGGCACCAAAGATTCAATATAATACACAGTATTAATATGAATACTACTGGAATTCATTACAATTTTTTGGAATCGGCTGCTACGAATTGACTGCTAACTTCAGTATCATCAAGAAAAGAATGGAAATTGTACTTTAATTTCTAATTTAGTTAACCCTTTCGCTGTGGACTATGTATATACACGTAGTTATAAAAAACTGAATAAACAGAGAATAAACAAACAAATATATACCAACGTTATATTTTATTAGGTATTTTGAATCGGTGGATCCAAATTTGAAGTCAAATTCAGAAAATTCTAAAAGTAAAAACCAATATGGCTGCTTAAAATCGCACAATTTTTAAGCATTTTTCATTATACACGTAATTGTAAAAGAAATGGAGAAATAAAGAATAAAGAAACAGATATACACCAGAGTTAGGTTTTATTGGGTATGTTGAATCGCTGAATCTGATTTTCTGGACTAATTATTAAAACTTTAAACAGAAAATTCAACATGGCGGCTTGAATTTTTAAAAAATGTCGGCCATATGGATCCGCCATTTTGAATGTTTGAAAACTAACTCCAAATTTGTAATCAGCGTCTTCGAAAACATAAATATCTAGGGTAGATGAGGATTTAGTCGGCCACTTAAGGACAAAGTTCCGCATTTTTGTATTTTTAGTTCTTAAATATTTCTGTAGTATTCTATATTAATTTGTGTAGTACAGGGCCCCTGTATACAGTAGGACTTCTCTTATTCTAATTAGTAAAGTTTTTCAAGATGGCGCCGACCTCTCTTATTCTAATTTTCCCCTTACCCCTACTTACTTTGCTTGCGAGCTTGTGATTCGTGGACAATACTTTTCGTTGACTTTTCGTGTGATAGTGAGAGTAGACTTGTGGGGAACGATTAGAATAAGAGAGGCTGGACAATTAGAATAAGAGAGGTCCTACTGTACTTCAAAAGCATTGGCCATGTATAATTATATTTCATAATTTTTTTAAATAAAAAAAAAAAACAGAAAACCATAAATGCTGCAGTCGGCCACCGACTAAAAGAATGGAATTTTTTTATTTATTGTTGTAATGTATCATTCTAATTCGTAATTAACCAAATTAATCCATTGTTCAGCATTTCGCAACTTTGTAACTTTGGAAAAAGTCATTTCTGAAAGAAACTATTACTTTCGTACAAAAAATATGAGAAAATGGCAACATAAAATGGAGCTATGTGTATATCAGTTAAAATTGTCAAGTACCACAATTATCTAGTGGCCATCAGGCCCACGTGTGATATAATACCAATTACGTACGTAAGCACCATATGCGTTTCGTAAAAATTACTGACGTAATTTAAAATTTATATCAAAAACCAAAATGTGTGGCCGACATTACCCTCACTTACTCTATATCTACACAAATTTCAAATTGTCCAGTTTCGAGTTTTCAGTCTTCACAGCAAAAGGGTTAATGTTGAGTTATTAAACTTTTTACAGTTTTTTTAAAATTGGGAGGATGCAAAAAATTGCTTATTTCATTAATGATGTATTTATGTCAATATCACTTGTTTCGCATTGTATTTTCAAAGTTATAATTGAAAAACTAAATATTTACTTAGAAGAAATTATTTTGCATGTGTATATAAATAAATCATATGATTATACTGCAATTTTGAACAAAATAACTTTATACAATATATTTATATTAAAAAAAAAAAATAGATATGTGGATTGTTTACAAAATAGCAGACAAATTATATTTAGTGGTTTCATTATTTGATTTATGTTTATAATATTTTTAATGTTAAAATAAATGCTCCAATTTAAAAAACATCAAATTTTTAAAACAGAAATAGGAAAATTGTATTAAAAGTAAATCAATACTTGTGTATATATATATACACATACATCTATATGCACATACACAAGCTACTTTCTTGATCAAAAAAAATTCTTCATTATACCCGAAATGATCAAAATATAAGTTTAGATGAAATTTTTTAAAATAATGAATTTTAAAACAAAAAAAATGCAAGCAAATATTTGAAAGTCTAGATAATTAATATTATGTTTGATACATGCAGAACCGAATATTTCAAGGATTACATTAATATAAAGAGGCGAGTAATTTCTTTTTAATTGAAAATTACGCACTTTGTATGTGGCAGAGGCCGACCGAGAACTGGCAGAGCTCGGGTATCTGTCTAAGTATCTCTTCAGTGACGAGATGCACTCCACGGTGCTGAGGTCGAAGATTGATCTTCTTCTGGAACCAGGCAGAGCCAATCTGAATGCCTCTATTCGCAGAAGCCATGACTCGTTCGTGCGACATAAGGTGGCCGTTCGGTATCGCTGGTTTAAATAAATGAAAATGCAACGATGCAGCGAGAATGTGGATTTATTCGTGAATGAGAATCACGAGAATGGAAACGATGAGTACTTTAACTCCATCGAGCACCGGTCAATAGTACAACCTGGAGGTAAGAAAATAAATTTCGGCTAAGAGACAAGCGGCGAAGGCGACGACGACTTCATCCTGCTTCAAAAGGAAGCACACTTGGCGGTTTCTCACAGGGTACTTCGCTGCGGAACCGTTGAAAGGTTAGGAATATGGTGACGGCTCACTGAACGTGCACCACTCCTCTTTGCCTCGGCGACTTTTTGACCGGACTTGCCAAATTCCTCCAGGGTCCCCGGTCGCGTCGCGGTTCGCACACCCAAAACACCCTGTGTATTGTCGGACTCCCTCGTTACCGTAGACGCAGGATACGCGCGAAAACCTGCACAGAGTGGTGCGCGGATATAGCACTGCACGACACGCGATGGGTTCCAACTCCAAATCTGTATCTTTCGCGCCTCTCGCAGCCGCCTCGTTTTGATCGAGGTTTAGCCCTTCTTCCTGTGGTTCTTCTTCTGGCTCTCGGCCCTCCGACTCCCTTTACGGGCTGTCGCCTTTCGTTCAGTCTCTCGTTCGCACTTCGTCGCTTCGGTTCTCGGTGCATCCGCACTCCGACCTAGGACCGCACCAGATAGCCGTTATACGTGGTATACGATACTGATGGCTGTGTGTGTGCTTGCGAGAATGTGTGTGTTGTAGCTCATCAAGTTACGAATTAAGGTACATTTTCAACGGGGTCCACCTGTATCGTCTCTCCAATGAGTACAAATCATCTAGATACTGGATGGTGCTGAATTTTTTTTATGCTGGCGACAATGGTAATATACATAAGTATAACCATCAGTGAATAAGCAAGAAACTAAACGTGTCGACCAATCGGAAGTCAACGGGATCAGCCCAATAATGTCTGCAAGGGCGCCGTCCCCCATTTAATACCCCAGTACAGTAGCAGACCTCATCTCTGACAGTAGTGCTCCCCTTAAGTCATATTTCATCCCTGGTAAAAATGGGTCGTTACTTAAGAGTGACTGTAAGAGTGTCAAAGGAGTGTGAAAAGCGTTAGAAAAGCGTGCTAAAAGAGTTAACAAAGTGAATTTGGACAAAAAAACGCTTAACGTACGCTTAACGATTCTTCGTTTTTTTTTGCCAGGGAGCTAAAGAGTGTGTTAAGCGTATCATAAGCGTGAATTTCGACATTTTTAGGCTCGCGTAACGATTCATTAACGCTTCATTTTTTCCAGGGATAACATTCAATTTCAATGGTTTGGTATGTAATTTTCTGGTACTTTTGGTACATTTGTTAGTTACATATTTATACAAAACGTTACGCGAGCTACCGTTAAAGAACGCGTTATTGGGGAACGCATCAGGATTTTTAACCTATAAAATGATGGCTTAGGGGGAGCAAAATATATGACTTACGGGGAGAATATGACTTAAGAGGAGGACTACTGTAAACACAAACTTCACAAAGACGTCTTAGAGGCGCACATTTTCGAGACGTCTTGTAGGCCTGTCCAAAAGTTTCCAAATATTTCGCCCTTAAAAGACTGCCTGCGAACAGACGTCTTAAAACAGTCTTATTTGAGACATCAAAAAAGCACCCTTAGAATGTTAGCTTAAAGACGGCTTTATTGGGTTGTACTTGAAGACAAGGCCAAATAAATGTCGTCTTCATCAAGGTGTCGTTTTAAAGACGCCTAAAAACCATCTTATTGGGGACGACGTACAACAAGCGCACTTAAAGCTGCTTACATGAAGACGATTTCATTGAGTTGGACATTAAGACAAGTCCAAAGTCTTGAAAAGGTCATCTAAGCACCGTCTCTATTTATGACGTCTTAGAGGCGTCTATAAAATAATGCATGATTCTGCCTTTCTCGCAAGTGGCAAAATTTTATGTAGACCAGTATATATGCAGCCGAATGATTAATCACATATCACCTTTATGTTACGACCCGCTTTACACTTATAAAAGTGAACATTACAAATAAATAAATATGCATATGTACCAATTATTAATGAATAGTTAAATATAAACATTACTATATTACTGTATATGAAAAAATAGATTACCAACGATGGATGATAATATTAGTCGCGTCACTGCGAGAGATGGCATAATTCAGCACAATGTGTATGTTTGGATCTACTATAGGTCTCAATTTATATATTACTTTAAACAATTTCAAAACTAGACTATTTCTTCCAAAATCCTGATAAGTTATGAGTGAAATTGGTCATTTAGGCCCGCAAATGCAGGTGCAATAACATTTTATATCTCCTGCATCAAAAAATAATGTTTGAATCTCAAGCATAGAATCTCGCGCACTGTAACCTAGGCGTATAACTCCACTTTATGCCCTTCATACAAAATAGTACTTTTTGTCACACCTGCACAAAACTGCCACTTTTCCGTGTAGGTTAAGCGAACGGAAAGTGAGCCATTCCAGCAACAACGCAACTGCACATGCGCACGGGCGTTTTTCAATTTTTACAGTCGCTGTTCTCATTACCGCCCGCTGCTCGTTACCGCCGGGCGCTAAGGTGCCATTTTTGTAGACAGGTGTGACGAAAAGTATCGTGCGTACCACGGGCGGAAATGCATTACACGCTCGGGCGGTGCTTAATCCCTCGCTTATGGCGTGCCTCGGCTTGCCTTCTGCTCGCCTCGTCTTTGTCTACGACTCGAGCTGCAGTATTGCCCGCGCTGTAATACATGCCTTTCCGCCCTAGATACACAATATACTATTTCGATAGAATAGTACCTGGGGTGTTGATGTCATACCAGAGACGAGGAATCACCATATGAGGTGCAAATCATACACCTGTAGTGCGAACAAATTTTTCGATTTCGTGGGTGTGCAAATGGCCATTTTTACAAATGATGACTTAGCAAAATCCCTATGTAATACAATGGTGTTGAAATAGTTGAAATGGATGGAAACGGTGTTATGACACCACGGCTGGCTGTGCTGCCGAATGGCGAACAACAACTCAGCTACAATATTATTGAAAACAAGCTGCCTACGTTAAGTTCGCTGTTGGTCGAACCTAAGTAGCGATTGCTGCTTATAGTGGACCATGGCATGCCGTAGCACTCCCTCATGTGGAATTTATCAGAGCAGGGCTTGGCACCACAAAATAACTTCTTAATCCTTAATACAGTTTATTAATTAAATTAAAGTCGTCAAAGTCCATGTGTGGACAGAGATTCCCAAAGCATTGCTCCTTCTCGAGTTCCGGCTCGACAACCCATCCCCTTCGTTACCTTACGGACGGAGATATCTGATCTGCACCCCAACACAGGTACAGGACGTTTTGGCGCGGCCGTTTTGGCTCCATCATTTTGCCGTAGGACGTTTTGGTTCCGCCGTTTTGGCACCAGACCATTTGACTATTTTTTATTTTAGGTCAAAATTTGTATAGTAAAATGGGGGAACCGAGAAATGACAACATCACGAGACCAACCTTAACGAACCAGTCAAAATTCTGCTTATTCCTAATAATGCCTATAGATCACGATTGGATTAAGTTTGTCTCTTGTGTACTTCGCTAAGCGGAAGATGCCGAAGAACTGACTTTAAAAATGCGGAAGTTTCCAATCACAGCAACTCATCAATGTGCCAGATGTAGACGTGATATCACCTACACATTTTCGTTGCGAGGCCGGGCTTCGATCCATAACAAATGACGTCACGCAGGTAGACTCACAAAAGAAAATTATTGTAAATTAATTTAACTAACGTATAATCATTTTTTTTTTTTTTAAATTATTTACCGGTCGGCATCGCCCTTTTCACTAAATTTGTGCCATATATAATTATTCCTAACATTTGCGAGAGCTGCAGGTCGTCTTCGTAGATGGAGCCATACTTCACATTTCTGTATGAAATGTAGGAAAATCAGGAACCTACAAGTACAGTAGCGGTCATGAGTCAATTTCCGCCAGACAAAAAATATTTTCGAAACGTAAACAACGTGGCTCGGTTCACCAACTTGAAAACGATATCGAAAAATTGTTCACCAGACCAGAACACTATTGAACTCACTGAGCAGCATGTCCCAAAATAAATGAAGGTTTAATATTCGGAAAACTGTTCACGATTTACATTACTCCAACTGGAATGTCAAAATTACTTTATGATGCAACATGATCTTACAAAACAGCATCCGCAATGTCGCGTAGTGTTGTCATTGATAAATCATGGAATATAGAGAAAAGAATATAGGAATTATATCTATAAATGTTTTGCCATACGAAATGGAAATATTTAAGTTAACTACTTCATTGAATTCAAGAAACACTCCGCGCACATTGTATTAAGGAATCACGTTTATTATATAAAAATTAACATAGAGAATGTTGAAAATAATTTATTGACTTTTATTGTTGACTTTTTTTCAAGTAGCTTTAGATCAGTATTTAATAAGAAAATTCTGACAGACTTAGATGTTAAAAATACTACTTTAATAAACACGGATTTCACTGTGTCAGAATATGACGTGAATTTTTGCGAAAGAGTTTTGGAGGATCAGTTAACTTCAGGCCCTGATGGCATCCCGCCATATTTTATAAAAAAATGTTCATGCGTTTAAAATTCCTTGAATATACGTATTTAACTTAATCTACTTGAAAAAAAAACATTCATTCGGCTAGTTTTTAAGGGCGGGAGTAAAACCGATATTTACAATTACAGACCCATCTTCATATTGAGTATATTTTCTTAGATTCTTGACTTTATAGTTTTAATAAAATTATCTGATATGATTATATCTAAACTACCTCAAACTTAATACGGTTTCATAAAGGGAAATCAACAATAACAAATTTATTATTATATTGTAATTTTATTTTCAATGCATTTAAACACTTCGCACAGGTGGCCATTATATACATCGATTTTTCAAAGACGTTTTACTCTGTTAACCACCACAGACTTTTACAGAAGGGGTGGAATATGAGGGTGAAAGGTAATTTGTATCGTTGGCTTCAATCTTACTTGCATGACCGTGTACAGTCTGTAAGAATATCAGATTGTGTCTCAAATGTGATCAAGTCCACATCTGGGGTTCCCCAAAGGTCCCACTTGGTCCCTGTTCTATTCCTAATTTTCATCAATGATCTCTCGGATTCTATATGCTGAAGTTCTTTTGTATGCCGACGATGTCAAACTCTTTTTCAATATCAACTGTCTGTTTGGATGCTTTCAAACTCCAACGAGATATTTACAGATTGGTCGCTTGGTCCTTAAACAATGCCTTGCCAATTAATTTCAAAACATGTAATTTAGTTTCTTTCCATATAAGTAAACGAGGTTTTATGATACCAATTGCAAGGCACGCCCATTGGCAAGGTCGAAATAAAATCGAACCTTGGAATTCTGTTTGACCCGGTATTATCATTTAAGGAGCATATACGACGAGATATAAGAAAGGCGTTAGCAAATATTGGTTTCTTTAATATTGCACTAAATCATTCACATGAATTCGTTATATTATTTACTTATATAAACGTTAGTAATGACCATCTCCAATTATTATGGATCTGTAATTTGGTTACCAATAAGTACCGCTACTCAACAACGACGATTGGAATCAGTACAGCATAGATTCATTAGATATATAGCCTATAACAATAATACATTGGTGGCGTTTATAGATTACAGCTATGAATCCTTCAATCGGATGTTTGGTCCTAATTTGCAAACTTATTATTTATTTCATTTATTTATTATGTCGTTTAAAGAATAGAAAAAAATACAATGTAGAACATAAATTTAAAAACGCATTAACAACATATACAATAAAGAATATATTGCATTCTAAGAGCAGGGGATCTAACACGATTCATCAAAATCTTATATATGTAGATCGCATCATTCAATTTATGTACAGATTTTGAAGTTGGAATATCAAATTTGCACGATAAATTGTGGTATTCATGAGAAAAAAATCTAACGGATGATCAGTTTTATAAGAAAAAAATCGCAAAAATCTCCTCTGTACTGATTCTAGACGTTTAATGCTACATGCTGTACAGGGAGTCCAAATAGGTAAGGCGTACAGCAAAATGGGTAAAACCAATGTTATGCTTGGAAAGCTAACTTTTGCCAAAGTTAAAAAACCAAGCATAACTTTTTTGGAATGGGCTCGATTGATTTTTTAACAGAAGATTCGGAAAGATCGATCAATTTTACATCGAAAATGATTTGTCTAACATTTTTTTAATTGGTTTTTAATGTTAAGAAATATTCCGAAAATCTTGATGAAATTTGTGTCCTCTTGGGCGTTAATGGGTTAAGGAGATCATGTTGGACACGAACCGCATCTTCTGGACATTTAGTTATCCTATACATTTTGAGACCATCCGCATAAAGAAGATGTTTTGCAAACCTGAATGTAATGCCTAAGACGTTAATAAAAAATATAAATAATAAAGGGCCTAAATGTAATCCTTGCGGTACTCCCGACGCCACCGTGAATGATTCAGACTTATCACCTTTCAGTCGAACCATCTAAATACGACCCATCAAGTAAGACTCCACTCATTGAAGAATCTGCCCAGATTGTCCTAGTGTTAATAATTTGTGGATTAATAACTTGTGATTAATAGTGTCAAACGCCTTAGAGAAATATAAATAAACAGAGTCCACCTGACCTCCCGACTCAAGTGCTTCATTAACATAGGATGTGAAAGACGTCAGGTTTGAAATTGTGAATCTTCCCTTCATGAAACCATGCTGAAATGATGACACAGTATCTATAAAATAAAAATTTCATTTTTTAGCGATTAAAGCGTCAAAAAGTTTGGCTATGGAGCAAAGGATTGAAATAGGTCTGTAATTTTGAATGTCTTGTCTGTTACCAGTTTTAAATATTGGAGTTACAAAAGAACATTTCCATAGATTGGGAAAAATACCTAATTTCAATGACTTATTAAATAACTGCAGTATTGGATCAAGAAGGGAAGAAATACATTTCTTCAACACTATTGGTGGGATCAGGTCTTGACCGCAACTGAAACCACCATCGAGCCTGAGAATTGCATTGTGGACATCTTCGCGAGTTAATGCAAGGAGTTAATGCAAGGCAAGGTTGTCCAGGACAGTGTCTATATCTGGTAATGGCGGTAAAAACACATTGTCATACGAGTAAACGGACTTAAAATGATCCGAAAAGAGATTAGCGATTTCGTGGCCTGAATAGCCTGTTTTGTTACCCAAAAACATTGAACAAGGTAATTCATTAGTTTTCTTTAGACCATTTATGTATGACCAAAAAGATTTAATGGTGGTACGAGAGGAAAGCTGAATTTTTTTTATGTAATCATTGTAACATGACCTGGACAGTCTAAAATCTTAAATCTAATAAAATCGCTATGAAGGTGTGTTTCCATCCGGGGTATATACCAACCTGGTTTAAACTGTGAGCTTATAGAGATGGAAGGTACCACCCTCCCGTTTTCTGAACAGATGTTTTTCTTTAACCGCACTCAAAGATAACTCAACAACTATATACTTACTTAATTTTCTTTTTCTTTTTGTTGAAGTAAATAATATATTTAGAGAGTCGAAATTCGAATAATGCTTCTAATTTTTGTCGTATTTTTAGAGCACTTTACAGAGTAATAAAGTGTAATATGGTACCAAAAAATCACATGTTCGTAAATTCTGTAATTTTCCACTTTTTATTACCATAATAGCAAATACCAAAACGTTTCATATAATTTGTAAATATTTTTCATTTTTGTTTTCATTTCAAATGACATGAACATGCTGTAGACTGGAGCCGATTGAGTACTTTTTTTTTACATACTACATTCGACGGAGAATGTAGTATCACTTCCCAATAGACATTTATACCAATACAGTAAAGTATAGTAATCTAATTAACGGTAAAAAACGGAAGTTGATCATTTGCTTCCTTCTATGAAAAGGAAATCAAGAAAACAACTTGTTTTGGGGCTTTTAGAGGTGAACCTTCCCTCAAATTTAATTTTGATGTAATGTGCGTAAAATGCGGCTTTACGTATTTTTGACATTTTTAAATGCTTTTTACGCGCACTTACATCACAAAATATTGTTCGACGCATGTGCAAACGTATTTTTGTTTTGCACCAATGTAAATGCGAACCTCTCTTTTAGTTCGACCAACAACCCCCCAGCAAAGGAAAATTCATTGAAATTTATTGACTGATTTTGAATGAATCTCAATGGATTTGAATATAGTGTCCTTAGTCACTGAATATCAATAGAAATCTATTCAACAGAGGTGTAACCAATGCTTTTCTATTGTTTATAATCAATGATTTCAGTACGTGCTTATTATATTATTGAAATTCATTGAATTTCATTGGTTTTCGCATTTTTTAATCATTTTATATTAATGAAAGGTTATACATTTTATATATTTATTTTTCTAATTATTTATTATTATATTATGGTACATCTTGTCACATAAGAAGGAAATTTTATTACTAACACTTAAATTATAGTCATTTTCTAGTACCATGGTGTTTTTAAAGGTGTAAACCAGGCAAAATACCTGAAAAGTTGGAATAATATATATTTATTAATTAAAATCTTTTAGAGTAGATTAAACTATCTTAAGGGGGTACCAGACAGAAAAATGAAATAGTTGAATTTACTATTTAAATAGTAAAACCAACTAAAAAATGTCTGAAGCATATTTAACAATATAAATAGTAGACTCAACTATTTCATTTTTTCCGTGCATTAAGTAATAATCGAAGCTAAAAAATGTAAATGAAAAAGTTCTTACTCATTTTTTTTTAATTCGGGTTTCATAAAGGCAATTCTAACTATTGTTTAATATCTTCTAAAAAGAATAAAAAACAATTAAAGAGAATTGGTCAAGAATTTTCTGCAACGCATGATTTTTTGATATTGGAGAAAATCCTCGGTCAATTCTCGACAAATTTCTTTGATCTTTTTAAAGAGAGCATACAAAATTATTAGAATTGCCTTTATGAATCTCAAATTTTGAAAATTCGATTCAGTAATTTTTAATTTCGATTTTTCATTATTCTTTCTTCTAAATTGATTTAAAAATTTCATGTGAACATAAAAACACATTTTTTTTGGTAAACCTTCGAATGATCCACGTGTTCGAAACGGGAAAAAGTACAACATATTTTCGACGTATTTTGGCCTCCTGAAAACGAATATCATGACAAAATTTGCACGGCGCTCGGCCATATCTTGGCCGTTATTTCAAAAAAACAGCCAAAAACCCCGTGTTTTTTTCAGTTTTTTGCATTTATCTCGAGATATACATATCTGACGAAAAAATGTTCCAAACAAAAAAGGTAGAGAATTGAATTTTCTACAAAAAAGGTTGTATACATTTTTTTCCTAATGGAAATGGGAAGCTCGTAAAATAGCGATAAAAATAGATAATCCTTAGAATAACGGTCTTGCGCTTCTTACATCCGCCTTGGTAATTACAGAAGACGCGTTTCATGCCCGTTTAATTATCTCTAATACCTGTTTATTAAGGATTGAGTAGGTTATAGCAGGTTAGGTTAGACAAGGGTTAGGTTTTTTTTAGCGGGGGGGTCTGGGGGGGCCCTTATCATTACTATTACTACTGTACCATCCTTACCATTACTACTGCCTGTACCACACCGGGTGAGGATGAGACAATTATCATTACTACTGCCCTGTACTACAATGTGTGCCTGGGGGGGCCTGCGGCCCCCCAGACCACCGGCTAAAAAAAAACCTAACCCATGTCCAACCTAACCTGACCGCCGGCATTAGCGTTACCCGATGTGCACCGCGGGGAGGTTGCTCGGTCGGGTTTTGCATTCATTTTAGCATTAATTTAGGGGGTTTCTTTTGCGATTAGGACAAAATTGTATATAACCTTTTTTATAGAGAATTTCAAGCGCTACATTTTTTGTTTGGAATATTTTTTCGTCAGATATGTATATTTCGAGATAAATGCAAGAAACTGAAAAAAAACGGGTTTTTTGGCTGTTTTTTCGAAATAGCGGCCAAGATATGGCCGAGCGCCAAATTTTGTCATTTATATTCGTTTTCAGGAGGCCAAAATACGTGGAAAATACGTTGTACTTTTTCCCGTTTCGAACACGTGGATCATCCGAAGATTTACCTTTTTTTTAAATTACGGATGGATTTAAAGAAATTAAATTTAAAAAACAAATTTTTTACATTTATTATTCCAACACCACTGACTTCCGCGTCAAAAATTACTTAAGAACGAATTAAAGATTCGCTAAATTAATTTAAACATACAAAAAAGTTTGGTGAACAGAACACATTTCTTTTCGAGGAAAAAATTGTTTTGGATCAAAAAATTTGTTTACAATTTTTATTATACTATCTTTGAATTCCTCGTCAAAAATCATTAAAGAACCAACTTTTTGGTATTTTTTGAACGATTGTTTCGTTTAAATATTTTATTTCTATTCAAAATCATTTACCTCCCACCCTTGCTATTGGTAATAACCGATTCGATTTCATTAATATCAGTTGCATTTTCATGTAATTTTTTTTCGATTCAAAATCATTAAATTTGTTGTCCTCTAATAATTAACCATCCATTCAAAGTCATTCGCAACAAATATAACTATTTTTCCATTGAAATTCATTCAACTTTCAATTGTTCTATTCGCACTTTTCAGTTGAAATTCATTCAACGAAATCATTTCGTCATTCTACTATTTTCCCATTCAATATAATTAAATCGAACGACTTTTGATGAGCTATTAACCACATTCAAAATCATTGAAACACATTTCTCATTTAAATTAATTGCAGAATCTAAGATAACGAATTCAGAAGTGATACGGTGAATGAATTTCAATGGATCTTCAATGAATTTTCGTTTGCTGGGCCTGACATACGTAGAAAATACTTTTACACACTTGTAACAAAATGTAGGGGAATATATCCATGGGCGGCCCGGCTCCATGAGTGGCCCACCTTCTGATTTTTATCAAAACGAAATATCAATTTGTTTGTGGAAACAGATCCGTATTATCGCGAAAACATTTTTGGATGAGTGGACCACTTTTTGTATCTATAAGCGGTCCACTTGTTTTTATCAGTGTAAAGGTTATGGTGCGGAAGCGTAATTTCTGAGTGTAATTTAACATTTTGTTTTTGAATATAAATAAGTCATTAAAGAAGCGTTTAAGTGTTGTGTATTAAACCGGAATACATATTAGAATTATTGATTCGATGGTTTTTTCACAAAGTTTCTGTTTTATGTTCACCTTACCTTTATTCACATTTTCTCCATGTATTGCACACAGTAAAAGTGTTCAAAATAAATAAATTATTATATGAAAATTAGAATTTCGTTGTATTTTTGCCGTTTCTAGCCATTCTAAGGGGATTTGAACGAGTGGTCCAAATCTCTTTTTTAATTATCTTTACCTTTTTTTTTTAAAGTGTAGAAATGTATTAAATTGCTTAAGAATTGAATTTGTTTTAATACATTTTAAAGGATTCAAAATTCGAATAGGAATTCGTTAAAATTTGAATTCCACTTTAATCCAATTGCCGAATTGGATTCGGATGGATTCCAGCTGAAATTGGCTGGATTTTCGTCCTGGATTTCCACCTGAATTTTTGACTTGGATTTCCACCTAGATTTCCTCTTGGATTTTCGAACAGGACGACAATCCAGCCGATTCCAGCTGGATTTTTTCAATAGGGTGGTTTCTTATTCCTCTGAAACGAGACCGAAGTTTGGTCCGAAACGTGCCTAAACTTTGTTAACCATCTCTACGGTAACTTTACTTTATTTATTGCCTTGTTAAGTTTTTTTAATTTCTTGCTATAAATGTTTATTAATTATTTTATCTTACATTCTTAATATGTTTCAAAAAATACAAATTATATATCATATATTATAATAAATTTCGAATCTGTTTGATTTACAAAGCATTGATGTAAAAATGGATGTAAAAAATATAGACGTGGTTTTGAACCACGTACGAACAATATATATTATTCGATTTTCAAGCGAAATGTTCGATTCCCGTTTTGTACCTCAATGGTTGCTGGATGTAACAATACATTTCTGTGAATCTTTGGTCCCTTCTTTCCCTTCAGTTCTTTCACACTTGCGTACATTTCTACCTATGTATATAAAACAGGTATCCGTATACACATGCAACACGCGGTTACGCATGTTCCTCATGAATAGGAATAAACGAGAGATGCGTGCCAATGCTGCCATTGTCGAAGGATGCCTATACGTATACATTCTACAAATACTTAGGCATATTCAATGCAGAAGGCACACGGGCCTATAGAGCCTATAGACTATATGTATATATATGTGTGAACGGTTTAGGCGAGAAGAGGGCGGGGGCGTATCGTAAGCCAGTCAGTAAGTGCATCTTATGCTAAAATGGCGTCCCTAACGCCGATTCGGTAACCGACTCAAAAATCGACGCGAACTTTACAATCGCGATGCAAAAATCGATATAAAATATTCATAGTTTACATTTTTCATGTCACCGAGTTAGAGTTTCATAGAAAACTTATGAATAAACGTTTTAGACGAATCTTGTGCAATATCAAACAAAGTTGATAGCTGCTGCACAAACATTTAACAAAATTTAAAGTGAATAGCCTTAATAAACAATCAGTGATAAACATAGTTTATTATGTAGTGTTAATGTGCTAGTGACGGAAGAGAAAGAATATTATGTGTGACTAATCACATGAACGTGTATATGCAGTAAGGTGTGGGATGTGTCATGTCGATTTTGGTACAGACTGCCCTTGTTTCCACCTGAACCGAGGCAATGGTCGTCGTGTCCCTCGGTGTGCTCCTTCTTCTACTCAGTTCGAAAGGAACACGTGCATTGGACACTCAGTGTCCAGTCGAATGCTCGTGTCTCGGAAATCTAGTCGACTGCAAGGATCTGCAACTTGTCGGAGCACCAGGTGGACTTCCACCATGGACCGAAACTCTCATTCTCCAAGGAAATAGTTTTGCTACATTGAAATTTACAGAATTGCTGCATTTACCTCAACTTCAGGAGTTGAATGTGAATTCTAATAAACTCAGAGATAATTTTACTCTTAGCTTATCAGAACAATGTCAGTTAAAGCGACTAAAAATCAACAAAAATCAACTGACAGTTGTGCCAAATCTATCGTTATTAACGCTTCTTCACCTCTCACTTTCTCATAATGCAATCTCCAGTATTGATGGAAATGCCTTGCTTAATTTTCCTCTTCTTCAATATTTAGACCTTAGTGGAAATAATATAAAGACAATAAAAGCTGGTTCATTTTTAGCACCTAATCAATTGAAAATTTTAAATCTTAATTCGAACGAAGTGAACTATATAGAGCCAAGAAGTTTTGAGAATTTGACATCTCTTTCAGATCTGCGATTCAACAAAGATCAATTAGCGCAACTGAAAGATTTCTTTACCAACTTAGATAAGTTGCAAATATTAGAAGTGAACAGAAACGAGCTTTCGAAAATTCAACCGCTCAGCCTTAAAGAACTGAAAAGCTTAGAGAAATTACGTTTGCAACGAAATAAAATTGAGATTTTGGATGATGGTGCATTCTGGCCTCTGAAAAATTTAAGTGCATTATTCTTAGATTACAATTTCATTACAATAATAAAAAAGGGAGCTTTGTTTGGACTTGACCATTTGCAGTTGTTTACTCTCTCGCACAATCGTATAAAAACGATAGAACCAAACGCCTGGGAAATGTGCCATGAAATAACTGAATTGAATCTGTCGCACAACGAATTGACTTCTATTGACCAATTTGCCTTTGCTTTATTGAAGAAATTGAGCAAATTACAGTTGGATTATAACTCAATTGAGATAATCAAGGAAGGTGCCTTTAACGATTTGGAAAATCTCCAAATTTTGGAACTAAATGGAAATAGAGTACGTTATATTGTAGAAGATCCGAACGAGGCGTTCATGCCTCTTCGGCACCTCATGAAATTAGGACTAGCTTTTAACGAAATTAAATCTATAAAGAAAAATGCCTTTACTGGTCTATCGAAAGTAAACGAGCTTGATTTAACAGGCAACAATCTAACGAGTATTCAAGAAAATGCCTTCTCTGTTATGACAAGCCTTACGAAACTTAAAATGAATACAACCAACTTGTATTGCGATTGTGGATTACACTGGCTCGGAGACTGGCTACGAAACAATCGATACACAGACCTAAGAGTGGTTTGTGGACATCCTCATTGGCTTCGTGGCTTTTCGCCAATGCGACTCGATCATGCCAATTTCACTTGTGACGAAATTCCTAAACCAAGAATCATCGAAGAACCTTCGACTCAATTAAGTATCAATGGAAAAAACGTCACATTAATTTGTCGTGCAACAAGTACTATTGACGCACCGCTAAGTTTTATATGGAAACATAACAATGTTGAAATTCTCAATTCAAATACTGATACCACCGTTATAATGAGAGACGGTGGAGTTAACGAGGCTACGTCGTTTCTAAAACTTGTTAATGTCTCCAATTTAGACAATGGTCGCTACCAGTGCATCGCAAGTAACAGTTACGGAACTGCATATTCCGAGAAAGCTAAGCTCAGCATCTTAATATACCCAGTATTTTCGACATTTCCGAAAGATATTCGAGTCGTTGCAGGAAAAACTGCACACTTAGAATGCTCTGCGAAAGGATTACCTACGCCTCAAATCGCATGGCAGAAAGACGGAGGAAATGATTTTCCAGCTGCAAAAGAAAGAAGAATGCATAAAATGCCATCGGATGACATACTGTTTATTATTGATGTCAAAACTATCGACAGTGGACTTTATTCTTGTATTGCTAAAAATCCAGCTGGTACGATAACGGCAAATGCGACAGTGACGATATTAGAGACTCCGTCATTTTCCAAACCGATGGATGACAAAGAAATTATCGCAGGAGGTTCTATAGTCCTGGAGTGTATGTCGAGTGGTTCCCCTCGTCCACAACTGGCTTGGCGTAAGGATGGTATTCCGATACAAGCGACCGAACGACACTTTTTTACTGCAGAAAATCAGCTTCTGGTTATAGTAAATGCTATTGCATCCGATGCTGGTAGTTACGAATGCGAAATGAGTAATTCTCTGGGTAATGTAACGGGTACATCGAAGTTAAGTGTTATACCGATTCCAAGTTCCATAGTGAATGAAGGTGATATGTTAGGCCTTATAATAATCACAGTGGTGTGTTGCGCAGTTGGAACTTCTGTTGTCTGGGTTATTATAATTTATCAAACACGTCGTCGGTTGAATGCTGCGCATAATACAACTCAACAAGCACAAACCACACCGTTACAATCTAATTTAGAAGTTCAAAATCATTTGTACTTGGACACCGGTTCAGATCACAGTAAAGACAGTGGTATAGGAAATTCTGGGAATCATGGCGACGATCGATTACAGGCTACTGACAAAATCTTAACGTCTCCGGCTATAGACGAAGAAGACGGAAGTCCGGAAGAAGGAATCGATCCACTTTTACGATATACCAATCATGATCGGCATATTTCTATACATAGGGATTGTAATGTTTAAGACAATAGGGTATTGTATAATTTTTTAAAGACATTACTTAAGGTTTTATTTATAACAAATTTGTTTTCACCATCGGTCACTATTTATTTATGGAAATTTAAAATATTTTTTCATTCCATTTTTAATCTGTAACATTTATATTTTTCTGAGTATACTAAATATTTATTTCTGATAGAATTCAAGCTGTAAAACAATTGATTTGTAAAAGTATAAAGGTCTTAATTGAAATACATTATAAGAAACAATATTTTGGAAATCTGGCTCCCGCCATTAAGAATTGTTCACATAACGAATACATGACAAATTTTTTATGATATCAGTTCATATTAATATAATCTCATTTTTCCTTAACCCTTTGAGCCACGAATTTTTCATTTCGTCTAATTAATACGAATCCGTTGTCAGATTTTTGAAATTAAAATTGGAGAATCCAATATTAAATTGTTCCTGAATCTGGTACAGTAGGGTCTCCCTTATTGCATACTGCAGATTTTTCAAAATGGCGGCGGTCTCCCTTATTCTCTACTTCCCCTTTACCCCCACTCTTAGTGGTCGACGGTCGACAACGGTTCGAGATTCGCCCAGCCGCGAATTTAGTTAGGTTAGGACGCAATGGAGGAGGGAAGCCGACCAAAGAGGAATACAGTAAAACCCCTCTTACTTGAACACTCGCTTTCTTGAACACCCCTTCTATTTGAACAAAATAACCTCGTTTATTTGAACGATTTCTACTTCCCCTTACCCCTACAACTTGCTCTTACGGGGATGCAAATTCCAATTTCCAATGCGCGTGAGCTACTCACGCCGGACGGGTATATTGCGCGAGAAGTGGGGACAACTGTAAGCGTTCAAATAAACAGGGTCGGAGGGGAAATGCTGGATCGCCCCTGTCCAAGTAAGAGGGGTTTTACTGTATATGCAATAAGAGATCCTAAATCCAGAGAACAAGAGATGTCTAGAGAATAAGGGAGGATTCAATAAGGGAGACCCTACTGTACACGAATTCGATAACTTCAAGTTTCAATGTAAATTGATCCGGTTGGATCCGCCATTTTGAATTTACAAATTGTGACAACGGTTTCATAATCAGCAACCCCAAAAATCCCTGAGTGTGGAGTTTCGTACAAATCAGCCATGATTTCGGATTTTGGTCCGCCATAGTAAATCCGCCATTTTGAATTTCAAAAATCTGACAATGGATTCGTAATTAGCGACCCCAAAAACATATAAACGACACATACGTTTATACGGGATTATTTTCCAGAAACGAGTTTTTATTTTTATTTTTATCACATCTATTTTGTAACGCTTCTTCATTAATCTCATCCATGCTAAATTTTGTCTGAACTTTATCTTGTCATCGTCTAGTAAATTCATTCCTGATTAGATCATCGAATCCAAAATTTGTAACCACTATTTCTTCATTGTATTTTAAATTACTTCCTTCCTCCATGTATTTCGGCGAAATATTTTGAAGCATCGCTTTGATATTATCACTTTCATTTAGCAATATTAACATTATTTCCGTTATAAAACTGATTTTTAAGGCACAAATAGCCAACAAATTGAAGGTGGGATGCTCAGCATCCCGTCATGGCGCAAAGGGTTAAAATAATTTTAAAAGGAATTGATAATAAAATATCTTGTAAAAAGTACATAAATATTCAAAATATAAGCGAGTAAGTTATAATTTAAACTTGCCCATTTACAATATTTAATTTGTTATTAGTATAATTTGTTTACTCATATTTCTAAATATGTACGAATATAAAAAAATATTTTTTATTGACAATTGTATTCAATAATTGTAAATATTACTTAATCTAATTAAGAAGATAATCTATTCCAAAATATAATGTATATTATATACACTTATATTATTGTATATATATACTTATACAAAAATTTAAAAAAATGAAAATCACATGAAAAGTACTTCTAAATGATTATATTATGAACAACTGATCGTTGTACAAGATGCATTAGAAGAGATTTTCTACAGTCTATTCATATTATATTTACTTCCAATTTTTCATCTTTATCGTTTTAAGAATTTTTTGTTTAACTCAAAAAAGGGCAAAAAAGCCCAAAATGAGAGAAGCAGGTACAATCGTAGGTAAGTAAATATCAGCTCAGTTTATGCAGCAGAAAGAATTTTGCTTTAATTTGAAAAATACATTTCAACTATTTTGAAGTGTGCTTCATTGATCCCCGCCGAGAAAATGGCCAAAAAACGACTATTTCTGCAAAAATTTTGCAAAATAGATAAAATGTCATGTTTTTTAGGTCTTTTTTTTTTATTTTTCACGATTTTCTCTATCAAAACGGATTATAATCAGTGAAATGTATATTTAAAAAGGGATCCCGATTGTTGAACATAAATAATAAACTAATAGAATATTTTTTAGAAGTAATGGCCGATTCAAAATGGCCGCGGAACGAAGCCATTTTTGTCAAAATTATTAATTCCTTCAAATAGGGATCATAGAAAGTTTTTTAGTACGTTTTATATTGATGATATAAATATGGACTGCTTATGGACGAAAATTCTAATAATTTTGAGTTGATAAATCCAAAATGGCGGATCTGTAATGGCCACCACATGTAATTTGTATCTGTTATATGCAAATAGAAGTTGTTGCATACATCTGTTTCAAATAATTACACGAATAATATACATATTCTGACCTGACAAGAACAAAATGGCCATATTTATATCATCATTATAAAACTAAAAAAAATAAACTTTGTTATGCTTCGTTTCACGGCTATTTTGAATCGGCCATTACTTCTAAGAAATATTCTATTAGTATATTATTTATGTTCAGCAATCGGGATCGCTTTTTATACATCCACTTCATTCATTAAAATCCATTTCTAGAGATAACCGATAGAGCAAACTTCCAAATAATCAGAAATGTATTTTCCAAAAATAAAAAAAAATTCTTTCGACTGTAGAAACTGAGCTGATGTTGACGCACTTGCTTCTCCGATTTTTGGCAAAAAAGGGTTAATAAAACAATTCATTCACAAGATTAAAACATCAAATTTGTATAGAGTTTAAGGAAAAAGTACTGTATGCAATAATGTGATGTGAAATTGAATCAGTAACGAAACTTTGTCATGTTATTTACAATGTTCTAGGTTATTTGAACTTTTATTTTTTAAAATAACTTCATTAAATTTTGATTAGTTAAATCGACTCAAATTTGTAAAAGTAAAATGTATTTTAATTATTTTATTGTATAATACCCTAATCAGCCTGCCATGTTGCAACTTTGTGATAATAAGTCAATAATGACAACCAGTATAGCAACAATCATTTTAAGAGTTTGCCATTAAGAGACTGAGAAAGTTTGCGTAGTTATATAGTTGGACAGAACAAGTGTTTATATTAAAAACTAACTGGACACTATAAATTGTGAAGCAACAGAAACTTAGCGTTTGTGATAAGTGGCCTCGATGTTGCTGATTAAGTGCTGCTTTGCTGTATTAAAGTCTGTAGTATGTACGTGTTTAGAATATGTACTGGATGAAGTATGTAAACTAGCTTTAAACATTGACAATTACTGCGTATAATATTATAAATGTAATTATGAAAGTATAGAGAATAGTATACTTTAAATAAGCCGTATTTTATTCGGGTCATTCTATGTTTTTAATGCATAATGTACTGAAATGGAGTTTTGACTGGCTCGATTTTGTAATAAAAATATAATATACCAATACTACTGCATTCTATTAATCATCACTTCCATATACAACATATGTTAAGATCTTTGTAATTACATCGATGTAAAACCATATAAATTGAAATGTTTTGAATTTTCTTCTTTATTTTCTGCGTTATTTATACTGCAACTTTTGTGACAGTTGTCTTCTGACTGGTGAGTAGTACGCAGATCATTCTTAAGAAATTCAATATTTTTAGGTTAATTTTATTATTCGATTATTATCTTTGATTATGCTATTATTCAGTTGAGGCCTTACTAAAGATACAGAAGAAATATATGTAAATTTATGACAAAAGGAAATTGAGGCAAAAAGGTTACTTTAGATACCTCGAAACTCATATTTATCTATAACTCACCAACACCTTTACGAACGCAGTTTTTCATGTTTTTTTTTATTGGCAGTGATAACCATGGTGATAACCTTAATATTGTACAAAAATATTGGATTTTTTCGGTGCACGGGTTTCGAGAAATCTTGAGTAGACCAGTGTGCCCCGTGACACAGTATACCCAACAAACGAAAAAGTATTCGAAAAATCTGTGTACGATTTAATACGAAATAAGTCTGTTTCTTTCCCACTCTTTCAGTTACGAATGCGAGTGTATACGATATTATACGCAACTCAGCTAGCACGAAGTTACAAAAACGTTAACACATTGTTAACCTCAAAAGTTACGTGTTAACTTTTAAGATATCCTAAAAGTAAATGAAAAGGTTAGTAATTTGGTGTCGAAATCTTGTCGAATGCACCAAAAACAGTTGCCTCTAAGTTTCCACTTGATAACATTAAAAAGACTCAATTTCGCTACGCATTTTTGGACGACTTAAAAAATTTATCCTTTTGCTAACGTTTTGAAAAGTACGATTAGGCAACAAAGGAATGGTAACTTTACGATACTATTACAGATGATAACAAATTGATAACATTTCATAGTCAGCTTCTCGGCAACGAATTATTGGATAACTTAAGAAAACATGTCTTTTAACTGACGTAAAGAAGGCGGCAAATAGACATCATTAATATCATAACAATTTGGTAACTTTATAGGGATAACAATTCCCTAGGTTAACTTTCTGATGAATATTTTTATGATGTTTATCGAGCAACTTAAAAGAGTTATCTTTTTGTTAGAAAATTGTAAGTTCGATATCTTTTCAACATTTATTTGTACTATACAAATGTATAACATGTAAGAGGCAACTTTTTGAAGTACAAATTGTCAAATAGGCTACATGGCATCCCTCACATCCCAACGATCCTCCTCATCACGACTCACACCTAGTGAATATCGCCTTCCTGTTTAATAAGGTATGTATTTATTATGGTCATACTTAGTATCTATAAATAAAACAATCGTAAAAAAAAAGTTTTGTAAATTTAAACATTTTTTTATAGGTATTCACTGTGCATTTTGTTTACTTTTATTCAAATCATCTGATTATATAAAAATCCATTTCTTTGTCCGAAATAATGAAAGGGAGATAAAATGAGGAGAGATATTTAAAAAAAACGAGAAATTATATACTTTATCGAAACTGAATATCAAATCATGTAATGTATGAAGTTATCTACAACATCAATTTATGGACTAAATAACACGGAGCAATCATGACTAGTTTTCCACTTGAATCATAGCAAATAGTTTTTAATTATACTTACCTCTAATTTTTAATAATTTATTTATTATTTTCTCATAAGCTTTCATGCGTTATTCATAAAAATCATAATAAAAATTTGTTTATTATAAAAATATAGTGTTTATATCGACGAGTATAGACATGTTGCTCTGTTCCATCATTATCCAATTGAACGACACTTAATTCGAAACTTAAATAGTATCTACTCATGTTTACGAAACAGGTTTGTAATTTATTATAATTTAATTACATTACTGTGTATACCAGCCATTTTCTCTAATTTGGGGAGACAAAAATTGTTAACTGTGTAATTACTAATGGTAGAAAGTTTCACCAAAAAACATAAATTAAATACGACTTTAAGAATCGGTCGAGAATTTTCGGAAATACACAAAAACCACTTATTTATTATCGTTCAGTTCTCAATTATTGTCTATATAATTACTACAGATCGTATGATAGAAAATACCAAAGAAATTAAATGAGAACTGACCGAGAATTTTAATGTCTTTGTTATTTTCTACAAAACCGTATGTAGTTATTACAATTCCAGGGCCTGAATTTTGAAAATGTTATTCAGTCAATTTTAATTTACGTTTTTTAGTGAAACTTCCTACCTTACCCCTTTAAGGCGGTTCTAAAGTGCTCAGTTGATAACCCCTATGGAAATAAAAATGGTATGTTTTCGTTACATTTAAGCATGATTCCGTACGATTACGTACGGTTTGGTACGTTTAGGTACGTTTTGGTTACGATTCGAACATTTTTACAGCATTATACAGAAACGTACGCGAACGTACGCGAAGGTACGTTAACGTACGCAAAAGTATGCAAAGATGCAGTATCGTCCAGAATCCTACAAAAATGTACACATACGAGATAAAATGCATAACAGAATATTTCTAAACAGATATAAACGTACGTAAACGTACGTAAACGTGCGCGAACGTACGCGAAAGTGTGCAAAGGTACAGTATCCTGTAGAATGCTGCAGAAACGTCACTTACAAGAAAAAATGGATCAAAGAATATTCCTAAACGTATACGTAAACGTACCCCTACTCGAAAAGGAGGATAGAAAAGCATAGAAAAGTACAGAAATTCTGCGTGATTCGTATGCTTTTGAATCCTATTTTTGGCACATAATGTATCCACAATCGAATGGATATTACACAAAAGGAGTTCGCGTAAGTCTCGGTCCTGTAGGTTGGAATCCTGAGGTCTTCGGAGCACGCTCTGGGTTGCCGATCGTTTATATTTTTACGCCATACATATTGGTTATATAGATACGGTGGGGTTTTACTTCTAAATATATTGAAGGTCGCCATGCCGTATGTACGCATTAACCGACTCAATGGGATCCCCCCTTTTGATAGCCTCCAAAATTTTGTCATATTTTGCTTATCTCTGGCCGTTTTTGAGATAATTAGGAATTTTGAAAAATTTTAATGTGTAACAGAAATATCATATTACGTTACTGATAGTGATCGACAGTGGTAGACCAGTGGTTGGTGTCGCGCGCGATCGTTGTTTCTAGTCAAGTATTCTTGGTGGGGAACACTACATGGATGGTGACCGCTTGAGAACAACTTTCTTAAGAAAATTAAATCAACTAAAAAAAGGTTAAAAATATTTGAATTAAATAAAAAATAATAATAAAATTAAAAATAAAAAAAAATTTGTTTGCATACAAAGAGGAAAAAATTGCCCGAATAATATGAAAAAATGTATAAATATCCCTACAAAACGCGACAAATTTTTGGAATATTTGTCCAATGTAGAAGAATTGGTTTGGGTCATTTTTTCCAAAATTACGTGAAAAATTTTGGACAAAAAATCGAAAAAAAATAACGGAAGAAAAACGGGCACCTATCTGGGATATTCAATACTCGTGCAGTCGGGCACGTTCCTGTAAATAGTTCCAAAATCTCGTACGTTTCTATACATGGCTGCATATATCCGTACAATTGCGTACGTTTGCGTACGTCTGCGTACGTTTCAGTACATATTCATATGATTCCGGACGTTTTTGTACGAAAATATTTTATTACGAATGGTTGTTTGACACAGTGTACAATGCTGTACATCCATCTCCGCATGCTTCAGTATGTTCTAGCAATTACGTTTGCGTACGTTTGCGTACGTTTCTGTACAATGGTGTACAAAATGTTCGAATCGTAACCAAATCGTACGCGAACGTACGTAAACGTACCTCACCGTACATAATTCTATACAGACGTACCGAAATGTGTCAAAATCGTACGGTGAATTGCGCTAGATTACCGTTGATTTTTTCCATACGGGAAGGTCGGAATTTTCACTAAAAACCGTAAATAATAAAGGACTGAGACGATTTCTGAGTATAAAATAAAATCCCTGTACATATTTCCAAAAATTCTCAGTTAGTTTTCAATTATTTTCTTTGGTTAGAATTGCCCTTACAGACGCCGAATTTTGAAAATTTAGGGTTTTTATTGAAAATCCCTACCTGATAAGGCGATAGCCGGAGCACTTTAGAGACCCCTTGAACGCCTTGAACCAAATGAACAAAATTCTACTCCCTATTTTTTTCGTGGAATTAGAAAATAAGGAGAGCAACAAAGATATTTTCGATAGAAATTAAATACTGCAGTTATTTTTTACACCAAATGATATAATTAGAAAGGATTTGAAAATTAATGCTGTTAATGAAGAAATAATCATATTTTATAAAAGATATATTCATATTTCATATAAGTATGCGATCCATCGTAACAAACTGGCCATGGACCTCTACAAATATTCCAGAACACACACAACTGAAGAAATACAAAATTCTATTTATTCAATTACACAACTGCAGTTCCTACTGAAGATCCGGAAATAATACAGTAAACCCTCTCAATAGTTCCGGGCAACGCGGAAAGGGGCAATGTTTTTCCAAGAACGCGGATTCCCTCACTTTCTACTCGTCCGCGGAAAATTTCTCGCGCTTTCTCGCAGTAATGCCGGTACTCCGAACTTAACCCCGAGAGTGTTTTGTTTATATAATTATTGTTAGTTGACATGTTCGTATATGAAGTATGAACCCAATAAACGAAAAAGTAGGTATACGGAATCGATATTTTACATTCTAGAATGGCATTTGATTATTCGAGATTCTTATTCGAATTTATACTATTATGATACGATCTGTAATACCAGAATTGAATTCATTCGATCTTATACGATGCCGTATTTAAAATACCCAGCAAACGAAAAAGTATGCGAAAAATCTGTGTACGATTTAATACGAAATAAGTATGTTTCTTTCCCACTCTTTCAGTTACGAATACGAGTGTATACGATATTATACGCGATACATAAGCGCACATAACCTCAAAACTAGAAAACAGAACATTTCTTCGAAAATTATGAAATACGGAAAACGATATAATCAATTCTTCGATTAAATTAACAGAATTTAAAGTTATTCTAAGCCGCAACAAATCAATTTTTGCGTTAAATACGGTATCGTATAAGATCGAATGAATTCAATTCTGGTATTACAGGTCGTATAAAATAGTATAAATTCGAATAAGAATCTCGAATAATCAATACGCCACTAGAAAAAAACGGAATGCAAAATATCGATTTCGTATACTCTTTTGTTTATTGGGAATGTCCCAATTTTCATGCAATCTTATACGATACCGTATTTAACGCATTACAAAAATTGATTTGTTGCGGCTTAGAATATATAATAATAGCTTTAAATTCTGTTAATTTAATCGAAGAATTGATTATATCGTTTTCCGTATTTCATAATTTTTGAAGAAATGTTGTTTTCTAGTTTTGAGTTTAAATCATTCGATAATCCAAAGTAATCGTTGCTTTGAAGTTATGTGCGTTTATGTATCGCGTATAATATCGTATATACTCGCATGCGTAACTGCAAGAGTGGGAAAGAAATAGACTATTGCGTATTAAATCGTATACAGATTTTTCGTATACTTTTTCGTTTGTTGGGTTGTTCGCGGTTCATTAAATAAGTATATTGATTTAAAATTGTGACGAATTAATGATGTCAGCTTTAAAACGTTTTATAATCTTAATGCTATGATCTGACTTGTATAAAATATTAAATTTTATTGTCTTTGGTATTACACTTTTTATATTGCAAGCCTAGAACAACAAAAAATGTACTATGAAAAATACAAGACGGCTATTTTGCATTTTCCTTAGCGGAACTATTGAGAACAAGGTAAATGAAATTCGAGCGAAAAACATTTCAGATCAGTAGAAGGGGCACAAGCTCGCTCAACAAACTGGGGAAGTGGAACTATTGAGAGGGTCGACTGTATTCTCATTTTTATTCATACATGTATTAATTACATAATTTACTTCTTTGTTACAGTTTCTTTTAAAGCTTTCACATTTGAGCCATGTTTTCAAAAATGACCACCACAAAATCTCCCTAAATCCTTCCCAATACAGTAGTGCTCCCTTTAAGTCATACAGTCGGGGCAAGATAGATGGCGGCATCTCCCCTTAAATCGTATTTTATAACATTCAATTTCAATGGTTTTTCAATGTAATTTTCTGGTACTTTTGGTACATTTGTTAGTTACATATTTATACAAAACGTTACGCGAACTACCGTTAAATAGAACGCGTGATTGGGGAACGCATCAGGATTTATAACCTATAAAATTATGACTTAAGGGTAGCAAAAGATATGACTTAAGGGGAGGACTACTTTAATCGACAATGAATTGAGAGGGTATTCAGTCGATGGATTCAAAAAGATTTAGTTCAATTCGTGATTTGTCCAAATCGTATCCCTGGGAATCCAAAAATAATTTGTGAAAATATTGAATTCTGCCGAATGCAAAAAATAGGATTCATGTTATTCCCACATCATCCACTTGAATCCAAATATAATGTTGAAAATGGAAATAGAGGTGAATGCCTGGGATTCCAAAAAGTAGAATTCATATCAATCTCTGGGAATCCATTTCAATCCAAAAATAATGTCGAAAATTGAATGCAGCTGAATATCTCGTAATCCAAAAAGTCAAATTGAAACCAGTCTCTGTAAATACATCGGAATCCAAAAATAATATCATGAATTAAAAGTAATTAATATTCAAATTTCAATTTCTCTGAATCTTATCGTTTCACACTGGACAGTAAAGAGAAAGAAAACGATTCTTGTTCATTTGAAAAGATATTGGAAATATTGAAAAATGTACCAAAGATAAGGTATGAATTTTATAAAACTATTGTACAGCAGAACCCCCCTTATTTCAATTGCCCCTCTTATTTCAATTGTCCAACCCCTCTTATTTGAATCGTTTCCCCTCATGCCTTCCCCCACCACCGCTGGAACATCTCGGTACGGTTTACACTTTTACAGTGTTTACACCATCAAAGTTGTACAGTGTAAATACCGTATAACCTAAATTTGCAAACATGTATAGTCGGTAGACTGATATGTAATGAAATTTCAAATTAATTTAAAATTTTGCATCAAACTCATGATTTACATCATACAAATTATTCGAGAATCTGCTAATTTCATAAAAGAAAAATACAAATTTGAAGGTTAGGATGTTGTCAATTTTTAATGATGTGTATTTCAAGACCTCCAAAAAAATTGAAAAGTCTTTCATTTGCAAAATAACAAACAAATCCAATGTCAGCAGCCTAGTACTGAATTTGAAGTGATCTGAAGCTTTCATTAATCATATTTGCTAATTTGGGTTAATATTGTCTCCTATATTCATTTCAGGCTTAATCACAGTGTATTCGTTTGTGAAACAAAAAATTATTGATACATAATTATATGTAATAAAGTGCATAATGTCAATTTAAAATGTTTATTTCTGCACTCGAATGCAGATATAAATGACAATAAATAAATGCGAAATGTTGCACTCTTTGTTTATCACATAATAGTCTTTGTGATCTCGTTACATTTTTATCGAAATTTAAAATTCTCTACACATTTTTCAGATAAATTATATGTATATTTTACATAATTCAACTCTAAAATATATACGATGTCTAACAAAAATAAAAAGATATCAGATATTATCATCCACTATTAAAGCGTTAAGTAGAGTAAGGGGGTAAGGGGAAATTTCAAATAAGAGGGGTCAGCGCCATCTTGAAATCCATGACCAGTTGAAATAAGAGGGGTTCTACTGTACATCATGCATGTAGCAGGTGAAATGTTACAGTAGGACCTCTCTTATTCTAATCGTTCCCCCACAAGTCTTCTCCCACTATCACACGAAAAGTCAACGAAAAATATTGTCCACGAATCACAAGCTTGCAAGCAAAGTGGGGGTAAGGGGAAAATTAGAATAAGAGAGGTCGGCGCCATCTTGAAAAACTTTACTAATTAGAATAAGAGGTCCTACTGTATATCGAGCAACACGTCAGGTAAAATAGGATACATAAAGGTAGTTTCTTATTAGAAATAAAACACGAAACATAAATATTTATGTTTTTACTGCAAGTTGAATTTTTAAACCTTAGTCATTTATTTTATTTTTCTAAAAGTTATTAATTTTTATTTACATAAAAAGTCACGTTGCATCGAAATCGAAACGAGGCATTTCTAAAGGTGCCATCGGTGGAAGAGGAGGTATATTAATTGCATGGCTCTCATCTTCATTTAAAACATCTTTTTTTTCCGCAGTTAACGCTTGTAGTCTTTCTGTGAGTTGTTGTACTTGCAATTCCTTCGATTCTAGTTGGTTAAGTAAACTCCCAACGAGAGATCGTAGCTGACTGTTAACTGTTTTTAATTCTTCTATAACAGTTCCAGTATCTTTAGGATGCTTGTAAAGTGTATTATTGCCGTTACTTCCATCTGGTTCACGAATGAGTCCCAGAAGACTGTCTTGCTCTTCGATCGTTCGAAATATCGCTCTGCGAAGAGAACCATCAAATTTTTCTAAACTTAGATCTGGGATATCATCCTTTTGTTTTGAATTACATGCTTTAGTTAGTTCTTTCTGCTGTAATTCTAAGGTATTTTGGTATTCTTGGAAACACGTTTTTTTCATCCTGAAAAAATCATTTAAAAATTAAATACAATAAAAATGCCATTTTTTTCTGCAGAAAGAGAAAAATAATGTACAATGCTGATCGTTTCTTATTTTTATTCTGTGCAAAATTAGAAAACTGTAAATAATATTGTAATGTTTGAATTGGACTCCTCGGATTTTTAAAGGACATGAAATCACCTGACAATTTCTGCCTGCTTTGTGTGATATTGTTGTTGTAAAGCTAGAGATTCTAATGTCAAATAAGGGCATATCGAAGCAACAATACTTCGAGATCCTTGGCTCGATGAAGTCGAATTATATAATCTTGTGCAATGTTGTTCTAGTTTGTTATGAGCTTCCGCAAGTAATTTCGCAGCTAATTTATGACATTCGATGGCTGATTCAAAATTACCTTCACGCAAGTGTGCCTCTGCTCTACGTTGTTTCATATGTGCCTGGAAATAGTATAAAAATCATTAGTCTTCATCATTTGATACTCATTTTTAAATACTTAACGAATAATTATTGGTTATTTTATTTTCTTCTTAAAACAACAATGAAAGCTACTTTTACTGTTGTCATTTGACACTTACCTCATTCAAGGCGCACGTCTCCATCAAAAGTTAATCATTTAATGATTATTTTTAACAGTGACGGATAGATTAAGCAGCTATAGATCATTGAAACAGAAGTCATTAAATTGCATTTATGACTTCAATTATATGTATATGATCTTACTTATTTAGCAATAGTATATAAATAATATCAATCCATTGTTTCTATGTACATCTGTTGGTGCGTACTTTATCTTTTGTCAAAACTTGTTGAAGTTGCAAAGTTTGCAAATTCAGACAAGTTGCGATGAACTGCACACACCTCCCTCTTTGTTACTACACTACTACTCAACCATTCTTCTTGCATTGCAATCCTGGCAACCAAAACATTAAAGCAAAAAAGTGACAAAGAGGAACCTGGGGAAACTACAGACAGAACTGCAACTAAAATGTAAATATTATCATACAATCATATGTATATATGCATATGCGCATACATATGCATAAGATTGCATACATACATATCTACACCGACGACGGCACCTTTATATTTTCTTATTTTGGATCAGCCAAGAGTGCGCGCGTCGAGTGCGTACAGAAATCTAGTAAATTTTTTTGTGGTTCATGGTCAAGAATCAAGTTCAGTAATCAGTAATGTTCCGATATACAGTAAAGAATGTTGATGTACATAAATTTACCACGAAAACCGTAGGACACAAAAATACCACTGATAATCGCAGGAAATTTACCAAGAGCTGGTAAAATATAACCTATCCCTATAATCTCTGCTATCAGTGTAAAATTACCTTGGAGCAATGTAATTTTAATACAAGATTAAGGGGATTTTACACCAGTTAGGTTATTTTACACTGGCTGCACTGTCATATCGCACTACACTATTGGGAGTTTACATAATTGCTGTAATATTACAATTTTTTATTTTTCCATTTTAATTATGTATATGGGGCATTCCATGCTAAACGGGCAACTGAGAAGATTAGCCTTTTTCGGTGTCTCGCATTAAACGCTTGTTTCTGAAGTTCTGTTTCGGAGAAAGGACAAAATAATTAGTGGATTTTATTCGTCTTTTTATGCACTTTCCGATGATTAAAATGATTTTTTATTTTATTTATATATTCATCATGATTTTTCAGTTTCAAAAATAAAAATCGATTTTTTTCAAACATGGACGTTTTAAATATTTTTTTAAACAGGCTCAAATGAAAGCTCGTATATTTTCCTATAAAATCCCATTGTCACAATTATGGGCCGCTTGGTTCTTGCTGTTTTTCAACATTCGGGCTCTGCAACTGCATTTCTAACTATTATATAATGATATCCTGTAAAACAATAGAGGAATTCGTTAAAAATTGATTGAGAATTTTCGGAAATAAGCCTCTATTTGCTCAAATTCTCGATCAGTTCTCGATAAACTTCTTTGGTATATTTTAGGAGAGATCCTTTTCTTTCTAGTGGTAGAATTACAGTTACAAAGCCCGAATTTTGAGAAACCGTGTCAATAATTTTGAATTTATATTTTTACATGCTACCTTGTCACTGAGGACTTTAGAACTCACTTATATTTTTTTTACAATTCCGTATTTTAAATTCACCTTCTCTTTCTAATTTATCAGCACTATTTCCTTTTCGCGCTCTTCCATACTCTATTCGTAATTATATTAGAAACATCCAAGAAACGCAGTGTAGAACAAACTACTCTTTCAATTCTCCTATCGCGCGTTTTAAACTTGTATGGAACAATTTGGATGCTAATGTTCGATCCGTTGGGGTAATTTCTAGCTTTAAACTTTGTATGAGTAGTACCCGTCAAGTATTATGACTAAACGACTTTTTTGATTATGTATGTGTTTCTCAACTAGTGTATATTTTTGCGCTGTAATTTTAATAGTGTATGTGTGTGTGTGGGTGTGACTATTTATACTGTTTATATTTCGTATTCTGTATAGTTAATTTTCTTTTTTGTATGGACTTATTATGTATATTTGTATTTTTTACTAACCGTATTTTGTATTATTTTTTTGTATAATTTATTTTCTATTTTGTAAGGACTTATTGTCCGTTTATTAATAATAAATAAATAAAATAAATACATAAATACATAGCAACATGCGCACAGTTTTTGTCGCATACAAATTTTACGCATTTCTAAATATTTTTAATTCTAAAAAGATGTATACAATTGTTTTGCTGAAATATTTATTATAATTATGTGCGCAAATTTGATGCTATAGTTTTCCACCATGCTGTAAACTACCTATTACGTATTAAATGTTTGAACCAATTAAATTGTCTGTCTAGTTTCTATATCCCTATATATAGGGAATTAAAGCAGCCAATGGGAAGAGTTGCCGACGGAGACACATGTTGACCAATGAAAACCACGTGAAAACGTACCTTAACCTTAAAACTGTATGCGGCTGAAAGAAGCGCAAACATTAAAACGATAAAGCAAAACACCGAAAATGAGCAAAATGGCTGCAACCGCGTGTGATCCAATATTTTATTGGGAGTTTACTCGGATATTTTATTAAAAAATTGATAGTGTCATGTTTCGGCACTGAAATGTATAGATTATTTAAAGTTCCAAGTGTCTCGTTACATGGGGCGTTTGCGGCTTCAAGCTCGATAAATGGCCATTTTTCTTCGAAATTGTGCTTCTTCTGCAACTTTTATCATCGTAACACGCCGATATGTAAGAGCACAAATTTCAACAATTGCTTAATGTAAATGTTTAACAGAAAAGTACTGCATTATCTTGCTTCCTAAAGTTTCTGTGTAAATTAACAACAGTAACCTTCAATGTTTCGTTTTCCAATAACTATTCAGTTAGTATGGCTAAAATTAGGTTACGAAATGAATTTTCAAAGTTATGTATAACAAAATTAATTTAGGCAAAAAGAAATAAAATAATCATACAAATTAATGTTTGGTCCCATACAAAGAATGATCAAAATATACTTACTATTTGCTTTATAGACAAGTTCTAGGTTATGTTTTAACTACACGCTTAAAAGTTTACTGGTATATTTACAATATTTACAATAAAACCAAATGTCAGTGCTTACACTAACTGAATTTCTATTTGTATTACTTCTTAGTTTATGGCTGCGATAATTTATTATAATTTGTTTACAAATGTAATTACTTGCAGTCAATTTAGTAAATATGCTTTTTTATTGTTGGATTTGATTATAAAATTTAAATAATGTTGCAAAATAAAGGAATTATAGATATTATAAATAATTATTTTGATTTTAAGTGTAATTTGGAACAATTCTAAATTGAGTGCTAGATTATGCAATTAAAATATGTAGCTTTATGTTTATATTGTATGTTAAATGTAATGTAAATATATCTGTAATAAGGTATGCACTACATGAGAGAACGAATTTTGTTAGAAAAGTTATCGTCTACAAAAATTATATAATAAATAGAAATATGAAGCATATCAATAAATGAATTTAAGCATAAAATAATTTATAGCCGTAATTATTATTTTTACAGAGAATTTGATTTCTTTCTACATTAAATGTATTTAACATCTTCTTGTAACATTAACATTTCTAATATAATTTATCGTCTGATGACAAAAATAATTTTTCGAAAAAACTTTCCATCTGCTTAAGAAATATAATCTTTCGGTGAATTTCGTAACTCCTCTGATGTGGCAGACAAGTTTATGACTTCAGGGGGCAAAAGAACCGAAAGATTTTTTTAAAATAAGTTGCAAAAAATTCCATCATAATTGTTCACTATAGGCCTTGAATTATCTGATTATTTCTAATATAATTTATATTTTTATTAAGCCATACTCCCATAATTAATTGTAATGTCTTCTAATTGTGATCATAAATGTGTTACTTTTTATTTACGCATGTATGACATTAGAATTGTAATCACTGTTTTTTAGCTGTCTTGTTTAAAAAACAAAACAAAGATGAATTAATTAAATTATTCATTTTGTATTGCTTTTTAATTCAATTATCTTATCTAATAGTAACAATGAATCTTGATTAAAAACATAGGTTAAATTTTGTTAAATATTTATTTATTTACAAAGAAATAGATATTCTAAGTGATAGATATTCTCATTACAGTGAACATTTGAATGTAAATAAAAAAAAAATAATCATGCTTTTTTCATTCTCAGTTCCCCAAAATAAGAATTTTAATATTTCTTTAACTCTTTCGCTGTGAAGACCGAAAACTCGAAAGTGGGTTCAAAATGTTAAGATGTTTCCGGCCAATTTGAAATTTGTGTATTTATGAATGTTTATGATTTCAAAGACGCCGATTACGAATTTGGAGTCAATTTTCAATCTTTCAAAATGGCGGATCCAATATGGCCAACATTTTGTTGAACATGCAAGCTGCCATGTTGAATTTTATGTTTAAAGTTTTAAAAATTTTTCCTCAAATTCAGATTCAGCGATTCAACATACCCAATAAAACCCAGCAATCGAAATTGAATTGAAATGTATTGACTTGGATTAATTTTTCGCTTTTGAATACGCTATTTAAAATTTTCGAATACACTCAAATCCAAAAATACTTCACTATTATTTTAATACAAAAATAGGAATCCAAATGAATACATAAATAATATCGTTGTCGAAACTACTAAAAATACTCAAAAGGCAAAAGTTGTGAATCCATCTGAATACAAATGAAGATTGAAATCATAATTTTTTAATACAATTGAATCCATAAATAATAACAGTTAATTACCGGAATTAATGAATCCATTTCAATACATGACTGAGCAAAATAATGCCTGCTTTAATCCAAATGAATTTAAAAATAAATCAATACAAAAATTAAAGTGTGGTGAATTCATTTGAATACAAATTCTTAATGATTCTTCATTTTAATACAAATGAATCTATTAAAGAAAAAAACTTCCGCTTTGAAGTGAAAAAATATTAAAATTATGTTCATTTCGTAATTATTCATTTCAATTACAAAAAAGTTATTTTCAAAAATAAAAGCCACAAATGACTTTTCATTAAAAATTTGGAATGTGAAATGTTTATTTTAAACCAATTTCCAATTACATTTAGCAGTGCTCTGTCGGAAATGGTATACTTTATTTAAGCATTCAATACACAAGAGTCCAAAAAGTGTTGTACACTTAAATGAAATGTATTATTCTACACTTATTGGACACCTGACTGACACTTATTTTCAAATTTAGGCAATATTTCGTAAACGGTATGAGATGTGAAATCTGATGAAATTTTGCCATGATATGCGATGATTCAGCTGACATACACAATTCAAAAATTTCATAATTTTAGAAATCGAAAATTTCGAAAATTCTCGAATTATGTACAGTGGCTTCGAATCATCGCACCAAGGTACCCCTGATTTATGTCGATTTCGTCCAATTTCGCGTATCTCGTAACGTTTTCAAAATATTGTGTAATTTAGAAAAAAAATTACAATATTTATTTTACCAACAAAAATATCTACTATCTACATGCATTCGTTCTTTTCAAAAGTCGATAAGCAAATTATTACAAAAATGTAAAATATGGTAATAAATTTAGCAAATTATTTTTATGTACACAATTCATAAATGCTCCACGTTTCAACTGTTTGTTAGTTTTGCATCATCTTTTACAGCAAGGAGGTGGTCGAGTGATTACGGCTCAAAGTTGTGGTGCGGGAGACCAGGGTTCGATTCTCGGTCGATGCAAATTTTTTTTTCATAACTGGCATTATTTTTGGATTGAAATATATTGCCATGCATTAAAATTTTTAATACATTTCAATCCTTTTCAATACTTTTAAGATCAAATAGCGCATTTAAATGTATTGTAATGCATTCAAAATTTTCAATACATTTCAATGCATTTCCGATTGCTGGGAACCTAACTCTGGTGTATGTCTGTTTCTTTATTCTCTATTTATTCATTATTTTATAATTGCGTGTATAATGAAAAATACTTAAAAATTGTCCGATTTTGAGCGGCGATAATGGTTTTTACTTTTAGAATTTTCAGAAATTGATATTCAATTTGGATCCAGCGATTCAAAATACCCAATAAAACATAATGCTGGTATATATATGTTTGTTTATTCTCTGTTTATTCAGTCTCTTATAATGTGAATTCCTGTAAATGCTACGAATGCTTACAAAATTATTTAGAACGATACAGGAATATTGACAAGCTTTCAGTAAAGAACAATTATTTGGAAGTATTCAAAACGGAGGGTCGTTTATTCTTGAATTAGAAGAATCTAGAATTGGAAAGAGGGAATTTTTTTTCTTTACGGAATCCTTCAAACCCTTAAAAGTGAAAACCTTCGAATAATTTAAATCATTCTTCATTTGTAAGATTATTATATCGGTTTATTTTTTGAAAAGTGAAATGCTCCAAGTGATTTACAGCATGCAGTACAAGTTTTTTTAATTTTTACATCTGAGGAAATACTTAACGAAACATGCTTAAAATGTATTTTATTATTACTACAACCCATTATAAATTAATTATTATTAAGAAAATCTGTTCTCATGCAGTCACCTATCCGGTTGTGGTCCAACGTATGATGCTTAACTTGAAATTACTACAAGCGTGCAATGCTGAGCTCTGGTCTACCACTGTCAAACACTATTTTAATCGTAATTTAATATTTACGTACACTCAATGCATGATTTTAAAGTCGTACTACTTTTTTTGGCCTTTTTTACCCCCCCCCCCCCCCTACATTTTACATAGGCTGTAGTTCCTGGTTTACCCACCAAATGGCAACGTAGTTTATGGACGACCACTAAACGGAATTATTACAAAGCATTCCCAAGTTTCTGGATTGAGAATGATTAAGAAAGTCTCGCAGAAATAGTTCCAGAAGCATTAGGAAGCATTCCCAAGTTCATAGATTGAGTATTATTGAGGATATCTCAGTGGATCCTTCTGGAAGCATTAACTGACTTCCGTTTCGCTGGAAGTATTCAGAATGTTAGAAAACATATATGTCAATGCTTCATTCAGAATAGGGAGGTATTGGCTTTATAATTGTTATGCTGAAGCATTGAAAAGCATTGAAAAGTAAAGTTGTCAATTCTAGTATGATTTGGAATGATTGACAATATGGAAGTATTCACAGTGATCAACAAATAGGATTCATAGTTCAAAAATGAATACTTCTCATTGCTTCTCAATCATTCTTTGTTTGCTGGGTTCGTTTTAACTTTTCTTACTTTTCTCTTTCACTGTTTCGCCTACTGCTGGACTGATCTTGCTTAACCCCTTCGCTGTGAGCAGAAAAATCTAAAATGTGGGTAAAAAATGTTAAGAATTTTTTAAGCTACCAAAATTTGTAAGATTGGGTACATTTGGGTTTTCGGGATGGCTGATTACGAATATGAAGTCCATTTTTAAAAATTCAAAATGGCGGATCCAATATGACGAACATATTTTTCTGAAATCCTTGGATTCTGTTCAAACCTGTTAAATTGTTTAAAAAATAAGTTTATTCAACATTTCATTTTTTTTATGTTTTTAGCACTAAATGTGTTTTTAGTAAAAGATAAGAGCAGCACTACCCGAAATAGAAACAAGATTTTTGAACACTCCCTATTCAGAGAACGTAATTTGCACAAGTCATATTAAGAAGAAATTATGTGTGATGTAAATCTACTTGTTTTTTGGGCTTTTTATCAATTTCTTTGAATGTACGTCTATAGACGTACTCTCACACTCAAGGAATTAATGGTTGGAGTTAGGGAGGTCAATGCATTTAATATTGCTAATTGGGGATGAGAAGACAAGTTAAAGTGAGAACAATTGAACTGCATTTCGTCTAATGTCATTTTTACAGTACAATTATTTGGCAGGGGAACAAAGTCCCGAAAATCAAAATCCCGAAAGGCTAAAATTTCGATATTGCGTGAGTCCAAGGTATTTTAATTTGCTTCCTTTTTACCAAATTTTCAAAGACAAATTGAAGAAAATCACTCTGGAGCCATGCTATATCGAAATTTTGGCCTTTCGGTGTCTTGATTTTCGGAACTTTGTTCCCCGGCCAATTATTTGCCGTGCTAAATAACACAGGTCTACAAAAAACGGGGTCTTGGATATTTTTGGGAAGCTGTGGGTCATTCCTGACATAATTTTGTACTTAGAATCCGAATCTGAAGTCGGAATTGAGGTTACATACTCGAAAACGCGTTATTTTGCGATGTTTGAGATTACATTCAGGACCCTACTGGAAGTAAACGGATTCAAACGGATTCAAACGGATAGAAAATTTGTATCCGTTTAAATGCCCACTTTGCATTCTTTTCAATCGGTTGTTGTCCGTCAAAACTGAATACGTTCTGGATCCGTGGAATGGAAAATTGATCCGCCTTAATCCGTTCTAATATGAGCCTGTCGAATCCTTGTCTATCCGTATCTACCGTGATATGGCACCGAGTGTGCACCTGTTTTTATCCGTTTCTATTTGCATAAATACTTTCATCCGTCTCAATCCTTAAAGACTGAGTCAATATTTATCCGCATATATCCGCCGGCGTATACGAAAATTAAACCGCGGCAGTCGTCGAGAAATATTTAAAGTTGCTCGCGGATAGAAACGCGCATTAAAACCGGCGGATCGAAACGTATAGGCTCGAAAACGGATCGGGACGGATAAAAGACGATTTATGCGGATTGGTAGACGGATAGAAATCCGCGGACCACGACGGATTAGAAATGTAATTTGCGAATTGCGGATATGCGCGGATAGGAAAGTATTGGAACGGACTCGTGTGCGATCCGCGGCAGACGTCGGGAATAAATTAATGTTGGACGCGGATACGGACGGATTAGTCACGGATAGCCTTCGGATACAAGAGGTTAAAAATGTATTTAAACGTTATCAAACGTATATAAACGGATAGCCGAAGTATTAATACGGATAGGGTTTGAATCCGTTTACTTCCAGTAGGGGATTCAACGTTTTTTGTTTAACTTATATTATTACTTTATACGTTATACTATTTGCATCTTTTAGTACTACATTTACCCTTCAAAATGAAGGTTTGTGCGATCACCTACGATTTTTTCTTACAAAGTTACGGCCATTTTAAAATTACGAGATATATTCCATTAATATCATGGGAATTTGCTTTAAATACTTTGAGACAGGTATTTTTTACTGGTATCTTCATTTTCACATTTGTTCTGCGGATGTTTGGCGTTGCCGAATTTGAAGTGAATATATTACAATTTTTTAATTCAAGAAGGCGGATTCAAAATGGCTAAATAAACAATAAACAATAAAAAATTTTTCATAAAACAGTCACAATATTGAAACGTGTTATTAGTTATAAATATCCAAATTTTATATGGTTGTTCATATTTATATAGGTTTCATGACACCGAATTTGACCTTAAGCTTGTTCTGCAAGGGTATTTCAAAGTAAATTTTTTTACATGTATATATCGTAATTTCAAATTGGCGTATCTTGATGATCGTAATGGAAGTCCTAATGGAATTCTGCGCATCTCATATTAAATAAAAAGAGTAGTACTATTTGATCCAACCAGAGGAAAAACTTTTAAAACTCCTGTTGTCTTCTGTACATAACCTCGAAAATAGCAAAAAAACACATTTTTCGAGTACGTAACCTCAAATATCTTAAAATCCTGACTTGATCGGCCACTTTTGACTTCGGGTTCGGATTCTACGCACAAAATTACGTCGGAAATTACCAATAGCTTCCCAAGAAAATCATGTTGACCTGTGTAATCTTCGAAAACTCAGGTCTTGTATCGTTTTCAAGAAAATAGAGATGTTGGTAGTGCTGTTGACGAGGAGGAAATAAACTGATAACTTCAGGAGTACCTCAACCTCATCATTTGCAATATCTCATCATAAGACAACATTTTACCTAACTGAAAATTACATGAGGTTTCGCGACCCTAATCAATTTGCTGTAGGATCGTTTTGTTCACTCAACTTTTTCAGAATTTCTAGGTTGAAATCACTTATGTATATATGTTAACGGGATGTACGCAAAATATGAGATCTGCAAAATAATTTGAAACTTATTTCTACGTTTAAATTTTCGGACGGGTATATTATGATGATAGAAACTCTATTAGAGTTCGTATTTTTTATACCTTGTATTCATTAAGGGTACAGAAGAATCCAGTTATAGTAATCGTAGCCTGCAGTTAACTTAACCTAAAATTATATGTTTTTAAGAGATATGACAACATTTTTTAGGCAAATTTAAGTTTTAATGATTAATTTAAATTAATAAAAACACTACTGCTCTATGGTTTAAATATTGCCAACTATTTTTATTTTTTACATGCAGCTTACAGACACCCACAAATTAGGCATAATTCCTCAATTAGTACCGTTCCTCTGACATCTTTAGAGAAAAAGAAGTTAAAGAGAAGACTTGGTAAAAAATATGTCGAGTTACTGGAAGGTAGGAATCAGATATTTTATAGTACATAAGTTTATATTGTATGCAATTCTATTTTTAATTACTTTAAAAGATATTAGTTTTTAGAAAATTGTTATTTTTTAGTTAGTAATTCACCTACAACAAAGAGAAAAGCATCTGTTCGGAAGCTTAATGCTTCACAACTTACTGAATTGGTTAGTGCACCTGGTGCTACAGCTGATGGTTTGAGTACAGTTAGCAGGGAGCAAGTGGTGCGGAAAAGCAATACAACAAATTTAAACTCCAGAATTAATTCTGTAAGTTAGATTATTACAAGTTTGTTTCTGGAATACATGAGGATGATATAATACTTTTTCTAGACCGCAGACTCTATTTTGAATACTGCAAGTTACAATGAATCAATGATAAATGAGTTTATGTCAAGTGGAAGCGATCATGAAATTCTTATTGAGGATGTGGAGAAAACAAATACGATGCGACTTGGCCAAACCGTTGAGGAGGATGAAGAATTGTTTGTTGAAGACCTAAAAGCTTCTGGAATTTCAGATGAAGCTGTTATAATAGAAAGTTCGTCTATTGCAGAATCATTGTATGCAAACAGTGAATCTCTCGTTGACCACGCCAAGAATGAAGAAGACTCGTAAGAAATACAGTTCTGCAATAAATATGTACGTTGTCATTATCAGATTTGAGCTCGTTAATAGTATTTTAATTGGCATTTTTATCGCCTGCTTTCTAAAATAAGCTCCGAGTTAAGTAAGTAAAAAATATGGGAGGACAAAAGCATTAACGAAACAATACCTGATTTTATTAAATCATATATCATACCTGCTGATGACAACGTGTATTTAATAATCAAGTTGTTACATAATGTTATAAGTATTGTATTTGCTTATTAGTACATCTGTTGAGATTGCTCACAACGAGGAAGCAGAATTAATGAAAGAAGAAATAGCGACGAAAGACGAGCGGGTGATTGAAGAAGAAAAAAGAACGCAATTTACAAGGACTTTGTTAGGTTACATGGATGTTTGTGCCAATAGCGAAATGTTAATTCAAGGGTACAACACTCTTTTAACATACAGGAATAAAACTAACAAACCTGTAAATTTTCTTACCGTAAAGGATGCGTCGATTTTTAACATATTGCTGCGTAAATACGCTTTAAATCCCGATCTTATAAAAACCGTGCAATTATTAAAAATGATGAAGGACGACAACATCACCATGTCCCCGGAGACGTACGCATTCGTTTTTGAGTGCATCGGGCGATTAGATGATTACGACGATTCTGACAAAATAGGTTAATAATTTTAAACATTATTGATAAACTGATATGCAATTACATTCGTTTAATTCGTAAATGAACCCAACAAGAACTTTAATTGATCAAATAATTTTGAAAAACAGGTTTTTTACATCAAGTTCACGGGGAAATGAAAAAGGATGGAATTAGTTTGAACGACATAATGACCAAATCGACATTCTTAAATGATCAGCGCGATGTTATATCTAAAACAGTTAAACTCTTGGATGCGAATTTTGAACCGACTTACGAATTGTCAGACTTGTCATATGATTGCAAGCTGTTAGAGCGATTATCGGAGAAGCCTGGTGCTGTAGTAAGTCCGATAGACGGTGTCTGTGATGTGAACCACTTGAAACAAGCCCTTGACAAGCAGATGAAGTTAGAAAGTGAAGGACACGTAAAGGTTGCAAATATTGCAAGGCTCAGTTTACCTTTGGATGATGTCGTTCGATGGGTATGCTATTTCCGCGTATAATAAATATTTATATCGTTTACGTTTTCATATTTAACTTCATATTATTTCTGCAGCGAAAAAAGTTGGCTAGTCTTGAGAAAACGTGGCATAAAGCAGCATTACAAGCATTTTCAAAAAATTTAGATGCCTTGAAAGCTCGAGAAGCATATCAAACAAAAGGACGAATGGTATTATTTCCTTATTTGAGTATTTTAAAACCAGAAGATTACATTAGCGTTTTGATGCATGAGATACACAAATTAGGAGCAGGTTCAGAAATGTACAGCCTTCCGTTCATTGCACTATCACGAACCGTTGGTGTACAAGTTTCTAGAAAATACGAGGTATATCATTTAGTTAAAAAATTACTTATAGTTTTTACTTTCAAAACATAATATCATTAATGTTCGTGTTGTAGATGAAGATTAAGGAAACTACTGGAGTGCTTGACAAAACGCGTGAAGTTTACTTGAAGTATTGCGATTGGTATGCGAACCGAACGGATGATTGCAATAGTCGTGTCAAGTGGAAACTGATCGAACACGAAACAGAAAAATATGGCGTGTCTCTCAATGCAGAAGTTCCTGAATGGCCAGAAAATGTGTACGTAAGCATCGGCAAGTTTTTGCTGAACATAGCTATCAATGAGCTCAAAATCGATGTAAATTTCAACAAGAAACAGAAGAGCTATTATATTCCGGCATTTTTCAAAATATTTCGGAATAGCGGTTACAAAATTAAGGAAGAGGTAAATATTGTTTAATATTTAGTTTCAAATGTCGCTATATTCGCAACAGCTTACTATTAATACTGAATTTGTTCCATATACAAATATTGTCCATACAACCCATATTTAGTGTATACAAACTTTCGGCTAGGGATTAGAGAAAATGCATATTGCCTAGCGACATGCCCCACTTTCTTCCCTCAGTGCACAATATACTTCTCTAATTCATCTAACATTTTTTAACTTTATTCACAACTCAGAACTATAAATTTCAACATTATGTTCGCAGATCAAACCCCACCCTTTGGTTGCAAAGCTTTACAGAGATGCTCAACCAGAACAATTAACTTTTGATGTTACGTTGGTTCCATCGTTGTGTCCTCCTCGGCCTTGGACCTCTATCAAACGAGGTGGCTATGTCATTGCCAAAGCTGACATTGTTCGAATAACAAGCGGTGGGGTACGTATTAAAAATTAACAGTATTTACTACTATCTTATATTGAACGGCGAAATGGTCGTGCGGATTAAGGTGTCACTTAGCTCACACGAACTGATCGTCGCGAAGATCCCGAAAATCCCGTCCGTGCATTTTTCTCTGCTTACGTCCAGTGTTTGGAATAACCAGGGAACCGGCAGCGTTCCGAGTTTTTTCCGTGTTCCGTGCGTCGTGGGTATTGTCTTTGACTGAATGAGATAATCCTCACCACGTACTCGCGACTGCACAGACCGCTGAATCTCCTGGTGGTACCGATATTGGGGTAGGAGAGACTGGCTCTGTATGGGTGTCGTTTGCCTGCCTTGTTCTGTCTTTATCCTGTACATCGCCACCTGAGAGCCGATTCGCAAATAAATAATTCCCAGATAATATGGCGTGAAACTCACGTTGAGCTCACGGCGTGAGTTCACGAAATGAAGACGTATGCGCAGCGTTCGTGATATAATTTCCATGCTACACAAGCATGTTGCTCAAGTAGGAATCAAGAAATACAGAAGGAAAAAGAAGCACTGAATAACATTTCCTACTATATTTCCCATTTTTTAATCAAGGATTCTGAAGCATTTAAAATTTCAATAATTCTTAATACTCTCCCGTCGTTATTTCACGATGAAGACGCAATACGCGTCGCATTACGCCCGTGTCCGTGAGTTCATTCCTGAGCCTATACCCTAACGAGTGAATTCATCGTGAGTTCACGACGTCATTTTGATATCTGCGTCGATATTAAAGCGGAGGAAATACATGGTCTTTTTTCCGTACTACTATTTTATAATACGTGTTACGTAGTGAATCAAACAATATAAAGACTTGTGTGTTCCTGCGCGCGTTCCCTAACAATAATTTCAAGTTTGACCACTTCATAATTCTCGGACTTTTTTGTTTGCAGTATTATTTTTTTTCTTTTCATGCGTACATTTACACACTCATTCGTGTGCATTTATGGTCATCTGTTTCGTTTTTTATAGCATAACCCCAGATAACAAAATGATAACGCAATGAAATCACGATGAATTCACGCGTGAGAAATTATATCACGGATGAATTCATGAACGCTGCGTAATGCGACGCGTATTGCGTCTCATAGTGAAATCACGCTCATGATTTCACGTGAAATGCTTTTCATGATGAGTTCACTATGAATCCTCGTGTACGTAAGTGTAGGAATATTCTTTTGGTTAATACGAAAGAATTATAAGATAAAATAGATTATTATGTTTTGAAATGATAACGGGGACTTCAATGTGTCATTATAACTTATTCTGAATACTCTAAGGCTGGGCTTCATAGTCGTGTATTGCAGCTTAACCTCAAAATGACAAATCAGTATAATTATATTCTGTTATGTACTTTCGTGTCGTCCAGATCTACTGTGTTATGCTTTTTATGTTCGAAAGGTATGTTATGTTATTTTACCATCGTACAACATTGAAATCGACGATAATGTAAACGAAAAAAACGAACTTAAGTTGAACTTAGAACTATGAATCAGGGCCAAAGAAAAATTTATTCAAGCATTAATAAAAGTTTATTTGTAATTTCCTTCTCGGAATAAACAACTTTCATTTACTTTGTTAATAAATAAATAGAAAGAAACGCAATACAGCGGGTGTCACTCAAGTGGGTTCACACAATATGTATGTATAATGTATGCTGGCAAACGCCGGGCGACAATTTCGTGTAGGTGGATCCCCGCTCGAAGAAAGAAGACAGAGATAACGGAGCTCAAATAATGCACCTATGCGCATGCGCATGTCACTCAGATGCGAATCAAGATGAACTCGCAAAGCGCATCACGCGTGAATTCACTGTGATTCGTAGGTGAGAGACGTACACGTGCAGCACGGAACTGCCTATCATGAAGGCTGCACAATGACATCATTTCGTGAATTCACGTCGTGAGCCCATCGTGAGTCGCACCCAATGTTATCTGGGAACGAGACGTACAAGTTGTCCAAATTTGCGTGGAACGTGTTTCAATTGTCTGTTTCTGCGCGCGCGGGTTTCCCCACAATAAATTTCAAATTTGAGCACTTTTTATAGTTTTCATCGAATTTTTATATTTCTTTTTTTATTCGCCCGTTCCTTCGCATTGATGAGCAGTTTTTTTTTTCATTTTCCATGTAAGTTTAACGAGACACACAACTTGTCGAACTCGAAACCTTTCGTTCTTGAAGCTGGAACTCTATCCACTCGGCTAGAAATTAATTTTACGAAGGATAACAAATGACCCATATTTGAGTGAATCGATCATTGAAATTCGGCAGTGATATGTATCATTTGTTATGCTTCAGTAAATGACTGTATAGCCGGATGGTTAGAGTTCCAGTTTCCAGAACGGAAGGTCCCGGGATCGAATCCCGACAGTGATATATATAATAAAGGGATATTTGTAGTCAATGAACTGTAATTTAAAATTATGTAAGTAAGGTTCCTTAAAAATGGCCAATACAGTTCTAACAGGAAAAAAACGACAATTTCCTCCCGTTGATAAAAAATCTGAACAGATCCTTTATTTCGTGCCCAACGTTTCGACCTATCTTGGAGGTCCTCTTCAGGGGCTTCATACACGAGTAACTAACCGAGTATACCGAGAATATAAAGGATCTGTTCAGATTTTTTATCAACCGGAGGAAATTGTCGTTTTTTCACTGTTAGAACTGTGTTGGCAATTTTTAAGGAACCTTACTTACATAGTGATATATATATATATATATTCTTTATTTAAATATCTCGCAATAGTATCTTAAGTATCGAATCGTCCAGTGTCGGCGACTCTTCAGGGACTCCTTATACGAGACTCTTCAGAGATGCTTCCGAGATCCGTTTTTTTTACTCGGGTGGTGACGGTCCAACATGAGGAAAGTTTTGTTTTCTATTCATTATAATAATAAATATAGGTATATCAAGATTTACAATTATAAGTGTTTTATTATTATTTTATTATTTTATCGTTTTCTTTTCTTAAAATTATATTATCAAAATAACCATCATAACTAAGAAATTGATTACTTTTACATTTAAAGACTCATTTCATATGCTTATTGTTGAAATCATTTCGAATCTCGATCTGTGAGTCCTACAAAAAATGCATTTTTATACAGAAATATAACAAAAATTTCAATTCAACACATTGAAGTTCAAAAGGACATTAAAGAAAATGCCTTTTATATGTGTTTTTGTTGTTAATAAACAAAAATCTGATATAGTTTTTGTACATATTGTCCGCTCTCATAATGTTTTTATTATATTTCTCAATATACGTGATGAAGTGTATCTGCAAATGTCGGTATGGGGTTTATAAATTTGATATCGTATTTTTCAATGAATTTTTTAAATTTACATATACGTTTATTTTCCTTGCAAAAAAGTTGGTGTAAAACAGAAAGTCAAATTTCTTTCCGTCGGAATGCGTAATCGGTCCCTGATTTAGTCGGTCTGTTTTTTTAATGAAATTACTAAATCATCTGGAAATTATGATAAAACAATCTTAAAGGTGTAATAAAAGTGAATCTGTTCATAGAGATGTTCTTTTTTAATGATTTCGTATTTTAATCGTCATTTTAAAATTGCCAGAGCCCGCGCGGTAGCTATTACTTCACGTGTGAGGCATTTGTTTACGTGTATATCAGTCTATCCGAGATATATGCCAATAACCTTTATTGAGAAGAGAACTTAAAATATATTACATTATTGGTCTTTCTATTTGTTCACGTTTTCAACCGGATACTTTCGCATCTCTTCCTCTAAATCATTTTTTTAACAATATCCACGTTACAGTCATTTTTTTCTGCATATTTGAACTGCCACTAAGTCAAACTTTTGGTCTCCCATATGTTGTGCTACAAATCGGTCACGACTACGTGCTGCCACCTGGTGGTGTAGCAGGCGCATAGGATAGTCTAATAGAAGAGAATATTAAATGTGCTGTAAAAACACCAAAGGCCAGATGTAGGAAATCGTATATTTTTTTCTACTATTAGAACTATCAAGCCGTCCGCATAATGCGTAATAACGATGTAATACACATATAAATCGATTGATATTATGTAATGTGGCGGGACTTTTCATATACGAGTCTAAGCTTTCTATGGTCCCTCGAATCTATTTATTTTGACCGCCACTAACTTTAGATAGCAAAAATCAAAACCAGTGTTTTCCAGAATGTTATGCATAAAAAACTGTTACAAAAATCAAGAAAATGACATCCGATTTCGAAAATGCCGGATTATTTCCACATTGAACGATTAAAATTTTTTTCAGAATCAACAATGGGATAGATTAACGGCTGCACCGGAAAATAAATTATTCCCTGCCTTGGATAGTTTAAACCAACTTAGTGCTACTCCATGGCGCATCAATACACAAGTCCTTGATGTAGCTCTTGAGGTAGCATAATATTTATTATTTTAATAAAATGAAAGGATAAATTTTAGAATTATTAAGTTGTTATTGGTTTACACTACGACAATTAAATTGGAATCGAAATGTTCTTAGGTTTTTCAGAACAACGGTTCGGAGAAACTAAATATGCCCCAACCTCCTTCGGTACTTCCACCGTTACCTCCCTTACCACAAAATGCTACATCTGAAGATAAAAAAATAGCAAATAAAGCCAAAGTTGATATGAAGAGAAAGAAAAATGAAATGTATTCGCTGTGGTGCGATGCTTTGTATAGGTTGTCGCTGGCCAATCATGTACGTAGAAATCTCTTTAATATATTTAGTATCTCAAATATATAAGATGTTACATTTAGCGATATACATAAAAATTGCCTAATTAACCTTATACATGAATTAATAGTTCAGAAATGATGTTTTCTGGCTACCACATAATATGGATTTTCGAGGTCGAGTATATCCGATACCACCTCATCTAAATCACCTGGGTTCCGACATGGCACGTTCGATGCTAATCTTTGCTCAGAAGAAACCTTTAGGCCCGAAAGGCCTCGACTGGTTAAAAATCCATGCTATAAATTTGACGGGTCTGAAAAAGAGAGATCCAATTATCGACCGCTTAAAATACGCAAACGAGATAATGGATAAAATCGTTGACAGTGCAGAGAACCCATTAACAGTAAGTTGAATCTCTTACACTAAAAGTTTGCTTTTTGTTGCTGTTATGTTCGTTTTTACTCAGATCCGCATGTGGATTATTTCACATATGAATGGATATAACTGTTATAAACGCCTTTGTTACTACTTACATTGCCTTCGTAATGACCATGTGTACTGCTGGGAATTCTTTTTGCATGTCTTATTAAGATGTGGTTGCACTTTTGTCAGGGTGAAATGTGGTGGGCAGAATCCGACGAACCTTGGCAAACGTTAGCAGCATGTAAAGAAATAGTAGCTGCTTCAAACTCACCAAATCCTGCAGAGTACATGACGGGGTTTCCAATTCACCAAGACGGCAGCTGCAATGGATTACAGCACTACGCTGCACTCGGAAGAGATCAAATTGGAGCTGAAAGTGTAAATTTGCACCCGCGTAATATGCCACAAGATGTTTACAGTAGTGTAGCAACAATGGTATGTTTTAAATTGCTGATCAGGGATATTAATTAATCCATGATTCGAATGAACTGTATCTTTATACATTTTAGGTGGACCAAATTCGACAAGAGGATGCTGAGAATGGACTTGAAATTGCTCAAGTTTTAGATGGGTTTATCAAAAGAAAAGTTATCAAGCAAACCGTCATGACAACCGTTTATGGCGTTACGTGGTTTGGAGCAAAGCTTCAGATTGCCCGTCAATTGAAAGGTATTTATTACTTTTTATATATTTAGTTATTCGTATTCGCATATCTCTGTGCAGTAGAGGTGTGAGACATTCTTTTACAAACCGAATAATTTGTTCAACATTTCTAAATCGCTTCAAACTTTGTATACACTGAGAAAAAAATCCATAGTTAAATTGACTATATCTAGGTGGAAAAATATAGTTAAAACTACTATGAAAAATAGTTAAATTTACTGCTTTCATAGTCGATTTTACTGTTATTCATAGTTAAAGTTTGTATTTATTATAAATTCATTGTAAAGACTGCCGCACCCCGTGTGTTTTGATGCCGCCAGGTGGCGACACGGCGTTCGCAGCTTTTTTCTTCGAGCCCGTGGCTCCCGTTATTGAAGTAGATTTTCATTCGGTCATAAGAAGGACCGTTGGGCGTCAAGATATTATAATACATAATGCATCTCGTATACGCACGTGTATCTATAGACTAGTTATGCGACATTGAAATTTGTGTGTATAATGGCATTGCATGATACATTTTTTAACTGGCTAGAGCGTGACATTCACAAACTTAGCGCAGTATTGATTTTTTGTTTTTCTATTTGTTTCCTTGTTTATCTTAAACAAAGATCGAAGGGAGTAAAGTGGACTTTTAATATGCTATGATATATATGGACATATCCCTAAAACTTTTAATATTTCACTTCAGAAAAAAATGAAAATGAATTTTCAATGCACGCGATCTAAACTCCTTTTTTATGTTTTTACACGTATAAAAAGTTAGAAAAATTCTGCAAAATATCTCATTTTTATGCATATTTATTTGCTTAAAAAGTTAAAACGGTGTTTTAACAAAATCAGCTCATCTACAGACAAAAAAGATTCGCTAAAAAAGTTTTCGAAAAGAATAGCATCTGACGTTCCAATGTACTGTTAAAGCATGCTTTTTAATATTTTATTTTATATATTATATTACACGCTCAAACACGTATATTTCTTATTTTATCGTAGAATCCATAAAAAAATGTTCCAAAAAAGTAAATTAACGAAACGTGTAAATGATCCAGGCGTTAGAACATGCCTATAGTCGAAGATATGTTAACTGCTAATTTAAATGGTTTCCATTATTATATGAGCACTTTGTGAACAATTTAATATATTGTCAATCTAATTTTATTAACTTTTAACTTTTAATTTTATTAAATTTTAAGATATAAAGCTAGTTCAAATTAAAATAAATGGAAATGATGTTGAAAGTGCGTTGTTTTTGATAATGTTCGTATTGTACAGTGGCCTTTTTGTTGTGGAGCTCTCACAACTCTATCAGGCGTTCTTATCGGTAACAAATCTGCAATAAAAATTAAAAATGTTAAAAACATTTTTCAGCAAGATAATCGTACAATTAAAAATAAATATTTCAAAACCAATTTTTAAACAAATTTGTTCTGACTACCCATATACAGTAGACGCTCGATATAAGAACCATCGCTATAAGAACCGATCGGTATAAGAACACTTTTTTGATCATTACAGTGCCTACGAACATTCGAGATGTATCCCCTCTTCATACACTTTTCCCTGGCTAACCGTTCCGCGCATTCCGTCGAGTCCACCTATACATACATGCATACATACAAGAGAAGGGGAAGCATCAATTCCCCTCCAATGGTTCTTATATCGGTGCTTGGCGGGGAAGCTCGGAACAGACGTAGTTCTTATATCGAGCGTCTACTGTACATGAAAAATGAACCAAAAACGGCAATATTGAAATTTCGATAAAATGAAAAAATACTTATTTATGGCAGAATACAAATTTGTAGTATTGGCTAAAAGTCAACATTTACATACCCGAATGAAAGTCTGGATCTGGAGATCAGACTATGTCCATAATATGTTTTTTGGGTTGCTGAATCCGAACCCAAATTCCATTTAACCCCATCACGTCATGCTTTTGACGTAACCTTAAAATACCTTACAATTCGACCCTAATATGTAAAACTAAAAAAAAAAGCCTTGAACCACCTTGTATTTTAACTAAAACTGTGCAAATGGAGCTCAATTTAAAAAGTTACGGGCTTATAAAAATTAATGTCAATGTTTGTTTAAAAAGAAATGTTCAAAATCACTAAAAAATACATCTGAATTTTTAAAAAAATCTATGGAGCTATTTTAATTTTTTTTCTAAAGACAACCAAATCCAAAAAATAGCTCCGAAAAATTCGAAAAAGTGACGGTACTCGAGTTAAAATAATCCTGAATGTTTCATTATTTATAATTGTTTACCAATGCATCATTTCCGACACCAAATTTGATTCGATACATTGAAATTAATTTTTGTAAGTCCGTTAATATTCTGTCTAGTAAAACTTTCTACAAGCGTGAATTTGCGAATTGTAAATATATATAAATCCTACAGATTTTTTGGCGAACTCAATAATTCATAGCGTCGTAATTCGTAAAAGAATGGTTTATTCACATAACTCTGGACCAACTGTTTATAATTAATTGGCAGATATGGATGACTTTCCTCAAGAATACTTGTGGCCGGCGAGTACATATTTGGTCCACAAGACGTTTCAAACATTGAGGACAATGTTCAAAAGCGCTAGAGAGATTCAGGATTGGTTCACGGAATGTGCTCGAATGGTTTGCAGTTCCCGTGACGAAAACATGGAATGGATCACACCCTTAGGATTACCTGTTGTGCAACCGTATTCTAAAATCGTTCGTCCATTGCACGGAAACGTCGCCAATCCTGTTTTTACCTCTGATGTGTATAGGTAATATATTAATTATACTCCTTGCTGTTTTCAGAATGAAAAAAATGCATTAAGGGAGGTATGGGATAACCGTTTTAAAAATTCGATTTTCAATTTGTTTACACGAAGTACAACTTCTTAGAAATCTTGTCCTAAAATCCCAGGTCAATTAGAGTTAAACTGAACGAGATACGAAGCCAATCGCCCCGCCCCGTCGAATTCGTCAGACACGTAGTCTAAACTTTAAACGCGTTTTTCTGAAAACCTCTTTTTTATAACCCAACATCTTCTGCACCGATCGGGTTCAAATTTTATATCCTGTACAGGACAACGGTCCCTTTTTTGTTAATTGTTTGCTTCTGATCGATTGTACAGCGACAAAATGGCGCCATTTTTAGTGAAAGAAAACCCGTATTTTTTACTTCAACCGACTGTAAAAAAATTTTTTTTTAACAAAAAGGGACCGTCGATGAGGAGCTATATTTCAAAAGGACTAATTTTTTCCAACCTCGTGTATTTCAGATAATTCTACGACTTGTTATCCGGGGCACCGCAAGACCTACTATTTCCGACATGTCCCACTTCAATGCAGCATAACGCCGATATTTTTTAATATTTTTCAATAAAAAAATTACTGAAGACACTTCAAATGTTTGTTCAAATGAAGACACACAATAATATGCGAAAGTTAACTTTAGTAGTTTCGTAAAAAAAAAAGTAAAAAACGAGTTATTCCCCCCTTCCCCTAAAATAATACCAACGGTCATCGTCAAAATTTCATTTGACGTTTTTTGGGTCAAAGGAATTTAATGCATTTAATTCAAACTTGGATGTTTCAGAAAACCAAACATAATGAAGCAGAAAAACGCATTCGCGCCCAATTACGTTCACTCTCTAGACTCGAGTCATATGATGTTGACTAGTTTGTACTCGGAACACGTTGGCATTTCGTTCGTATCGGTTCATGACTGCTTCTGGACACATCCGTGCACTGTAGAAGTGATGAATACTGTAAGAATGATTTTTAATTTAACAGTTTAATAAATTATCGAAATTATAAAAACGGAATAAATTAAACAGAATTAGGACACTAATAAATATATTTTTTCTAGATATGTCGAGAGCAATTCGTAGCACTTCATTCTCAACCAATATTGGATGACCTGTCCAAATTCTTATTGGACAAATTTGGATTTGAAAATATGTAAGTAAGATTTTATATTCAGTAACTCATTCATTTTCTTTGCACTACTAAATTTTACTAGTTTGTCTTTCTCCTCGTGTAAATTAGAGTTATTTGCTTATTTTCATTTAAAAAAAAAATATAAAAAAAAATATATCAGCAGTTTTGAAAATGATACAATATCATAGATTTATTAACGCAGTTTACTTTCAGCGGCCCGGAATCAAGTACTATGAATAAGAAAATATTACTGAAACACCGATTAAAAGAAAAATTAAACTCCACCCTCGTAAAAGTTCCGAAACTCGGGGACTTCGATCTGAATGGCGTCATGCATTCGACATACTTCTTTAGTTGAAAAATGTACGTATTTTTAATAGTTAGTGTAATATAATAAAGTTAAAATATTCTATTTTTAATCTATTTATTCTGGAAATGCTCGTTTATTTATCACAATGAAAAATTTTATTATTTGTACTATTTTATTTGAAATCGCATGTTATTTAATAGATTCTTGAATGGATTGTTCTGCAGAAAAAATGTACATTAGAAAACAAATTTTTAGTTATGTATATTAAAATTTTACGACGAAAGTCCGCTAGAGTCTAGATAACGCGAAATCCTATAACTTAAAATAAATTATACAGCCACTATATATACTTTTTTTCGTCACAGTAGGCGTAAAGTATGCTTTTACACGCACTTTTGCGGGCGTAAAGTGAAAAATCCGGGGAAATGTGCCTTTTGTTTTGAATAAACAAATACTCCCCTCTCACTTGGACAACCAAGACTCTCCCCATTACTGTAAACAATAACTCATATGTTTATATGAGAATCAATAGGAAATCCGAGTGAAATTCCCATTAAAAAAAAAACAATGCAAGCAAACAACAGTGAAAATGTCAACGATGCAACCGTTAATAATAAAGACACATCGAAAACATTTACGTTCAATCTTCATTTCAATAATTGAATTAATTAATTATTAATATAAAAAAATACAATCTATTTGTAATACAATAAGAAATTATTTATTATGTAATCTAGTTCAAATTTAGTATTATAGATTAAATTCTATTCTATTTTAAACATTTTTTTCTATTTTAATTTAAAATTTTGTTGTGAATAAACATAATAATAACGTTTAAAATTCAATTAAAATCACGAGTTAAAATTTACTTATTAAAGCTTTCAAAATTACAAGTTTATTTACACGCTACAGCATCAATTAAAATCAAGAATCACTATTTATGTACAATTTAATGTCAATATATATTTCTATTAATAAACAATATAATTAATAAATATTTTTCTACGACTTTATTCTAAAACAAAATACACTTTTAAGCATGTACATTCAAGTATCGAGGGGCTTCGCCGTCCTTCGGGCATGAGAATTACCTGCGGGCGTAAAGTGCGACTTTACGCGCACCGTATGAAAATAACTATTTGAAGTCCACATCTGTATTAACCCATTAATGCCCAAAGAACACTTTTTCTTGCTTCAATTTCAATCAAGTATTTCATATCAAAATCGAAGTTCAAAAAAATTGAAAGGTACATATCCTACTGTTTTCGAGGTCGCTCTTCAAGATTCCGAGGTCAAAATTGAGTTTCAGCCATCAGGAATTCCAATATAGCGCCGAATTTGACAAAAATTTCCATAAAATTCGAAAACATTTATCTTTAAGAATTTTTTTCGAGGCATTAGAATATAGGGATTATATTGAAACGATGAACGATGGTGATCGGAATACATGAATTTAAAAAAAAATTTTTACTTCTATACCCCACATCATTCTAACGACTTCAAAATAGCGTCGACAATGAAAATATCTTTAAAAGTTTCTGAACGCTCTAACTAAAAAACGACGAGCTTTTTAAAAAAATGCTAAGAATGAAAAGTGCTTAGAATTAGTCGAGTAATATTTTTTTTTTTTTTTTTTTTAATTTATTAATTTACGGGCGGAATCGCCCTTTTTACTTATTTTTTGCCATATTTTTTATTAATCGTGAGATTTTTGCGAGAGCTGCAGATCGACTTACGAAGATGGCGCCATACTTCACATTTGTGTATGAAATGTAGGACTGCAGAAACCTACACCAAGTACAGCAGCGGTCATGAGTCGATTTCCGCCAGATAAACAATATTTTCGAAACGTAAACAAACAACGTGGCTCGTCTTACCAACAGCGAGCTGCTGCTTGAAAACGAAATCGAAAAATTGTTCACCGGACGGGGATCGAACTCACGACCTACGACTCCGTAGTCCAGTGCGTTAACCGCCTGAGCCACGAACCCGATTAATATAGTGGAATTTTTTCAGATTTTTTTCAAGACATTTTCAGAAATTTTTTTTTAACATTTTTTTCAAAATTGTAATTTATTTACGAGAAATTTTGACAAAAATTTAGTGTTTTCGCTGACGAATTCTAAGAGTATTTTGTTCTTTGCAATTCTTTGTAAAAGTTGATAATTTCCGAGCAAATGAATTTCGAATATTATAGTTTGGGATTTTTTTTCTCGAAAGCTGTCAACTTTTTCAAAAAATTGCAAAGAACAAAAGACTCTTAGAATTCGTCAGAGAGTACAATACATTTTTTTCAAAATTTTTCGTAAATAAATTAAAATTTTAAAACAAATTTTGAAAAAAAAATTTCTCAAAATGTCATGAAAAAAATCTGAAAAAATTCCACTATATTTCTCGACGAATTCTAAGCCCTTTTAAATCTTAGAATTTTTTTAAAAAAGCTCGTCGTTTTTTAGTTACAGCGTTCAGAAACTTTTAAAGAAATTTTCATTGTTTAAAGAATTTTAACCGCCATTTAAAATTCGTCAAAACTCGTGCGGTAGCTGTTACTTACCGGAGCAGTAGTATCTACTTAAAATTTCTTTGAGTGTGGAAAATCAGCACATCTACGTGTTAACCCGAAAATGCCCAAGACACCATAAAATGTTGATTTTATGCAAAACGTTAATGCATTTTTCTGTGCTTCCAACCAGCAGTTTTTGGGTGAACTCTTTCCCAATCTGCAATCAATTTTCGAATAAATTCAGCCATTTTTTCAATATGGGCGCGTGTACACAAACAAGTGAAAAAAATCAACTGTATTTCGAAATAAATTCTCAATTTTTTATATGAAGAAGTTATTCAATCGGGACGTACGTTAGGATCGGGTGGCACAATGATTTATACTAAAAGATTACTAAATGTACGATTGAAAATTTAAAATGGCTCCATTATCCCGGAAATTTTAACTTTTTGAATGTATAATTCATCTAAATGGAGATATTCAACTATAAGATCTTGGAACCGTGGATTTTGCGGTCGCTGATTTCAAATCTATTGGCCGAGGCTCAAAATTCATAACGGCGCATCCAATATGCGGATAAAACATTGAAAATTCATCAAATTTGCTTGAAATTTGTTACTCGGCTGTTTTCGGAGTCACTGATTTCGAATCCGACCTTAGATTTGCAAAGTTCAAAATGGTGGATTCATTTTTTTGCATGTTATATGTATTTGTTTGATATTATCCGTAATACTATTGTATAGTTGTCTTTTTAACCCGTTAAAGTCCAAAATGAAAGTTACAGTTTAAGGAGAAATTTTATTGAGTTTATCCTATTAAAAATGGCGAAAAAGTGTAAAATTTCTAAAAACACATGTTTTTCCTAAATATTTCTGAAATAAACCGACAAAATTTTTGTCTTAAAATGTAAAATTTCGATTTATTAAATATTTATGGTCACTTTTTAATATATTTGATTCAATGTAGCGGCCTTAGAAATGACAAAAATAATGGAATTTTTCACATGTCTCGTCGGTAAATGTTTCGGAGCTTTCTTTTATTGCATTTTGTATAGGATTATATTGAATCGAAATGTAATGTGGAATTTTGTGAGACTAAACAAAAAGTGATGTAGTTTGTATTTGTACGATTACTTCCGGTCTGATGGTTTACAAACGATCACCGTAGCTTTGCAAAGCTCCAGCAGAACACCCTTGACATTAAAATGCGTATTTTTCCTATTAACAATTAGGTCACTTTAGACAGCCAAAATTGGTAGACAAGACTTGCAAGACTCACGGGAGTCCTGCAATAACTTCATTCGCACTCAAATCTGGTATTAACAGAGATATATGAGGAATTTTACTCTTCATGCTGGATTAAAATTAAGACTTGGTTACAAATGCATGTGTTATGGAAATAATAATAATAAAATGAATTTGGTTTACAATCTGTTTTTGAAATTGTGAGTTAGACATTATTTAGCTCGCGTTCGTGTATTATAGTGTGATAGTAAGAATTTGTAATCGATTTTCTGTCATTTTTAATTTATTTAGGTCTTGACTTAGAAATTTTGAAGCAATATTCAATTTAGTTTTATCTACGGTCGAAGAAATCGCACATCCTGTACAGTTATTATATAGTTATTTAACATGTATTTTCTTATTTGATTGATATAAAATTAAACTATAAATCGTATGTTCTTCTTTGCAGATTTTCGTGGTGGCGCTAAATATTAGGCACGTCATCAAGAAAAAAACTAGACGTAGTGATGTAATGTAAAATATTAATTCTTGTACAGAAATTCGACACTGTGTCAAAACGACTATTTCAATAAAATATATAGTTTATAAAAATATTATTCGTAGCGTTTTTTTGTTATTTTGATATTGACCTGTAATAAACACGATCAAATAAAGCACAAATATTTCCTTTTTATTTTACGTATTTCAAACAACAAACTAGAGGCTTCATCAGTCGAATATTTTCATTTATTATATAACGAATAGATGCAACGAGGAGTATCCAACGGATCACGGGCAACAAGCTTTGCAATATTGAATTTTATGCAAATATATTACAACGATTTCTTTGTACATTTGATTCATTTGTGATATTGGATTGTAAGGTAAGTTCTCTTTTATGCCAAGATTTACATGAATATTTAAAAAAATTCCACACAAAATTGGACCACAAAAGAATTTTTTCGGTTTGACATTGAAACGCGACTAGGCGATTCTTATAGATTTTGATCTCCTGAATTCGAATCCGTAGACAGAATTTGTCCTAACGTCGGGGTTTTTTTTATATATGAGAGTAATATGTAATATGTAATATGTCACATACGCGAGCAATATGACAACTGTAATATATCACATATACGAGTAATATGACATCGGGATATTTCACTTGTTCGACATGCGAAGCGGCTAAAAGTGATTAAACTTCTTTTGTATTATAATTATGTACTTTTTCATTTTTTCACCTTTTAATAAAGAATATTTATAAAAAAATGCTATTTTCTACTATTTTCAGTCGTGGCACACAACTCCCCACAAATTTTCAAAATCACAAATTTACTTTTTTTTTCAGAATCACAAAATAATTTAAAAATTTTTTGAAAAACAAAAAACTACTATTATAGGTGCTTCGGCAATAAGATAAGCTATAAATACGATATTTAACATTACAACAATATACATTTTTAAGAAAGTTATGGTCTAAATACAAAACCTGGCACATAACACCCCACTTTTTACTCATCCCGAGCAAAAGTTAAACGGGGGTCAAACAGTGAATCGGATATACCATGAGAGAGAAGACAAAGTTGTTATTGTTTGGCAATTATCAAAACCCCCGCCCACAAATTTAAACAAATGCAACGTTTCATGCAAATTTTGGACAACTGGTGTGCCGCGTTAATGAAACGTCCTTTCGTAAACGCATGCGAATGGGTAAAATAAACAGAACAATTTTTATTATTAAATGAAAAATAAGAAGCTAGTAACAAGACATTCCAACATGAAAGCCTACAATATGTTAGTCATCTGAATTTGTTACATTAGTGATCCGTTAATGCAATATCCCAAATAGCAGAATCAAAAATAGTTTAGAATGGTGTCATAATGGGATCTTCAAGAGTTCGGATGCGTCAAATTATGAGGTTTTTCTGAGCTTTGTGGTCGTAATGTTCTCATTCAATGATATGAAGTACGGGAAAACCTCATAATTAGCTCATTCTGAACTAAAAAATCCGAAAGAATTGTCCATGCAATGGCTTTCCGACATACCTTCCCTCTAAAATACGCAGTTCTTTCCTTCGTACGTAGATGCACCGGGCACAGGTTGATGACTGATTCAGCCTCCTGTGCACCAGTATGTCCCACGTTGAAATCTAGACCAAGGTTTCGTGCCACTCGTTCCACCACGTTGTACAAAAACGCCTTCCCCTGAATTTCATGCTGATGAACTAGCATCATCAGGGGATCCTCCGTTCGATTAAACACGTAGCAAGCTGGTTCGAGGACAATCTATCATGCATACACTCCGGGTTTAAAAGACCACAACCTCCCAATTTTCGGGGCAAATACAGTCGTTCCACGGAAGATCTTGGATGCAAACTGTGTTGCATACAAATCATCTTCCGTGTGCTTCGGTCAAGACCCCTTAGCTCGTCAACGTTCCACTTAAGTGCTCTAAATGTATAGAGCACTGGTGAAACGGCCAACATATTCGTGGCTGCCACCTTATTTTTCTCCGTCAATTCTGATGACCAGATCTGACGGAGAAGGCGCCGGTATTTCTTAACGATGTTCGTTTTAGCGGTCTGCACATCCTGGACATGCCTCTGAGGCACTCGCAGGTATGTGTAGGCTTCCTCGGTGCTAAGGTGGCGGATGACATTTCCGTTGACGAGCTCCATATCGTTGTTAATGGAGTCTGACCTTCCTCTATGCAAATGAACGGCTGCACACTTGTCCAATCCGAATTCCGTGCCTATATCTCTCGAGTATGTGAGGGTGATGTTCAGAGATCGACGTAATTGATTCTCGTCTGATGCGTATAATTTAAAATCATCCGTATAGAATAAATGGGATCTCTACACGTTCACCAGGTGGTTCATACACGTACCCTTGAGATTGTCGGAGAGCAAGGGATAGATGCAATAGTGAGATGTAGAAGAGCAGAAGACTCAGAGAATCTCCCTGATAGATACTCTTTGGAATTGAACCAGTCTAGACATGGTTCTACGTTTGCCCGATGTCATGAGAAAACGCGTTTTCCAAAGAGGCATCAGGTCTTCTACACTTCTCACTATGTTTGGGTGGTCAAATACAGTCGTTTAATTATTATTTTAATTCTTATTGATGTTAGTATTATTATTCATAATTACTTATTTATCGAAAATAGTACGGTACATCAGTCAAAATATCAGCTGCATACATTTTTACAAGAATTTTTTACGAAATAAAATGCAGTATTTAAATATTTGGCGATTTATGCGCGACTATTCGGGCTATACAAGGGAGTAAAATGGAGCTATATTTGGCACCCATATTTCTTGGTATTTCTCAGTTCTTTTTTATGCAGTGTGTAATTAAACAAATAAATAAAGAAGTAAATAAGCAGACGTAACTAACTCAGACTCAGTTCGCGTCTCATACAATAAATTATGATATTACATGTACAATTTTAGATTTACTAACTATTGAGTTTAATATTTAAAAGAAAACAGGACTGAGAAAGAAGGTAAATACTAGAAAAGTTTAATAAAAACTCAAATTGTATAGCATGGGAGTATATTCAGTTAAAATGGTTTAAAATAAGCATTGCGTAAATTATGGGCAGCCTCCTGCAGCTGCTGCTGCTTCGTCATTTCTCTTTTCTTAGTTTTTAAAATTATTTCTCTTTCTCTCATTATCCTGAGATGAAGAAACATATGTGTACTGTTAAACAAAAATGTGTTATAATTGGAAATAAATGAGAATTAAGTTTTTTTATTAATAAGTCATATAAATTTACGATACATGTACATGTAAAATAACAACCTATCAAATAGCAATTCTACAGTTTATGTATTCTAGAATTACAATAAATATGGAGTAATCATGCTAAATTCATGTCATCAAATGTCAATAACAACAAAATATTTGTCTTTGATTTTCGTGCCCCACCATTTCTTGCACATATGTGCATTGCAAAAAGTACATTTTTTTAATAATACCGGTGATTTTTTAATGTTTTTTGTTTGTTCCTGCGAAAATAACGTAATTTACACATTAAAAAAGGCAACAAAGGTAACAAACAAAAAATAGAAGAATAGTACTGTAACTAACTTTAAGTCCATGGATAACCTGTGGCCTACTGAGGTGTGACTCTATCTGTAAAATCCTTATGATTAAATGAGAATCTATTCCTTTTACGAGAGCCACTTACAGCGAAGGAAAACAGCGAGAGTAGAGACCTTTCCTATAGCGGCTCTCAGCGAAACGAAGATTATCGCCTAATTATTCTGAATAGATTCGAGGAATTATGTTAATAATTTAAAATTAAATCGGGACATGTTGAGAAACATCGTACTTGGTTCGCATTAGCCAATCACGTCCTTTGTCAATCAGATTTAATTAAGAATAATTACTTTTCTTATCTCATACATAGGCTACGCATGCAGCAACAAATACATCTATGCCTTAGAGTCATACATTATAGAATTATAAAAATGTACCTACTTAAACAGAACGAATTATAGTATAATGTATACAATATAAATGTAAAGAAACAATGAAATGTGATATCGTAGAAATTCTAAATGAAAAAAATGGCGAAATAATTAATGAAATGCCACAAAATCTTGCCTATGACTATTTCCTGTTAACATGTAACAATAAACATTAACCTCTTCTATCTTAATAGTAACATAACCGTGTCTATAATTTTAACTAGCACACACGCCTCTGCTTTTGATCGTATGGCATCTGTGCCGATTTCCACGATAGGGGGAGAAGTATGTAATCGCATATATACGATATGCATTGTATTAGTTCGTTTCTGTTCAACTAGATCATCCAGCGACATGCCTATGGGAGACATTAACATTTGAAACTTTGCTTTGAGGCAAATGAAAGTTAATTTACAGAAATTATCGATTTGATTTTTTGCCAGCTTTTCTAGTTCTTCAAGTTTTACCCACATTTTGTTAAGAGTTTGAGGATCAAAACTTGATTTTAATTTATACACATCATGTATAGTATTTCGGTTATTTGAGGACTTATCGGAACGTTCGGAAAATTGGAAATATTTAATTTTTCCAAGTTCACTTGCTATAAGAGTATTTCGTCTATTCATTTGAGTGTAGAAAGTTTCTTCGGAATTTATTTTTGAGAAGGTTTTTGCTGCTTCTGTAAAAGTTGTAAGCATCTTTTTTGCCGCTGCTTGTTTCGCTTGTTTCTTATTCGATCCAGTACCTTCTTCAATGAACGAAGAAAGTTTACAATGAAATTTGAATATCTTTGCGTGTGGAGGACCTATACAGCTTACTTCTTCATATTTTGGACTTTGTATTTTTTTCACGGTACACAGTTCCTATTGAAAATTATTGATTATTTTAAATAGTATGTATATTGAGAATCAAGGGCGAAATGATAATAATTGCAACGATAACCAAGTTTTGCCCGAGCGTGTAACGGATCTCGTCTCGCCCGTGACCCTCGCGATTTTTTTGTCCTATTCCCTTGAAATTCACGGTAAATCGTTAATTTCGGACATGTGGATAATTTCTCGATTTCATCGGTTGATGAAAATGCTTAGTATAAAGACCTTTTGTAGTACTTCTGCGAATTTTTTTGTTTGGGGAGGGGGGAGACGTCGCGCTCAATCAAAAAATTTTATTCGAATCTCGTTTGAATTTTTGAAAAATGTTGAAAATTTATAAAATCACGGTAATTTTCTCAAAAATACATTTTTTTATATTTTTTGTCAGATAAAGTAATGACAAATCTTTTCCAATATGTTTGGTTAATCAAAATATTTTTTATTTTTATTAGTCTTTAATTGATAAAGTTCTTCAATTTTTGTTATATTTTTAGGATTAGTTTTGTGTGAAAAGTAACAGTAGAACGTAGATTAAAATAGTAAATTCACTCATCTATACAGTTGTAGGTTGTGAGCTTCAAGGGACATATTTGTAAACATTGGGGCCGCGTTGTGGATTCCTTAGAGACGCTCACCTTAAAAGCTACAATTCATTATTAAAAGTTTATTTTTTCAATCAGTTTTTGGAGAAGGTTACTATAACTACATTGAAATAGGCCACAGTCCATGGTAGTTCAGATACACAATACATTAGTAAAACCGTTTTCAATATATGATCCACTATTTTGCATTTTTGAAACCTGCCTGCACATTTGTAATCAGCGACCCTTCAGTCATTTTTAAACGCTGTACCTTTCATTATGCCTGGCTATGAGTGTAAGTAAGTTCAAATCCGTTCCGCGTACATTTCATTTCTGTACCCTTAGATAAAATGTATCCCCTCCCCGCTCTGTAAGCACATCGATCAATTTGAGTTAGGGCTCCTTTAAAATGGTAAGATTGCGTTTTTAATATTTTACATAAAGCGAAGTTTAAAGCGCGTCAGTATTCAGCTGTACAATTTTCGAAAGCTATAACTAATAAATAAACCGCGCGTCATGGCTACCACCCGTTTTTTAAGAGAAAAAAAAACAACTTTGTCAGTTAAAGACTAATTCAAACATAAAAACATTTTTTTTCTTTATAAGATTAAAAACACGAATTTGTACAATTTTTAATGATTATAGGTAATAAATTTGTAAAAAAAAATCCTCCATCTCTCACAGACGTTTAAAGCCAAGCAAAAAGAAAAAACATTTTTCAAAATTTTAAACAGGATTTGAAGGAGTATTGGAAATGCTTCATAAGATGAAAACAAAATAAAATATTTATTTTCGATGAAACGGTAGCCCTTTGAAACAAAGTTTGCGATTGTTTTTTTTTTTGTATTTTTTTGACCTCATGTATTTGCACATGCTCAAATCTTCCCAAAATATTTTTGTTTAATTACTAGCATGACGTCTCTATACTAATCATTTGCAAAAACTTCTCTAATTTGCAGAAAAATCGGAGACCCCATCTGCAAAGTTTGAAAAATTTGAAATTGATTGGGTCTACATATTGTATACCTAGATTGTCCGCTCACAAAAAATATTTTGGTGTGGCTGAAATTTGTGATTTTCGGTTAGTTACACATGCACGCAATATTGCGATTTTCAAGGGGGTAGGACAAAAACGCATTTGAAGCAAGCTATCGTATACGTATATACTTCAATTATTTCTGTAGTCTCTTACCTGCAATTGACCAACGGCGTTATCAAATACTTCATTTAATGATAATTTCTGGGGTGAAACCGGTAGTGATATTAACGATTTGATGGATAACATTTCCGATTGATGGAACTGCTGGCTTGACGCTATTTTCTTTAATAGAATACTGGCAGCTTTCTCTTTTGCGTATTTTTTGCTTCTCCCTGTCGCAATCGCGCTAACTCCGGCGCATGAAACTTCGATAGAGAAATGGTTCAGGTGCGTTCCTCCTCCGTCGTGTAAAAGTACATAATTCGGCACTAACTGCCTCTTTATCATTAATTCTTGGAGTAGAGAAATTGATGACTTACTCATGTTATAAGTTTGTTGAAAACACTCTCTCGCTAGAAAAAAAATTTAGTTAAAAATAAGTTTATAAAATACTTCGTTATGATAATGGTATATTATGGAACTGTGTAAAAAAACTTTTACGCACTTGTATCGAAAATAACTGTTTTGGTGCAGTGTGCGTAAAGTGCGGCTTTACGCATTTTTCACATTTTTTAAATGCACTTTACGCACACTTGCATACAAAAATATTATTCGACGCATGTGCGAAAATGTTTTTTGCACCAATCTGAATGAGGACCTCGCTTTCAGCTCGGCCCGTAATCGTCACATTCGTCGAAATAGTACATTACCTAACAAGGGTGTAATGTATACTTTTACGCACGGGACGGGAACCATACATACGAGGCGCCGAGTGATGTGTAAAGTTCCCGACCCGTGCGTAACAGTTATACTTTACACATGTGTTAGGTATCCTATTTTTTGTATTTGCGCGCGTAAAGTGAGTGCGTAAAGTTTTGATGCCTGTTTGAGTGCGTAAAGTATAACTTTACGCACGACCGGTCATTTTACGAATTTCGTCGTCGGGAGTGCATAAAAGTTTACTTTACGCTCGAAAGATAGGCATCAAAAGTACTTTACGCACGAACTTTACGCCCGCAATTACAAAAAAACGTTTTCCGTACTATAGTCTACTTTTAGTCCGGTAAACGTGAAACATAACCCATACGGACTAAATGAAGTCCGCGAAATCGAACTTTTACAGTATTCGGGCTATAAAATCTGGTTTTACGGTCTCGTACCAAAAATACTACTATTACACACTTGTATTGAAAGCTACTATTTATACAATCGACGAAGTTATTTCACGAATAGTAAGGATTGCGGGCTGAGTATACATAGACTGGTTGATAACAACAAATACTGCGATTAGAAGAAACCGATTAACTGGAATTATATTCAGTGAAAAATCTTCTCTTCACGTCTTCCACAATTTGCGTAACGGAAGGATTCCCAGATCGCATATGTGACTGTGTATTTTCAGATAATATTATAAATTAAAATCGAGTACAAATCGGTATTATTCTAAAACGAAGGATCCTTGATTATTTTCGATTGTATGCCTGTGTCATATGTATTTTATAACAATGACAGTAATGTATTAAAACACGTAAATATACAGGGTGTACGAAAAGTCCCGGGACGGTTGAATAACTTTCGAAAGAATAAAAATTTCAAAAATCGCCGAAATACGTGATTCGATTTTTCAAACAAGCAATCTTTTGAGAGGGGGTTTCGGCCCCCCAACCTCAAGGGGGGCGGGGGGCACGAGAGGGGCCAAAAATCTTAAATGGCAACATGGTTTGAGTGGGGGCTCATTTGAAAGGTATTTTCGAGACGAATTCAGATCACTGGTCATAGAGGGCGCTGCGATCATTTTTCGGAGAGATACAAGTAAAAGAGCTTTTCAATGTAACGTTCAGAAACGGGTTGACACCCGTTTAAGAATATTGTTTTACACGATTTTAAGTTTTTTAAGTTTTTTAAGTTTTTTAAGAATATTGAATTACACGATTCGGCGACTTCGAAATTTTCATTTTTTCAAACGTTAGTACGTCTAAGATCTGAAAAAAGTCAAAAATATCTGCGAAAAATGATCGCAGCGCCCTCTATGACCAGTGATATGATTTCATCTCGAAAATACCTTTCAAATGAGCCCCCACTCAAACCATGTTGCCATTTAAGATTTTTGGCCCCCCTCGTGCCCCCCGCCCCCCTTGAGGTTGGGGGGCCGAAACCCCCCCTCAAAAGATAGCTTGTTTGAAAAATCGAATCACGTGTTTCGGCGATTTTTGAAATTTTTATTCTTTCGAAAGTTATTCAACCGTCCCGGGACTTTTCGTACACCCTGTATAATAGAATAAAAATAGGTAACAAATCATAGATAATACAAACGGGTTCACAATACCGTATATGACGAAAAAATATGTCTACTTTATGTGAATAATAATCATACCTTAGAAGATACTTAATTCGTGGAGTAAATAACACAAAAGCCCCTGAAGTCAGGAAGTATAAAACCATATGTCGGTAGTTTATATTCGTCTATTCGCCTTATGAATAACATATAGGTATATAAACCGTAGACTTATTATACATATAGACGGAGCATTCCCATGGAACAATTGAAGATTGAAGCTATACATGGAAGGAAAGCACTTCTGCCGGTGTTGTTATTATGTAGATATAGGTTAGATGAGAAGAAAACTACTGTACACATTTATATCTGGCGAATCTTGCATTATACTCGTTCACGGAAATTAACGTAAAAAGTGTAAAGTAAAACCGATTACATATATGAATATGATGTTTTCATAAATTCTCGATTCTTATGGGAATGCTACGTCCATTTGCAGTATAAGTCTATGAATACCATGGTACATACATACATCAAATAAGAAGTAAAATATATAAATTAATCTTGTCTAACAAAAAAAACCTACCACGGTATAAACCCAGAAAGAATTCCCGCGTTCATGTCTTTTTTTCCAAGACTTCCTTATCGATATGTTTCGTCTTTGTTTTTCATACAGATATATAGGGGAAAATAAAGAAAAAAATATCAAAAGGGAAGCAATCGTTGCTCTTGGGTGTATGTATATACAGTAAAGCGCTGTAGGGGCCGGGGAACAAGAAAGAAAGCAAATTAATATACCTGGGTCTCACGCAATACCGAAATTTTAGCCTTTCGGGGTTTTGATTTTCGGAACTTTATTCGCCGGCCGCTGTAGGCGCGCGTCAACTGAACGAGATTCGACGCTAGCGCTCGGGGTGGCTAAAATTAGCATAAAACATAGGGTAGGATCCTATATACGCTAAAGCGCTGATTATTTTTCTATATGTTCTGTGTGGGAATAATAAGTATTTTGTTTTGTAAAATATGATAGAATGTAGCAAAAAGTGTTAATCTTGGACACTGCTTTGTGCAATTGCCCGCATTTACAAATAGTTAATGGTAAAATTTGACATTAACAAAGTAAAAAATACCATTAGTGGAAATGAGATGGTCGATAGTGCTATAATTAATACCGAAAGCGCCGCTATAGGCGCCACGGTCTTTGCTGACGGGTATTCACACAGATTAAGGAGGTTCACCAGGTACCTATCGAGTCAAATATGGAACGGACGCCAATATGACTTCGGTGGTATGCTTCCTAAGACGTTGCCGCCCGTCAACATAACCAAAAATGATCCTTTTAGCTATTTGTTTATTTTATTTCTCGTCTCTAAAGGTAGGAAGAGACGTTTTTCTTTCTGCAAATAAAATCTCACAAATTTTTTTATCAGTAGTATAAATTTTACGAAAAACTCAATGTTAATTCAATACGAATTTCATGAATATATACATGTTCCCATAAAACTCAATGTTAAAGAATCGTGAACATTTTTATTAATTTCTCTGCTCTGAAGGTACCTAGGGGCTTGAAACTTTGCAGGCATTAATTTCTTTCATTGTTTAACCTACTATAATTTTTTCGTTAAATTCTCAATGTTAATTCTTTGACCTGGTGAACCTCCTTAATTGTAATTAAACGGCCTTTGAAGCGGGCGCAAATTCAGAAGAAAAATGCTTTCACTTTTCAACAATATCATTAATAATGAAAATTAAATTCTTCGAAACGTTATTAAATATTTTTCGTCAACACATAATATTCTGGGGTCAACTACCTTAAATACTATACAATGTTTTTAAAAATTTTATTTTTCAATGCATAATTTGACATTTTTTTATTAACAAATAAAGTTATTTTATTGTTCCAAATTGCAAAATTAATTTTTCCGTTTATATTACTATTCCGCATACATTCAAGATGATGTTCGAAAATAAAAATTTCAGTATTCTTCAATTTTAGGTACTTAATCGAGTGTCATGACTGTTCTCTGCTTGCGCCGCAGCGCACAAGTCGGAGATCGGGAAAAGCTGCCCAAAACCTACTTGGAACACCTATTTAGAACAATAAAATAACTCTATTTGTTAATAAAAAAAATTGTATTTGTATGTTCTTTGGATTTTTTCCGAAAGTTGATAGTTTTTGAGAAAATGAATTTCAAATATTATAGTTTAGGATTTTTTTCCCGAAAACGAATTACTATTTGGAAAAAAGATTTAAAAAAAATCCCCAAACGTAATAAAAAAAATATAAAAAAATTCCGTGATATTTCTCGGTAAATTCTAAGAACTTTTCATTTTTATCATTTTTTTCAATAAAGCTCGGAGTTTTGAGTTAGGGCGTCCAGAAAATTTTAAAGAATGTTTCATTGTTGCGGCCATTTTGAGGTCGTTAAAATGATGTCGGGTATAACAGTAAAATTTTTCCTTAAAATTGAAGTATTTTATTCACCTTTGTTCAGAGTTTCAATAGAATCCCAATATTCTAAGGGCTCGAAAAAAAATGGTAAGAATAAATATTTCCCCATTTTCTGGACATTGTTTCGAAATTCGGCGACATATTGGAATTCCCGATGGATGAAACTTAATGTTGACCTCGGAATCTTGAAGCGACTTCGAAAATAGTAGGATATATACCTCTCAATTTTTGTTAACTTTGATTTTGATACGAAATACTGGACTGAAATTGACGCAAGAAGAAGTGGCCGTTGGGCGTTAATGGGCTGAAGTGCTGTTCATCAGCTTTAAAATGCTTTTTTAGTCATTCCGATGCGATTTTTTTTCATCGAGTGATGGAAGTTTTTGTCAAGGCACGATTATGATTTTCATACATTTAGTAAATGTGTAAATGTATGAAAATAACTAAAAAATGAGACCGACCTTTTTGCCCAGAAAAGAGTTCTTTCTTCAGTTTTTTTTATGAAAACGTTTTCGTTTTACTTCAAAGTGTACTCGGGTTTCTTCAGATTTTTGTTCTGCCACAAAAACTTATCATTATAACCTTATTAATTATATTAAACCCGTTATTGTGAGCTGAATAGTGAAAATGTTTAAAAGTCGAGCTCATGATGAAAATCGACTTAAAGTGTGCCTATTATGTTTACAAAAGAAAAAAGATATGTAAAGAAGACTTTAGCATTACCAGACTTGTCAGAGTTTCAATTAAAAAAAGCTACCAGATCGAGAGATGATGTAAACTGTGATTCTAAAGTTTGCAAAATAGGCAGAAGTATACCCTCTAAAATCTTCAAGAAATCGACAGATATTATTGAATGCGAATAAGTTTTATAAGGTTGCTTTTTAATATTTTATATAATATTTTACTTTTCGACGAACTAATAAAACAATATATCTTTCTAAGGAGTAAAATTAGAAACTGTGACTGAGAAGGGCTGCAGTAAATGTTTTAATATCGTCTCAAAAGGAATAAATCACGTTTGCAATAGTTGCGAATTTTTAAATCGACATTTTTAAAAAACAGCTCCACAGAAGATTTTCGTTTTTGTCGAAAAATGAGGTATTAATGATCTGGAATCGAAATCAACAAGAAAATCCCAGGTGCCAGAACCTTTAGGTTAAATCGGTTTAAAAAGCACCGTGCTGTGTTATTTGGTGTTTAAATTCCCGCCTTAATTTTCTCGAAATTCATGATTGGTCAATGGTAGTCCCCTCTGCGTTTTAATTTACCTCTTGAATTCCCTAGATGCCCATATACATTGACTAGAAGGACTAGAAGACGGGCGGCGGGGTGGGGGGGGGGGGGGTGTAAGCCGCGTATGTCCGACGCGCCATCTGTCCGACTCGACCGCTGTCCGACACGTCATTTGTCCGACTCCGCAAATGTAACTATGAAAATTACGGATCCGCAGCTAGAGATAAAGGGACACCTGGGATTTCATACGAGTTATTTTTGAAAAATATATTGAACATGTACGCATTGAAGATGAAATCAAGTTGCATATATTTTAATTTCCCAGCCGTTTGAAATGTTTGCTTATTATTTGTATACTATTATTCGTTTTGATGTTGAGATTTATAAGCATTCATCCAACGTAAATGCATAACCCAACAAGATTTTATAATTTGTTATGTCCAAAAATATTTGTTGTGAATATATTGAACTGAAATTATTTGTAATTGATAATAATTGTACTAAAATGTAAAAAATTATCTTAATAAATAGAGAAAATGTAACATTTGTAAAGAAATTACATTTATTCCACGAATTTGATGAATTTTCGATCGCATTAGTATGTTTGAAACATAATATACAACCATTAAAATCACAAATACCTTTACTATTCGCAACTTTTGATTTAAAACAAACTTATACCACGACTATTTCCTACAATTTTTCTTCATCGATGGAAGCTAAAAAAAAGGACGAAGTCATTATTAACATTAAGATGTAATAAACAACGATACCTCAATTTCAAAACTAACACATATTATTATAAATCTTCAAGAATTTCTTCTCATTAATAGCAATACTGTTATACCTCGGAAGAAAAACCGTATCTACATTTTCATGATTTTGACATTTTGATGACAAAGTGTTTTTCAGCAATTACGAAGATAATTTTCAAAAATTATTTATGATTTATGCACATTTTACTTCTTAAATGTACGAATCATTTGATATAAAGTTGTTTTAAAGAGGTTAATAAATATCAGTTTAAAAATGGATGTAGAGTATTTTGGAGAAGATAAATAATAATAATAAATACCTCCGATAAAGGTTGTAAGTCACAATTTATGGACATATGACGTTTCTCCAAAGGGATTGATTACTTTTCATATCCCTATATCTTTTTTAAGAGCGGAGATTCTGTCCAAGATGTCGTATTAGCATTAACATTTAAATTGTTTTTTAAATTTCAGATGTCAATAACCAGAGGTACTATATCAAAAATAACTTTCAGTTGATAGCAGAGTGTGCCACTCTATAAGTTAAGGTCATGTTGTAGACATTTTTTTGCAGAATAAGATCCACCTTTGATCTTTTAGGTAAATACAAATTTTAAAATGTTATCGCATAAATATTGGTATAAAATGTATTTTTGAAAAACGCTCTTTCGATTTTTGTTACTTTTTAACTTTCTTATTTATACACACGCCAATAATGTAGTGAAGAAGGTAAACACATGTAAGTCAATGGCGCTAGCTTTTTAATAAAAATTGAAAGGCTGAAGGGTGGGTGTTTTGCACGACAAAAACCCACTATTAATCCGTTTAAACATTTCAGTCATTATTGTATAACTTGAAAAACAACAAACATGAAAAATGCTAAGTTAGAAAATTGTATAGAGTTCCCTGCCGAAAAAAATCTATAGAAAACTATTGAAACCTATACATTTCGTACAGTAATTAATAAGTTGTTTAATGTTACCCAATACTTCTTACATGTGAATGCTTCTTTATCATTCAAGAAGTACATATTCATATTTTTAGGATCTGTGTTGCATGCATTCAACGATGTAAATCCAATAAATATATGTAATTACTCATTAAATACATTCGACCGAATAAAATTATAGCGTTGCAGGCATTTTATAAGATATATGTGTAATATTGAATAGAAAAGGGCCAATTTATGTTTTCCACGCCCAAAAAACGAGAAATAAAAAATACAAGCGATATATTATAGTTGGAACCAAAAATATGACGTTGAGGAATGAAGATCACGATGATCAACGCTAAGAAATTAATGTATTTATATTTTACAAAGAAATTATTTGCATATAAACATATTTATTTAAAAATAGTTTTTGTTCAATTTTATTCATTAATTTTTTGAACACTCATCTATGTCATACATTTCTTACTATCAATTTATTATACCGATTTTCATTATCTTTGAGATTGTACGTAATGTGTATACTTATATATATATATATATATATATATATATATATATATATATATATATATATATATACATATATTATTATTTTGAATTATTTTGACAAAATTATAAATTTAAATTAGAGATTTAATTATACGCAGTGTGGCATACTTATATTTACAATCATATTTATATTTTACTCAGAACTCATAGCATTAATCTCCAGAACATCCGTACGGAACAATGCAAACACTGAAATGAAGAATTGTCTTAAATTTTAACATGTAACACAAATATCATATGACGTTATAAATATAGTGATAGACATGTAAAGCATCCGTGTTGAGGAACAATACTTGGATCGGTGACTACTTGAGATCTCAGCTTTTTTAAGATAATTTATTTATCTTAAAAAAAGTTTAAAAATGATTAAAATTAAATAATAAACTAAAAATAAGAAAAAAGTGAAAAATACAATTTTTTATTAAAATCTCTTATTTTACATTTTGGGAAGCGATATTTAAGTGTACGTACGTACGTAGATGTACTCTTATCGTAATGTACACGAAGCGTACGTACTCTTCGGGTACCTTTAATTTCCCTCTTACTGTACTCTTCGTGTACGGTTCCATTTTTACCAGGGTAAAAATGTTGTTTTTCAAGTTATACAATAATGACTGAAATGTTTAAACGGATTAATAGTGGGTTTTTGTCGTGCAAAACACCCACCCTTCAACCTTTCAATTTTTATTAAAAAGCTAGCGCCATTGACTTACATGTGTTTACCTTCTTCACTACATTATTGGCGTGTGTATAAATAAGAAAGTTAAAAAGTAACAAAAATCGAAAGAGCGTTTTTCAAAAATACATTTTATACCAATATTTATGCGATAACTTTTTAAAATTTGTATTTACCTAAAAGATCAAAGGTGGATCTTATTCTGCAAAAAAATGTCTACAACATGACCTTAACTTATAGAGTGGCACACTCTGCTATCAACTGAAAGTTATTTTTGATATAGTACCTCTGGTTATTGACATCTGAAATTTAAAAAACAATTTAAATGTTAATGCTAATACGACATCTTGGACAGAATCTCCGCTGTTAAAAAAGATCTGGGGATATGAAAAGTAATCAATACCTTTGGAGAAACGTCATATGTCCATAAATTGTAACTTACAATAACCTTTATCGGTTTATTAGTCGTATTTATCGTAGGTATTTATTATTATTATTTATCTTCTCCAAAATACTCTACATCCATTTTTAAACTGATATTTATTAACCTCTTTAAAACAACTTTATATCAAATGATTCGTACATTTAAGAAGTAAAATGTGCATAAATCATAAATAATTTTTGAAAATTATCTTCGTAATTGCTGAAAAACACTTTGTCATCAAAATGTCAAAATCATGAAAATGTAGATACGGTTTTTCTTCCGAGGTATAACAGTATTGCTATTAATGAGAAGACATTCTTGAAGATTTATAATAATATGTGTTAGTTTTGAAATTGAGGTATTGTTGTTTATTACATCTTAATGTTAATAATGACTTCGTCCTTTTTTTAGCTTCCATCGATGAAGAAAAATTGTAGGAAATAGTCGTGGTATAAGTTTGTTTTAAATCAAAAGTTGCGAATAGTAAAGGTATTTGTGATTTTAATGGTTGTATATTATGTTTCAAACATACTAATGCGAACGAAAATTCATCAAATTCGTGGAATAAATGTAATTTCTTTACAAATGTTACATTTTCTCTATTTATTAAGAAAATTTTTTACATTTTAGTACAATTATTATCAATTACAAATAATTTCAGTTCAATATATTCACAACAAATATTTTTGGACATAACAAATTATAAAATCTTGTTGGGTTATGCATTTACGTTGGATGAATGCTTATAAATCTCAACATCAAAACGAATAATAGTATACAAATAATAAGCAAACATTTCAAACGGCTGGGAAATTAAAATATATGCAACTTGATTCCATCTTCAATGCGTACATGTTCAATATATTTTTCAAAAATAACTCGTATGAAATCCCAGGTGTCTCTTTATCTCTAGCTGCGGATCCGTAATTTTCATAGTTACATTTGCGGAGTCGGACAAATGACGTGTCGGACAGATGGCGCGTCGGACATACGCGGCTTACCCGAAGTCGGCATGGACCATGGTCGGCATTTAGTTATTGTTCTGTGGTCGGCACTGGCACGCACGTGTTTTCAACTCATCTGTTTATCAACTGTTTTATTCACATTTCATATTATTTAAACGTCAATAAAAAATGAGTAATGAAAAGAAAGTAGAGCATTTAATAGTAGACACAACAGCCTTTATTCAAAATGTACAGTTGCAGGTAAGCTTCAACAACAACTACAAATTTCAATTCGCATAAAATCAATTTTGAAGGTTATGAACAAGAAATTGGATTTAAAAATTAATTAACTACGTAAAACATTTACTTGTAGGAACTCGGCAACAATATTATAACGGATCCAAACGTTGTTAACGAAATAAAAAGCCGAAGACAGCTGAAAAGATTGGTTGTCCTTCCGTACGAGTTAAAAGTCCAGGAAGCGTTTCCGGAAGATGTCAAATTTGGTAAATTTTGTCTTAATATTTTATTTCCATATTTTTATTTGTATTGAATTTTCTTATTTTGGGTTTAGTAACTGAATTCGCTAAGAAAACTGGAGATTACATAAGCCTTTCCGCTACCGATATCAAAGTTATCGCACTTACGTATCGTTTGGAAAAAGAAAAGGTCGGAACAGAACACTTAAAGACGGAACCGAAGATAGTAAAAACTATTGACAGCAGCAAGGTGTCGCATGATGGACCCACGAATCAATTGCCTGGTTTTTACATGCCTCAAGGAAAGGTATACAAATCAATAGTAAATTAAATCTTTTGTTACTAATTTACACACATTTTACAGGAGAGGATGATTAAAAGAAATGCAGAGAAGATAAAAACGAAGAAAGTTATTGAAATAAAACCAGGACAAGACGATGACTTTGATTCAGTGCCTGAAAAAACAGAAGATAAACAAGAAGACTCTGATTCTATGCCGGAACTTAGTGACAATGAAGATACCGAGCCACCGCGGAAGACTGCAACTAACGGTCAATCGAAACCTGATGAAGATTCTATGCCTGAACTTAGCGACGATGAAGAGGCTGAGCAAACTATAGTTGTGATCGAAAAGTCTGATAACGAGCAAGATTCCATGCCAGAGCTTAGCGATAACGAGGAGGAAAGAGAATCCGAGTATGATACAGCTCATTCGGAAGCTGAAGATTCGATTCAAGATTACTTGGCAAAGCAGTTCGAAAGTTTGAGCTGCGATGCCACAGATTTAGAAGTTGATTGTAAAGAAAATTTTACAATCGATGACATTCTTCCACCAATAAGTAAATTTGAAAATAGAAACTTCACGGATAGCTCGGAAAGTGAAGAGGATGATGAAGGATGGATTACGCCAAGTAAATTAAAATTCTTATACATATTATTTTTTATCTTTAATATTGTGGATATAACTAATAATTTATCTTTCTACAGGCAATATTGCTAGTGTAAAGAAGCAAATGGATTCAGCAGTATTTCACGAGAATCCAGCAACCGTTGCGTGTTTAACTACTGATTTCGCAATGCAAAATGTCCTCATGCAAATGGGATTAAATATTGCTTCGTTAGATGGCCGAGTTATTAAACAGATGCGAACATTTATATTGAGATGTTGCGCTTGTTTCAAAACTACAAGCATCATGACTAAAGTCTTTTGTCCAAATTGTGGCAATAAATCGCTGAAGAAAGTTTCAGTGTCTGTAGATGATGACGGTAACCAAAAAATTCATATTAATTACAAAAAAGTTCTGTCAACAAAGGGAAAAAAGGTACATTTTGATATTTTAATATATTAATTTTGTATTGAATCATATTTTAATAAATTATTATTGTCGTTTTAGTTTTCCCTTCCGACGTATCAAGGAGGTAAACATGCGAGTAATCCAATTTTGTATGAAGATCAACCAATGCCGGATCAAAGAGCAACTAAACTCGCTAATATGAAAACGGAAGCATTAAATGATGATTACATTGCTGGTTATTCCCCATTTGTTATGCGAGATGTAAATTCAAAATCCGCGATGCTGGGAATTCGTCCTGGATTGAAAATGAAACACTGGATGAAAAAAAATCCAAACGAATGCAGAAAGCGAAGAAAGTAAAGAGCAATATACTTTCTTAAAACATTGAAGGTGTTTTAACTGTAAATATTTCAGACTTTTTACTTTTAAGTTCTCATAGTTATTAACCTGTAACTAATAAATGTATTTTCAAATATATGTATAAAAAATATATCTTAAACCAATCGTATAATTTTCCTTCTTTTTATGTACATCCATGTAAAATTCCATGAACGAGTATCTTAGTATGCATATTAACCCTTTTAACATAAAAATTGTTTTGTGATTTTTATTATATCAAATATATCAAATCTGTCTTCAAGTTTGAAATCAGCGACCTCGAAAACCCCTCAGTAACGAATTTTGTGAAAATCCGACAAATTTTTTAAATTTTCGTCCGCCATATTGGATCTGCCATTTTGAATATTTAAAATCTGACTTCGGATTTGAAATCAGCGACCTCAAAAACCCTTTAGTAACAAATTTTGTGAAAATCGGACAAGTTTTTAAAATTTTCGTCCGCCATATTGGATCCGTCATTTTGAATTTTGATAATCTGACATCAAATTTGTAATCAGCGACCTCAAAAACATATAAGTATGCAGTTGTCGAGAATATAGTGATGCTAAACCTTCAATTTTTTAGTTTAGAATGAAATTTGGAAAAATTTCTGCTGTTTCGCCGCCATTTATAACCGCCATTTTGAAATTTTGAAAAGCGAGTGGTATCATTTGAAAGCTGAACTATTTTGGACGCGATATTATGCATTTGCATGCTTCCTATGTTGCTGTTTTCGGGTGAAAATTTTAGATTTATGAAAAAATGTTTTGAAAAAATCGTCTTTATTTGTAAAAAATCAACTGCATTTTTTTTAATAAGAGATTTGGGTCAATTGCGTCAACAGAATCGGAAAGAGCAGACAAAAATACGTAAGAAATGATGGCTGAAGAATTTTTTGCATGACCGTAACATCGTTAAGCAGAGCGCTGAACTTTATGCACAAAATGTGTACATCCCGTCCTAAAAGGGTTAAGTGTACGAAATCTGGTCACTATAACAATATGTATATACTTATTAATATCTTTCACATTTCCTCCTCGGTTAAAGATGTTTAAAACTTTCATTAATTCTAAACCAGATGTATACGTATAAAAAGGGCAAAATGTACTGGGAACGCCTTACTGACGAGTCCACCCAGTACATTTGGACCAAACGTATATTTTTTAGGCAATACCCTACTGGAAGTAAACGTATTCAAACGGATAGAAAATAACGGATTCAAACGGATAGAAAATTTGTATCCGTTTAAATGCCCACTTTGCATTCTTTTCAATCGGTTGTTGTCCGTCAAAACTGAATACGTTCTGGATCCGTGGAATGGAAAATTGATCCGCCTCAATCCGTTCTAATATGAGCCTGTCGAATCCTTGTCTATCCGTATCTACCGTGATATGGCACCGAGTGTGCACCTGTTTTTATCCGTTTCTATTTGCATAAATACTTTCATCCGTCTCAATCCTTAAAAACTGAGTCAATATTTATCCGCATATATCCGCCAGCGTATACGAAAATTAAATCCTCTTCTATTCGTTTGTATATATCCGCGGATCGGGACGGATAAAAGACGATATATGCGGATTGGTAGACGGATAGAAACCCGCGGATCACGACGGATTAGAAATGTAATTTGCGAATTGCGGATATGCGCGGATAGGAAAGTATTGGAACGGACTCGTGTGCGATCCGCGGCAGACGTCGGGAATAAATTAATGTTGGACGCGGATACGGACGGATTAGTCACGGATAGCCTTCGGATACAAGAGGTTAAAAATGTATTGAAACGTTATCAAACGTATATAAACGGATAGCCGAATTATTAATACGGATAAGGTTTAAATCCGTTTACTTCCAGTAGGGTAGGATCCCGCTAAACATGTAACGTAAATGAAACGTTACATGTTATCCCATTTATGGCAAAAACGTAACGTTTCGTAACAACTTCTTGATGCCGTTTACACGACGTTGCACGATATCTAAATACGTAAAGGTAATGCGTAACATTACCAGAATGTCAATTTATAACAGTTTCAAAAACGTTTTATGGAATCGTTTCTGCAACGTCACAAAATCACCAAGGAAATTTAAAACGTCGCATTCAGGTTACTAACGTAACATTCATGTAATGTTTACGAATGCAACGTTTCGTAGACATGATTTGTTGCATATCTTCTATCGTTTCGGCCAGTTCCATCTCAGACTTCGCCATCAAGATTCGGGAAGCTTTCGAATGCAGCATTTATTTTCGTATATTAGCATGATTTACATGCAATTTTTTTCTTCTTATAGTTATTCTTTTTCTGGTGCATAATATTATTTGCTATTATTAATTTTGTTTCTTTTTATTTCTTATACGTGTGTAACTTAAATACATTGATGTCCATTAAATTCAATATTTTTTTTTTAATATTACTACAAAAATTAATTTAAAATATAGAGTAATTTGAGGCTGAGACTGCAATGAAGTGAAATTTAACTATTGTTATACTTCACATTTGAAATTGAAACGGGTTTTGTAATATTTAGAGAATATGCATTTTTATATATACAGTGTATTTATTTTAAAAAACTCGTTCGCTTTTAATATATTTATGTACAAAATTTGTAAAATTTCCCGTCACTTGTCCAGAAAAATAACTCGCACCCTTATTATTTTTAATGTAAATTGTATTAAATTTAATTCATAATTTAAAAAGTGGTTCACTTGTGTTAATTTTAATATCCGCGTAATTTCATAACTTATTTCCAAGTAGTGCATTTGTAAAATATACGTGTGTCAATTAACTTTACATTTTTTTAAACATTATCTATTAATCCATTTCGTTTAAAAAAAATATTATACGGATATCTTAAAAATATTTATTTAAATTACAATAAATTACTACAAAATAGTCAAATAATATTAAAATATTATTATTCCCAATATAGAAATGACAAAATTAATTAAACATATCTTGTTTAAACTAAACCCGCATTTATCAAGAAGCCTTCTACGATTGAGTATAAGAGCTCTCGTTCGCATGGTAATACGTATGCGAGCGTAGCGTAGTGGTTAAGACGTCAGCGTTGTAACCGGTAGACCCGGGTTCGATCCTCGGTCGGGACGGATTTTTCTTAGATTCATAGATTTATTTGCGAGTAAAATTATAAAACTACATTCTTTCATAACATATCTAACGATACATAAATAATAATAAAATTCGAATTGAATAAAATAATTCGTCGAATTTCTTATAATTTTTATTTATGACCGTTTAATGTAACGTTTTTACAACGTTGGATGTATAGTTTTCAAACGTCGCAGGTACGTTACGAATGAAACGTTATTTAAAAACCGTAAATGTGGCAGGACATTTCTGGTTCCAAGGACGTCCCAAAAATGTTTTTGCAATGAAACAAGTTTGGTCGCATGGCTATAATGCGACGTTTCAAAGATGTTGCTGTAACGGAATATTGTTTAGCGGGATTGGATTGAAAATTTCAATTCATTTTGAATTCATACTTTGATTTCGTAAATATGTATTCAAATGGATTGAATTCCGAAGAAACAAATCCATTTGTATTGAATTTTACGAATATAATCGGAAGCGTAATTTGCCGGATTAAATGTCAGAAAAAGTAATCCATCTATATTCAATGTTACGAACACAATTACGAATACAATCGGAAGTAGTATAAGAATACAAATAAATACAGATTTATTCAAAGTTTATTTTTTGAAAGAAATTTTTTTTTGCATTGAAATGAATACGCTTAGATAGTTCTGAATCGGTAATGTTGAATACGGAGGCATTCAATACTTCGTTTTTAAGAAGGAAACTTTTTTTGGATTGAAATGAATACACTTGGCTACCTTTGAATCCGTAATGTTGAATACAGATGCATTCAGTGTTTCGTTTTTAAATAGGAAACTTTTTTTGGATTGAAATGAATACACTTGGATAGTTTTGGATCGGTAATGTTGAATACAGATGTATTTAAGATTTAATTATTAAAACGAAAACTTTTTTTTTTTTATTAATATGACTTGAGAAAGTAACCTTTTTATTCGCATGAACGAATAGAATTGTATTTACGTATTAAAATGGATTCACCGTTGACCAAAGTATGGATTCAGAATTTAATAATTGAATCTGTTGACAGGGTTGTTTCATGCGAATAATATTGATTGTCTTCAATGTAAATTAATTTATTTATACAAGTCAAATTTAGCGGATAATTACAATGTGATTCGGAATTGTAACAAAAACGCGAGAGAAAGTTACACAACGCTGGGTAACGCAAGACTACTGAAAATTGCTCCGACTCTGGATTGTATCAAGTAGATGGATAAGAGGAGGCAAATATACAATTGACGAGTTAGATTAAAAGGACGTTCCTTATCGAAATAATAATAAGAAATTACGAAAATAATAACAGAATCCAATTCTATACAACTCTATCCAAATTCGATTGCTGGGATATATACAACAGAAAACACAAATAATATTCTAAAAATCCATATATAAATATCTAAAGGAAAACACTTAGTTACTAAATATAATAATTCTAGATAACAAAGAGAAATATTAGTTTATTAATACAAAATTGTTTTTTCAAAAGAAAATTAAATTGTTTTTTAAAGGGTGGCGCGATTGCATACGTGGTACAAATTGGAAATGTTTCTGGCAGTGTAACACTTACAGTGTCAAATAAAAAAACAAAGGGCTTAAGTTTGAACTTATCTTTTTAGTTTCTCGGACATGTTTGGACATTTTTTTAAAAACTAAGTTGAATTTACCACTTTTTTGTGAAATTTTCTATTAAACGAGACTGCATTTTACATAACTAAAATATACTCTACACTTTTTGTGGTATGGTGTAAAATATACTTCTTCGAAACAAAAAACAACTACTAAAAAATTTGGAAACAACATAAACACTTTCAGTAAATAATTTGGGTTGAAAATGCAGCAAGCTTTTACAGTAATTTGCAAACATGAGATATGGTATGTAATCAGTAGGAAAATAAAACAATTATTTTATAATAAAACGCGTTATTATGTTTCAAGCAATCAAATATAACATGTTAACTGAACTTTTCATTACTTAAAATTGAAAAATTTATTTTCATCCTATATCCCGGATCTTCAGCATTACGAAGCACTGTGCGACAGTCATGATTCAACCATTGGATGTTTTTTTTTTTTCAAACCATAGAAAAATTTTATTCGGCATTTTTTTCATACAATTCCAATCTCAACTTTGATCATAATCAGTTTTATTCTCCTAGATTTCGAAATCTAATCAAGTATTCGTGGTATAAAAGCGGTTATCTTCATGAAAGACCTGCTGAATTTGAAAACCCGGAGAATACTAACATGTGATACTTGCAAAACTCGAGCTATAGTAAAATGTGCTTGCTGTACAAATTCTTTCTGATTTACTAATTTTTTGAAACCTATTACCACTGCAACCATTACTCGGAATAAAAGAAGTCGTTTGTATGTTTCGTCACTTAACATTTTAATTGTTAATTTCGTAATATCCATTTTTATGATTCTATAAAATACAAAAACACATTAATACAAAGAAAAATCGAAAACAAAAAAAAAACAAATAAAAAGCAATAGACAAAAGAAAACAAATAAAAAGCAATAGACAAAAGAAAACAAAAAAAAAGCAATAAACAAAAGAAAAAAAAAACAGAATTAAGGAGGATATAATTATGTAATTATAATTTTATTATAAAGTATAATCTTACCGCAAGCATTTTTACGAATAAAAGACGTCGTTTTTATTTATAATTTTCACTATTGACTTACAGGACCGGATTATCCATTAGGCACACAAGGCACGTGCCTAAGGTCCCACCTAAAGGGGGGCACCAACATTTTGTCAATTAAAAAAAAATACGCAAAAAGATTAAATGTTTAGAATGATTCCAATAAATGAGGTGTAATATAAGAGAAACTGAGCATCTCAACCCAATAACCAATTACAGAGATAATCATATCCAAAAGATTTCTGTGTGCGAAATCAACAACCCAAAAGAAACCCGCAGATACCAAGTTTTAGGGTAATTAATTCTACTTCATATGTGGTTACATATTATTATGCATTTTAGGGGTTTTTGACCAATACAGGGGGTAGTTTCAACCCTTAAACCTTCTTCTTTGCCGATAAAAAAAATACGTGTCGATTATTTTTCGGCGTTCTAAAAATGTGCCAAGTTTCAGCGAAATCGGCATGTCACAGTTGGGTAGTGTAACAATTGTTAGTATAGGGCTGCAGGATACAATATCAGTATGGGATTAAAAATCGCAGTTGCCTCTTAATTGGAATGTTTCAATTGGTCTAAATCTAAATGATTGGATTACATTTTAAAACAATGTATCCACTATTTGTGTTTTGGTGTTTGTTTCCAATGGCGTATCGGGTGTTTCGTAAATATTGTTCTGTTTTCATTAAAAAATGATATCTACAATGCGTGGATCATGGAAAACCGCTGAGGAGGACCGATACATACCGACTGTGGTTGGTACCAGTTCCGAATACATACTATCGCTCGATATCGTTTCCGAATTTTAGAAATAATTCAAATAAGCGGGAAAAAATGGCATCAACGAACTCGTGACCTACAGAACGATAATTTTACTAGATGAGCTTGCTGGCCGCAGTTAACCATCGCATTCCCATGTTGATCTTTTAAACTATAAATAATTTAGGTCTTAAATTGTTGGTATATGAAATGTGTTTCAGTACACTCGCTGCCCTCTTGGTGTAGCGCAGATTGGTTGTCTGGAATATCGCTAATTATATGTCTAATAATTTATCACTACGTTCTTGTAACTATTTCTCAATTTTTTTGTTTCTATATATAGGGGAGAGTGGTCCTGAGTTGACACGGTGGTCCTAAGTTGTCACCCGTATGTTTCTCAGAGATAGTGTGCATGTACGATCCAATCATTTCATCGTGTGATGTCTTGAAGACCAAGGATACAATTTATGCCTACAATTTCAGTGAAGTTTATTCTAGCGCAGCGTGAGTACGATTATACCAAATAGCTTCGGGTGTCAACTTAGGAGCACTCTCCCCTACTTGGAAAGTGTCAGCAACGCATGTTTCCGGCTGATTGTTGTAGAATAGAATTGTTAAACAAATATTATAATATGAATTTTATCCCATGAATTTGTTGCCATTAAAACCATAAGAGTAATCAGTTTAAAGATACATTTTGCAATGAAATATTGTTATTGGGAATAAGATCTTTCGATCATTATTATTTATATCTTTTGACAAAATTAACGATATTGTCGATCTGTACGTGCTGACTGTTCCATAAACTTTAACATTTTTGTTATACTAACGTTAAATATCTTATAATATGTTTTCATTTTGCGTCATATATGGAAACATTAGTTTGGAAACAATATTGCCACCACAATCGTAATAGTTTTCCACATTGTTTTAACGTTGATATAAGAATGCAAAAATTATGTCGATTCCATCGTATGGAATACTTTTCTTGTAAATGCCTCTCGTATAATAAAGTCGGATTGAGGAGAAATTATAAGTGCCTCAGATATTAGCATGTTTTATAAATAGGATACCACGATTGCGTGGGCCACAAGGGCACTATAAATACTCCTACCGCTTTATCATCCTTTACTTTCTTTAAGCATTTGTAAAATTTGTCGGAATTTTGTGAGATTCTAGAATCGGCAGTGAATAATTGTAGGTAAGATTCTAATGAGTCTCCCAAGAAAAGGACGTAAGATTATAGAATTGCATGCTGACAATTGTGGCTATGATCCTGATGATGATCGCGATACTAATAATCCCTGATGATAATCGTATAAGAATCTAGTGTGACCGTCACGATAATGTCCACTAACTAGAATCTTCCCATCTGACGACTGCTTTACTAAATCGTCATATAATTATCATCGGAATCGTAGCTATAATTTTTCATAGACGATTCTAATGATATTATCATGAGAGTCACACTAGATTCTTATGTCGATATCATAATAATCCTGCTTCAATTTCTCATGTGATTCTCATGAGAATCCTATCCAAAATTTTAATTCTTACGAAGAAAGTACTATTTGTATGGTTATACGTGCCAGAATAACCATTTCATCGAATTTAGTTTGTACCCTTGTATCTTCTGTAAAATCGTGGTGTCATTCTTTATCTCTTTTTCATTTTTAAAAAAATATCTTAACTTTGGACCCGCTTTTCTCATATTTAGTGACGCCGAGGAGTTATTTGGGTACTCCGTGATTGATTGTATGATTGCCGTGAGCATTTGTAATTATTTTTCTTTACACACAGTCGGTGAACAGCTGGAGTTTAAATTCGTTGGATTTCCATTTTGGTTGATTATCTGACTTAGACTTTTTATTATATGAAGATTGAACTGCTATTATACCAAAGTTTTTACTACACCCGGTTATGAATGTTCCTTTGGTTGCAAAAATATGAAAATTATTTGCAAGTAATCGACCATCATCCCTAAGGCATGAGACAATCAGGGTATTTTCTTAAGCGGTGCCAATTGCGCAAAAATTTGTTTCAATTTGTTGCTGAGATAGTACCCGATATTTATCCTTCCTGAGAGCAGCTTCCGTCATTCAGTGAGGTCTGATAAATATAAAGTTTTTTAGCAGAAGAGGGTTATCCAACTTTCGGCTTAAGGTTAGGTTAGTTTTCGGCAGGAAATTGAAGATCGGGTGTTTCGACCTCCCCTTCTGTAAGGTGGTCCGAAACTTTTTCCTTTTTGATGTTTATTTTTGATTGAATTAAACCGTATGTGAAATAAGACTTATCATTTATTCTTTTTCTGGGGAGATAAAGTGATGCCGATTTGTTCTTCTGTCCTATTACTTATCACTTATAAAGCTAAGAGAAAGAGAAATAGAGAGTTCTGGGCATACTTCATGATGCCATGGACACGAAGTTCCTGTGAAAAAGAACTAAAACAGAATAATAGACATGCTGTAAACTTATATGCTTGGTTGCTAGCTATGTAGTGAGGTGCATTTTATCAACAAACTCGGTGGCAAAAGCCGTCAACGTATAGCTCTTCCTCTATGTGCAAACTGTAAGAAACGATGTGTAAACATCGTGTGCAATAGTTGGTTGAGACTAATGACTTAATTCCAGGCAGCCAGCCTGGATTCAGGCAGCAACACTCGTGTACCCGTAGCTAACTGAATCTAACTTTAAAAGTAGGTGAAGCATTCATTGAAGGCAAAAATCTTGTAACCGCCTTTCTTGACATGAAAGTCTTCGACAACGTCAGTGACGATATTCTGCTTTCCGAACTCGTAAAGTTGGGTTGCTCAGACAGCAATATGGAATTTGTTAAAGTTCTCAAGTACTTTAGATACATGCTGACTGCCGGGAGGATGAATTTAGAATAGCATATAAAGGTCTCACAAAGAAGAATACTGAGCCCTCTTTTGTACATTATTTACGTGTCGGAAGTCGTAACTTTATATAAATCGATCTGTATCTCTCAATTTGCTGATAACATCGGTCCTTACATTAAATCCAAATCAATTAACTGGTCTAAAAATATTGCTGAAAAGGAACTCGATACCACTGCAACAAATTTAAATAAATTGGGCTTAGATTTCGCCCCAGATAAAACAAAATAGTTACAGATTGATAAAAAGTACATCCGCCCGGGTGTCATTAAAATGAAAATTCAAAACTATGAAGTCAAGTTTGTTGAATCTATCAAATTTTTAGTACTTACTTTGTTTATCAACTATCACTTGATTATCATGTTAATCAACTTGTAAAAATGTCGCTCTTAACATGATCAAATTTATTTGCAAAAGTTAGTTTAGATTCCATCGCGAAACACTGATAATTTTTTATAAAAGTTATATTCCCGCTATTATCGACTATGGAAGATTCATTTAATGTCCACTTAAAACAACAGTTCTGGATAAAATCTATAAAATACGAAACACTGGAACTAGAGCTGCATTAGGCTAATATAATAATAATAGAATCAATACTTCGATTAACATCTTACATGACAAGTCCAAAACTATTCCTATTGTTGATAGGATAAAATATTTATGCTACGGCTATCTTTGTAAAATTATTTCCAACACTAGTTTTTTTAGATTCTAAGTGTTTAAAAACTTATTAAAATATTTATATTAAAAGAGTGCCGCGTAGAATTAGGATATGTCAGTGTATTTGTGATATCATGAAACTTGAAAATCAAATCATAGAAAATGTCCGATTTAATTCATATTGTTTTGGTTACAAAGACCACAAAATAAAAAAAACGTTGTAAACTGAAACGCGACTAGGGATTCTTATAGATTTTTAGCCGCTGAATCCGAATCTGGGCGCAGAATTTGCTCATCACGTCTGAGATTTTTTTATGTGAGGTTATAGTGCTTAAAATTGCTCTCTTTATGCGTATTTGCACATTCACTACATAAAATAATGTTTCGACGGTGAATGAAGTGGAATTATGTAATTCTTGTAGGTTTTTGGCCGTTGTATCCGAATGACAAGTCTTAAATACCCTTCTTTTAACGTTACAGAATGGACCAGGGGGTGAGAGCGTAGATATTACGATTGTGCAGCAAAACCGCGTATAAACTCCTTAACGACGAGTCGATGGAAAGCCACCAGTCTTCGGCTTTATATGTAATACTGTTGTAGTCGTGAACTAGTCCGTTAATGTCATTACAATACACTAACGAATTTTTTATCGAAAAAAATTTCCTGAGAGATTGGTCTCTAGTTCTGTAAAGAGTCATATTCGTTCCTGGAGCTAATAAGTTCTTTTCTTTCAGTCTTGATGCCAAAAGTTTTACCAATTCATTTCACAATCCTAAAATGATACTTTGCTTACTTTTTGAAGTATGCCCGTTTAAATCGCACAAACAAAAGTAACAATCACTTTCATGGTTTTCGGGTGCGTAGTAGCAGCTGAATTTCCTGCTGCGAATTTCTATGGGGTACTATCGGCTGAATTTCTTGCTACAAATTTCCTGCCAGTTTCAGTTTCAAAAATCTACAAGAATTACATACATCCACTTCATTCTCCGGTCGATACGTTATTATATAGTTAATGTCCAAATATGCATAAAACGAGCAATTTTACGCACTATAATCTCAAAATAAAAAAAATCTCAGACGTGATGGGCAAATTCTGTACCCGGATTCGGATTCAACGGCTAAAAATCTATAAGAATCACCTAGTCGTGTTTCAGTTTCCAAATTTTTTTTTATTTTGTGGTCCTGCGTTATCTAGTCATATCTACAGATATACAATACCGATAATAATAAAACTAGGCTTAAGTGTAAAAAATTGAACCAATCCCAAGGGATTGTTTAATGAATACTTAAACAACGACCGCATTTGCCCCTACTTTTATACCGCCTCTTTTTTAGTGGTGCCTCTGTTCTCTGCGCCCCTCTTTATTTAAATAAACTGTCTGTATTCGTCGCTGAGTGTGCAGCATTACCTGACGCCCTATCAATAATAGATGTTAACAATATAAAAAACGCAGGAATTCTTGCCGACTTTTAGTATCCTTCGCTATAAACAGATACATTGTAAAATTATTACCAGGAATCCAGCCCATGCACCGAAATTCATGGCAATGAAGCAGCTAATCATTTCGTTAAACTTGTTACCTGTAACCAGGCTGACTTAAACTCACTTTTCTTTTCTGATCTTAACGAATAGTTGTGATATAATATGTGGATCAGTGCTAACAACATCTTGACGGTTCAAGGACTTTACAAAGGCAAAAAAATACTTCGAATTTTTTTATTAGCATTGCAAGTTCCATTGGTACAGAGGGAACAAGTTTTTTAGGGCTACACGGTCACTGTGAATAGATGTATAGCTAATCACTATAGGCTAGCGAAATCCCTACATCGCAAAAGAATGATCAATTATGCGTGTCGTATATGTAATTACCCCAGATTTCAATCACGTCCTGTAGCAAATACGAGCTCTGTGAAAACTAGAAACAAGAATTCATCATATTTTTTTTTCGCTGATCATTATTTTATTTTCGTATGATGTTGTATTAAATCGTTGCGGCTATGATTAAATAGGGAATGAAGAGTGGTATTCAAAAGACATTGGAATTTTGCTATTGAGGTAGTCAGAGAACACCACGAGCATAATCTAAATATTGTGAAATTAAAGCATATAAATATAAAGCACGCGTATATATATTTCGCAAATTTTGTTTAATTATTTATGTACATACTTACATAAAGGTACATTTACACATATTTTGTGTATCTATTAATTCAGGTTCTGAAACGGAATTTGGACTTCCACAGCAGTCGTCTGGAGAAGTTAGGGATGTCATAAACGCCAGAAATGTTAGGCCCTGTCGGAAGCATATATCTCGAATTCCTTTTCTAAGGTGACGTAACAGAAAAAGATGTATGATCCGTTTAAATTCTGGAATTAATCATCCTTACATTCGTGATGTTGCGTTAAAGTACCTGCAAGAATTTGTGTGCAAAAACGTTGATGGAAAGCAAGAGTAAGCAGAATAAGGAATGTACAATAAGCGTGGACATATAGGTCGCATTTATATAAAATCAGGAAACCTGACTTCAAATCGGATTTCATGACAATTAAATGTAAGATACGATATACAAAGCCAAAGTACATTCTTTGTCATAAGAATGAAATTTACCTACCTTAATCATATGGATCACGTTGATTGTCAAGATGATACAATGTGACGTGTGCAATGAATTTTAGTAAATGTTAAGTTCTCAAGGTGAGAAATGTTGGAGATGTGCCCAAATGAGATGGGTAATTTTCTTAAATCTTATTAGTACTTTACCTATAAATGATCATCTGATTTCTATTAGAGACCGTGTTTATTAATACGTAGTCAAAGAGGATAATAATTACAATAATTAACAAATATATCAATTATACCTCTCAAAGTCGTGATTTTATATTTTGTTATGTGTGTATTTACAGGATGTACCTTACAAATACTTGTTGCGCTGTTCTGATTACAGTAAAAACCAATGCGTGACCACAAAACAATTAACTGCGATTTGATATGACGCATGATTATCCTTAAAAAAGCAAAGTATCCACATTGTAGGATTACTTAATTTGTTATATACATATGTATAACTCCTTGTCAGGAATGGACTCCACGCAAAAGAAACACATGAAGTGACGCCTGCATTGTCACGTTCATGTTGAATGTCCTCGTCAATACGCACATAGAAACAGCTTTCAACGTGGAAGTAATCATTACGATATTTGTTATTCACGTTTACTCCCATGACAAATACATCTGATCACTTTTTTCAATATCTTGAAAAAAATTCTTCCTTTTACTGAAATTCGTTGAATAGAATATAAGTTTGTTAACCCGTTTCTATTCTGATTAAAAAATATACTTCCTTCATCCCGTTGAACTTGCGATGGATGGAAATGAAAATAAAAAAGTATTAATAGAATGAGAACTTCAAACACATATTATTTACTATTTATTAATTTATTTTAATAATTTTTAGACATTAATTAAACCAAGCGTTGATATTATTATAAGTGCATCAAACAATCTAAATTTTCAAGATTTTTAATGGAAGCGTTGGATTTTCTATTCAGTAATTAGCAATACAACGAATAACGCTGAAAACGACATTAATTCAAGTATGTGTATGCGGCATTAGTTATAAGGTTTAAGATCAAGTATCTGTTATTTGTGACCCTTGCAGAAATGTTCCGATATTACAAACATTTTGAGTTAATTTACGTTTGACAGAGTTATTTCGCGAAGCTTATTTTTTTCTCAGTGTATATATTTCTATTACATTAACAGTATAGACATTTGATCATACCTTAAGGGTTTATGAAAAAATTAGTAAATATTTTTATTTATACCTGTTAAGAATAATAGTTAGATTTCCGTATCTTATTTTACTTTCCTTAATTAATTTAATGTCTGTACGTATACATGACTTTTCTGGTGAGAAGAATATCAATGCAGTAGAAACCAATGACTGAAAGTGTTCAGGAATATTGAAAGGCTTGTACAACAATACTTACAATGCGCAGACGCCTTATTGGGAGGGAGACGCGTACGAGTACCAATAATTAACACCTTAATAACTAATGTGTAATGAGGCTCTTGCAGGAGTTTTATAATTGTTGCTTTATGAAAATGTCGCATATACTTTTGTAACGGTAGCTTATAATGTATCTAAGAACATTGCACCGTCCAGTGAACAAAGAAAAAAATGAAAGGTGATGTTATTTCACCGATAAAAGTAGTGGAAGGTGTAATTATCTATAATGTCTCTGTCACTAGCTAATACTAGTTACTTGCTGTGAAACAATAACTTGGAAGAAAATATTTTTTCTCTTTGCTATTGACATTTTATACACAATGTAGCTGACATTAATCTATAGCTCAGTCACTTTCCGATACATCTTTGTTTTTGAATTTTGCTGTGAACAATATGTCCTTATTTTGGTGGTTTAAGATTACTGTGAACTTAATCTAACTCAGTTAAATTTTTTAATATGAAGGTTCTTTGTACCGGTTACTCGTATTTGTCACATTGAAAGAAAGAAATAGGGAATACTGAAATACTGAAATATGAAATACTTCACTGGGCAATTTGCATATAGTAATAAAGAATATTTCTATTGATTCATATTAATACTCCTACAATTAGAAGGATTTAGAAAGTTTATCCTGGAAAATGGCAACGAACATAGACACATTGCTCACAGGAAACTTTCCAGACATGGACGTGTCTAGACGGAGAAATGCTAATTGGGAATGTGTCATAGAATTCTCAAAAGAGAATCGCAGAAATGATTTCGCCCGAACTTCAAGATCATTTTATTAGAGTATTTCGAATTGAATAAATATGAATATCTGATAGGGAATAACGAATGTAGAGGTTCTAATAAACAGAACGGTGTACTAATCTGACATAAATTATTTTATAAATATTACCTATGATATTTACATTTTACAGATTTATCGATGTCTACCAAGCGACTTCCAGACGAAATGAGTCTTTCTTATGGTATTTCATTCCATTATTGTTTCGGATATTCAGATTCCTGAAATATTGCAAGTATACTTACAGGTGAAATTATTCGGAGTAAATGAATACTAGTAAATATTTTCCAGACGTATTTTTCAATAAAAAATCTCCAACAGTTCAGTTGCGTCTTTCTTTTTGCTTATTTTGTAAGTATAAATAAATGTAATATTATTACTGTTTAAATTTTAACTGATATTTAATATTAAAATATTATACACGGTATATATGTATGTGTTATATTACGTAATGTTGATGGTGCGTATCCACATTCGCTTACAAATGGACAAGTTTTCGTAATTACGAAGTTTCCACAGAAAAATAAATGTACTCCATCAAAGAGTAATGCAGGTCTCATCCATTATTAAAAAAGAAAATGTATGTTACTCATTTCTTTGAATCGTTGTATTTAGTACTTATTGTTATAAAAACAATATTTCAAAACAACCGCGGAGTAGTAATACTATGATAATCCTTTTAAAGATTTTCAAGGTTTTTAAATGGAAGCAATCACTTTTTTCATTTCGGTATTTTCTACGTGATATATTATTTAAATGTAGACATATTTTAAGTAAAGTATTAAATAAGCTACTACAAACGTCTTCACTAAAGCATTTCAGGAATCATTTGGTCATTGATGATTGATGCAGGATGTTATTTGAAAAGAGCCGAGAACATTGTCTCTTACCTTTTCCCTTCTTTATGCTGACGTTTTCTGGAGCATGGTGTCCGCCTTACTTCGGTCCATTGAAAAGAGGACTGTACTACGCATATTCTGTACTAGTATTTGTTATGCTAACAGTATTCATTGCAGAAGTCTTTGTCTACCTTGTAGAAATCACAATGATTGGAAGATTCGAACCATGGCCTGTTTTCGTATTAACCACTCTAATTAATTGCGTTTACAAAATGCTTAGCTCCCTTCGTCGAGATTGGATCATGTACATTCTTGATTTGGGCTTTAAAGATCAATGGCGAATTCCCCGAGATCCTACAGAAGAACGGATTATGTATCATTTTAGAGGAACGGCAAGGTAGCTTATGGATTTGATTAAGCTTATTATTTAATTGTGTTAATACTGTTGTAATAATGACAAATAATTTCATCCATTCTAATCCGATGATACAAAATTTCTTATTCAAAGTTTGTAAAAACGTTGTCAAATTATCAAGGGATACTCAAACCAATCAACTAATTTATAATGAATAATTGCACAGGAAATTACATGTAATATACACAACGGTATTTATATCAGCAGCCTCACTTCTGGGTATTATGCCGATTTACATGAGAGATGGTACTAATCTGAAACTTGCGGCAGAAGTTTGCTTTCCTTATGATATTCGGAAACCCTTTTATTTTTGGCTGACCTACTGCCATCAAACGATCGCAACATTTCTTCTGAGTGTTTTGATCATAAGTTCGGACATCCTGCTTTCGGCAATTTTATTACAAGTTTGCTGTCAACTGGAATTAATGAAACATAGGTTAATTCAATACATAAAATTTTCATCGGAAAATTATAGAAAGATGCCCAATTCTGAAATGCACCAACTGGAGCAGAAAGTAGTCAAGGAGTTTATCAATGACCACCTTTTTATTTACAGGTAATATGAAATATTCCCGACTGTTATTAAATGCCAAACTTATTTAAAGTTTATTTTTGTGATTAGTTTTTCAGAAACGATTAATAAATACTTCTTTGGGTGGATATTTTCATTATTTGTCATAGGAGCACCTAATCTTTGCTTCAATGCTTATGTTGTGCTATTTTCTAAAACTACGATAGATGTTTGTATAGCATTGGATATTGTTGCAGTTTGCTTTTTACAAATCGCATTGCTTTGTTGGTGTGGGAATGAAGTTTCTGTGCACGTGGGTATAATGAATTTTTATTTATAAAATACAATGCAAAATATAAATGATTAAAATGTTGCTATAGTTTCATAAAAGTTATACAGGAAACAAATTCGTTACTATCCGCATATTTTTCATGGAAACAAATTCTACATGTCATATAATTGTAAATGGTGTCATTAGCTATATAACTGTTAAGCTTTTAAACAAAAACGGTCTTTACACAAGTAAGATAAACCTTTTTAATGTCAGTTAAAGTAATCTAGTAGCTGTACACATTACACAGATAGTTCTTTTTGACAATGAAGAAGTGCAATTTTGACTAACTTACATGATAATGGTCGAAATCGGCAATTTATCCCGATACGATATTATGCACATTCCAGGAATGATTCTCCTTTTGGCAGAAAGGTTTGGTTTTCTGCGGTGTTACATTCCCGGCAAGAGCTTGAGGTCTGGTGGCGAATTGAGTACCTCCGCCAGCCAGAAAAGTTGGAGAATTATGCCTGAGTTTGCAGAAGGGCAATACTTTTGTAAAATCTGACCCCCACACAGGCTTGGACAATTGACGACCTTACGGATTTGATTGTTAGGTTGGTACGTACCCTCGTTGCCCTGCCCGAAAAACAACACATGATGGGTTGCACATGAGAGATCTCTTCCGCGTGTTATATCCATCTAGGCAGTAATTACAAAGTGAGTTGGAATTTGTCTGGTAGAATAGAATAGATTACTAATTTGGGGGATACCGCGCACGTTGACCTGTAAGATCTATTGTGCCCCCTTTACTACCCTGACCGCTATCTTCGCTTCTTCAGAGTATCTCCTCCAGCTCCGTTCTTCTCACGAATTCAAGAAGCTGTTTGAGTTCCAATGATGTGACCTCATTCATACTTACAAAGAGTGAACCGAAACTTTACCTTCTCTTTGCAGCTATTGATGGGCAGTTCGCCAGTATGTGAGCTGATGTTTCCTCATCCTCCTGACCGAATCTGCACAGTTTCGTTTCTTCCAATCCCAGGTTATGGAAGTGGTACCATAGTCTGTTGTGTCCAGTAAGGAGTCCCACCATCGCCCTTAGTTTGTTCCGGTTACATAATGTAATCTTCCTAACTCTTTCTTGGCAGGCTTCGCCAAGAAGTTCTTTCGCTTGTCTACACCTAGATGTATTTCTTCAAAGTATTCTTCTCCTATTTTCTATTTGCTTACCGACCGCTTCCTGGATCTTATTTTCACCAATTCCACAGAATGGTTCCGGCCCAACAAATGGCATACCTGCGCCCTTCTTGGTAAGCTTGTCCGCCTCCTCATTACCATCGATACCCCTGTGTGCCGGAACCAGAGTATGATACTTTATTTTCTTTCCCCAGCTCATTTAGCTTGGCAATGCACTCCCAGAGCAGTCCCGACCTGATTTCATACTAGTTTATTGCTTTAATTGCTGCCTCGCTGTTTGACAGGATTACAATTCTACAGTTCTTATATTTTTCTATTTATATTTACTTGTACACATTTCATTATGGCATATACTTCTGCCAGGAAAATGCTTGCGTATTTCCCCATTGAGCCAGTATGCTTGGCGTGCAGGCCATACACGCCAAACCCTGTTCCTTCTGTTGTCCTGGATCCATCGCTGTACCATTTGATAGAGCAGTCCCCTCTCAAATGCTCCTCCGTGTTCCTGATCCAATCTTCTCTTGAGATAATTTCCACTAGGAATTTTCTAACCAAGCAATACGTTTTCCTCACCATATCGCTTGGGGCTGCTAATAGGGGTATCGTTTTCAACAGATGTTGATCCCCGATCTCGTATCTTAATGATCCTTCCTCCCCCGTCTTGCAGTCTGTTGACCCTAATGAAGGTCTCCATTGCCGTCTCTTCCATGCCTACGTGAAGAGGCTTGAATCCCAGCAGTTCTTCCAACGCCGCGGTAGGGCACTTTCTTATGGCCCCTGTCATGCACTCGCACGCCAACCGCTGCACTTTATCCAGATGCCTCCTCACCCCCTCCTTGGTTGCGAGCATCTCGCTCACCCAGTCTACCTGAAGTTTGTCCACTTCCTTCCTTCGCAGTGCTCTCCCAACAGTCCCATGTGACGTGTTGCCAAAAGCACCCTCGATATCCAGGAAGGCTCCGATGGCAATTTCTTTATCCTCTAGGGCCTTCCTTATTTCTTCTACCAGCTGATAAATTGCGGTTTCCGTCGACCTGCTCGCTCTATATGCATGCTGGGTGTGCTGGAGGGGTTTTCCCTCTAGCACTGTAGTCCTGATATGATTATCTAATACCTTCTCCTACAACAAAAACGATGTCAGACTTATGGATCTGTAGGCATTGGGGTGTGTGGTGTCCGTTTTGCCCACTTTAGGGATTTACACAACCTTGGCCACCCTTCAAGCCCTTGGAATGTACCCAAAGGCCAGAGAACTTCTAAAAATTCTTATCAAAGGTACCAAGAAAAAAAAATGACTGGTATACTGAACGTAGAAAGTTTTCTCTCAACACACAGAGGTTCTTTTCAACTAAAGTGCTAGCTGAGTTTTTAATGTTCATTAATGTATCACAAGCTGGGATGTTGGCATAACATTCCAATCATGCCTGTCAGGAAGAAGGGTGTCTTCAGTACATGCTGATTCGGTACCTAGAATATGAAATAGACAGTTGTGTTGTGGCATATTTGCCCATGGGTATAATAAGCCACAGCTCCTCTTGGTCCTCTTGTCATTATATGGTGTCCAGTTTATATGGATGTATTTATTCCTTAGGCAAAGTCTTATCCTAAGATCCGGAGAAGTATGATGGATAGAACGAGTTCTTGCAATGTTACATTCTGAGACATTATAACGTTATAATTATAAAAAATTTAATTACATCGATTACTCGTTATGCTGGTGATTGAGCATAAGTTATAAAGTTTCAATTAAAGTGATTGAGTTTTGCATTGTGAAAAATTACGTATAATTGAATATTGTTATCGTGTGAATCAATGAGATTAATTTTATGCATTAGACATTAGATATGAGAAATGCTGTTTACGAAATGAATTGGATAAATTTAAGTAATTCGCTAAAAAAAGATCTGGTTCTCATTAATATTCGTGCATCAAGACCTTACGTATTCACAATTGGTGCTGTAGTTCCACTGAATGTTGACTCAATGATAAGTGTAAGTGTACCATACAACCTTCTGTCTGAGACAGCGATATAAAGAAAGAGTTTCTAATAATCTCGCAGAATACTCTAAAACAGGCCACATGCAACACTACCCGAGGTTTTCTTCAACATGATATCGTAATGACCTCAAAATCATAAATCTTTCAGAAAAGCCTCAGAAAATTGTGCATTTGACCTATTTAGAGCATATTTGAAAAATATTATGAAATCTTTTTCATTTGCTATGTACGGGCCGTATTAGTATTTTACAGAGTTGTTACGTATTGTAAGGTGATGACAGACAGTGGCTGCTTTTTTCGTATTAAATAACAGTTCTAGCAACTAACTAAATTACGGACGGGATTGGCTGGAAGCCCAATAACGAGGTTTCGATGAAGCGCGCTGCACATTTCTGAGCTTTCATCGCTATAGGGAGGAGATCGTTCTGCCGATGATTGTTTTGCCGAAAGCGGGTAACTTCTCAGGAGGAATTTCTCGATAAGGCGAGAAATAGGCCGATGCTTCCACCAGCCCACTTTACGTATCTCCTGGTGAGACTCTAACCGCCGCGGCCGCCAAGTCTCAAGTAGAGAATTCTTGCAGTAGAGCTTCATTTATGCTTTTAAAACTACACATGCTCTCGGTGCATCATGCAGCCCACTAGCGGACACTGAACCTATTCTACCCAGGCCGCGAATTCGAGCCTTGTAGCACCACGGCTCCTGTATAAGTGGTATGGCTGGCTTAGTATACCACTTCTGGACCCCTCATAAGTAAAGCAGAACCATCTTTGCAGTGATGCAAGTTTATTTGTAAAATTTCGACACTATTTGTAGCCATTGGGCTAATTCGTGTTTAAAGCGTTCGTGGCCTTGAATCCACAAGACTCGAGGGGTTTTGCCGAGTGCTCGTCCACGCCTACTACCAAGAGGGAGCCAAGTGGCAGCTCTTCCCTACGGTGGGCAACCCATGTCCTAACCAACGCAACCCCCTGTTCTGTTTATCCAGGATTTTGAGTAGGACACACGTCTCCTTCTTCGATGAAGGCGAGAGTACGGTCATTTTAATCCGCTTGGCGAGCTCCATAGGGAGTACACGCCTCACCTTATGGTCCCCGTCAAAGGCCATCTGCGGAAGAGCTTCACGCAACCAGACCCCGCTTTCCCTATCCGCACAAACGAAGGGAGCGGTTCAACCTCTCAGGTAGTGCTTCACATACCAAGGTATGAACTCTCCATCTGGAATATGGTCTGTGATGACCCCCTAAGTTGGTCAAAGCCATCTCGACCCGCTCCCCCACGTCCGCGCCAAAATCAACGGGCACCCCCGTGAAACCAGCGACAGCAGCCGTGTAGGACTTCCTCGCAGAGGAACCATGCTCCTGGCTGGTCTTTGACTTCTTTCCCTGGGATTTCACTGAGGGATCGAGTTTAGCCCAACAACATTTGTAGGTCAAATATGCAGAATTAATTTACTTTCAAATATAAACACTACATTTATATGTTTGTGGGTGCTAAAAATGTTTGTGGGTGCTAAAAAAGGCTGGTAAAATATAAGGAAGCCGCATGACATCGATTTAAACCAGTATATCCCTATGTTTTCGAGATTGCTCAATCCAAGCATGGTATCTCTTCATTAGAAGAGGTTTAAATTCTATCAAATTGTCAATTTAAAATAATTTAAGTATTTATGTAGCAAGGTAAACTTTAAACCAAATATGTTTTAAATCACTATAGCTTCCTACTTTTCGATGAGATCCTTAAAATACAACCATGCTGTTTTCCCGTAACAAATACAAATACAAATACATCATCTTTTACACGCTTATGGATCTGAGGTCTATAAAAAATCATTTCTCGTTAAGTCCACATTTCATATAAATATATGTATGAAAATATTTGTGGAATGGGTACATTGAGACAGTTTTATTTTTTCTCGTTTAATAAATATCACAACGTTTTTAATCGTTGTATGGTATTGTGCAAACGGTCATTCAATTCCAAATTGTATATTTATTTGTCTTTACATTCTAGTTATTGCGAGTATTCAAAACGAAGTATTCGCAAAAAAAATCACAATTTTTAAAGATTCGAGTAAAAGGAGGATGCTCATGGGTATAGGCGGTTTTGTTCTCCGAAGTGTAATCTCCGAAACTACGCAAATTCGGATGGAGTATGATGACATGTAACACCTAATACCACATTCGATTTTTTTATCAGGTGGGAACGTTTATAAAATCATTGCTGAAGTCGCGGATTTTGCATAGGAAAATGCAGAAACCTGAGTAGTAACAATCCGCATCATCGTTTGTTTGTAACGGATTCGGTGTTACTACTTACATTACTGCAGTTTCCTACGTAAAATCCGCGAATTCGACAACGATTTTTTAAACTTTCCCACGCGATAGAACAATCGAATTTGGTATTTCCACCTCGTGGAACAGAACCACATATACCCGTGGGCATCCTCCTTTGTTCGTTTTTTTGAAGAATGATTCCCACACTTGAGGAACATTAATCTGAAACAAAAAAATTGTTTCTATCGTATAATTATAAAGTATATTTTCATACAATTGAGTACAATAATTTGTATAAAGTAGTCTCACTTGTACGGAATGCACTAACGAATCGAAATCGTGTGTTTTACAATACATTGCGGCTATTGGCTGTCGTTGATACAGAAGTCCATAGAGAAAGGGCGAGAATATTATACGATATATTGAAGAATATGATGTTTATTCTATTTTGGTTTTGATATATTAGGTGCGTCATTAATTTAGTGATTTTAAAATCATTTCTTTATGAAGTCATTTATAGTTTATTCAAAATTATTTTCCAGTTCCTGAATCGACATCTTATATACTCTTATTTCTAATTTTTTTATATGTAGTTGAAGCTACCAATGACGACTTTTTCAATAGTAAAATTTAAACTGACACACATCCGGACTGAGAGTTTCGAAGAGAAGAAATCAAAGAGAGCCACAATTCTAAAAAAAAAAACATTCAAACCCTTGAGTAGTTGTTCTATACTGCTGTTAAATTGTTCAGGAGTATTGAAAATACTCTCATCACCTTACAACTGGTTACGACTTTCAGAACGAAATACGGTCTGTTAGGTAATTAATGTAAATAATAATCATTTATGTCTTATTTACAGATTCTGAAAACATCATATTCAATATTTAATGTGCTGAAACAAACCTGAAGATTCCGTCCGATGTCCTAATGACCCGACACATATTTTTACAGCAGTCGATTACAATCGTTTATAAATATGTAAATAGTTGACATTATCATATTGATTTAATAGATCATTATTTAAATCAGTTGTAAATTTTGAGTTTGTATTTTCCCTATTCTTTAACTTGTTGCAAAATAAAATAGTTGTACATGTCGGAATTTTCAAAAAAACTGCTTCATAATATTGTACCTGCAGCCGATCTTTTATTGTGTAGTGAACACTTAAACTGCTTCAAATATTTCCGACAGTAATTTGGAGAATTTAGAATCACCAACCGTTTAGTTGAAAGCATTATAAGAGCATTGAACAAAATAAAACTTATGACGGCGAGTTACATACAATACTTACTCAATAAACCTATGAGAAAAAATCACTGCGGTGGGTGGAATCGAACTTTGATCGATCGCTAATTGCAGAGGTACTTTAGAGTTGTTTAGTCAAATTCTAAGGCATGCTCAATATTTTTTTAGAAGATTTCGGAGGTGTTAATGATGCATCTGCTGGGAGCTGCGAATGTTGCTTATTGGTACGCTGAATATATTTTTATATTTATATAATAACGCAGTAAAATCTGTAATTAACACATAATAAAGTATTTTCAAGGATCCGAAGATTGAATATGCCACGAAAAGAAAGAGATGCTTAGAAGTTATGAAGGACATCATTGGTATGCGAGAGTAAGACAAAATTGTTTTCACTGATAACTCGTACGTTTGGCGACTCGGGAAAGGATTCGATTACACATGTATAACTACATTGTAACCGCAAAAATAGGTTATACGTTTAGTTACACATCATATACGAACAAATATTGTAAACTCGTTTTCATGCTTTTTTGTTCTTTTTTGGCAACCACCATTTTGTTTCTGCCAGTATGGATTTAAAAACTTTGACCTCAGATTCCCATCAACTGCATACAAACACTCTGAAATAAAAGGCATTTTATTCCACTTTGGTTAAAATTATTTAATTTAATGATGGAATTAATCACGAGGTCGGGGAATTTTATCATTCTGAATCACTATGCTGTTCTCGGTCGTAACATGGTCGACTTGACATATAGTATTCGGCAAATTATTCATTCATTGACTTTTTTACGATACGTAAATTGGCCAATCGAAAATAAAGTTGATACATTTCGTTAGTACAATTTATCATTTCCATTAAGCTTTGCTTGGTTGGATAACTACTTAAGTAGTACCATGAAATGCAGCAAGACCAATATGGTAAATAGTAACATCAACAAAAAAAAATTTGATAGGTTACTTCAAAATTTGAAATTTAATTTTAAAATAAAAGTAGTATGCGCTTATAAATAGTTAAATTAAATTAAATTTTGAATATATTTATATCTATAAAAGGCATTCCTAAACAACCTCATAAAATATAGCATGAGAATACATACACATGCAAATGCCACAATATTAAAAGCGAACTTTCGAATGCCTGAAATTTATACTTACAAGACACTCCACCATTTGTATGTCATTTCAAAATGGGATCAACATAGCAAACATCAGAAAAGCGGCCTTGAAAACGGCGCCATACGGGGCGTCCGAACAGATTTACTGCATTACAAAAACTGGTACAGTTTCTATATTTGTCAGTTATCGATATTCTGTTTTCAGAAAAAAACTTCCTAAATTCTTCTTCTACATGCCTACATTTTCAGTTTTTCCATTTCGTTAATTTTGCTCGACTCCCCGAGCGATTGAAGACTTAAGATCACGTATATGATTGTGCGAGATTTGTAAATCTATAACTTTTCGAAAGAAGAACAATAACACATTACAGAATGCTCATCGTCTTCGAATAACTGTACTGAATATGCTACAAAATTTTGAATGGGTTTTTTTTATTGGTTTACGAGTAATCGAATTTTATATTTAAAAACCCATTCTTTTCGCGAGTACGGAAAATTTATCATTTTTATTTAGTTTCTTAAAAACTAAGTGGCATTCTAAACGTGTAATGTACGAAATGTGGGTTTTTACATTTTCTATATGATAGTATTTTAAAAATCCATTTATATACATTTCATTTTTCTGATTTTTTCTACTGCCCATCCGCTGGTTCGAGCGCCTTATAGATGGTTATTACACCGGGGCACTCAATTATAAATCGATTTTGCTGTGTTTGGCAGCGGGCTTATGAAATAATTAATTCTCCATCAAAGACGGAATTTCGGGAAATGCTAAAAAATATTTCTTTAATTTCACATAATTATATTTTATGAATATAGGGAAACGCTAATGCCATTTTTCAATCGACTTTGGTACCCCTTTAATTAAGTTATAATTGTAATAAAAATGGCCACTTCTTTGACAGATTGTTTCATAAATTATGATATCTACTAACATCATCCATATTTATGAAAAGTAATGGAAAACAAAAAAGCTTTGGTTTACAAAATTCCAAAATAGAAAATCCAATATGATTATCAAAAATTACCCTAAAAATGCTTACTTGTGTCCTTTGGAGATCGCTAAATTAAAATCTAAGGTAAAAATAAGCCTAATTAAAATTGCGTATACAACATAACGGCTAAAAGGTTTTTAATTCGCGGAATTGCCCGAAACATACTTACTCCGAGGATTTGAGGGTTGCTGAATTTTAATCTGGGGGCGAAATATCAAATTCAAAATGACGGTTATGAGGAGGCGACCATTTAACAATTTTTTATATTGAAATGATGAACAGGTATCTCACAAAAAAATCTTATTTTACCCGTTCATTCCAGTTTCTTTTGCATTTTAGAATAACACGCGTACTTCTATTAAACAATTGTATATACATTGAGATTTTTTTTTTAATTTTCTCTAGGCTATTAAAAAAAGGTCCGAAAACAGTAAAATAAAGTACCGTTTTCATAATTTTGGTCGTATCGAAAATTAGCGTAAAATGTTAAGTGAAAATGCTAAAAGGCTGTAATGGGTTAATAAGGTACCTTCATTAGCTTTTACATTTAATTGCAGCTGGGAAATAGAATATTTCTTATAAATGAACTGGAGTCGCTTCATTGTGCTAGATTTATGTATATAGTGTATTACGTAGCGCATACCAGAAAGAATTATTATTCTGTGAGTAATGAGGAGTGGTTTCCTCTTTATCTTATAATTGAGAAATTATCCATTGTTGGAGCCTCGTAGTATATCGTTTATTATTCGAACATTTGAAGGTAATTGGATATGGTTGAATAATATTTTAAACTTGAAGCCACATAGGAGACAAGTTTTCTGTGCAATTTTTAATTTTGTACACTTGGGGAAGCATTTGATCTATGATAATTACGATAAATTTTAAGTTCTTACTTAATACGTGCTAAATTATTTTATATTTCACTTGTATGCAATTCCTACGTTTTAAGTTTTAAAATTATTTATTATGTAAATAACCTATTCTTTTCGATAATTCATTTTTAGCTCACACTGTATTGAACGATTGGCAACTATAGCATTTAAAAAATGCGGCAAACAAGAGTGAAAATTAGACATTGCTTCTAATTTCCAGTGATCTGAAACCAATTTAAATGCATATAAAACTTCAATGTAATGCATTTTAATTCGTAATTGGCAATGGAAAAAGTTCCGGAAAATATTAAAATGAATGGAAAATGTCAACCTATTATAATAAGCATACTATAATAAATATTTTAATAATAAGAATAATTTTGTTCAACAGTTGTAAAAATATCTTCATTTAAATTTTTTTGTAGTCACTTTTGTTCGGAATGATGGTAAGTACAAATTCAAGGGTAGAAAGGTTACTGAAACGCCGACAAATAAATTATGATAAAAAAATCGGGTTTTTATTTACTATACTTCCGAAAAAAATTGAACGACAAAACGAAGTAGTTTTATTTGAAGATATTACATATTTTAACCTTACCACAGTCATATACTAGTCAAATCTGAATTACACGATTGTTGAACACATTTTGAAATGCTTTAGATTCCAATTCTTCAATTGTTGCTTCTGGACTACCAGACGGGCAGTCAGAAATCGATTGATAGCATTCAGAAGTTCAATGCATTGTCAATGCTAATCTTAATTAATTATAACTTAAAAATATATTTTCTTCGTCCGGTTAAACATGCATTTCTTTATCAACTTCTTTGTAACATTGCTGTATATCTTATTAGATGATTTACCGCGTAACAACGATCACAGTCGTGCTTAAGCATAGTTAAGTATGAATTTCACTCTTATCAAACAATCATTTTGAAATGTCTTAGTTGACATTCAATAGTTGTCACCATGTTAATAAGTTGTTCCGGAAAATATTATTCTACAAAAGTATTTTGAATATAATCCTTTATTCGTACTTAGCGAATGCAATCCCTGACAACAAGTCGAGCGTTTGGATCAATCATTTATCAATTCATATCTTTTAATATCAGATCACAAAAAAATACTGAATGTATTAAATAGAAGTTTCATGAGACTTTGCAGGTCTTGTCTATTCATCATTTTCTTTTCTTCATTTCTTCAATCGATTTCAACGAATGGGAAACTTCTGATTTGAATTCCTGTAAAAATACAACAGAAACCTTAAAATTGTTGACTATCAAATTGAAATAGTTTTCATATAAATTTAAATTTATATACCTTGATATATTACTGGTAAGTATAATTAATATAGAAAATTAAAATGTTAACGATAAATTATCACATTTTCTGTAATAGTGAGATAATTTAATTTAATTTTAAATATATATCTAAATCAAAGACGCTCTTTCATTATGCAAATATATATCATTTATTACGTTGTACTTTAATAATAATAACATTACCTATAAAATAAAATATATACGTAGTCTGAAAATTTAATAATATCATTCAGGTATTTTAACGACACATTCAATTACCATGTTTCGTTAATGCTCAAGAAATTTATTAAAATCAATGAGATTCATTCATTTAAGTATAGATGAATCGATGTTTCAATCATTTAATTGCTTTTATAAAATAACACGTGTTAAACGAAGAAAAAGTTGAATATACATATATAATATACATATATAAATCTCCAAAGCTTGTCGTTCTACATGAAAGTTGGTTAGCACCACTTCTTCAAAATTGTCCAGAAAACATGAACAGACGTTTTTCGGGGTAAAAAGATTAAATTATTAAAATGTTTTGAAAAATTGTTTAAAAGAATAATTAACTGACCACTTTTGAGTATTTCGCAAGAAAAATTTGTTTTCAGCGGCCAAAAATACATGTAAAATAATTGCTTCAATTGTGTGCGTATAAAAAGTAGCCACACATGTAAACTTGAAAGATTCTTGCGTATCAAAATTTTCATAAGTTTTCATAAGTAAGTACAAAAACTTCAGCTGCAGTAACTGACTATGTTAATGAGTTAATTCTATACACAATCGAAATTTTAGGAAATTCAGTTTTTAATCTGCATTGCCCCATACACCGATCTTGATCCTGTTTAGTACATATATACACAGGATGATGCACTGTTAGAATTTTTTTTCGGAATTTCCTGAAAACGTAACTGAAGTTTTTTACTGTGACCGTTTAAAAAAAATTTGGTTATTATTTAGTAATTTTTTAGTGTGTTTTTCGTATTGTAATAACCTGAAATTGAATCTGTAGGCCATTTTGCTCGAAGTCTACCCACATTTTGAGTAAATCGCCAAAAATAGCAAAACATTGCGAAAAATCATATTACTGTATTCGGAAAAATTTGTGTAGGATCATGTATGTATTTTTTCGTACATTAATGCTCCAAATATGAAGCTTAAGCCCATTTAGCCATATATGTATATACCGAAATTTCCATTAAATCGCATATGTGAAAAAAATTACAAAAATCTAATGTATGTGCAAAAATTTGGAATATTTTTGTTTGACCCAGATCAAATGTGTTTCTTATATATTATAATGAGCTAATTCCGAATCCGAAATCTGTTAGACTCGATCTCTTACACATATTACAAAATCGCGTCATAATAGCTAAATATGCCGAAAGTCGTAATCATGTGCACACGAAATTTTAGAGCATTTTATTTTTTCTAGATTAGATTGACTCTTGTTCTGATGTATTATTTCGACCCACACCTTAGCTCTGGACGAAGTATTGAATTTAGTCACTTCGGGCATAAAAATTACCCTATAGGTTGTCATCAAATGTCGACGTTTCAGACCCTAAGGAACCCAAATCAACAATAAAAAAATGTGTGTCCGCGATCTTGTACGTACGTACGTCCGTACGTCCCGTTTTTTTGTCTCGCGATAACTCGCGAATGGATAAGCGTAATGACATAAATTTTTGTTAAAATACGTGTCTTGGCATAACTTTGATCTGATTAGATTTTGGCGCAGATCCATTCGTCCATTACAAAAAAACATTAGCCCCAATTAAGTGTCTTCGTAGTTTTTTGCATTTATTTTGAAAAATACAAATTTTATTAAAAAATGTTTCAAACAAAAAAGTTAGAGCATGAAATTCTCTACAAAAAAGGTTGTATGCATTTTCTTCTTAAAGTCAACGATAATGCGGTACAAACTGGTTTAAAATGTTTATGAGTATTGTCTGAAAAAGTATTGAATTTGGTCTCCTCGACAAACAAATTACCCTATAGTTTTCCATCAAATTTCGACGTTTCGACCCCCTACCCCCCAGGGGTAGTCTTCGCCAGCCCCTCGGGCGCGGTGATCACCTACGGGCGCATAAGTTCATTTACACCCTTGATACGAATATAACTATTTCGATATATCTAAAAGATGTCTTATAGATATATAAAAGATATCCGTCAGAGATCTTTTCGACACTTTCAAGATATCTTTGACGAATTGTATGTATATATATTGAATATATAAGATCATAATGATACAGACAGTAATTAGTAAAACACAGTAAACATGTAATATGCATCGAATAGTCTATTAGAATACAAGTGCATAAAGTTTTGAAAATGCTCATTTTCAATTTTCATACATATAAGAAACACTACCCAAGCAGCAAAGGAAGAAATTTTGACCAGCCTAAGGTCAGATTGTCTTATTTAGGTTAAAAATAACCAAATTTCGACCTTCAAATATGTCTTGTAAGTAAAAATGTATTTAGTCTTTGTCTTGGGATAATATTACCAAATTACGACTTAAAAATTACTTCATAGTAAAATTGTACTTGAGGTATTTTTGAAGTCAAATCTTGCTAAATATCGACCTGTGTTCTGACTTGATAAACAAACGGACTTTGAAAGCGGAAATACGACCTCGTGAATTTCTCTAATTTTTTCTTAAAAGTCGGAATTACCAAAAACTTAGAATGATGCTATATTTTACATATATTGTTGTAACATATCTATCGAAGCCACTTGGACCTAAATATGATTGAACCCCCAAATATCAATATAATTGAAAGCTGTTAGTAAACGAATGCGTATCTCCACTGGGTCGAAGATTCTGAGCGAGCGAAGCGAGCGAGGCACCACGCCAACACTAGTTTTTACATTACGAATTCCAAACTAAAATCTGTTGATTTCCTTTATTACAAAATTTTATAAAATTGCAAATAACAAGAAATGTGGATGTAAATTATTTCAAAACAAACTTTGCGGATTTGATTCGTGCATCCTTTTATATTTTTCTTATGTAGCATTTCTCATGTAGCGAACTCTTTTTTCATCAAATGATCTATGATGATTTTTTCACTATTTTTGTTGAGATTTAGTCGAAATTTTGGGATGTTTGGCTTTAGTTTAATGCATCAATGTACGAAAAAATACATTCACGATCATACTCAGGAAAATTTTTTCCAAATTTTCCCGAATATAGTAATGTGATTTTTTGCTATTTTTTTCGATTTGCTCGAAACTGGGGGTGTGCGGGCTAAATGGACTTCAGATTCGGATTCATTTCATCAAAATACATAGAGACTAGTAGGTCTGGTTAAAAGTACACACCACTTTTACTTTTTTGTGGACTGGTGTAATTATTGAGTGTATATATTAAACATTGCTTGAAATAATTTGCGTACAACATATTATTAAATTAAATTTAATGAAAGATTTAACAATATTCATATGACGCGTTCTATGCGCCATTACTGCTTGACCGAGGAACCCCTTACAATCGAATCGAATGAAAATCCTACTTTTACAACGGGAAGCACGGTCGCTAAGTGTATGGGCGGCGCGTGTCGCAGTCGCATCTGGCGGCTACAAACCAAACTAATATCTCCTTGTCTGATTCCATCTCAGATTTATGTTACAGTTTCGTAATTTTCTGGTAATGTTAATGTTTCTTTCTGTTACAGAATTTAGTAAAATTTTGTTATCTCTGTAACATAACAGCATCCGAATTTTCATTTGTAATAGTGTACAGTCGAATCTGTTATGAATGGATCTCAGCACAAAGGAACATAATACATGTTACCAGAGCCAAAAAAAGTATCCATGGTTTGACAAATTAAATCTTAACAGGAATTTTATAACCTGGATAAATTGAGTACGAGCAAACTCTTAACATCTTGCAAATACTTTGGCAGTGCCCTAACAATGAAACAAACAGAAAGGAAATGTTAACGGAACTTAGAATACTAACATTTTATTAAACCGAGAAAAATAATAATAAAAATGAAACAAATTTTTTTTTATGAACCTCCCGACTTTGAGAGCATCCCCAATATCTCTATGGGAAATCACTCGAGGACACTTTTTTCACCACTTTTTCAGAGCAATCTAGATGGGACAAATTTGGGCCTCAACAATTTTTGAACATATGAAATTGATAGATCTTATCAATCTTTCTAATGGCGATATCTAAAATTAGAAAAAAAAAGTTATTACTCAAAAATGAGTTTAAGTGTCCAAAATTATGAAATTTTTTTTGTTTAAATTGGATTTTGTATCAACTCTCCGTTATGGAATCATCTTGAAATGAATTTAGATGGTTGAGGGAGTGTCTGAACTTCAGAAAACTGGATTTTGAAAGTTAATTTTTTCAACTGAATGATCGAAAATGGCTTCCGTAGCGAGAATTTTTGGTCATTATGTTTTTAGGACGTTTTAGCTCAAATCTTTTCGAAGAAAATTATAATTACAAAAAGTGCTAAGAATTCATCGAAGAATGCAATCGAATTTTTGGAGAATTTTTGGAAACAATTTTGAAAATTTTAATCATTGAATTTTTTCATAAATATAAAAAAGTTCAACAAATTTATGAAAAAATTCGAATGCATTTTTTTGTGGATTCTAAGCATTTTTATTGATTGCAATTTCTTCTGAAAGTTAATAGTTTTTGAGGAAAATAATCTTCAACGAAAAAAAAATTACTTTTTTTTTAAATTTGGCTCCATGGAAAAGCTTTCGTATACGAATCGTAATTCGGTTAAATAAAAAAAACTGTTCCGGGTGAGGATCGAACTCACGACCTTAAGATTATAAGACTTACGCGCTGCCTACTGCGCTACCAAAGCAATGGTATATCTGTGTGTAAGTGCGACTAAAAAGGTTTCGTCACCTATTGCAGAAATCAGTCGTATAGACGTCGCACGTGCCCCACGTTGTGTCGTCGATCGAGCGTGTGTCCGACGACGGGGAGAGGAAAGAAAAAAGACAAGAAAAAGGCGATCGCCGATCGCTCCCCACTTTTATGACCACTTTAACGACGATTAAACAAAAACTTATATGCTAGTACACCGCATGGTCATATGTACAGTCTGACATTTTCGCTACGGTCATTACGACGTCCGGATTTTCGCAAATTTCCGCGTCGCGACAAATCGACGTTCAATCCAACGTTGCATTGGAAAACGACGTGGTCGATAATCGGGCGAGGATGAGAAGCGGTCCGATGCAAAATCAAGCGGCTGCTCGGAACAATCCTCAAGTTTGACATGCTGTGTCCGGAGATTTGGGATTTTGAAGCTCCCCAGCACTTTTTTGGATACGAAACGGGACGCTCCGAGACAAAGGACGAACCTGCCGTACTTAAGACGCATTACTTCAATCACTCGGTACGTTTCATGGACCTCGCGCTCCAAAACTCATTTCCGCGAAGGCGAACTTGGAGGTTAAATCGCCACTCTTATTCACGTCTCATTTTTTACCACCTTCCGTTTCTGTTTTGCTGCCAAACGTGAAACAAGAAATTTACTTGCAAAAATTTTAATCCAAACATTTTTTTAATTTGAGTTTACAACTGTAACCTTTCTGCATTTGAATGTCCACTCCGATATCCACATTTTTACTCCAATATGTCATTCTACCTGACACATGTTCCTTTCACCTTTGTTTACATTTTTAAACCTGACTATTTTTTATGTTTCTTTCATTTTAGAAATAAATTAATCTTAAAAATGATCACTCTGTGACAAATTTTAAGTAGGATTTTTATGAGAATCTCATGAGAAATTGAAACAAGTGACTTATAGTTGTCGTAAATATACATTATATACATCTATTAGTCATACAAGTATCGTAGGGAATATGTAAAGTTTTATTACATGAAAGAAAATAATTTAATAGATAGTTTTATGAGCATACAATCGTGAATGTTTTGAGTTGAAATTTTATGGAAATTACATAAAAATCTCATCACAATCAGGTCAATTTTCATACAAATCGCAAATATTGTCGAATAGTGTTTCCGTAACATAGTGCGAGTACTATACGACATTTATATGAAATTTACATTATAAAATGTTTCGCAGAGCAGTACTAAAAGTATTGGTAATAATCATTGAAATTTGAAAACTCAACGAATACGTAAATTATTTACTGTATTGACAGTATTCTTTGCAGTTTTATACGTATAACACAGTGAGCTTCGATCAAGTTTAAATAAAAGTATCGTGCACATCTCAGATTTCTTCTGGGGTCTTTTTGGGATTGCCTAACAATTATTTTAAGCCATCAATGAAAATGATCGCCAGGAGGAAACTCAAAATAACTAAATTTTTTGTATTTTTTTAAAAGATTTTAGTAAATATTTCCATAAAAATAGAATCTAGACCTAATTTACATCGCAGATTTTTTCTGGGGTTTTTTTGGGATTGCCTAACGATTATTTTAAGCCGTCAATGAAAATAATCGTCAGGGGGAAACTCAAAATAACTCAATTTAAACAATTTTTTTAAAGGTTTTTGTAAATATTTCCGTCACAATAGCATTTAAATCTAGTTTTTTGGCATTAAAACTTAATTTTTTAATCAGAAAGACAATCCCGATATGTGTAAACTACTTTTATACTTTTTAATTCAAAGGATGTTCAAAAATAACTAAAAATAAGTGCATTTTGTTGTTTTTTTGTCAATTTCTTTTTTATAATGTTATTATCCGTGACAAAATTACCATAGGACAAGATGTACCTTATTAAATTATCTGTAAAACTCTAAAAAAAAAAAAATTAAAAAAAAATAATGGTAATTTTGTCATGGTTCATAACCTTATAAAAAAGAAATAATCTTGTAACAAAAAAAAAACAAAATCTATTTATGTTTGGTTATTTTTTAATATCCTTTGGATTTAAAAGTATAAAAGTAGTTTAAACATATCGGGTTGTCTTTCTGATGAAAACATTAAGTTTTAATGCAAAAAAACTAGGTCTAAATGCTATTTGGATGCAAATATTTACAAAAGCCTTAAAAAAAAAATACAAAAAATTCAGTTATTTTGAGTTTCCCCCAGACGATCATTTTCATTCACGGCTTAAAATAATCGTTAGGCAATCCCAAAAAGACCCCAGAAGAAATCTGCGATGTAAATTAGGTCTAGATGCTATTTTTATGGAAATATTTACTAAAATCTTTTAAAAAAATACAAAAAATTGCGTTATTTTGAGTTTCCCCCTGACGATCATTTTCATTCACGGCTTAAAATAATCGTTAGGCAATCCCAAAAAGACCCCAGAAGATATCTGCAATGTGCACGATACTTTTATTTAAACTTGATCGAAGCTCACCGTGATAATGTTCATAATAGGTCAGTGTAAAAACTTTATTTTCAACATACTTTTTATTTTTGAACCAATTAGTTCCAAATTTGAATTAATTTAAATTACAATCGTTGCAATATAAAATTCAAAGTTATTTGATTTTGACATATTTTAAACTTGATCCTAACTTTCTTATATATTACTCTTTATTCAATTATTCAATTTAATATCATGAATAATTTAAAAAAACATGACATACACTTTTGAAAATTAAACTTTGGAGGTTACGCAACGTTTGAATGTGTTATTCGAAAGTTGTAGCATATTGATTTCTTTCCTCATTTAGTTTATGCCTGTCACTGATTTATACAATTTTAACTGTTTTTGAAGACATTCATATATACATTACTTTTATTTAGCTTTACATTATTCCTTAAGTTTATATTTTGCTACGTCATGCAATAATTGAATTTGTAATTTTCATTTATGTCATGGATATTTACGAAAACTTTAATTTGAATCGATATTAATAATAATTGAAGGTCAAAATTTAATTCAATTTTGCTTTCTCATTTATTCATCTGTTTAAATATAACTTCTTGTTTTTGTGTTATCCGGTTGATACATTTATCGTGCTGCGAGTAAAGTTACGATTATTAGATGTACTTGAAAGTCTGCTTTTAGAGACAATTTTGTCTTGCGCTAATTTTAAAATCAATGGTTTAAGCACTTACATACTTAGATGTCCAAATGAAAGACTTCTTATTTAGTATGCGGTTACAAAGTCCAGGGTCAAGTTATAAATGGTTATTGCCTTATGTTTTCATGTAAATAGATATATTTATTTTGCAAATTGGTATAGCCTCTCTGCTTTAACAAAAATGGAATATGCTATGCGCTCCGATTTTTATGTACAAACTATATTTAAAAAGATTTTATTGATATTTTTATTATAGTCTTAATTATTTGTACCTGTTTGTTCCTTTGTTCATACAATTACAAATTGGCATAGTGTAAGTTTTCAAATGACATTGATAGTAACAAAATTAATATTAAATTTATTTTACTTTCAATTAATTGCGGTTTAAATCTCATTCAGATTTAATCATTTTTATTGATTATTTATAATTATATTTTTAAACTAGTACATCATTTTATCAATATACATCAAAAGAGGTTACTCTAGTATCAAGAAATTATGTCTAATTTAGTTTTAATTTGTAAAGTGCCATTTCTTTCTTCAATTCAGAAATAGATTTGAGGTCTGAGACGCTTATATTGGATAACTTCACAGAGAAAATTACACTTAACGTCTTAATTGTAAGTGACAATTATTTGACACATTATGTTCTAGTAATGTTTAAGTAACTGAGCCATTGTTTGAAATACATCAAATTCAATATATGGAACATACATTTCTAGAAATAATTTAAACATGAATCAGCTTGTATATATAATTGGGAGTTTCCAGAAATTATTCAATGACTAAGAGCCGAAAGAAAGAGAAAGTCGATTAATACATTCTTCAAGACTTAAAATTGATCGAATCTATATAAAGTATTTTATTTTATTTTTACATAATTTTACTAAATATTTAGTAGACATACATTTTTTAGTTAACGTGTCTAGTATTTTCTGATTAAATTAAATACGAGGATTGTTTTTTATCTGTTCCGATGTTTGAAATCATACACGTGAAACAAAGAACTGTATATTTTTAAAACATTTGTGAGAGTAGATATACTCATATAACACCTTTTTGCAGTACAATGCTTGCAAATCTAAAGTCTGCAAGAAGTTTTATTTGTTACTTTTCACCTGTAATTTTGAATCAAATTTCAAATAACTTCTTTCTCTTTCTCTGATTTATTTTTTTGAAAGTTTCAATGCTCTATTGTGTGAGTATCTTTATTTATAGTTTATGTAATGAACATTTATTAATAGAATGTTATTGTAAGAAGTTTTGAAAATTGTAATATTCTTATGCAGTTTTAAAAACAAATAACTGCTTGTAATCTTGTAATTGGTTAAGAGTTGAAGATATTAACATTATCACGATTTCATGAGTGCCCAGAAAACTTATTGGGCAATTTCAAAATCTCATAGTATAATAAAATGTAAAGTAGAGAATTATAATATTTTTTATTATTATTGATATAAATTTGCAGGTAGAAAGATATACAATTATCAAAATAATGCTAAATTATTCTATTATTAAAAAAAATGTTTATTTTCAACTTCTCAGAGATTAATCTTTTGAATTTTAAGTAATAAATATGAAATTTATTTAATATGAAATCAATCAAAACGTCCAAGAGCATAGAAGAACTAATTTTAAACATTTATAAAAATTTATAATTCATCGTATTGAAGCAGACATTTTTTTAAATTTATACCTGTATTGCTTTTGTTGACTTTATTTCGGAGTCAATATACCACATTAAATTGCAGAGTAGAAAAGTTCAAAACATTTTCTAGTAATTTGGAATTACTTTGCAATTCTACTTTAACATAAAAAATACAGTTATGAACGAAGGTTTGTAAATATTATGACCCTGCCAAAAATATGAGCGTCCATTAAGAGTTCATAAAGCGTTAAATTGACGTTTGGGAAACCCGCAAGAAATGTGGATTCCAAAAGAAAAGTTCGATTGGAGTACTTAAAATATCAGTATGCACCATTTAAGAGTTCAATGTTTTGCATTTGTGAACGGCTACATACGCTTTGGAAAGCGCATAGGAAGAGTTCCTGATGAATATAATAAAAAAAGTCTTACCTTGCAAACATTTTTATTTATTTTATATTTTTGTCCACATTTTATGTAACAATTAATTTGTATTAATTTTGTTATGTACTTTAATTTTTTTAAAGATAAATTAATTATCTTGCAATAAGGTGGTCTCATTCGGTCACCTTTCCAGTCGTAATCAACGGTATGCGGCGCTTAACATTAAACAAAGACTGCCCGTGACGCCAACCACTGATCTACCACCGTGAATCAATTTCTAAGACGTAATATGATAATCGTGTTACACCTGTATTGTAATAAAAATGTTCGTTGATAATGAATAAATAATGATTGACATTCTTCTAGTATAATGGAGCAAAATAATTGTCCAATATTTCTGAAGCTTGTAGAAGATTGTAAAAATCGCTTTACTCCATCTAACGTCTCATGAACTCAACAATTTTGGTTTTCTCGCGTAGCGTATAAAAGTAAACAAAAGGCTTCATGTACTCTTAAAAACCGCTTAATTTAACGCTTAAGAGGTGTCATTTAAATTCATAGAAGTATTTTAATGTTTCCGTTTGGGAAAATTACCAGAGTGTAATAAAATTTATTTGAAACAGAAACATTAAACAACTTGAATTACATTTCCAGAAAATTTAGATAAGTATTACTTTCGGTTTTTCTTTCATATAATCAAACGTCACTAGTATAAATACAATGTTTATAAATGAACACGTATAGTCATTTTGAAGGTCGCGCCCTTTTCTTGCAAAAAAAAATAATCAGTGTTTCAGCTGTTTTATAATTTCGTCAAAGCCCCTTTTTAACCACAACATAAATATTCTAAATACCATATAAGTATTATAAAAAATAAATGCTTTTTTTATTTTAAAATTCACTTAAATACTATAATATTGAATTTTGATAATATTATTTCTATTATCCATATTAATATTTTTTAGGCCCAAATTTATCCCATCTAGAGAGCTCTGAAAAAGTGGTCAAAAAAATTCCAAACATTTTTACATTTTTTCAAATTTGGCCCCATCCAAAGCATTTTTAACATTTTTGTAAATATCATAATATTCAATTCTGATAATATTATTAATATTTTCCATACATCGAACAAAAAATAATTGACTATTATAAGTACAGCAACATATTTATTTTATATTCTCTGCAGTAGTTTATGGTAACAATATGACCCTTCTGCAGGTTAATTAGATCTATTTTTTAGAATCCATAAAAATTCCTTATGTAATTTCCGTAGAAAAATTCAAGGAAATTTTCGTGCCATACCGCGTAAAATGAATTGATCAAATACATAAAGTCGATTACTAGATTGATATATTAAGACATGCCACGCGTTTGTTTGCACATGCGGTTTATGTCTTGGTTCGAAATGAAATGTATTTGTGTAAAGACGTATATTAGAAATTCCGAACGGTCCAAGAATGCGCGTTACGTCGTTGGACCAGTCGACTGAAAGAACGGCAGAGAAGATACGCATTTGAATAATTTCGTAATGTTTTTTGGGTGTTCGCCAGGTGTCTGTGTTGCTTCCCAATACGAGCAGTATTCCGGAAAGCCTGGATTACAGTATTTTGGAGGACACTGACTACTACAAAATCAATGGCCTTCGCCCTTTCGACCTACTCGACAGGGAGTTTATCGAGGGCTTTGTTAAAAAAGGTTTGTTAGTATTAACATTATGGTTATCTATTAAAAGTACATTCATTATTTGTTGAACTTTCACTTTTCACAACTGGACGTCATGCAACTTAGTTTACTATTATCTTCCATGTATTTTATGTTATTAATGTATGCATATTTTTCTTTTTAAAGTTTAAAAAGTTATCTATGCAATCCATTTGTTGTCAGTGTCCATCATCAATTACTCGGAAGAATCATAAGGATGTTTAAAGTAGCGGCTGATTTAAGTTAGTCATAATACTTTGTTTATCTTGCGATCAGCCTATTTGTTTTCTTTGCAGGAGAGCTCAGCCTGTTGAGCATAGGAAAGAAAATCGACACGGAGAACGCGATTGCTGTCTTGCCAACCGGTCAGCTGGTACTATCATTGGTCACAGAGGACTATCAAAAACTTGGCCTCGAGGGTCGACCGTCCAATTTTGACCGAAAAGAAGATACCCGCCACGGTAAGTTACTGGAAGGTACGCAAATGTAACGCACAGCGAACCTTAAGAGATGCCACAGAAACATCAGATCCCTACGTTGCAAGACCTCGCGCTAAGGTCAGTCGGCGAGTTCGTAGCCACCCTGGGTAAAAACATGGTCAGGCCGATCTCCGCTTTGACGACGAAAGACCCCAAGCTCGGCCTCTCGACGCTCCATTCGCTGATATTATCAATACGTCACCGGCTCAGTTCCAGTGTTCCTTGGCATTTGTACGATACAATGGCAACGGAGACTCTGCGAGCTGTAAGAAAACTTATCAACGAAACGGAGGACTCTTACAACGACTACAACAGAACGACTGACTTCGTGATGAGAATCAACATTGTTGCGAGCCTAACCCAAGTGATTATCCATCCAAACTTGAAAAGGATTGAATTCAGTGCTTGGCCAAAGATCATGAGGCACGTACTGTACGATACGTTGCACAGCATGACAGGGTTAGAAGTTCTAGACCTGGGTGCAGGTTCGGCAGGTTGGCGTACTTCGGACATCGAGAAGCTTATTATAGCAGCTGTGGCGGGTATGAAGAACTTGGCCTCATTCGTGCTGTGCTTCGATTGCACAGACAACATTATAGCAGCCGTCGGTCATAACTGCTCGAGGCTTCAAAAGTTAGACGTTACGGCCTCAAGATCTGTGACCGATCGCAGCATACCCGCGTTATTAAAGTGTCGATATCTTAGAGAAGTTAAGTTATTACGAACTTCCGTAACTGTGCCGGGTTACGCGGATTTATTGATCGGTCAGTCTTGTCTCGAAGACATAGGGGGATACGACGAGCTTGGTTCGGTTCTGGAGTTTATACGGGCTAAGATCCATAATTTTGATAAACCCTTCCGTTTAAGAGCCTTCGACAGTCGAAATATGACTATCAAGCATTTATACCTCCTCACAGAAATGTTTCCATATATTACTAGTCTTTCCATAATGCGCGATGAGCGAGTCGACGACTTAACGATTCTCGCCTCACTGAACGATTTGAGAGAACTGAAGCTGCTGTCATGCGATTTTTACGCCCACGGATTAAACACGCTACTGGAAATGATCGGCGGCAATATCGTTACATTACATTTAGAACATGTAGGCGAAGTCGACCTAAGCGCATTAATCTATATCAGTCAGTATTGTCCAAATATAAAAAATCTTGTATTTTACAATTGCGAATTTCTGGCCTTAACTACGGCCAGGTTTAGGAAATTAGCCGTGCCACCGTTCAAACACTTGGAGAGGTTCAAGTGCGTGGTGGATTGTGCAGATAGCCATCTGGAGTTTATTTTGTCGCATTGTGTAAATGTGAAATTTATACAGTTGGGCTCGTCGACCGGCATCAGAGACTCGACAATGCGCAGAGTTTTCGCAAAGAACAGCATGTCGTGCTTGGAAGAACTGAAAATTTTGTACAGTGACGACCTATCCATGAGCACGGTACGTTTGTTGATGCAGAGCTGCGAAAATCTCAGGAGACTCTCGGAACTCGAAAGCTGGGAGGGAATTTCGCCGAGCGAACTTGACGCATTCAGGGAAGAGGTGCGGGTCAAAAACGTAGATTTGGACACGAGTCCGACACTTTCGTTGGCGTGAACATTTTTTCGATGCAAGCTAGTCTTTTTCATTTTTCCGCCTCGTCCCATGTCCCTTTCTCCAGTTGCATAGCTCCGATTACTCGAGCGTTTCTTCTCCACCTCGGGCCTCACCTCGACGAATCGTCCCAACGGTACCTAAGATATGTAAGTGCCTTTTTTCTGCTACTGCGGCTTTTTCATACGCATTTCGTACAGACTTAAGAGGCCGGTGTCTTCGAGAGGTCGACGGCGCGAGGGATTCGTACTGATGAAAACGTTTTCTTTTACGTTTGTACTTTTGTCTTTTTTTGCCGGTAATCATTCGAGTCGTGACGGTTGACTTGAAGGGGGAGAGTATCGCGCTGGGCAAGAAAACTTACCAACGGGTCAGGGACTGCCTGCAGCGACGCCTCGACGATGTCTTCGATGTTATCGTGTCGTGGGATCCACCAGGTAATTTTGAATTTAACGCATAATTTTAGCTAATATGTTAATTCTATAAGTATTATATACCTGCCAAAAATATGAGCGACCATTAAGAGTTCATAAAGCGTGATATTGAAGTTTGGGAAACGCGCAAGAAACGTACATTCCGCTTCCACGAAAGTTCGGTAGCAGTACTTAAAGCGTGAATATGCACCTTTTAAGAGTTCAACGTTTTGCATTTGTGAATAGCTACGTACGTTTTGGAAAGCGTATAGGAAAAGTTCCTGATTAATGTATAAGAAAAAAAGGCTTACCTTGAAAACATTTTTATCTATTTTATATTTTTGTCCACATTTTATCAAAAAAATTAATTTTTATGAATTTTTTTTAAAGACAAATTAATTATCTTTAAATGAAGTGTTCTCATTCGGTAACCTATCCAGTCGCAATCAATGGCATGCGACGCTTAACATAAAACAAAGACTGAGCGTGACGCCAACCACTGATCAACAACAGTGAATCAATTTCTAAGGTTTCGTAAGGAACTTGTAAAAGATTCTAAAAATCGCTTTATGCCATCTTGCCGAACGTTTCATGAACTCTTTAATTTTGTTTTTCTCATGTAGCGTATAAAAGTAAATAGGTTTCATGCACTCTTAAAAGCCGCTTAACGGAACGCTTAGATCACGCTTAAAAGGTTCATTTTCACGTTTCAGAACTCTTCTCAATTGAGCGTCATTTAAACTTATTCTAAGCATGTGATTCGTACATTAAGCGTACAATTTCGTAAAAACGTTTCTTGTACTCTCACCGGGCGCTTTACTGAACGCTAAATTTTTAGCAGGGATTTAAAGAGCAAAGAGAAAGAGTTCTCTACACTGTTAAAAGTGCAGAGTTAAATATGTATCATATTTATCATCAGTGTGAAATAGGTGCGATATTATTTCTCGAACTCTACCCAACTCCAATTACCGCGCTTGAATTCTCTTATGTCAAGAACAAGGGAATGGCAGCATGATTTGCACTCTTGCTCCATAACCTTTCTTTCTGTGTGTAATAGATAATAAATTCATAGATTCTACGATATGGTCACCGTTCAAAATCTAAACACAGTCATGCGTTACACTGTAGCATCATATGCACGCTTACTTTTCATTTCACCATTTGTTTACAATTTGGACGGTGATCGTTATATCCGAGAAATACATCGCATGAACATTTCACACTGTACGCGGATATGATGTACCTCTTTCCGTCACACATTTCCGGAAACATTTTTCATAAAACTGGATGCAGTGGGCTTTTGGGGTCGGTGATTACGAATCTGGGCTCATATTTTTAAAATTCAATATGACGGATTTAAATGGCCGCCCAAGATGAAAAAGTCACTTGAAGCAGATGGAACTGAGTATTCTGAGGGTTTTGGGGTCACCGACTATGAATTTGAATTCAGCTTTTGTATATTCTAAATCCGAATTCAGATTCCTAGTCAGTGGACCCCAAAACATCTGAATCCCACCCAATCGATTTTTAAATAAAACAATAACAATGAATGATCCATCACCAGTAATATTGACTTTCCGGTTTTCCGTAATTCATAGCTAATGGTATTATTTTAAGTATTAATTTTATCAATAATTGTATTGGATAGATTTCAATGTATTGATATTTTTAATTTGCGATGCAAAAAGCCCCTTAATTTTGTTTAGAAATGAAAATGTATATATTTTAAATGTATATTGATTTAAAAAATGGGTAATACGCAGAAGAGACGGTGTGTCCATCTTCCATTGCGGCGTGGTTTCATAAGCGGGAATACACAGTGTCCTTGTGTCGGCAAAGAGTTCATCGCCGCAGTGAATACTCAACGCACGTGCCGATAATCGATAGTAGCTACGATCGCAGCTTTTTAGAAAAGTCCTTCGAGTGGATTGGATTTTTGAGTATCGGAGGCGAAATGTGAGTAATAATTTGTTACATCTTTAGTGATAATATAACCTATCGTAAAAAGTTGCTTTTTTAATTATTAATCATTTTAAATTAAATTGCATTGGTAATATTTATAAAACTGCAGAATTCAAGTTCAGATGTATTGCATTCGTTTCCTGAATATTCTACTTTAAATATTTATCTCAGATAAAAGCATATTCATATATTTCCAGAAGAAAATCTCATATGCTTTATTTCTATAAATATATCAACTTTTGAACAAAGTCGCAGAGAAGTTAATTAAATTTAACAACCACATTCATAACTTCGCGATTCAGATTAGTTTGTTCTTGACAAATTTCTTAGCAAGAGAATCTTTTAACCCTTTTATTACAGTTGAAAAAGCCAATGGATAACAAGATCTACTTATAGGATAAATGTACCGGTTGCTGCTGGTGTATATATTACTTTTTCGGTAGACATGCGAAAATAAATGATCATCATTATTGGGTTTACAATCAATTTCCACAAATAGTTATATATTTACGATAAAATTTTAAATTATTTATCTATTTGGGAACACCCAATAATTTATTATTTTTCCAAACAAAATTGAAAACTGTGCACCTAACAATTTAACAATGTGGCGTATTTTCTATCCGCTTATATTACTTACACCTTTTCGGTAGTTTCGAATTGCAGTAGAGTCCCGGTATAAAAGCGACTCGTTATATTTACGACCCACAATATTTTTCCAGGTCCGTCTCGTCATATTTACCTTCCTTCTTATCGATCCCGCTCTCTTTTTCCCCCACCCTGCGGGTTGCGGCCTAAGAAAGGGCCTGATGTGACGTGACGAACATAAAGCGACTGACAGGAGTGGGAGAAGCGGCGCTCCCCTTTTTTGGTAAATATAAAAAAACGAGACGGGAAGACGAGGAACCGAATGGATAAATATACCGGGACTCTATTGTAATTCCATTGCAGGCGGTCAAAAAGATGTTTTTAAACTATACTATATCTATTTAAGTAAACTCAATAATAAATTATTTAAGCAGTAATTTGTACATTTAACCTATTTTATAAATATATTACGTTACTTAATAACAACGACTCATAACATAATATAAAATGTAAAAAATCGTAGTATTCATTTCTGAAAGACTTTGCAGTTGAAAAAATAGATAAATACTTTTGTGAAAATAAGTGAAAAACTTCCTGTTACCGATTCCGAGCGTTTGATTTGATTTCGTTTTGTCACAAATTACTGAATGGCAAGACAAAAAATGACATTGAAGTTATTTTCGTTCATTAGATGAAACGCTTACTACACTTGGCTTCGACTTAGTTTCCTTCCGTGTTCGGTCATCTCAATTTTTTGTATATATGTATTTATATGGGTGCGTCGTTGAAGTACTGTCAAATCTATATACATACTTTTTTTTATGAGTGGCTAATTTGCGAATAAAACAGATATCAATTAATGTATAATTATGCGTACATACATGTATGTATACTTTAGAGTAATTGCAGTAAGGCCGATTTGGCATGATTACAGTTTCAAGGACAAGCGTTCGATACTTGTAACAATTTTATGCGTTACGATTCTTTGTTTTATTTAGTTTCACAGAAGTGTTACTTCTCAAAGCCTTATTTCCAATGTCATTATTTGTTCTTTTGTTTTTAGGCCTAGTGTTTCAGACTTTTTGTTTATAATTAAATTTTAGCTTTACATTTCGTTAATGTTATTTATTTAAGAAAATTTTAATAACATCATTAAATTTCATGTCCAATACGTATCGTTCCATTTATTTTTCTGTAAAGGATACTCAAAGTAAGTCAAAGGAATAATAATAACACAGGTCAGCATGGTTTTGTTGTTAGGAAGCTGTGGGACATTTTCGACGTAATTTTATGCATAGAATCCGCATCCGAAGTCGGAAGTGGTTCAGCACATCAGGATTTTGAGATATTTGAGGTTATGTACTCGAAAAACGTGTTTTTTTGCTGTTTTTAAGGTTATGTACAGAAGACACAACATTTTTAGGCATTTTTCCTTTCGGTGGATCATATGGTACTACTCTATTTCTGTAATATGAAATGCGCAGAATTCTATTACGACTTTTTTTTACCAAGATACGCCAGTTTGAAATTACGAAATACATAAATAAATTTACTTTGAAATGCCCTTGAAGAACAAACTGAAGGTCAAATTCAATGTCATGAAACCTATATAGATATAAAAAAATATATATAATATGGATATTTATAACTAAAAACACGTTTCAATATTGTGACTGTTTTTTGATAACTTTTTTATACTATTGTTTATTTAGCCATTTTGAACCCGCCTCCTTGAATGAAAAAATTTTAATATCTTGACATCAAATTCGTATTTGGCAACGCCAAGTATCACCAGTACCAAAATAAAGATACCTGTAAAAAATATCTGTTTCAAAGTATGTAAAGCATATAATCATGACATTAATGGGATATATCTCGTAATTTCAAAATGGTCGTAGCTTCATAAAAAAAAAATCTTAGGTGATCGAATAAAACCTTATTTTGCAGGGTAAAGGTAGTACTAAAAGATAGTACAAAAGTCTAAACAAAATTGTTGTATCCTGTACGTAACCTCAAACGTAACAAAATAACGCGTTTTTCGAGTACACAACCTCAAATATCTAAAATCCTGACGCGATGGACCAATTCTGACTTCGGTTCTACGCAAACAATTACGTCGGAAATGGCCCATAGTTTCCCAACAATACCAAAGACCCCCTGTTTTGTTGACCTGTGCAATTGCTACAGGACTATAAATTTTAGCCTTTGAAACAAATTCTGGAATATTTTTATCCGGGAGGTACTTTGCAGATAGGTACAATAACATATTGCAATGATAAGTGTCTAATAACGCCAAAGCCCACGTTGTTCGGATTCCACCTTCATAAACTGTATGTCCCTTCGCGATTTAGTCCCATATGGGTTCAGAAAAGTTGACGTAAAATAATATAAAAAAAAAAAACATATTGCAATGTCATCTTTTTCCAACTACATAAGTTTAAGGACTTAAAAAACATAAAAAACTACAGATTTTCCAAAACTTCTCTATTACCGTGTTACTTTTTTAAATTCAATAATCACCATGAGATGTCATAATGTTGGTATGGTTTGATATGTTAGTTTTAGATATTTTGTTGCTAAATAGTTTGCAAAAAAGAAGATGTGAGGAGAGATTTTCGTGAAATTTATTTTGATATTTCTCCACCAATTCTGAACCGATTTCGCTGAATTTTGAACAGGGATCATATGAAGTGATTTATTATATCATATAACGATTAGCACTTACCTTTACAGGGCCAGACTTTATACAAGCATAAAAATTCTTTATTGAATTTTACGTAACTAGATTTTACGGTTCCACTGTTTGCTGCTTTGGACCTCCACTTGTTTTTTTTTTTACGAAATAGAGACGAACAAATATATCAGATTTAACAAAAATTACTTCATACCAATACTTAGACAACTGGCACTAAACATCTTATTCATAATAATGTTCAAGTAGTCGTAAGCAGTAATGTCTGACATTTAATCGAGTTTAAAAATGTTACAGAGCCAAAAATGAGGAAGGAAAATATGCAAACGCTTACGAGTGTCCTTCGCCGAATATTTCCGTGGGCCAAGTTCAGTACCTGCAATACACGGGATTCTTCTCGCGCAAAATGATAAGTAGAATCGTGCGGCTATTGCGCGAGTACGCCACCAGGGCGTCGACCCAGCTGCCGTGGTGCAGCGTAGACGTGCAGGGCTTCTCCGACAGTCCAATCAGCTGGGGCGAACGGGAACACGCATTCTACGTCGATGGCGACAATAGCTACACGTTCGTACTTTTGTCGAATAACGAGTACATTCTCCGCAAGAGTCTCAGCTCGAAAAACCAACCCAGAATCATGCAGTGAAGGAAATGTATCCTCCGCAATTTTTTACGCATATACGAGTATACACGTACACTTACACACACATACACCCACACATACAGAATCAGACACGAGGATAATAAGTAACAGGTACACTTAGAACGAGAAGAGTTGTACCGCGACACGCAACAATAGCAACGAAAACAAAGACTCGTGTAATTCGGGAAACCATTTATTTTTCTGTGGCTGTGTTTTAAGAATAAAGATTTTTCGATACTTTGGAATCAAGGCGCTCTTAAGTGGTACCTGTTTTATCTATAATAATAGTCGTCGATCAACGTCTAACGTACATATTGCACACGATTACTGTACCGAAGTAAGCGAAAAGATACAAAATTAACAAAATCACGCTCAATCGATCACCATGGCTACTGTAGGTCACCGATCGAGCACTGGAATGCAACACGTGCCGACAGAAGCGTTTACCGATTTCATTCAATTTATTTCGTTATCCTTATCCCGAAGTTTCCGTATCTTCGAAGAATGCTGCTGCCGGGACACGTCTTTCCCTAGTTTACGGGTGCGACAAAGTTCGCCAACCTTTCTTCTTTTTCTGTTCAAGAGTCCGGAAAACGCGAAATTTCAGTTTTGCGCTAAATTTTCGATAAATGGAATGTTTTCAGTATCGGTAGTCAACATCCTGATTTCCTGATGATGACGAGGTTATACGGCTGACGTTACACGAATGATAAAAGTTGATAATACAATTGCACGTTCACAAAGTAAAACAAATTTTTTTTAGCACGATTACATTTAAAATTTTACGCGAATGTGACGGTGAATAGGATAAATAAAACTGTACAAAATTGGTGAGAATGCTCAGTTGGAGACTGAGACTGAGACTAATATTGCGTGAGAATCGTTGAATTCATTAATTCATACGCTTGAATCGTACTTGTAAAAATGTCGCTAACGTTCACGTAATGAGCCTAACCTTCTCACTGGTACATTTGAACAGTGATCCTAAAACTATGCACTACGTGTATCTCTTGGTCTCTGTTGCCTGTAAAATTGCGAGATAGATATACACGCAGTGCTAGTGATTATGTGAGAACGCTTTAAAAAGTTCTCGAGATCGAATTATTCGATTCAATACTAAGCGGTTCCCCCTTCGCAAAAGTGTAAAATAAATGTAAAAGAACGAGACAAATATAAAAAAAGCACATTTTATAAATGTCTTTAAAATGTAATCGAAAATCAATCGTCGGGAACCTGGCGAAAAATTTAACACAAAACTGAATCTGTAAAAAACGACGTAACGAAGTCGATTAATAATTAATACGTGCTTACACCTGAAACGAAGACATCGCGCTTTCCACAAAAATACACTATCGAGGTGAACGGCGTTCTGACTAGTGGTTGCACAATAAATAATCTTAAATGTCAATAAATTCATAATTGGCGCCGCCAGATTTTATGCGTTTATCGCCATTCAAAAGCTTCAGATTAGTACGTGCGAGCTGTCGATGTCGGCGTACTTGAGTTTCGTGTTGAGATACAGATCTTCCATTCCAGATCCCACCGACATCCGAGATTTCGACCTGGCCATTAGCTCGCTAATATCGTCCAGATCCCTGCTGTACCTGTTCAATTGGAATTTACTTGTTAATTTGCAGCTTGGTTATGTAGTACTTTCTATTCCTGACATTTTTTGCAGGAAATAATGAGAAGTAACATTTTCAGAATTTTGTTTAGAAGCAATGGTCGATTCAAAATGGCTGCGAAACGAAGCACTTTTTTCAAAATTATTAATTCCTTGAAATAGGGATCATAGAAAATAATAATTTTGAATGGATAAATACAGAATGACGGATCCGTAATGACCACCGTATGTAAACTTTGAAACACACTTATAGAACAACGATTCGTATAAGAGGTACAATTTACATAAGGTGGCCATTATGGATTCGCCATTTGGGATTTCTCAACTCAAAATTAATATAATTTTCGTCCACAACCAGTCAATATTTATATCATCATTAAAAAACTACAAAAAAATCTATGATCTCTATTTCAAGGAATTTATAATTTTGAAAAAACCTGCTTCATTTCGCGGCCATTTTGAATCGGCCATTGCTTCTAAACTAAATTCTATTAGTACATGTTCAACAATCAGGATCATTTCTTATATACGCATGTCATTGATTACAATCCGTTTCGATGGAGAAAATCGTGAGAAATAAAAAAAACAAACTTAAAAAGTGGGATTTTTTTTATTTTAAAAAATGTTTGCAGAAATAGTCCTGTGTAACTATGCCTAACGTAAAATTGTATGCTCTTTCAGAATTTTTTAATAAAATTTCGATAAAATGAACTTCAAAAATATTTATCATGTAGTCGAATTTATCGATCTGAACGAGTCATGTAAATAAATGAATGATTGTTAAAAACTCATTTAAGAACTTCCAAAATGTTTTGCAGAAATACACGATTTTTACAACTATTTTTTATCGAACATCATTTTCACCTTGAAATGGCATCGGGGTACATGTCTAAGGTGAAAACATCGCGTCCATGGACCCTCAACATCAAAATATACCGGGAGCCATTTCGTAATTCAAATTGGCGGATTGCAAAATAGCGGGTAGATCATTGAAAACTATGATAACATTTTTATATTACGAAAAATAACCGCAGTTTTCTTGGAAGCCGCTATCTTGAATTACGAGATGAGGGACAGTACATTTTAATCCTGAGGATCCATGGACGCGATATTTTTACCTTAGACATGTACCAACAGGCTGCCATTTCGAGGTGAAAATGAAGTTTAAATAAAAAAATAAATGTAAAAAGTTGCATTTTTCAACAAAAAAACGAGTAGAACTTTTTTGCGGTTCATTTTATCGAAATTTAATTGAACATTTCTGAAAGAGCATACAATTTTACGTTAGACAGAGTTGTACGAACATTTTTTATATAGAAATTATCGACGTCCAAACTGATGCCGGAAATATGTTCGTCCCGTCGTTAATGGGTTAAACTGAATTAAAATTTCTTACGAATGGACTTTCACGACAGTCTGAAACTGTGTAAAAAATTGTGGATTTTGCGTTTATCCTGGATAAGAACCGGCTAATAATAATGCCGACGGTTAGCATTAAATAACCTCAAAATATTTGCCTGTAAAGTCGACTTTTATATGTTAATGTTTTTCAAAGCTTTATCCATGATTTTCAAGCATTCGTTAATGTGAGGATTTCACGAACTGGTAAGATTGATTAAAAGCCCTCAAGCGCGTGGGGGTGCACGAAAGGAAAATTAGGTAATCGGTTGCGCCAAATTCTAGGTTTTAAAACAAATATATTATTGACTTTTTTTTCATAAAACTGTGTTTTCTCGATCCCCTGGTAGAAAGTACATATTTCGTAATCGTTTTCAATAGCGAAAGTAGTACATTTCAATTAGAAAAAACGACGAAGCGGTTTGAAAGAATTTTACCGCTAGGAAGTATTTAAAAATAAATAAAAAGGTTATGGATTGAACGGCAGGATGGGTTAGAGTACCCTTCATATGTATATGTACTGAATTGTCATCGGATTTTCGGGATACGGGATTGTATTCTTTACACCGTGCGGGATGCCGCGTGTATATTTTGGTTAGGTTCAGCTGCTCGCAATTCCTCGCAGCGAACATGTCCTAGCATACGTGAAAAAAACTGTATGATATGGATATTTTCAGGAGCAGTTTCTACCCGAGAAGACAACTGTTGGTGAAATTAGGTAAGAATTAGATTAGAATAATAAATTGTTACCAATTCGATAATAAAAAGACGGCGATAAAACAGGTGATAAATTTAAGGTTATCCAGATTTCTGGATAAAACTCTTAGTATATCCCGGCCTTACCTATCAGCTTCATTAAAGAATTTAAAAAATGGGTATACTTCCAAGAAGGTGTCGCCTGGAATTTTTATGAAACGAGTGTTTTCTTACATATTTTGATGCACAGAATTCGAATTTCATAGTGAAAATTGGCGCAAATGCAATTTTCATGGCAAAAATCGAAAAAAACTGTGAAAAACTGTACTTTTTCACGGTTTTTCTCGTTTACTTCCGAAAATTTTTTAAATTTCAAAAAATGTTTCAAACAAAAGATGTAGAGCGTGAGATTCTAGTAAAAAAGGTGTAATTCATTTTTCCTGCACGAGTGATACGAATTAAGAAAAATGACAATGAGTTTTGTATGTAACACAATCTGTGTACATTAGTTCTCGCGCTCTCCGCATTGTGTCGCGAGTGATTGTCGCACATAGCACAAGGTTAAGTTTTTTTTAGTGGGGGCCGTAGCTCCCCCCAGAAAGCATTCGGCTGTGAGCATCATTACATAATTTACAAGGAGAGGCAACTTCCAGTCTTTTTTACCATGCAGGGTCATTTTATCGTACATCATTTATCTCTTGAGCATTTTTCATCTGACATTTTTTTACGGATCCAATGGTGACATTAGACCTATCTCTGGACACATTATTTAATTTCTCTCATACATTAACATACTACAAAACATGAAACGGTGTTACAGTTTGTAAGGGCATGCGCCAAGAAGCCGATTTTTCTCATATTCATTCTACTTTTACGGCGTTACCGTTCATTTTTTGAAGAAAATGCACTCAAACTCTTTTGTCAAGAATTCAATGCTCTATATTTATTGTTACGAAATAATTTATATTACGAAAATTTTCGGAAATAAATGAGAAAAACTACGAAAAACCATGATTTTTCATGGTTTTGGTCGATTTTTACCATAAAAATTGCAATTGCGCCCATTTTCATTATCATATTCGAATTCAGCGCATCAAAATACGTAAGAAAACATACGTTTCATAAAAATGTCTGGCAGTACCTTTTCGGAAGTATATCCGAAGTTACAATGAAGGGCTTAGCAACAACAGATGTGTGATGAACTGGAATGAAAAATATAGCCACCCCAGGTCGTAGTTCAATGGAGACTATATAACACCTCCAGAGATATCGCCGAAAGAAATAATGAGGTGTTTGTTATAGAACATACAATTTAAAAAAAAAAATTTTTTCGTTGCCTTTTTTTTATAACTATCTCAGAATACATTTTTAAAATTTCAAATAGATGTGAACAAAACGTACAGAGCAATGAACGTTGAATAAAAAAAAACGAACTGAAATTGATTTTCTCTAAATGATTATTTAAGTCGGTAACCAAGATTACTTGAAAACTACTAAACCATCATTTTGAAACTTGACAAACTTATGACGGTGAGGCTGAACCACTTTTAATTGCGAGTATCATTCATGTGGCATTTTCTAGCTAGAATAGATAATATCTAACAAAAAACGTAGATTTTCAAAGTTATTTTTATTTCAGACAAAGGTTGACCTCCAATCGAAACACATTTGTATACATCCCACATAACCTCTAAATTTTGGAGATAAACAAATAGAAATGTTTTTCAAATATTCGGTTATATTTGAGCAAAAATTTGTTCCCCGACTTAAGGCCCAAAACACAATCGGACTTAGATTCGATACTGACTTATATTCAGACTATTATGGTAATATAATTTGGAAACAAAAGAAAACAATTTTTGAATATTCAAATAAAAATAACGAATAATCGAATTACAATTTTTAAGTTTACCAACATTTGGGAGTGACTTACCGACTAATAGGCCGACTAGGATTGTCTGATGAATCCGAAGAAGCTTTCATTGTTGAATCTATTTCATCCATACTAAATTTAGCGGAGGTCCCTGTAAAAAGAAAATGACATTTTAAAGTCTCTTTTAACAGTCAGTCATAGATTATATTTAATAAATTTAATAATTATTACCAGAGGGGAATAGCATAGTGTGCTTAAGAAGATCTCCACTCGTATATGGCGCAAGGCTGTCATCGTCATCTTCCGCTATCTGATGATTCGACGAGTCGACTGCGATTGATTCTACCATATCCAGCCATTGTTGATTGTGGGATCGAAACTTTTCGACCTTTATTCTTGCTGCCCAATCTTTGTCACATATCTATAAATACAAATTTAATTAAAAATCAGTTTAGTAGTTATTGTATTTAGTTGAGAATTAACTTACCGCAATGACATCTAGACATGCGTCGCACACTTTGCGAATAGCTGGATTCTTATCATGCATGAGATCGATCAAGTAACCAGGAGCTTCTACAATTCAAAGTTTTAAATTACAAACAGGTGACATATTTTTCAAAAATACAATTATTACCATTGCCAGTTTCACGAATTAAATAATCCCTTGTTGAGTCGTGTTTCGAAATTTGATAAAAAACGTAAATGATTTGTAAAACCATTTCATCATCCTCTTGTTTTGCTGTTTAAAAAAGACGTTTGTTTTACTCGTAAACTAAATTTTCATAACCTATTCGCGTCACTAATTACTAACCTTTCAGCAACTCAATAAGCGATAAAAGGATATCAGCTTTACACAACAGCTGAGCACAGTCTTCGTCCGCTGCTGAAGTACCCAAAAAGATTACAACTTCAAGTACCAAATCGTCCTGGACTTTACCTACGAATTAAGATTTCATTTACATTGTTTCTTTCGTTACAATTAAATATTGTATTATACCTGGAACAAGATTGTTGCGAATCCATGGAATGAGATTGCATCGTTGAAGAATTTGCGAGTAGTCCAAATCTGGTAACGCCAAATTCCCCATAACCCCAATAACCTCCAATACGAAATCTTGAGAATCCGACTGATTTAATGCTCTCGCGAAGTCACCGACAAAGTCCTACATTTTTATTAAAAATGAAGATTTATGTAACGTAGTACTCACTCGAAATAAAATGCTTTATTGTCTTACCACAAAACATTCTCTAGTTGACTCGTGTTGTGATATATTTCTGATTATTTTCATTAACGGTGGATTCTGATTCTTGAATGCTTTCACAACAAGATCTCGCAGTCGATTATTTTCTACCATCATCTGAGCATTTTTGTTATTTATAGCTAAATTTACACAGAGAGCGGTTAATTCTGGTTTTATTTGGTCGTCGTCATTTTCCAACAGCATATCGGTCAACTAGACAAAATAGAATTCCATAATACTTTATCCAAATACTATTTCCAACATTTTTTCGTGTCAAAAATTTATAATACGATTTCATATGTTTCCATCCCGTTTCTTTCCTCGTTATTTCGCGATAAATCGCATGAAAACGTGCCCAAGATGATGCAAAGAATTAAAAATCATCTAATCGAATGGAATTAGTGCATCTGTGCGGACTATAATTTCGTATGGAAGCATTTAGGAATAACAATTGAGGTTAGGTTTGCACAGAATGACTTTTCATATTCAAACGCATGGAATCGATGTTTTTCACCTTCTCCAATTTACGAAGTACAAAGTCTGATTTCATTTTCTTCATATCTTCCGTATTAAAGAGGTTCCCTCGGTTAAGGAAATGACATTCAGAATTTAACGACAAAATTACAACACATTAAACAATAAATGAAGGATCTGTAGTATTTTCATCAAAAAGCATATGTTTCGGGGAGAATTCACAATTCACAATATTTTATTATTTTAGTGTAATTTTACATTATTTATGTAAACAGCAAACAATTAACCCATTAATGCCTGAATGTCCAAAAATCGTGCAGTAACTTTCAGCTAAAATCTTTTAATGAAATCGCCGAAATTTTTTTTGCTATAAGTTGTTCTAGACGTTTTCGGGTGTACTCTACACGATGCGACCATTTAGAAAAGTGAACAATTTCATTTTGTATTGTTTTTTGATAAATTTATATAAAAAATAGCGTTTTTTACGGGATTTTTTCGTAGAAAATCACCATTTTTTTACAGAAAATATATGTTTATCATATTAAAATTAATTAAAAACGTGTCATTAGTGTTTGTACCAACAAACTATGGATGTAGATTTTTTTCAAAATTGTTTTTCAAAAAATAGGAAGCTTTGGAATGCAAAAAATATCACTAGCGCGGGCATTATCAGAGTTTTTCAATTTTGTTTACTATTATAATACCCGATTATTCACAAAAGTGTCTATTCCCGGTTTTGGAGGATGCTGATTAGAATTCTTCTGTCAGAAATGGAAAATTAAAAATGGCAGCATTTTTTGCATTCCAAAGCTTCCTATTTTTGGAAAAAAACGTTTTGAAAAAAATCTACATTCATAGTTTGTTGGTACAAACACTAATGACACGTTTTTAATTAATTTTAATATGATAAACATATATTTTCTGTTCAAAAATTGCGATTTTCTACGAAAAAATCCCGTAAAAACGCTATTTTTTATATAAATTTATCAAAAAACAATACAAAATGAAATTTTTCATTTTTCTAAATGTTCGCATGGTGTAGAGCACGCCCAAAAACGTCTAGATTTTAGCTCAAAGTTACTGTACGATTTTTGGATATTCAGGCATTAATGTGTTAAAACAATACAAAGAAAGAGAATTTGCAAGAACAAAATTTCGTAGATAACAAAGCGAAGTGTATTTGTACTGCAAATAAGTTTATTCTCGTGAATTCTCGCTCGTTTCTGAATCAATTTGCTGAAATTTGACGTACATTAATTTAAAGTGCATAAAATCATTCTAAATTAGATTTGAGCTTGAAAATGTGCGTACATATTAACTTTCGGTTTCATTTCAATATTCTAGGTTAAGAACTGATGTTATCGTGGGTCAGTTCGTCGTTTTCGCGCGCAGGAACTACCAGCGATCTAATATGACGAACACGACGAATAAACTTCGTATTAAAACGAATGAATATTTCGTATAGGTAAACCAGAGATGGCTAAACACGTACTCCTTTAAATGATTCAAATTTAAAATTTGCATTCGATAATTAGCCGTTTCCGCATGCGAACGGATGTACATAACCTCAATTTTAAAGACCATTAATATTGCGCACATATTCCAATGTTTTCGAATGTAGAGCGAAATGAAATCGTATGAAATATCATTCATGTTAAGCAAGCTATCAAAGAACTTATCATTTTGAATGAAAAATTATTACCCGTGTTTCGAAAGTATCGCATATTGACGCATATGATGGAATGTGTCGAAAAATATTCGAAATATATTATGCGTATGAAAACATTTGAAAAAGACTTGAAAGTGGAAACAAATCGAATGAAAGTCGAAATTTTTGCATACGAACTTGTTTATCGGAATATTAAACAATATGAATTTTTACCTGAGGTACGCAGTCTGTGCTGGCGAACATAGCTTTTACTTTATCGTCCATACTTGCATGGTAAAGTAATCCAAGGATAATTTTCTTATTTTTCATATCACCTGTTTAAAAAATTACTAATTATTTTGTTTCTTACAATTTAATGAAAATATGTATCATCTGGAAAAAGATACTTACTCTGTGATAATAACTTAATTAATTTTGGAAGGAGTCCCACTCTTATCATTTTTCCTCTCAATTTCGTATCAAACGAAAGATTATACAAAAACTTTAAAGTAGTCGATATCAAATCAGGATTGTTATTTTGAAGGAGTTTAGGCAATTTCTCTATCACATTTCCTTCCGCCATGGAATCCTTGTTTTCTCGAAATATAGACAACTTCTTCAGGAACGTAACGACTAAAATTAACAAATCAGTATTTGTTCTCTCTAATGTTTTAATTAACATTCCGATGATGTTCTTTTTTCTCATTTTCCTCTCAACTTCTGTATTTTCAGCGATGTTCAGTAACAAATAAAATGCAACTGAAAAAAAGAAAAGATTATGTAATTTTAAAAAGTGGTTATAAATATAGTAAATAACTAAAATTTGTATAAACCTCTGAGTAATTGCTCCTGTTTTTTTGTTAAACTTTTAAACTTTTTCCGACTTTTCTCCAGATCTTCTTTTAACCGATCAATCTCACTTTTCGCTATATTCGGAGTAGCATCAGAACGTCTACTCATCTGTAGATCTAATGGACCATCAGTGTTCCAAATATCTTCCATAATTTTATTTTTTTTGTCAGAATTGTCATCGATTGCTACGGGTAATATGCAAAAGCCAGTACAATTTTCGAAAGTTTTCCTTCGCTTTTCCATGTCTTCTTTCCATTGATCGTAACGATGCAACTCAAAATCTATTATGTCCATACATTGTGAGCCAATCTATTTTTAAAATTGCATAAAAGTTAAAATGTGAAAAATAAATTTACATATTTAATATGTGCAAGTATTTACCCGATATTCTAATACGATATTGTGAAATTGAGTGTAGGTGGAAAAGCAGAAAAAAATGTAAATGATGTTTATTGACAATTCGATGCTTTTTCTCCAGTCTTCCCGAAGCACTCTTGCTAATGCACTTAACAATGATCCTGAAGAAGTATAAAAACATTTTAGTATTAAATATTACTAAGATTAATACTTGTCAACTAACCATTTTTCCTAAGTTCTAAAAGATTATCAGGAACCCTTGCTAATTGCAAGATTAACGAAGAACCTTTAATTTTTCCAGGAATCTCCTCGTAAAGGAGTTCTATGTAATTATCAACATTGCTGATGACTGCACGTTCAACGTCATTATTATCAGCACCTATTGAGTTACTAGATGTTGGTCTAGGTGGTTGCGCAGCATTATCACCAGTTCCTACAAAAACAGAAATTACTTATCGTCTTAACGTTTATTTATTTGGTAATTTAGTAGCTTTATTAGGTTTTCTTAAACGCACATCTTCTGATACAGAATGCTTGTGTTACCTAATTTAAATTATAGGTCTGTCATTTTTATTCAAAATACGTTAAATTAGTTCGAAAGGCTTCAACATCGGCTTTTGAGATACCTTTCATTTAAATCTGGGCCACCTATTACTGATTTCACGCATGACTATACAGCGGTTGCTATTTCCCTATTATTTCATCCCTCCGTCACGAATGTGGTCTACTTATCATTCGAAAAATTACTTTGATCTTTATTAAATGTAATCAATTATCTGAAGTTTGTTACCTCGTACTCAGTATGAATTAAGACAGCCTCGTGAAACATATGCAGAAAATGCTAAATCTCTAGATTACAACAAATGAAAGCATTTAAAACTGCGATGCGAAATTATGTTTACAAAGAGCCAAGTCGGATAAGAATATCGAAAATTGCCCCACCTCATTATTAGATTGAAAAATTTACAGTATGTTTGTCATCCCAAATGTGTATTTTCCTAAAAGTTTCAAACCTTTATCTATTTAACTGATCGCGTAACGTTAAAAATTGTTTTTTTCGGTTTTTATTTTTTTCTCGAAAACCACATAACTTACAGTACCGCTCAAAAGTATGAGCTCACCCTTGCGGAATTTTGGCTAAATTAAAATGTTGATATCTCATCGCCAAGTCAACGTACGTGAAAAATAACAAAAAAGAATTAAAGAGGATACTTTCAGCTTCTCAGTCGTGGTAGTTTCATTTCAATATATACATTTCTGTACGAACTATGCTCGATTTACTAAAGTCATTTTTTCGTATTATTTTTTTCTTTTTCAATCCGCTCCCATTTTTTTTAAAATGATTGCAGGAGAAATGTACCACGTGTAATCGAAAGGTAATTCCTATAGCTTTAATTTGCCTCTTCGGGATTTTCTCTAATATTTCTTTACAAATACTTATTCTATTTTGAAGAAATTAATGTGATTTTTTTCAGTCTGCTATATCTCGGAAAATTAACGTGATACAAAAAAAATGTTTAAGAAACTAAAAGTTTAATTTTTTAACTATCTATTGGCTGAAATTATTTCAAATTTTTAGAAGGAAATTTTTTTTTGCCGTATTTTGTCGACTTCAACATTTGTTGTGTAACAATCATTTTTGGATGCAAAGTTGCATTTAAACTATGATCAAGTTTAAGATTATGTTTGTCTTTACTATTAGGATGTTTCACGCAAAGCGCGTGGCGTTTTTTTTTGAACAAAGCAAAATTTAATAAATATGTACGTATATGGGTAAATCCACAGAACTTTTAACTTTACGCTTTAAGAAAAACATTTTTTTTTTCAGTGGCACACATTTAAAATCAACCTGAGGCCACTCCTAAACATATAAAATGTAAAAAAAACGACACGTTACGACTTTTAAAGGATTGTTCCAGCGCAGTCAGGTAAAACGAAACCTAAAATTATATCTTCGAACCAAACATATTTCTGTACGCAGAAAACAGATGAAATTTGTTACTCGGAGTTTTTTAAGTTACTGATCACGAATCCGCCAACAGATATTCAGAATTCAAGATGGCGAATTCAATATGGAAGACCGAATTTGTAAGAAGTTACTCAGACAAGCTCAAATTGGGTATTCGGGGGTTTTCTTTCTTTTTGCTGTTAGGCGCATAATATACAAATTTTAGCAGCAAACATTTATTTAAGTCGATTTAAGGCATTACAATCCTGCCAATCCTGAAAAAAATTGTTAAATAGGTATAACGTAAGTTGTCATTAGTACCATATTTATACATTTTTAACCAGAAAAGATGAAGCAAGGGAGATGAAAAACAAAGTTACCCAAAGTTACATTTTCATTATTCCTGGAGCAAAGCTATAGCGAATCTCGACCGATGAGCGACCCGAATACACAGTTTCAGCTGGTTCAAGCAACTTTTTAGGAATTTGGTCCGCCATATTGTATCTACCATCTTCAGTTTTTAATATTTGTCATCGTATTTATGATAAGTTACCAATAAAACCCGCGCGTAATAAATTTCAGCATTTTTCCGTGTAAAGAAAGGAGTTTGTGTCAAAGAGATAATTTCATGTCTTGTTTTACACCTGAACATCGTATTGTATTTCTGGAACAAGTTCAGAGTATTATTATGACACCTAAAACAATAAATTACGCCAATAATCGAGGCATTTAATTGTGTATAGTTCGTGTGCCAGACAAAAATGTCATTTTTCAACAACAGTTACGCACGAAGGCTATAGGTTGTAATAGTCACAGAATTGAGATGAGACAAGGCACACCTTATTCCTTGGAATACGTCACTTATTATATCATCAATTAAAAATTCCCAAAGTATGGAGCCATAATATTGTTTGTTCCAAAAGTTATTGTTAGAAATTAACGAAAATTCCATTTTCCATAAATTTTCTGCACGTGACTTTGGACGCATGTCATTCTTATTAAGCGATAGGCACAATTATTTTTCAAGTCTATTTGGCTTTTATAAAGTGCCATTAATCAACGACATGATTTTCAAATGAAAAGAATACACGTTCCAAAAGTTACAGAACAAAATATTTTAAAAAATACGATTTGCACGCAGCAGTTTATTCAAATTTTATGAGCTTTCGTGTTTCCTTTGGTTTTTTAATCAACTATCATGCAAAATAAATGACTGCACCTTAAAAAGCATATCCTTTTTAATAAATAGTAATGTTTTATAAATATTTCTGTACAGCTTATTTACATGAATCTTAAAATAACATGAAAGTCAAAAGTTCTGTGGATTTGCCCATATATGTATACGACTTTCGGCAGTCTTAAGGTTAAGAAAAATTCCAAACTGGTTTTCGATGGAAAACACAAAATGTGAGATAAAAAACAATTTGAAAAAAAAGTTGAGTGTAATGAAAAACTAATGCTTCAAAGGGTTAACGCCTTCCGATGATATATCTAAATCCTATAGTATGTCACCAAAATAATCATAAGGTTGTTGAGACAAAATCGAAGGTGAATACGATTTAGAAAAATGGTCAGCAAATAAGTTCGTTATATATAAAGTATCTTGATTTTAATTGGAAATACATATTTGAAGGAATCGAGTCAGATTTAATATTTTCAAGATAAGTCCAAAATGATTTGACGTTACACCTTAAATTCTGCTCAACTTTTTTAATATATTTTTTGTAGTTGGACCTAGACGAACGAATACACTGTGCATGCAACTGTTTAAGACAAAATAAGTTTTGAATTTGGAACATATCTGTCGATAATGTTATATATTTTTACAAGAGTTTTAAACAGGTCTTACCTTCGTCGTTACTTTTTCGATTTTGTAAATAATAAATGAGCTGCTCTACTTCGTGTAGTTTAGATTCATGAATAAGAGAACATTTCTCCATGACATCTTTTGCCAGTAATTTTACATTGGTATCTGCGTTTAGGCTCTTCAGGCGAATAATTTTTTGACATTCCTAAAGTAAAACGTTGGTAAAGTACGATCCTTAAATAATCGATTTTAAATCTTACCTTTCTGTCTCCCAGCATAGGATCGCCGAGTTCACCCAAGATAAGGGCCTCCACATCGTAATTGACAACCAAAGCTTTTTCTGTCGGGTGGACATCCAAACTACCCGATCGGATTTTTCTAAATTGTCGAAGAAATATTTGTTTAAAGTACTATACATAAAACTACAATTCGTTACATAAAACAATAAAAGGAAAGTGAAATTCAGAAGTAATTTATAAAATATTAATGAAATTGACTTGCCTTTTGAGGTATCTCGCTTCGTCCATCTTTAACGCTGAAGATTCTAGACAAAAATCGAAAAAGCGTCGGCCTTCAAGGCCGACGTCGGTTTCGGTAAGTTTACTTTCGATTTTCGAGTCCGTCCATAATCAACGAAATTGCTACCGTTGTGAAGAAGTCGTCGCTACGGATCGCAGACATATTTGACAGAATTGTTTGACAGTTCGTTCACGAACGCAATCGTGTTCCGAAGCCGAACTAAAAATATATGTGTGTGTTTATACGTATGCACACGCACACATGATTAATTCACTAGGGAAAAGTTTTCCCCATTTTTCCGAAGGAAATTTTGGTTCGTATATTAAAATGTCCTTTATCTTAAACAGGTTTTACATTTTGAACTAGTTTGTGACGAAAAAAACTGGTCTATTGAACAAATAAATCCGAATACATTTCCCAAAGTTCCTGTGTAAAGTGTCCTTTATTAAGAATTGTGTATTTACATTTCAGAATTTTGGAAATAAAGATAGAAACTTAGAATATAGAAAATTTATCTTGTAAAAGATTATTTTAGTTTTAAAGTTCGTAGATTTTAAATGCGGTTTAAGGATATAGGTTAGGTTTTACGCATGATCATGAAATATATATATATATACACCTATTGTTATTTTAAATGACGTGCAATAGGAAAGACGTTATACATATTCACCCAATTTAGTCTGTTATCAATTACAGAGTCTTTTATTAATATTACCGCCTGACATAAAAGGGTTACATAATACGTTTTGAATTGTTATCATAGTCATCTTATTCGAATAAACGCGTTTATACGACGAACTGGAAGCGCTGTATCCACTTTGGTATATGTTAAAGTGTTTAATTGTAAGTATATTAAATATTGTATAAGTAATTTTTTAATTATTATAGATAATAAAACATTAGTATTGTGACATGTAATTATTTTTTTTTATGATAAATTTAACGTTAACTACAAAGTGCAATCGATGAATTCTGAATTTTTGTATTTCTTTTTAATTTGTTTATGTACTATGAAATTGAATGTAATAATGGAATATACGTAATATATTTCATTTATTTTTAGTGATAAGTTTGTAACTACATTTTATAAATTGTCAACTGCCCAGCAAACGAAAATTCATTGAAGATCCATTGAAATTCATTCACTGGATCACTTCTGAATTCGTTTTCTTAGCTTCTGCAATGAATTTCAAGGAGAAAATGTGTTTCAATGATTTTGAATGATTAATAGCTCATAAAAAGTTGTTCGATTTAATGATTTTAAATGGGAAAATAGTAGAATGAAGAAATGATTTTGTTGAATAAATTTCAATTGAAAAGTGCGAATACAACAATTGCAAGTTGAATGAATTTCAATGGAAAAATAGTTATATTTGCCTCAAATAAATTTTTGAATGGATAATTGATTATTACAGGACTATAAATTTAATAATTTTGAATCGAAAAAAATTGTATAAAAATGCAACTGATATGAATGAAATCGAATCGGTTATTACTAATAGCAAGGTTGGGAGATAAATGATTTTGAATGGAAATGAAATATTTAAATGAAACAAAGAATTGGTTATTTAGTAATTATTGACGAGGAATTGAAAGATAATATAATAAAAATTGTAAACAAATTTTTTGACCGAGAACAATTTTTTTCTCGAAAAGAAAAGGAATTTTTTAAAATCCATGAGTAATTATTTTGAAATTTAGCGAATTTTAAAGGGTCAAAGAAATTCTTCAATAACTTTTGATGCAGAAGTCAGTGGTGTTGGAATAAACAATGTAAAAAATTTGTTTTTTAAATTTAATTTCTTTAAACCCATCCGTAATTTAAAAAAAATGTGTTTTTATGTTCACCCAAATTTTAAAAATTTTAAATCAACTTAGAAGAAAGTAGTAATGAAAAAATCAAAATTAAAAATTACTGAATTGAATTTTCAAAATTTGAGTTTCATAAAGGCAATTCTAACAATTTTGTATGCTCTCTTAACCCTTTGAAGCACAGTGTTCCTCTCAGGGACCACTTTTTCTATCAAATAATTTCATTTATAAAAATTAAATTTTGAAGTATTTAAAAATATTAGTTGGTTTTTCTAGAAGCTAAGGTATTTGTCTACAGTATCATACTGCTAATATTCAAATTTCATTTATTGTAAAATAGTTATAAATAAACAAACACTAAAAAAATGCACTTTTTGAAGAAAAAAAACGTTTTCCAGTTTATTTCAGTTTTGATTTTCATGGCAATTTTTATAAGGGGTTTTTATGGTCGCTGATGATGAATCCAGGGTCAGAGTTCCAAAATTCAAAATGGCGAATTCCAAATGGCAGTACAAACTTATTTATTCTGAGATTTTGGGGCCCCGAAATATGTGTATGTAATACGTTTTGAATTTTGAAAACTGAGGTGGCAGATTCCTAATTTCGTCCGCCATCTTGGATCCACCATTTTGAATATTGAACATTTGAGAACGTGTTCGTAATCAGCTATCCCAATAACTCCCATGTACGCAGTTTCATCTCGCTCAAGCAACTTTTACTAATATGGTCCGCCATTTTGGATCCGCAATTTTGAATTTTGCAAAACTGAGGTCATATTTGGAATCAGCGACCCTGAAAACCCCCTAATCAAAAATTCCAACCGTTTCCATGTAAAGAAGTGTGCTTCAAAGGGTTAAAAAAAGTCAAAGAAATTTGTTGAGAATTGACTGAGAATTTCCTCCAAAATCGAAAAATCATGTATTGCAGAAAATTCTTGGCCAATTCTCTTTAATTGTTTTTCATTCTTTTTAGAAGATAGTAAACAATGGTTTGAATTGCCTTTATGAAGCCTGAATTAAAAAACAATGAGTCAGAATTTTTTAATTTACATTTTTTTAGCTTTGATTATTACTTAATGGTATCCCCTTAAGATAGTCTAATCTACTCTAAAAGATTTTAATTAATAAATATAAATTATTCCAACTTTTTCAGGTATTTGCCAGAACACCATGGTACTAGAAAATTACTACAATTTAAGTGTTAGCAATCATTTTTCCTTCCTATATGACAAGATCTACCATAATATAATAATAAATAATTAGAAAAAGAAATATATAAAATGTACAACCTTTCATTAATACAAAATGATTAGAAAATGTGAAAGTCAATGAAATTGAATGAATTTCAATAATATAATAAGCAAGTACTGAAATCAATGATTTTAAAACAATAGAAAATCATTGGTTACACCTCTGTTGAATAGATTTCTATTCATATTTAGTGATTAAGAAAACCAATTTGAGATTCATTCAAAATCACTCAATGAATTTCAATGAATTTTCGTTTGCTGGATGATAATGACTGCAGAAAAACAACAGAAAATGAATACAAATTTTATAAGTGATTTTTTTTAAAAGCATTTCTGAAAGTTGTTACTTTTATTAGTTTATGTATATGATTGTGATAGCACCAAGATGTAGTAAAAAACAACTTATATTTTATTTTATGCAGACAACAATATTTAAATTTACCTTTAAAATGGATAATTGTCCAAAGATCATTATTGATTGCGATGCTGGAACAGATGATGCCCTGGCATTGATGTTGTTAATCGCAGGACACAAAATGGGACGAATCGACATAAAAGCAATTACATGCGTTATGGGAAATACTGATGTTGATAATGTTGTGGCCAACGTATTTAGGACATTGGAAGCATGTAGTGCTACATACGTACGTCTATTTTATACAGTATAGTTTTATAATAATAAAATATAATACTATATATCAAATGTTTCAAAATAACACTATTAACTGTAGAAATTCATTTTTTCTACATCATTCTGTTAATGTAGAAAAAGGGATAATCAGGGAGTATATATAAATACTATTTTTCAGTATTTTGTTCTCATAATTTATATCACACTCCATTTTACTAAAAAATGACGCATTTTTTAAGAAAAAATGCATTAATTAAATGGAGTCAGATGTAGTACATATTGATTATTTTCCAAACATAAACAATAAATAAACTCATAAATTTTTCAGTAATTCTTAATGGCGAGCAATCTTTAAGGGGATTCTAAAGTGGTTCACTGGTAAGGTAGGAAATTTCAGCAAAAAACTTAAGTAACAGATGACTGAATAACATTTTTAAAATTCGGTCTCTGTAAGGGCATTTCTAAATACTATAAATAGTTTCCTAGAAAATACCAAAGATATTAATTGAGAACTGACCGAGAATTTTCGGAAATAAATAAAAATCACTTATTTCCGAAAATTCTCGGTCAGTTCTCAATTAATTTACGTAAGGAGGTTCTAACGTGGTCCGGCGGTAAGATGGGAATTTTCACAAAAACCGTAAATAAATTATTGACTCGATTTTTCAAAATTCGGGCTCTTTAAAGGCAATTCTAATTACTATTTATGGTGTCCTAAAAATACCAAAGACGAGGCACCGGATCGAACAATCGGATTTGTGGGATTTTAGTTGGCCTCTGGATTTATTTATATGAACTCGGCATTTCTCAAAATTTTGAACTGAAATATTAACTACAGCAGGCCCCGGCCTAAGTTATAGGCAGATCCAACGTTACGCGCTTGGCTTGTCCAAAGTTATACCACTCTCTTCCTCTCCTTCCCACGCCACATTGTTTCGCTGAGCCACACTCGCTTCGCGACTTTGGATAAACTTCCGCCGTTTTGAAAGAACCGGCGGTATAACTTAGGATGGGGACTACTGTAAATACTTCTTATAGCACTCTGAGGATAATAATACAAACGAGAAAATATTTTAAAAATATATAACATTGCTTTTTGCATCCGGTAAACAGTGGGTATAAATGGGTATTTTCAATAGCTACTGGAGCAATAATTTCAGCATTAATTGATTAATTAATTAAGACAATGGTTTCTTATATTTTCAGGGTCACATATGAAGAATCTGATATCTGCAGGGTCGCAGATGACGAATCTGATATCTGAGAAATCCGCAATATCAGCAGTAACATGAAATACACTTCTTTCGAATGAAAAATGTTCATTAACGAATATTTTATAGTGATGGAAAACACTAAACCTAACCTACAAATGATAGTTAAGTTCTTTTTAATAGTAATTAAAGTCTTCATGTAGTAGTACTTTTTTCAACATTTTAAAAATTGAAATTTTATAAAATACACCGAATAATATTTTCAAAATGAAGAAATATTGCGTAATTTAAAAAATTACATCAATATTAACAAAAAGTTGTATTCATTACATTTCATTACTACTATTAATTAAATTGAACAAAAAGTTCAGTTAATGCGCCGTTTTGAATGTAGCCAATCTGATCACTGATTCGTAATCAGCGACTTGAAAAACCCCGAGTAGTAAGTTTCAAAAGAATCCATAGTTGGTTTTACAAAATTCGTCCACCATATTGGAGCCGCCATTTAGAGTTTTGGAAACCAGATATCAGATTCGTCATCTGCGACCCTGAAAATATAAGAAACCATTGCCTAAGGTATGCATTAGTAATGAAATTATTGCTTCAGTAGCAATTGAAAATACCCATTGCCATAACCCACGGTTTACCGGAAGCAAAAAGTAATGTTATATATTTTTAAAATGTTTTCTCGTTTGTATTATTAACCTCAGATTGCTATGAAAATTATTCAGTTAAAATTTCAGTTCAAAATTTTGAGAAATGGCCAAGTTACATCCAAATAAATCCAGACACCAACAAAAATCCCACAAGTCCTATTGTTCGATCCGGCGCCTCAATTGGGAACTGACGGAGAATTTTCGAAAATAAATAAAAATCTCGATTTTCCGAAAAATCGAATGTCATTTTTTATTGACAGTTTTTAGTGAAAATCCCTGCCTTATCGGCGGAGCACTTTAGAACCCCCTTAAGGATTAAGTATCGTGGCAACAACAGATCTACAGGTGGTCCGGACCCCCTCCCCTTCTTGACATTTGAATATACGTTGAGAAGTTTTAATTAAAAATATCAGTGACTAGTAGAAGTATAACATTAATTAGGAGTGTTGTCATTCACGGTATTAGTGAACAATTATAAAATGTCGAATTTGTATTAGAACTCATAATGTAGATTGTCACGATAAACCTTAATGCCTATATCAGTTAGGGTTGTGGCGGACATATGGACATATAGGCGATCACCTTTTTTTTCCTTGATCGACAGCCCATTTAAAGTTTGCACCACCTTAAAACCTTACGCCATATAGGGACATTATCATTATTAATTCAATTTATTGACACGTAAGATCAAGGTACAAGGTAGTTCGCTACAGCAGTCTATACTAGTAGGCAAATCATATTTCAAGGTGTTAAGAAGCAATGGATATTTTTGGTGCAAATTATTCTCCGTGTATTTGTTTACTCGGTTTATATGGTCAATTCCATGTTTTTCAATGGACCTCTTCCCCCTCTAACCAAATCCTCCCTGACAAAAAAATGAGCGTCCATTAAGAGTTCATAAAGCGCAAAACTGGCATTTGGGAAACGTGCAAGGAACGTGCATTCTGCTTCCACGAAAGTTCGATAGGAATACTTAAAGCGTGAATATATATCTTTTAAGCACCTTTGAAGAGTTCAACGTTTTGCATTTGTGACCTACTACGTACGCTTTGGAAAGCGTACACGAAGAGTTCCTGATTACTGTATAAGAAAAAAATACTTACCTTACAAACATTTTTATTTCTTTTTTTAACATTTTTGTCCATATTTTATGTAAAAATTAATTTTTATTAAATTTTTTTGTGTAAAGATAAATTTGTTATCTTTAAAAAAGATATTCTCATTCAGTCACCTATCTAGTCGTAATCAACATCATGCAACGCTTAATATGAAACGTGTATTATAATAAAAATTCTAATAAAAATTCTAATAAAAACACAGTTAGTTACACAAAGTACACTGAGAAAAAAATCCATAGTTAAATTTACCACTTTCATAGTCGATTTTACTATAATTTTGTTACACCAACTATCTTCTCATAGTTAAGAAATCATCTATGTAGAATGATTTAAATAAATATGACAAACATAGTTAAAATAACTATAATCTAGTGTAGTCCTCATTTCACTCTATGTTTCGTAGTCAATCTTTATATTTATTATTATTCATAGTTAAAGTTTGTATTTACTATAAATCCATAGTAAATACTGCCACACTCCGGGTGGTTTGATGCCGCCAGGTGGGGACGCGGCGTTCGCAGCTTTTTTTCTTCGAGCCCGTGTCTCCCGTTATTGAAGTGGATTTTTATTTGGGCGTCAAGATAAGATAATACACAATGCATGTCGTGTACGCACGTGTATCTATAAACTAGTTGCACGACATTGAAATTTGTGTGTATACTGGCATTGCATAATACATCTTTTAACTGGCTAGAGTGCGACATTCCCAAACTTAGCGCAGTATTGAGTTTTTGTTTTTCTATTTGTTTCCTTATTTATCTTAAACAAAGAACAAAAGGAGAAAAGTGGACTTTTCACATACATTGATATATATAGTTTACAAATATTTTTAAAAAGTAAATATTGACTCCATTCCATATTTTTTATGACAATTTCTTATACAATTCCTCTATATGAAGGTAGTAATTTTCTGAAATGAGTATTTCAAAATAGTTGAGTCTATTTGTCTATTATGATAAGTAGCAATTTGAATCATGAAACAATAGTTGAACTTTCCTATTTCAGAATAGTTATTTTAACTATTACCATGCCTAGTCCGCACTTCACACCTTGATTCACAGTAAAAAAATGGTTATTTAAACTGCATTTTTTTCTAAGTGCACTCGAATATTGCCAAAAACCGTGCTTTTGCACTTTTAGGTTAAGATATCTCGAAAACCTAGTGTGATGGAGCAATTATGTGGTCGGATTTGGATTCAGCCGACTAAAAACTTTTAGAAGTCTGGTTCTCGAGTTACTCATTTTTTAAAATTTTATCGGCTTGTGTAATTCAAATCCAATTAAAAATAAAAAATTTTAACGTATGATACCACGTCGAATGCTGCAATTCTATTGGTTAAAATTGGAATAGGAAAAATAATAAATGCACTTTTCCTATCCATCGCATTTATTTAAATAAAAATGAGGTTGAATTCGTACGTTTTTGTAAATATCCTAATCTTGAAAATTAATTTCTAGTTCATCATGATGCGCTTATGACTGTGGGTATACGGATCAGCATGGAAACATCACATTGAAACGGATGATTTTTAATCCTAAGTTATGCGTGTGCTGAAAATCTGTTTATGTTTGTGCCACTTAATGTTATTTCATAACATTACTATAACTTTTTGTTGGCCTCCGTGAATAATTTCCTATTTTCAATAGTTTTAAATTCTGATTTCAGAATAAACTACTCTTGTTTTGAATATTTTCAATTGTTCTTTACCGAAATCTCGGCAGTACTCCTGAATAATTCAGAAGCATTCGTAATATTCACACGTATGCACACTCTGTATTACTGGTATGTAGTCTATACTTGTAAATCTTTTTAAATACGGCCAAGAAATAGAATTCCGAAGAATTAAGAATGATTCAATTTTTAATGTATTTTAATAACTTATCGTTTACCCGGATGCTTAATTACGCCAATGACCATTGATATATTTGGTGTATAATGTGGTGTATACTGATAGAGTTTGTAAATAATGGAACAAAGTTGTAAACACACTTTGGCGAGTTTAATGCGAGTATCACATGCGGTATAGAAGTCACTTTCAATATTAACAATCGGTCCCTCTCAATATTAGGCAGCTGCTCCATACCATCGGCGATATCACGCATGGGCAATGTTTCATGTGCGCATCAGCTTACGCATATATACTGTACGCACACTGTTATAGTCTGATGGTCGAGACCGAAGGGGAAATGTAAACTCCCTTAATTGTCTGCCCCTACTTCCATCTACTTTCTACGCAACCGACTTACCGGCAACCGAAGGATAAGTACTTAGAGAGGTGAAGGAGTTTAAGAAGCAAAAAGACAACAAAGGAGTTCTCACAACAGACAATAACAGAGATTTGACAGAGACGGATGATGACAATACATGCATTGGTCAGATTTACTTGCCAACTTTATGCCATCAATGGATAATGGAGTCATTATCCCACCCAGTCCATTAGTCATTATCCCACACAGTACGATACAAACAAGTAAACAATCACAAATACTACACATAATCGACACCGCCAACAGTTAGTCGGCGGCCCATGCCGTAGCAGGTGCATCGCAAACATTGCTTTATTTTCATTGTTTTCATTCGACAATATTTACGAATCTTCAACCACAGAAAAACCATTCACGGTGTCGATAACTACCGACTGATGTCAGTACCTTCGCCCAGCAAGGTTTCCAGAGTTATCCGCAATGGAAATAAACATAAAAAGTTGCCGGACGGTGATTCGAACTCGCGACCTAAGAAACGTTCAGTTTACGAGTCGAGAATGTTAACCATCAACAGTCTTTTAAAAAAGGACATTTTTCCACAAAATTACTAACTTATTAAAATTCATTTTTACATATGATAACATTTTTAAAGCTAAATTTCTATAATATTTCATTATTTAGGTTTGTTTAGTAAACAGGTATTTGAATAAAAATACAAACATGAAACAATTTAAATCTGAGTAAGTAGAAGAGCTAAGACGAAGCCTATGCAATTTCGATTCAACGGAAAATTCGTTGACGACACTCCGCGCTTTACTAAACAATCAATATTTTAGCCAATTTACTACCGAAAAGTTTTAAATTTCCAGAAAATTTCCTGAAATACTATAGAACATTGTCCCACTGAAAGTTTGTTCAATGCCTAAACCTAAACTGGACACTTTTTGTCGAACTCATAAGAGTACAGTTACCGAACTACTGTTTTCTATAAACAAAATTAATTAAACAACAACCATTTTATAAAACTTTTATGATTCTGTAGGCTTCGCTTGTCCATGAAGTGCAGGTGTCGATAATTTCAAACAATTCTATTCGCCCTGTTAAGTCCGCTACGCGCGACTCCACCGGCAAAAAAATAAACTATTGAGAGGGGGATATGTGACACTATTTACATGGGGAAACGGCTTATTTTGCGAATAGCTTTTCCAAATGTCATTTTTCAGCAAACTGATATTTCCAAATTACTTTTAGTCTTTGAAATGCCGTACGATGAAACAGTAATATCAACCGAAAAATGTCTGTTTGTAAAGCTATTCGCAAAACAAGCCCGTTTTCCCTTATGATTAATGTCATATACCCTCCTCTCGATGGGGTCGCACACAGCAGAACTTAACATGATAATTACCAAAGATATGATGATTTATGTTTTAAAATGTAATTGAATTTGATGTTTCGAAAACTAAAAGTCGTACAAAAAAGTGTATAGGACAGAATTTGTAGCAGTTTCAATTATCTACTAGGCGATATTTTTGATTGAAATAATCATTTGTTAAATGTTAAAAATTTTCAACTTTTTCTACTTACGTTGAGCCCGGCCACGCGCTCAGGCATTCCGGCGCCTCATTTGGAAATTTCAAACTCCGAATTCGAATTTGCTATAAACGACCTGGACAACGCCTGAGTGATGAATGTCATATAATTCGAAAAAAATCTATAAAATGTCAACCACCATATTAGATCCGCCATTTTGAATTACTGATATAAAAATAAACGGTTCTGTGGAATAATGTGCCCCTGAAATGATTAAAAAGTTTTAATTTGAAATCTTTGTACATAAGCGTATTCAATTCTTATATTATTTCATTATAAAATAATGTATTTTAATTGTATTTTAAATGCGATAAGACGTGTTATGTTACGTACATTTTTCATCACGTTATAAAAAAGAAATCCTTAGCTTACTCTTTAGAATAAATTACAACAATTATTTTATTGTTTATTCTGAGACGATTATGAATATTTGTTTCATTGTTTAAGATACCAGTTTATAAAGGTGCATACTCTCCATTGTTATGCACCGAAAGTTCTAAAGAAGCTCTAGATAATACCTACCACGGTGTGGATGGTTTTGGTGATGTTTTTGCTGATAAACCAAATATTGATAGGTTGCGTACCGAACATGCAGTCGAAGCATTACACAGAATTACGTCCGAAAATAAAGGTAATATTTTATTGAAATGTATGATGCGTATGTAATGATTCAACTGATTATTTACGAAGGAACGATAAAATAAAAATTAATTTACAGGCGAAGTAAGTCTTGTCTGTTTGGGACCATTAACTAATATTGCTTTAGCCATCAAAATGTATCCAAACTTTGTGGATAGCGTAAAAAAATTCTTCGTAATGGGAGGCAACTGCAATGGTAAACATATCGTATATCAGCTTTCCAACATATGGATGAGAAATATATCTTTTTCTTGCAGCGGTTGGCAACATTACGCCTCAGGCCGAGTTTAACTTTTACACAGATCCAGAAAGTGTTCACATTGTTCTTGGCCAAAGTGACAATAAATTATGGCTTTTGCCTTGGGAAACGTGTCAGAAGTCACAAATAACTTGGGTGAGTGAAAATTCCCATTTTTCGTTAAACATAATATTTTTTTTTCTCTCAAATGCGCTCGAGTCTAATTGACTTTCGGTTTCTTAGGAATGGCGTAATGAAGTTTTTGGGTCAATCGATACGCAAGCAGTGCATCTCATGAATGCGATTGAAAAAAAGATTACTGAACTAAAGGTCGATAAAAAGGCTGTTTACTATATACCGTGCGACGCCATTTTAGCCGGTATCGTTTTAAGACCTGACATGGCAACAGATATTGCGACTTATCATATTGACATTGAACTCAGTGGCCGGAGGACCAGAGGACAAGTCGTGCTTGATCACCTGATGTCCAATGAGCCGAATGCATATCTCATTAAAGAGTTTGATTCACTAATTTTTGAAGAACTCTTACTTTTTTCTGCCGATCCCCAGAAATACAATTTCGAAATATTTCCATAGAATCAAATGTGAAACGGTTCGGAAAACCTCAAATAATTGCCTTTTTTATTAATTAAAGCCCCTTCTCCATCTCAATAAACATTCATTCATTTTAAATTAAAAAAGACACATCTAAAGAATATTTAGAAGTTATATCACAGTTTGTTCAGAAACAGATGCACAACAAAACTGCAGATCATCTTTCATTTACTATTCTAAGAGCACACCCCGCTTGTTTCAGGACAATTTTGCAGGGTGATTAGAATTTCGTAGCATATTATCTGTAAAATAATTTGTTGTAACCATTTAGCGCTTGGTATATTTTGAATGCGATTTGCATTTACATTTTCGAAACATTTTACAAAGTAAGTATATGCATTACATACCATTTAACCCTTTGCGGCATACATTTTTCTTTACACGGAAAACAGCTGAAAATTGTTACTCGGGGGTTTTCGGGGTCGCTGATTTCGAATCTGAAGTCAGATTTTGAAAATTCAAAATGGCGGATCCAAGATGGCGGACCGAAATATAAAAAGTTGCTCGATCTAAGCGAAATTTGTTACTCGGGGGTTTTCGGGGTCGCTGATTTCGAATCTGAAGTCAGATTTGCAAAATTCAAATTGGCGGATCTAGGATGGCGAACGAACGTAAAAATCGAGTGTTGGATTTTCTTGAAAATTGGTACGTTTTCTCGATCACCGATGACAAATCCAGTGTCAGATTTCAACAATTAAATGTGGATGAAATTAAAACAAATTTTGGTCAGCCATCTTGGATCCGCCATTTTGAATTTTCAAAATCTGACTTCAGATTCGTAATCAGCGATCCCGAAAACCCCCGAGTAACAAATTTCGTTTAGATCGAGCAACTTTTCATATTTCGGTTCGCCATCTTGGATCCGCCATTTTGATTTTTACAAATCTGACGTCAGATTCGAAATCAGCGACCCAAAAAACATAAAATGCTATAGTTTCATGCAAATATATATAATTGTTCAATCAAAAATGAATTTTTTCTGAAATTATTGATATTTTTCCGTGGTTATTTATTTGTAATAATTAAAAATTAACGATAATTGATAATATGTAACTTTTTTTATGATTATATACATCTTATTAACATAATTAACTCAAAAACCCGATTGCTTAGATGAAAACAGCCGAATAATTAATTAAAAACTGAGAGAAAATAGGTGGGATGCTGAGCATCCCACTATGCCGCAAAGGGTTAAATGTGTACGTAAAAATATGAATATTGAGGCATTTTTGTATTCTCGTATTAATGAAGAAATGAAGTCTTTGTAAAAAAAGTAGCTATACTTCGTGGGGAGTTCGGAAAGAAATTTTTAGTACAATAGATATATAAATACTAATATGTGATATTATGTATACAAATAATTTTGTACGATGCATACAATTTTTATAATATTATACGATGAAAGACAATAAAATTAAATCGACCAGTAAAGATTGTTTTTTATTTACTTCTAATATAAGGATGTACATCTGGGATACCATTAGCAGAGTATACACTCTAAAATTCTAAAAGTGAAAATGTCACTTTTATAAAAGTGAGGTTAGAACCCGTGTCGAAATTCACTGTATGACACAGTGAGTGCAGCCATTTTGAACTGAACTTTGGTCAGGCGATCTGATGGAAAGGCGGAAAGACTAAAAAATGTGATGTATCGAACACTCGCCGCGTGGTGGCGCATATGTATCCCCTATGCAGTATCATTCTCGCAAGCGGCGAGTGTTCGATCCACTTTTTAATAAAGTGAATTTTCACTTTAAGGAGAGTGGTCCAATCGGCACTATATTTAAATGTGAGATTTCGCTGTTATGTAGTGATTTTTCACTTGACGGATTTTAGAGTGTATATTCGAGCACTGTTAGAAATGTTCAGAAATTTCGGATACTTTTATTTTACCGAAGTAACAAAATTTTACTAAATCCTGTAGCAGAAAGAACCATTACGTTATACTATCAGAAAATTACGAAACCGTAACAGAAATTTCAGAAGGAATCAGTGAAACACGGTGACATTACTTTGGTTTGTAGTCGCTAGGTGCGGCCGCGCACCCATCGCAGAAGTGGAATTTTAATTCGCTCATAAAGGATTCCTCGGTCAACCATCAGTAGTTTATAACGAGTGTCATCCGAATATTATTGAATTGTATAATGTTGATTTTTATTAGTAGGAAGGCAATAAATAGATATATATCGCATTTTTTCTACCCTGATGCACATTTTCAAAACAGTGTTGTTTTTATTAAATTTTCTATTTTTAATAACACGGTCGTCTTCCCCAAACAAAGGACAATAAATCATAGAAAACACAAAACAAATATGATAAAGTAAAAAAATTTTATTCCCCTTGTACTATTCTGTTACTGTAATTGAAAATTCTGAAACTGTAACAAAATTTCCTGAAAAATGTAACCGAAGCTTTTTACGGTTACCGTTTTCGAAATTTCTGTTCATGTTTCGTAAAATTCTGAAATGGTAACCGTAAAAAGCTTCGATTACATGTTTCAGAAAATTGCTTCAGAAATTTCTTAAAGTGGGTGTTCCTATTTTTACCACTGAAGTTCACAATGATTAAAAATTTAAACAGTAGACTGAAACGCAAAGTGAGATATGAACCTACGCAATACAACAAAAAGTTACCACTAATGCGCCCATATTAGTAACATTACCGAAAAATAACAATCGAAAGCATAAAATAAAGACGAAAACGCAATAATATCAAAAGTCAATAACCGATGCCGGCAGAATTTATTGTTTCTTTGATCTTATTTTATCCTTTTGTAATCCGCAGTTTTACCAACGAAGTATTAGGCGCAGCGATAGTAATTTGCATTCAGAAATTCAAACAAATTCTCAGAAGTACGTGTACAAGCACTTTTTTATAAGTGCTTTTATTTAATAAAAAATACTGTTAATGAAGTACCTTAAACCCAAGCCCTAACTTCAACCTTTTATCATATAATTATTTAGCGTTTTAAATTTTGTATGTACGATTATATTAAATTCCTCTTAAAATAGAAATACGATAATACTTATAGATATTAGAAGTATTATTATTCTACCCGGATTATCCCTATGTTCTTAAATCAATAAAACAAATATTGTCAACAAAGCCACTTAATGTACTAAATGAGTTTAGTAAACTTATTATTTATACAATTCTTCTTTATACAAAGCTTAAAAATGTTTATTAATCCTTTTTTGTAATCTCGATCATATAATAATTGTTACGTATGTGCGTATGTAACATACTTTTTTAGTCTTACTCTGTTTACTTGGTTGCTGTGGTCTTCGTTACGTATATAGGCGGGTTTTGATGTTTCATGATTAACACGTTGCTAAAATAAGAGACTAACGTTGCACAACGTAAAATGTATCCGAATGATTGCACCACTTACACGCTGTAACTGCACCATGTTTAAAACTTTCTGATATTAGGAATTACGTACCTTGTCAATATATTGCATACAGTCCGATACAATAACTCGCATACGACTTTAATCCAATAAAACTAAGGTTTACAGTTTGATATTGTCACCAGAGCTACAGAGCAATATTGCTGGAACTTGTTAGAATGCTTGTTAGTATTTTTGTCAACTCTACTTTGATATATTAATGTGATTTTGGACGTAATATCTTAGGTTTAAAGAGATTGCTTTGTTCATCGGCAAGGATTTCCTGCTTAAAAAGCCGTGCAAGAAATCGTATTTAATAATGATAAGTCAGTTTTTACTTCAATTTTTTTACGTAATTTGTCCAACTTGTTTACCATTTGTATTAATCTATTCGAATCGCATATTTAGATCGCTTCCTCTACCGAAGCCTACTACGGTTTCTCAATAAAGTTAAGTTTGCAGTTCAACATAGTTTTAGTAATCACCAACAGTGCTAATCACTTGGAAAGTTAAACAATAACGATCAAGCTCGACAAATTAATTTAATTTCTTTAGAGAATATCTTTTTCACATGTCTGATTTATAAATAAGTAGTAAATTGAACATTTCAATCTCAAGTGCTCAGACAGAAAGTGTGAATAAGTGATGTATTGCTTTATTTTAGTTCCATAATTTGCTTATAATTGAAAAATAACTGATTTCTTTATTTATTTTTAGCCTGAAAATTAATTTCGAAAAATGGTTACCAAAAAAATTGTGGTCGATTGCGATGGTGGCAGCGATGATGCTTTAGCCTTAATAATGTTAATAGCTGCACATAAAATGCAAAAAATTGAAATAAAAGCTATTACTTGTGTTATGGGGAATACACATTTGGATAATGTTGTTGTCAATATATTTCGAACTTTGCAGACATGTGACGCTACGAACGTAAGTTAAATTAGTTTCAGATCGAAAAGACCTACTGTACCCGGAAATAATTATTCATAGTAGTTAAATATTTTTAGATTCCGGTTTTTAAAGGAGCATGCACTCCACTCCTATACACGGAAAGTACTGAAGAAGCGTTAGATAACCGTTTTCACGGTATGGATGGCTTTGGAGATGTGTTTACGGACAAAGTAAATACTGACAAATTGAAGAAGGAACATGCTGTGTCCGCATTGCACAGGATTACGTCTGATCATTATGGTGAGAATCTGAATATCAACAAAATATCATGATATAATAAAAACATTTTTTAACCAATCCGGTGGTATCTAAACGAAATGGGTGTTTTCAAATTACATTGGGTATAATCATCGCGTTTATGAAATGATGAAGATGTATTAAAATAATACAAATAATTACGGAATCGTGATGTATTTAAGTAAATTAGAGTAATAATACATTTGTCTATTTAATTTTACTTGTTACACGAGTGGTAAAAAATGCACCATACAGTAGACTCCCGCGTTAGTGGCGTCCCGCATTAGTGGCGTCCCGGGTTAGTAACGCGATGGAACCCCGTGTTAGTGGCACTTCTCGGAATCTTTCCATCCCCACCATGTCGTCAGCCGCCTGAGGGGCGTGGCCTAATAAGGTACGGGCCCCAGGCGCGTGATTTGAATTACGTCACGTGACTGCAGGACTGCAGTCTAGCGGGGGAAGCGATGTTTCTCCTACTTCCGCCACTAACACGGGGATTGAGGGGAGGGCTCGGAACCGAGCACGCCACTAACGCGGGAGTCTACTGTATTTTCATTTTTGCGATGAAAGATTTTAAGACGCAATATACTGATAAAAATAAAGAGCTGCAAAAAACATACTCGCTACAACATACCTCAAGACGATGAATAAAGAATGCATTCGTATAAAGTGTTCTTATATTTACAATAAATATAATATAATATATTGATTACTATCATAATGTCCTCAAATGGAGTTAAAAGAACAATAGTCATTCACGAAAAATCGACTGCGAGTCATGAGATCCATATATAATTATCAAAACATTCGAAATTGACCAGATTCTGAGGTGATACTAGCATAAATATTTATCTATTTGACTTAATAAAAAAAGTTAAATCTTAATTTTTAAATTTCATCTGATACGAATTTCAAGGGTTCTACGGATTTACTTATATACACACGCCATAACAATTTAAGTAGTGCGTAATAAAATAACAAGAACTTAGAAAAAGACAAAACGAAAAATAAAAAAAAGATTCCTGATACTCTTCATCTACGTGCAGTCAGAATTGGACAAAATTTGTTTACATTTAAAAATGGCTAAATGATTAAAAGTAAAAATTCTATTTAATCTTTTCCTAAATAACGAAACCGAAATTACCGAAAAAATTTACCTTGTCATGACCTTGACACTGATCTGAAGGTCAAGGTTAAGGTTGTATTCGGGCGTCAAATTGTAGCTCTTTACAAATTCACAATGAAAAACTAGTGTTGGCGTGGTGCCTCGCTCGCTTCGCTCGCTCAGAAACTTCGACCCAGTAGAGAGTCGACTATTCCTTAATACTCGTTTGTTTACTAACAGCTTTCAATTATATTATAAAATTATATTGATATTTGGGGGTCCAATCATATATTTAGGTCCAAGAGGCTTCGATAGATATGTTACAACAATATAGTGTTTCTTATATGTATGAAAATTGAAAATGAGCATTTTCAAAACTTCGACCCCGACAACAGGCCGAAGTATTAATAAATAAAAGTTGCAAAACACTTACTTCATGCACTTGTATTGTAATAGACTATTCGATGCATATTACATGTTTACTGTGTTTTACTAATTACTGTCTGTATCATTATGATCTTATACGAAAATATCTATTATATAGATATCTAAAAGATAACCGTCAGAGATCTTTTCGAAACTTTCAAGATATCTTTGACGAATTATATGTATATATATTGTATATAGACCTAAGGTCTGGGTCGAAGTAATAAGGATTCCCATTTGAAAAAAGGTCTTGATCTAGAAATGACCCTGAAGGTTATGATCAATGTCAAATATATTGGCACAGATAGACAAAAAATAAAAAAGGGGCTCTTTATTCAACAATAATATTGTATATGTAAGCAAGATTTATGCTTACGGTTTCCTCACTTTAAATAGTGCTATTACTTACAATTACATAAATCTTCATCTTAATGTTACCTGACTCGATAGATGACCTAACGTATTATAAAATAACAATAATTTTATACTAATTCCAAAGTTATGACGTTGAAGAATCTAATCAGCATACAATGTATTAAACTTGATTAAGACGTGAATTACCTGGAAAATGAAAGCGACTCCAAATTGAAGTTTATAGCAAGCTTGGAGAATGTTTAGTTGACAAACGAGATGTGAATTTAGACATTTTAAGCGTATGGTGGTTTCAATTTTTACCACGAGTTAACATTATTGTATTACCGTTTATCATGTTATATCGCTTGTTATTCTATCATAAAAATTGTAGAAATTAAAAAAAAATCAGCGTACCATTGTTCATTGTTCTAATCATGCATACGGCTTTTAATCGGTATTCGCAAATCCTTAAAATCTGTTTTTTCAGGGGAAGTGACACTTGTTTGTTTAGGACCACTAACAAATATCGCTCTAGCCATTAAAATGTACCCGGACTTTGTTGGAAGCGTGAAACATTTTTTTGTGATGGGTGGAAATTGTTACGGTAAATGAAATCCCTCATTATAATTGTAAGTAGTCTAAATTAATACTTTATTGTAATGTCTTCAGCTGTTGGAAATGTTACTCCACAAGCAGAGTTCAATTTCTATGCAGACCCTGAAAGTGTTCATATTGTCCTCGGAAACAGCGGTAATAAATTGTGGCTTCTGCCTTGGGAGACTTGTCAAAAATCACGAGTTACACATGTACGTAAAAATGTATTAAAAGTGTTATTAAAAAATGAACCAAGTGTTTTACTATTTTTTCAGGACTGGCGTGAAAGCGTGTTTGGTAAAATTAATACTCCTGTTGTTCACCTCATGAATGCGATCGAGAAAAGAATATTCAATACCGAAGCTAAAAGATCGACGCATTATAACCAGTGCGATGCATTATTAGCCGGGATCGTTTTAAGGCCAGATATGGCAACAAATATAATGCCATATCACATTGACATCGAATTGAGTGGCAGGAGAACAAGAGGTCAAGTAGTTCTCGACCATTTGATGTCTAATGAACCTAACGCCTACTTGATTAGAAATATTGACTCAACAATTTTTCAAGATTTGCTCCTTTTTGCAGCAGATCCCGTTAAATACGAGTTGAACGCATTTGCTTAAACAACAATTTCCTAATAAATGTATTATTTTTCAAAACAGTTGTCTTTTATTTATTTTTCTGTCTTTGATATACAATAAAATTAAATAGTCCTTACCTTGATGTGCCGGTCAGTTTGAATATAAATTCGGTCATCATTTCGGCCTCTGGTAACCTATCCTTATGACTAATTTCAGTACTTTCCAAACATCTATGTTTATATAATCTGAAGAAAAATGAAGACAAAAAAAAAGAAACCCTTGGGAAAAACTTTCTTTCCCCATCCCGTCGAACCTGTTTATATATCATTCTTAGGTAATCTTGGATTTCAAGAATGGATACAAAAGTTTTTTAAGATCACGGAAAGAGAAAGAAAAAATTACAGAAATAAATAAATACAAAAGAAAAACGAAGAGAGAGAGAGAGAGAGAAAGAAAAAAAAATAAATAAAAAAAAAAGTTTGTGACATGATTCATAGAGGTGGGGCATTTACATCTGCACCCAGTCTTAGATTTATAATTTTAATATTCACGGACATAATTTCATTCGTAACTATTTCAACGGAAACTTGTTAAAAATAATAAACATATCTATAACAACATGCAAAAATGAATTTGTTCTTGATCGTTTGTAATAATATAATAACTTATAGAATAATGTCTTCTCTGACTTGTACAGAAGTAAAAAGAACTAATCAAAACGCGTTGTCGACGTACTACTCAAAATGTGAAAAATGAAAAAAGTGGAGAAATGGTGTTAAAAATGTAATAATGGTGAGATATTATTCTGTTCAACAAATACATATAAATTACCCAAAAGAAAATTTGTACAAGAACCGTTTGGGTGAAAATAAAAAAGTTAGTCGATTCATGTACTCGAACATACCAGAGCTAATGTTGGGTGTAATACGGAGAAAATGCATACAACCTTTTTTGTAAAGAATTTCATGCTCTACATTTTTTGTTGGAAACATTTTTCTGTCAGATTTGTAGTTTTTTAAAATAAACGCAAAAAAATAGCGTTTATTACGGTTTTTTCGTGGTTTTCATCATGATAATAGCATTTGCGCCAATTTTCATCATGATATTCCAATTCAGTATATCAAAATACACCAGAAAACATATGCCCGCTAAAAATAGCCGGAACGTCCTTTACGGAAGTATATCCTTAATGTTATTGCTAATAATAGATACTTACCAACTTTGGTAATATGTACAACTTAGTTAAGATCTAACGGATTTAACCCTCAGTGTTATTCTTGCACGATTACATTCAGAGAATAGTACTTTTCGGTCCTAGGCCGTAAAGTTAAATTTTACGGACCGAGTGGAGATTGTGCGTCCGAGGACCGGCGAAGCCGATGTCGTAAAATTTTACGGCCGAGGAGCGATATTTTTTGATGCACTGTTCGCAAAGTAGGTACTTTACCGACTGTTTTTAGTCAATAAAGTGCGGAGATCAGTCCGTAAAATCACACTTTACGGACACGTGTATCAAAAAATTATGGTGCCTGTTAGTACTGACTTGAGTGCAATATAGGTACAGTAGAGCCCACGGTATATTTGCCGGGTCTGTTCCACGCCATGCACTCTCATTTCCTTATATTTGACAAAAGAAGGGGCGCGCCGCTTCTCCAACTCTCCTCAGTCGCGTTACGTTTATGACTTCACAGCAAGCCCTTCCTAGAGCCCCCTGTGCGCAAGGTGGGGGAAAAAGAGAGCGGCGACAGACAAATATGTATAACGAGACGGAACTGGGAAAATATGCTGGGACGTAAATATACCGAGACTCTACTGTACAGCAATATATTTGAAAATGTCAAAATGTCATCCTGTCCCCCTGTCCCCTGGAACGATCGCTCAATTTTTGTTAAATATGTACTGTTTTAATATTCCGGGAGTAGAACTCGATTTTGCGTCCTGCAGTGAAATTTCCGGGCCCAAATTATCGAGAACCACGCCCGTCGCATCGAAAAATATTGTATGCAACATGGGCGAAATATCGATCCCTGATGAATGTGATTGTAACCTGCATGCGATAAACTTTGCACTCGTCGATGATAGGTAATTGGGTTCTTGTTACTTAATATACTATTATAAAGAAGTTTATAAGTAAAAATCTCAACGTATTTTTGTTCCGAATTGATCCTGGAATGACAATCAATGCGTCGCGAGTGTGTCGCGATTTGCATTTTTATTCCGGTCCCCCGAGAGATGTTTATTTGCCTGTTTATAAGAGTGAAATTTTTGCACTACACTGATTGTTAATTACAACATCTTTCACTGTATTTTAAATCCCAATAATTAATCTCTATATAGCCTATATATACATTTTTTCCCAAATACATGACAAACATATTGTCTAAAAATTTCGTGTATTAATGCAATGTCATTCGACCCTCAAATTTAGAAATAAAAAACACATTCTCGTGGTTTTAAATGGAAAGTGATAACAAATATGCTAACCTGCAAAATTTAGTTTAGATTCGTTATGCGTTTATCTGATGATATTTATATTGTAGGTTGTAACTGCAGATATGCAATATGTGCATACACATACACTGCATGTACCTAAGTAGGTACTGTGTAAGAGCACAACCACATACCATCAAAGTTCTGTAAAGTATCCGAAGCCAGTGCAGTTGTCGGGAGGCTTATCTGAATGTAATCTAATACTAGTGTCTATTATACTGGGCAAAACAAAGTTGTTTTTATAATTTTAAAATAATCCAACGAATTGCTTCAGACATTCGAAATGATAATGCGTCTCGTCAAGAAACAAGCTCGCCTTTCTGTCCTTTGTTCTAATTCTTTTACAATTTTAAATTGATTACAGTTTTTTGGAGCAAGTATCAAAATGCGCATTCCTCAACAACATATGCAACGTCATCCGAAAATTGCGCATGTTTTGCAATATTTCTTGTAACTTTACATCGGATAAGAAGACGCAAATTTAAATATAAAAACTTTCAAAATGTTGCCCTATAAAGGGGAGTAGCAGGTTAAAGTAACGCTTCAAGCAAAACAAAAGAATAAAGTTATATGAAGCGAATCTTAAAATGAGTAACATTTTAGAATTTAAGATAAAAAATTAAATTATATAAATTCAATGGTGCTAAGTAAAATGTTGCTAAAGCGGTTATCCGAGTCAAGTAACTTTTTAAATAAGAACAGCATGTTATGGTCCGTTCATGTAGACGTTTCGACAACGTCGCTATTATTCTCAAAACTAAAAACAATTTATTACAATTTAAAAAATACACTTAATAAATTATAGAAATTTGATATAAAAAAACAAAGTGTCTACAAAAATTGCATATACATTATGTAACAGAATTAATACACTACCTATTTTAAAAAAATATTAACTTCACATTTTCGCAATGAGAAAATTATAATTATTAGTCGAAATGCCAACAATGTGCGCTTTCTAATTATTAATATTATTAATGTCACAATACGAAACTGCTTGAAATTGTATATGTATATATAAATATACTCGGTATGTACCTATAATAAGGTGCGCCTATAAACCGTTCATTTTTAAATTGGAAAGAAGTAAATCATAGCAGTTGTTTAATTTTAACGTATCTTCTTTTATGTTACTGAAATTTGATTGTAATTTGATGTGAATCATTTCAGTCCAAGGTTTTCACACGTTCCCAATCAAAATCATGGAATAACGGTAATCGATGTTCAAGGATTACACTATTTGTTCTTGATGTTTGGATAACATTGTTCTTATGGCTTAACATTGTTATAATATGGTGGACGATTTTTTAAAATGTGATATTACCTTGAAACTCGTTACTCGGGGGTTTTTGGGGTCGCTGATTACGAATCTGTCGTTAGTTTTTTCCCGGGCTATTTAATGGCGACAATGAATTTGCCCTTGAACAAGACCTTGAATGTTATTTCAAGGTCAAGTTTGTTTTATTAAAATGGAAACCCCTATTTTTTCTCACGAATTCGGAAAGTGCACAAAATTTTACATCCGAATATGACATGACCGATATTATAGTCAAGGTAAAACTTCATAAGGGAAAACGGACTTATTTTGCGAATAGCTTTGCAAACAGACATTTTTCAGTTGATACATATTACTCTTTCACCGTACGGCATTTCAAAGACTAAAAGTAATTTGGAAATATCAGTTTGCTGAAAAATGACATTTGGAAAAGCTATTCGCAAAACAAGCCGTTTCCCCATGTAAATAGTGTCACATATCCCCCTCTCAATAGTTTATTTTCTCGCCGGTGGAGTCGCGCGTTGCAGACTTAACAGGGCGAATTGTACTTTACTTTAAATGAAGCATATATGCTACACCACTGCTACACCTTGTTGTAATTCATTATTTACATATTTGAGGTAATTATTAAGCAATTTTGCTGCAATTTTTTACTTCCTTACTTCAAGAATATGTTAAGAAACGTAAATAAATTAATATTTTTATTTATCATGTTATATTGTGTAAATTAAATACATAAAGTGTAAAAATGGTGGATTTTTTATGGAACATATATGTGGAGAAGAAAGCGGCACTCAAATATGACGAGACTGGGTATACTCAGGGGTTTTCGGGATCGCTGATTACGAATCTGACTTCAGATTTTCAAAATTCAAAATGGCGGATCCAATATGGCCGACCGACTTGCACATATTTACTTGATCGAGGTGAAATTTGGTAATCGGGAGTTTTCGAGATCACTGATTACGAATCAGGCCTCAGATTTTTAAAATTCAAAATGGGGGATCCAAAATGGCTGACTGAAATCGAGGGTGAATCTGACTTGTTTTTACATTTCGGTTGCCCATTTTGAATTTTGAAAATCTGAGGCCTGATTCGTAATCAGTGATCCCGAAAATTCCCGAGTAATTAAATTTCAGCTATTTTCAGTGTAAAGAAAAATGTATGCTTCAAAGGGTTAACACACAATGGAATTGTGATTTTGAACTCAAGAATGATTCAAAGGATTGTGTAGAACGTTATGACTACTTACAATATTACTAAGAAGCAAATGTAATCATTTTGACCACAAGTTCTTAAGACCGAAGCTAAAATTCTATTAGAATTATAGTATTGATAACTAATTTGGTAAATTTTAATAGGACTGCGTAGAATGTTTAAGTCTCAAAATTCAGGAAAATTTAGAATAATACATGCTTCAAAATTAAGCATTTATTAATTATCGAAAAGTTCGGTAATGAATCTAGAGCATTGTTTAATACAAAAACGTGTATTTTATTAATAATTGGAAGAGATTTCTTGGTAATAAAATAATTAAATGTAGGTAGCTACATAATTATTTTATTTTTATTTCTTAGGTACTTGACGCATTAAGTTATATGCAGCATTAAAATTATGTAGCTGTTTTAAATGACGAAATTATTATTGGAATTACATATACACAGACTCACAGAGAAAAGTTTAAGGAAGAGGTTGTATATTAGGAGACAACTGTTATACGCAAGCAAGAAATCTCATTCATACTTTCCATACTGTTTTTTTCCTATTTCCTATATGTGCGGCAGTACAGTAGGACCTCTCTTATTCTAATCGCCTTTCTTATTTTAATTGTCCAGCCTCTCTTATTCTAATCGTTCCCCCACAAGTCTTCTCCCACTATCACACGAAAAGCCAACGAAAAATATTGTCCACGAATCACAAGCTCGCAAACAAAGTAAGTGGGGGTAAGGGGAAAATTAGAATAAGAGAGGTCCTACTGTACTCTCACTATTCCCAATGACACAGGTGTAGTATTTATATTATGATTTGGAACGACAATTCGCTTTCAAGCTGAGCCACTGTTAATAAATAGTGAAGGTAAAATTATTATGTTGAGAAAATGAAATAATCACATAGAATAAGTGTAGCCGGCCTTTTATTGCACTAAAAATTGATGATCAGCTCACTGAAATGCAGCACAATTTACAATCATTGGAATGAACAACAGTACCCTCGTAAAAATCGGTGCATTAAGCATTCCTTGTCTAAATTCATATTAAAAATAGCATTTAAGTGTTACAGAAGAGTAACGGAAGAGTGAATTTAGACAATTTAAAGCGTTCATTTTACTAGGGTAAGCTATTGAAAGACGCTTCTTTCCTAATATCGTATGTAGGCTCGAGCAGACTATTCCCAAGTAGCACAAACGTTCAACGGCTGCAATGACCAAAATACAGCTAATTTCTGCTGCAACAATGTCACTGCAGGTTATGTTACTTGGTTTACTCCGCATTTTACTATCATTCTGGTCGTAAAACTATTCACATGTTAGAAGTATAATGCACAATAATTGATTAATCAATTTTCAAAAATTTGTTACAATGTTTTTCTATTAATTTCAAAGGACATAAGTTCAAACGAAGGTTTTCTACAACAAATTACGATCTACAAGTAATTAAATATACAACAATTCATTTTTAAAACACTTCAATTATAATATTCTTTGTACAAATATAACAAGTGGGAATGTGTCCCCAATGTTAAGATCAGGGGACTTTTACCAGGTTCAAGATGAAGATTCTTCATTCTGAGGCTCCTTTCCAACAGATTCTTGAAATTGTCTTCGTGTTTCTTTAGTCGATTTTAACAATTCAATAAGTTCTGCGTGTATGTCATCGTTCTTCCTCTCTAATAAATCCAATGTACAGTTTAATTGATCCAACTGCGCATTTATAGCTTGAAATTCTAAAATACATATAAGCATTTTTTAAACTGAAGAATCAATGTTAGATTTGTAATTCTATATGGGTGTGACTTGGATTAGAATTAGAATTCTAGTAAGTATTAACAATGTCAGTTCAGACTTTAAGCGACTTAAGACAACTAACCTTCGTCGCTTACATCCTCTTCGTTTTCATCATTATCCACACCATCTTCTGAATTCTCTTCGTCATTTTCTTTGGGTTGAATGGATAACTCGACCATTCTTTTTGCAGAATCTGACGTTTCACAATCGTGATCAGCTGACAAAAAGTCTTCTTCACACGTTTCTGCAAGTTTCGACGACATTAGCCAATTTGTGTGTGACTGAGGGCAGCGCCAGCAGTCAACTGACCAACCACGACCCGCACTAGTGGGAATTTCAATAAACACTTGACTATTGGTTATCCGATAGTTAACTTTATAAAGTCATCTCCTTTAGTCTTACCTTTAAGAGGATTCTAATGTGCTCGTCCGATAAGGTAGGAATTTTCACTAAAAAGCGTAAATAAAAGATGGCTGACTAACATTTTTAACATTCGGGCTTTGGAAGGGCAATTCTAAGCGTTATAAACAGTTTCCTAGAGAATACCAAAGATATTAATTGAGAACTGACCGAGAATTTTCGGAAACAAAAGATTTTTATCTTTTATTTCCTTTGCATTTTTTAGGATACCGTCTATAGTAATTAAAATTTTAGAATTATGAAAAAATGATTCAGTCATTTTTTATTTACGGTTTTTAGTGAAAATTCCTACCTTATGCGAATGTGATTACAACCCTCGCTTTCGGCTCGGGCCGCAACCCTTCACATTCGTAGAATGAACTTTTACGCACTATGTAGTTTCATAATATACTATTTTCTACCTTCTAAGAAATTTTATTGTAATGTAATGGAAAAATAAAAAATTTAATGTAGAATTATATATTTATGTAACTCCGTACGATTTCCGCGTTTTATCGTACATGATTTGCGTACACTAAGTAGCGCTTTATCGTACACGATGAAAAGAGTACAATAAAGTGCCTTAAAACGTACTAGTACAATAAAATGCCCGTATACGTACATACTCTATTCAAGCTACAGCGTCCCATAAACGTATGCTAACGATGCGTCTATATTACGTGTGTACGTTGCGTATGCGTATACGACCATACGCCGTCAAACGTCGTACACGATAGTCGGATACGATGACCATTCCTATGTATACCAGACCTACCAGACGTAGGGCGTGCATGTTCTAACTTGTTCAAAAATGCCGGAATATACAGGGTGAGTCTGGTAGAAGTGAACATAGGGAAACCCATGTTAAGGAGGTAGTCGTGCGACAGTACCCGTCAAAAGTCTATCCCACATAAATCCACAGACGCCACTTTGTTTCTTCAGTGCGCGTAATGAACGTTTTGGGGGAGAGTGTACTTGATGGACGCCTGTTACACACTAATTTCTCAAGGAATCGTGTCTGTGTACACCAACATCAGCAAAATTTCGAAACGGCAACCTCGCATTTTACGTTCACGACATAATTTCGCTGTCTATTTATTAATATTATTACAAAACTGTACCGCTAGGGTTCTTCAATTTTTTTTACAATGTTCTTTAATATATTTTACACAACATATTAGTTTTTTATAAAAACGGTAAATACCGTTTTTCTGTAAATAATTAATATGTCATGTCAGCAAAGGCTTAGTATGGGGAACACGTGTTAAAAAGTGAAACTTTGAGGACGATTATCTCCATTATCGTACGGACAGGCTTTCTGAAATTTTAACCACGTATTGATATCAACGTCATTAACGTTTGGTGAAAAAAATGAAAGACTTCGTAAAAAAATCGTTTCAGGCGACTACCTCCTTAAGGCTACGCGCCTCGTGATTGGTCGATTCAGGTGGAACGTCGCTTGTTTGCTGATTGGCTGTGAACGGTCATATGCGTCACACGTAATTTAGACCACAAGAATGTAAACAAAATACTGCAAGCTTTGGATTGTTTTAAAATTATCTTGCTTTAAAATAATATTTTAATAAAAAAAGAAACTCGAAAAGAAGTAGCAAATCTCTTGTGTGACATAACCACATTTTAGGCTTATGTAAAATGTGTCAAATCTATGAAATGAGTAACACAATCCCAAATTCAAGACTCAGTTCGTGAATCTTCTACTTTTGTTACAACCGGATGCAGCCGATAAGTTGAAAGGTTTTCAAAAAAACAATTGGCAAGAGTGCGCAAGAATAAAATATTTTAAAGCAAGATAGTATTAAAACAATCCAAAGCTTGCAGTATTTTGTTTACATTCTTGTGGCTCTAAATTACGTGTGACGCATATGACCGTTCACAGCCAATCGGCGGACAAGAAACGTTCCACCGGAATCGACCAATCACAAGGCGCGTAGCCTTAACATGGGTTTCCCTATGTTCACTTCTACCAGACTCACCCTGTATATAAAAAGGGAACGTCAGAATATAACTTTACAGGTTATAGTATACATGGGTTTCATTTCAATTTTTAAAAATTGAAATAAAATCCATGCCCCTTTTCGGGATTCGCATGCGCCCGTACGGTTGAAAGCGGATGCTCATTTTCATTTCACGTCATTTCAAATTGTCCATCGGGGGGCTGCGCCCCCCGAACCCCCTGCTCCCCACCCCCTCCCTCGCCCGCTCCTCTAGCCTTACCATCCCTCTCTGCAATCCTTCTCTAAAATGAATCTTTATAAACTTGGAGATCGTATCCAGGGTTGCCACGTCGATGTCAATAAATTCTGTAGAGCACGGTGAAAATTTCTGGAGAATTCTGTAGATGGTGCCAATGTCGTTTTATAGGGAATATTCTATTATAGGGAATATACGTACATACATTATGTGGGTTCGAGCCAATAAAGAACTATTCTATCTACACCCAACGAATATAATTCGCACGAGGAAACCCGCAGTCGCCCTTGTTTTTACCTATACAGGGTGAATTCCTAAGGGCGGAACATAGGGCATTCCATGTTATTCCGCTCAGCCAATAGCGATCGAGGATTACTGTGAGATCCGACTACGTCAGCCAATCAGATACGTCGCTGCGTTAGGGAGTCAAATGTTAAAACAAACAGAATATGTAAGTATTCTTCCAAAAGTTATTTTCATTTCGTAATATTACATTTGCATGAAAAATGACTGACAAAATGAATTATATGATAATAGTCAACAGAAAAACTTTAATGTATTTCGTAAACTGTTTGCCAAATTTTTCATGCGATTAAAAATTAGCTGTGACATGTAATCGCAAGTTTTTCCTTTGAATTTTAACAAATAATTCATTTTGTCAGTCATTTTGCATGGAAACATAAAATTACGAAAATATAATAACTTTTGGAATTATACTTATTCTGTTTGTTTTGATATTTTTTAACATAACGCATTCAATTGGTCGACGTAGTCAGATTTCACAGTGATCCTCCGTGATTGGCTAAGCGGAATAACATGGGATGCCCTATGTTCCGCCGTTAGGAATTCACCCTGTATATCTTAATGTGAGAAGCAGAGAAATCCGAGGTAATTCCCCGTGCGAATTAAATTCGCTGGGTGTACATACCCCTATAATCTCTGTACATATTTTTACTACCCCCGAATGTAGGCAACTACATGTAACAGTCGTCTTAAAGTCGACTTAAAGTGACGGAGTAAAACTGGGGACAGATGCTTTCACCCCACTTTCTGGCGTCTTGCATGAGCATGGTAATCTATCCTTACTCCATGGTATACGTTTTTGTGACCGGCTGACACTGCTGACAGTCCACTTTGTTTTGTGTACGTTGTTTGGTAAGCTTCTCTAAGCGTCTAAATTCGTTGCTTATATCAACATGTCAACCGAAGAACAAATTCCGGAAAATGCGAAATCGGAAAGTGACAACAAAAGTACTCTCTTGGCGGTCTTGCAACTGCTTCGAAAATACAATCTTAAGGTAAGTGAATTTTTTATAATTTGCTTATTGTAAATTTAGGTTAACATCAATAATTTATTTTCCATCGTTTTACAGAGTACCGAAGAATTGTTTAAAAAGGAAGCTAATTTGACAAATGTTACTGCTGAGGATACGCAGCAGTCGGAATCTGAAGTGAATAGCGTCTTATCTGCTTACAAAAGCGAAGGTGATCCTGTGCTTTATGAAAAGTCGTATGCAGATTTGAAAAAATTTGTAGAAGGATCTTTAGATATTTATAAGGTAACAACAGTTCAGTTTATTTAAATTATAACAAATGTGAAAAAATATATTATACTATTGTTATTAAATACTGAATTAATTTTTAATCTGTAGCATGAACTCGGAACTATCCTTTATCCGGTTTTAGTCCATATGTACTTAGAACTTGTCTACAATAATCATCCAGAAGAAGCAAAACAGCTGATAGATAAGTACAGTACGAACTTGGAGGAATACTATCAAAACGATTTGAAACGTTTGTCCAACGTTACAAAAAGAGAACAAATGGCAAGAAATGAACTGACAGACACTTTCAAGTAAGTATAATTTATAAATTCTAATTTTAAAGTGGTTAACAGAAATATTTAATATGTTCTGATTTTAGATTCAACCAGTTTATCATTAGAATGTCAAGGGATACTTTGTCCATTCTGAAACGTCATCTTCAGGAGAAAAAACATAGTGTGTTGTTAAATATTATACAAGAACATCTGTATTTTGATATGTATGAAGGTGTTGCAAGAAATAAACGACAAATAGAAGCCACTTCAGGAGCTACTGTTGGTGAAGCAACAAGACAAGGTAATTTTTCAATAATTCTTAAAAATGTATCATAAACATTGAAATCAAGGTTTGGAACGTTACTTTTCAAAAGTATCGATGTTCGTTACTCGTTATTGTGGACATTTTGCGTTACCGGAAATCGTTACTTAATTTTAAGTGTAACGAAAAGTAATGGTCGTTACCTTTTATTGTAATGTCCGTTACTTTCCGTTATTTCCTGGATATAATATTTTCTAATTAATTATCTCAAATTATACTAAAGAGGTATTTTTTTTAACTATTTGAGTTTCTTATCGCCCTATTATGTATAATATTTACTGAATTTTACTTTAATGTTTAAAAAATACACTGTACAATTTGGACATAACATTTGTTTAATAATACTATGTTGAACGTATGATTTTTTCCGAATTGAGGTTGAAGTTCAAGACTGCGTTGTAAATTTACAATGTTGTGTATAGGAAATGTACCAAATTGTGTACTTTTATAACGTTGTTCGTGGGTAATTTTTTCGCCCACATTGGACTGTAATTTTACAAATCTAAGAAAAATATACAAGATTACATGAGAAGTAACTTTTGAAAGTTACAATGTTCCTATTGTAAATTTAGTGTGTAGAAAGTGGGTAAATTTTTTGCCTATGCTCAACGTTGTGAAATTCATTTTGATTTTTTACAATGTATATTTATTTCATATTCCAACAAAGACGTATTAACATTTCTACAAAAAAGGCGTGCCAAACCGTCTGAACATTGAAAATATTTGAAATTGAAGAAATTGATATTGTTTCGAATCTGCTAGGTTTTCTTTGTAGTAAAATCGTACAAATAAGTTGTTTCAAGTTTCGTATGGCCTGTTTTGATTTACGGAAGCAGTAATATTCCATTGTTGATTAGCAAAGTTTCACACCCATTTTGGTTGTAGCAGAACTCGAAATACCCGTATTTCTACTGGACACATGACAGTAGCCATCTTGAAATTGGATTTTATGGGATATTACAGGTTCCGTAAATCAAAATAGATCATGCAAAACTCGTAATAACTTATTTATACGATTTTACTACAAATAAAACCTAACAAATTCGAAATAATAGCATTTTCTTCAATTTCAAAAATTTTCAACTTTCAGACGCCATTTTGAAATGAAAAACGAAATAAATCAAAATAGGTGAATGTATACTTTTGAAGTAAAACAATCGGGAACACGTTTCTGATAGGTTAGAAGGTGATCTGAAACTGCGTATCATACATTGGTCCCCGTCTTAAGTTATACGCGCGGTTCTTTGGAAATGACGCAAGATTTTCCAAAGTTGTAACCCCTCGTTATCCCCACTTCCGTTACTCTGTTTATGTCCGTACAATGGGTGCTTCTGTGTGTGTGTCGCGAAGCGAGGGTGGCTCAGCGAAACAATATGGTAGGAGGAGAGGAGACTGGTATAACTTTGGACAAGCCAAACGTATAACTTTGGATATATATATATAACTTTGGGCGGTATAGATTAGGGCGGGCCTACTGTAGTTAAAAATGCATTTAAAAAAAATTGTGGCTGAAATATAGCATATTTTTTTTTAATGTTTTTGTAAAAAAACATGATAAATGTCTTTTCTCGAAATTTTCAGTTGCGCCAATCGAAAGAGCGACCTGAAAACTAGTTAAAAAAATTTTTATCGTATAAATAAAGCGACGCTGAAATCCGTGTGCAAATTATGCAAATTTGGGACTCAAAGGATTGAGCTCTTTTAAAATTAAAGAACCCTTTGTGTTCGACGCTGCAATGTTCCTCAGAAACTTTGCATGATTCGTACTTTTTTAATTTATTTAACACATTTCGTAAAATTTGTAGAATTCTGGCTAGCAAATCTAGAGTAAAAATGATTTCGGCCTATTTTGGTCAAGGCACTCAAGCCTTTTACGGTGAATTAATATCGGTTGAATATTAAGGGAAAGGAAGGAAGAGGAAATATAATCTCAGTTATTGACATTTTGTTAGAATTTCGGTATTTAACTCCGAAATCTTTTATTTTTTCATCATTGTTCTTGACCGATTAGTTGAAACAAGGAAAGAAAATTTGTTGAAACCCTAGCGGAATTGAAATTCGAACAAAAATGTAGAGAAACATACAAAAATGTAAGATATCGTATAAAAATTGAATTATTACGATAGGTTTTTTTTTTTGGAAAATTAACAAAATTAAATTGGTTTTAAACCGGGCTTATGACCTATCATATTCATATACCAGTTTATTCCAAATAACTGTTAAATCGAAATTATAGTACAATACAATTTTATTAGTCTTATAATTATGAATGTCATTATTTTTTTATTTTTTATCTTTTACCTATTTTCTTTTTTGTTGTTAATATTATTACTAGTTCAGATAATAAATGTTTTAACAAAGCCTAGCGTTTGGGAATCTAAGTGATTACACGCAAGGTGTTTGAAATGTTTAGAGATCTTCAAACTATAGCATTTTAACATCTAATGCAATTTTTATAAACATCCCGGTAGGTCATACGCCCGGGTTAAAACCAATTTAATAATCGTATAAATTTTTTTTTTGCAAATTCGGACATTTTGTACACTTTTATACGTTTCTGTACGATTTGGTACGTTTATGTACATTTTTGGCGCTGTATACTTCACTTGACTTTTATCACGAATTATTTTGTGATGGAATCTGAACCGCGATTAGCCGCGATATGCCAAGACATTTGAAAAAGTACAAAAATGTCTGAAAACGTATGTAGACGTACAGAAATATATGAAAACGTACCAAAACGTTTCAAGACGTACATGAGTGTCTGAAAACGTACAGAAATATATGAATACGTACAGAAATGCATGAAACGTACTTAAGCGTACGCATACGTGCAAGAATGTGAGAACGTAAAGAAAAAAAATGAAATAAAATAAAATGCGAGATAGAAAAAGTACGAAAATGTACAGAAACGTAAGAAACCGTATCTAAACGTATATGAACGTACCAAATCCAAACGAACGAAAGTGCACAAAATGTCCGAATTTGCAAAAAAAAAAAACATTTTTATGTAACAGGAGTACAGTTTCCTCGGCATTATGTGCATGTTTTACGGACCTGAAATTAGTTGTTACGGAGGGGTGGCTACTTTATAGTCCAAGGACAAAAATGTACACATTATGTATGTATGCGCATGCGCATAGGCAAATAACCTTACTTTATCGTCCTCCGTCTACCATATAAAGCACTCAAAACACGTTACACGCACATAACCTCGGAAACCTGTACATTATTGTACGTTTTCCTACGCTTTCGTACCTTCCTTATTTCCGCTGGAGAATCATAATTTATTTATAACATTTTGTTACCTATACTCTTTTAATCGCTAGGGTTGTGTCTAATGACCTCACGTCGTCTGGAGGACTCGTTAGAAGCCAATTAGTCTCGAAAAAAATGTTGGGTTTCAAATACGACTCAGAAGTCACTTGAAACCTGGAATGTTTAGGACCAGAACCTCACGCCGACTGGGGAATCGTTGGAAGTTCTAGACAAAAACATTCTGACCATGTCGGCTGATGCGTCTGCATTTAGAGTCGAGTTCCGGTATAATTGCATCTCGCTATATTTACATCCCAGCACATTTTCCCTCTTCCGTCTCGTTATATTTGCATGTCACCGCTCTCTATTCCCTCACTTTGCGTGTTGCGGCCTTAGGAAGAGCCTGCTGTGACGACACGTACGTAGCGCGATTGTGGAGAGTGGGAGAAGCGGCGCTCCCCTTCTTTTGACAAATATAAGGAGACGGGAGGGGAAGGTGAGGAACCGAGAAGGGACTCTTCGTTAGACGAAGGGAAAAGATGCAGTAAACAATCTAAAAATATGTTGGTCGGTGATTGGAGTAAACTCTCTAACAGGAAGTCATGGGTTTTTAATTTTCCCATTTGTTAGAGAAAATGAATTTCCGTCGCGAGACTCAATTTTTTATTTTTGTTATCGATTAGGTTACGTCATAGAATGTTAAGTGGGTTTTTTATGGCTTACAGCATACATTCCTTTTCGATCCACTCATTGTTCTTATAATTTTTAATTTTTCGAATAAAACTAAAAATGAAATTTAAATATCAGAAATTTGTTGCTCAGAATCTTATCGTTAAAATGATACCAAACAATCGATAATTTTACTAACAAGCAACTGGTTTAATGAATGTAAAAAGTTGTAATTTTTAATTAGAGTGATCAAATTTTGTTTTTATTTTTATTTATAACTTAAGCTAGTTGTTAAGTTTAAATTGTCTTTAATTTCTTATTTTAAATGTCTTTTAACCCTTTGAAGCATACGTTTTTCTTTACGCTGAAAATAGCTGAAATTTGTTACTCTAGAGTTTTCAGGGTCGCTAATTACGAATCTGATCTCAGATTTTCAAAATTCAATATGGCGTATCCAATATGGCCGACGGAATTGCAAAAATTTATTTGATCGAGGTGAAATTGGGTACTTAGGAGTTTTCGGGATAACTGATTACGAATATGACCTCAGATTTTCAAAATTCAAAATGGCGGATCCAAGATTCGTAATCAGCGATCCCGAAAACTCCCGAGTACCCAATTTCACCACGATGAAGTAAATTTTTGCGATTCCGTCGGCCATATTGGATCCGCCATTTTTAATTTTGTAAATCTGAGGTCCGATTTGTAATCAGCGATCCCGAAAACCCTCGAGTACCTAGTCTTGTCATATTTGAGTGACGTTTTTTTCTCCACATATATTTTCCGTAAAAAATTAATTTTTTAAACAATATAGCATGATAATTAATTAAAAATATTTGTTTATTTGCGTTTCCTAACATGCTCTTGACGTAAGAAAGCAAAAAATTGCAATAAAATTAATTAATAATTACCTTAACTATGTAAATAATGAATTACAAAAAGGTGTAACATATTGCTACACCATGCTTCAAAGGGTTAAATAATTATTTCACTGTTCTTCTTTCTTGTATTTTCCATTTCTTTCCAGATGTTGTAGGAAAAAGCGAGTTTTATGGCTTGGGCTCGCACGGTTGTCTTTTTTTTAGTCTTATAATCGACGAAAGTAACGACAAAATTCCTTACTCGATACTGATAATTAGTAACAACGGTACTATTTTCGTTACTAATGAAGAAAAGTAACGCAAAAAGTAACGAATCGAATAACGGCGTTACAAGTAACACTTTCGAACCCCGATTGAAACTCTGTATTGATTGCTGTTTTTATACGTTTTTCAGACAACAAAGCAAAAGTTTATTATGGACTTTTAAAAGAACCTGAACTTCAGTGTCCCCCACCAGCAGATGAAGAGGAAGAAGATAACGGCAGCGGCGATGCCGATAAACCGAAAAAGAAAAAACCAAAAAAAGATCCTCTGTTTTCTAAGAAAACAAAATCAGATCCTAACGCTCCACCATTAGGAAGAATGCCTTTGCCAACTTTGTAGGTTTTTACAAAATTTTTAAGTATTTGTGTACATTAATATGCCGCTAATGAAACTAATTATTTAAATTTCAGAAAAGATGCTGACAAATTAGAAAAAATTAAAGCTTTGCGCGAGGCATCAAAAAGAGTCGTACTTGGACCAGATAGTTTACCGTCTATTTGTTTCTACACTCTTCTTAATTCCGTTCATACGTAAGTTAATTAATTAGCAAAATAGCATTACCTTAAAATTTTCTTATAACTTTATGTTTTATAACAAAAATGTTGATAATTTAGAGTGACAGCTGCAGAAGTATCTGAAGATTCAAGTTTATTAGCGGTTGGATTCAGTGACTCTACTATTAAAGTTTGGAGTTTAGTGCCGCAAAAACTCAGGATCATGAAATCTGCTGATCAGTTGCAAGACATAGATCGCGAAGCAGGTTAGTAGAGAATAACTTAAGTTGGTTGATATTTTATGCAGCAATATAAATGTAATAATATTTTTAGACGATGTCTTGGTGCGAATGATGGATGATAGAACAGCAGAGTCTGTTCGCGTTTTATATGGTCACAGTGGGCCCATTTACAGCCTGTCCTTTAGTCCAGACAAAAATCTTTTGCTGTCGTCTTCAGAAGATGCAACAGGTAAGAGTTTTCGTAGTGAATTCCTTTCTAAGATATGAATTAATTTAATTATTTCAATTTTAGTGAGGTTATGGTCATTACATACGTGGACGTGTGTAGTATGCTACAAAGGACATCTCTATCCCGTTTGGTCAGTGTGTTTCTCTCCTCATGGTTATTATTTCGCAACTGCATCGCACGATAAAACTGCCAGACTTTGGGCCACGGACTGTCATTACCCGCTTAGAATATTTGCGAGACACTTTTCCGATGTTGATGTACGTATTTTCATCCTTCTTTAGATAAAATATAAAAGTATTGTTTTAACATTCCTCCTTCCTTTAGGTGGTCCAGTTTCATCCAAACTCAAATTATATAGCAACTGGTTCAAGCGATATGACTGTTCGACTCTGGGATTGTGTTTCTGGTAATCAAGTACGCTTGATGACAGGTCACAAAGCTCCGATTTATTCCCTTGCGTTTTCCGCTGAAGGGAGATTCCTGGCATCAGCCGGGGCAGATTTTAGAGTTTTGCTGTGGGACCTCGCCCATGGTCATTTAGTCGCAGCACTTTCCGGACACACAGGAATCATCCATTGTCTCTCATTCAGTAGAGATGGAAATCTTTTAGTTTCAGGTATGTTAAATTCTTTAAACGAACAATTACATTTCATAAACACATGAGATAAAAGGTTTCCATGATTGTTTTCAGGTTCAATCGATAGTACAGTGAAAATCTGGGATTTTACAAAACTTGCTGAAGAAATGAGTTTGGAAGATGTAAACGTGTCACACAATCCAGACGTAAAATCTGCATCTGATAATTATTTGCTAAGAACATTTCCAACAAAAAACACTCCGATTCTGGCCTTGCATTTTACGCGAAGAAATTTGATGCTGGGCATCGGATCTTACAATTCTACCCAATAGTGTATTTATAGACATCAAAACGCGCATCTGTATATAATAAACGAAATGTACATATAGGACGGTTATACTGGACTTTGAATTTCTGAATTAGCGGCAATGTATAGGTTCTCAAGTGAATTACAAGACTGCCAGTAGATACTTTGTCAATGAAATAAGAATTTTTTAATTGGTACAATTTTGTACCATGTATGAATTGTTACGCCATTTTTACTATTTACACGATGTACACATTGTATGATAAACTCTTAGATAAATTACTAATTAAAGTTTCCGAGAGATCTTAATTGAGAAGCAGTATCAGAGTGCAACAAACATTTATTAATTAATGTTTAAGTCGCAGAAAGATTAGCAAATGTGTAGTGTACTTTAATCCGTAACAATCTTGTTTCATGGAGTTTGCTCAAAATTACTCATTGTTGAGAAAGGATTAATGTTCTGAAATTGAATATTAAATGTGATTATTTCTTTGTTTGATTAAATATGATTTCTGTGTAAATATTAATCGATGTCTTTTTACTTGTTTCCTTTAATTCCTAATCGTGATAAGTATTAAAGTGTGAATATAAACCTTTAACAGTTTAAAGCACACATTTTTCTTTACATGAAAAATGGTTGGAATTTATTACACGGAAGTTTTCGGGATCGCTGATTACGAATATGATCTCAGATTTTCAAAATTCAAAATGGCGGACCAAATTAGGAAAATGTTGCTTGATTCAGATGAAATTTGGAGTTTGAGGGGGTTTTCGGGATCCCTGCTTTACGAATATGGCGTCGGATTTCCAATATTCGAAATGTCGGATCCAAGATTAGAATTGTAGGGACAGAATAAATATTAGACGTCCAAGGACCTCTGAAGCTTGTTCGAGGCTGCACAATCGTTACGAGGACATACAATTTTACGGCCACGAATCAAAAGCAAAAGGAGAATAAAAAAATGAAAAAAAGTGTCAAAAAATGTTAAAAAAAAAAACATATATAACAAAAATGAAAAAAAGTGGAGCTAGATGCTTAATACGTTCTCGTCGTTAGATCTGGGTTACGCCAAGGGTAAGCAGTCAAAGTCGGCAATATCCAATGTACAATTTTTTATCTGCATTTTAGTATTTCTTAATTTCAAAAATCTTCAGAAATAGTTTTAGTAAATTTTAAATCTGCCATCTCAGAGTTTTCAAAATTCAAAACGGATTACATATACGTATTTCGGGCCCCCCAGAATCTCCGAATAAACGTTTCCAGGCATAAATACAAGTTATTTTTAAAATTCTGGTACTGCCATTTTAAATTCGCCATTTTGAATTTTGGAAATCTGATCCCGGATTCGTAATCAGCGACCATAAACACCCCTTAGTAAAAATTGCCATGAAAATCAAAACTGAAATAAGCTGGAAAACGCTTTTTTTTTTTTAAATCATTTTTTAGTGCTTGTTTATTTATAACATTTTTACAACAAATGAAATTTGAAAACTAGTGTTGGCGTGGTGCCTCGCTCGCTTCGCTCGCTCAGGAACGTCGACTATTCCTTAATACTCGTTCGTTTACAAACAGCTTTCAAATTATATTATAAAATTATACTGATATTTGGGGGTCCAATCATGTTTAGGTCTAAGTGGCTTCGATAGATATGTATGAAAATTGAAAATGATTTACAACTATGACCTAAGGCCTGAGTCGACGTAAAATTGAAAATGAGTATTTTCAAAACTTCGACCCCGACGATATGCCAGCCGAAGTATTAATGAATAAAAGTTGCAAAACACTTACTTCATGCACTTATATTGTAATAAACTATTCGATGCATATTACATACTTACTATGTTTTACTAATTACTGTCTGTATTATTACGATCTTATATATACAATATATGTATATATACATATAATTCGTCAAAGATATCTTGAAAGTGTCGAAAAGATCTCTGACGGATATCTTTTAGATATCTGTAAGACATCTTTTAGATATATCGAAATAGTTATTTTCGTATCAAGGGCGTCAAAAAACTTATGCGCCCGTAGGTGATCACCGCGCCTGAGGAGCTGGCGAAGACTACTCCTGGGGGGTAGGGGGTCGAAACGTCGAAATTTGATGAAAACATCACAACAACTTCATGCTTTTCAACTTCTGAGTAAAAGGATTCCCAACTGTCCTTTTGGGCCTTTCGGACCGATGCTCTGTAGTCGTCCCTAGCTTTCACATAGGTGCCCCAGGTCTGCGGATTAGTATTCTGCCCGGCCTTCCTGAAAAGTTTCCTGGTATTACATATTTTAACTTCCAGCGAACGACTCCACCAGGTTACCCCGTTACCTTTGATGGGGGTCTTCTGACAGATCCTTTCGAAGGCCCTTATAATGCCTTCACTGAATTTGTCAGCGGTTCTCTCTAGCGTTAGCAGGTCCTTGATCCTTCTAGGCACGTTTTTGAGGTTCATGCACAGATATTTTTCGAATCCCACCCAGAATGTCCTCCTGGAATGAGTTTCAACATGATATTTCATATCACCATTAATTTCAACTAACAGGAGAAGCTCTATAGTCATATGCTGAGACAAAGATGGTGTATCGCTGACTCTCCAATTCTCGATCCTGTCGAGAAGGCTAGAGCTACTGAGACTTCCGTTCTGATAGAATTCCGAAAGATTGGCTTACTGTCGATATTCCGAATATCCAGATTCGTTGTGACCAGATACTCGATCAGCAGTTGTCCCCGTTCATTCGTATTTGAGCTCCCCACAGCTGGTGATGGGACTTTGCATCAGTTCCCATAAGCAGTGGGAGACTTTTCATTTGGCAGTAGTCCACTAGCTTCTTCACTTCAGCCGGTGGATTTGATGCTGCCATGTGGGAAGTATGTTGAGGCGATCACAATACTTCCCAACTCTATTAACTTAATAATGATCACCATAAGGTCTCCCGTGCATAGGTCCAGTAACTGGACCGCGTTAATACCTTTGACAATGATACAGGCCCTGGGTCTTGTCGCTCCAGGATTGCTGAAATAGAGAAAACCTCCCCAGTCCCCTGATGGAATTCTTCACTATTCAACTATGCTAGATCAAGCTATGGCTGTGTGCACTACAGCCACGCCCCTCTGACCACAAGCAGAGGCGCCCTACCTATGGTAAGTTGATTTGGGTAAATTGGAGTTGCTTGGGCGGCATTAATAAGACATTGACATCCTCTCCTACCTACTACCCTCACAGACACCCACTATCCGATCCCACCGGTAACCTTGAAGGTCACCCGGCTGATCCGATAGTAGGGTCTGTTATTAAGGGCCGCTAGTGCCCTTGCTTGGGATTCAGTTATCTGAACTACCAGCAGCCATCTGTGGCCACCAGGCTTCGGCGGCTGAGGTCCTGAAACCGTCGGTTGGCCTATTACCCGCCAACAGGACATCTTTGAGGGGTTGTATACCTCCAAGCGCTGAAGGGACCACTGCCGGTTCCTCTGGTTTCCCCGGGATCCAGAGAGTGACCTTCGTCATCTTTTGGAGGAGCCAACGCCCCCAACATTATCTTGGTTTCAGTCCATAGACCTCCTTCAGCCGCAAGTTCAGCCACTATGAGATTCCTGGTCTGTTCGTTCGCCGGTACGAATACGGCTGCCCCTGCTTTACAAAAGGATGCCTCGACCCTTGAGCATTGCTTCATCGGCAGCTTATCAGCACGCTCGGCGAACGCACGGCCAAAGGAATCAAGGTGCTCCCTTCTGAACTTGGCCTCAGAGTAGCCATCGTTCACTAGTACGACGGTTAGGGTGTTAGCCCGCTGTACCGCGGTGAGACACGCGCTAGCGGTTTTATACCCTGCCGTCTGGCCCGCGCCCCCCGGTACAGGGTTTCCTTGCTTTCTTGGGCGATTTCTGCCCAGGAGGGGGAGTCTCAGCTGAAACCCTACCTCTCTTCGGAGTTTCGCTAATCCCGGGGTTGCCATAGTTCACGCCCGGGCCACCAGTGGTGACCGCTAGGAGCAACTTCTCTTTGCAGAACCTTTTTTGTTCAACCGGCGTTGAATCTTGGATCGTCACACCCTCTGGCGAGCGCGCGGCCCCTGAGAAGTCAACACCGGTCCTATGTTTGGTCAGGTTACCTAGGGGCGTCCCGGTCACTGAAGAGTCCATTTCGACCTCCATAGCCGCCAAGCCGTCTGTTTTTTTAGTGTTTTTAATAAAGGCATGCATTTTGATCCTACGAGAAGCTAGGGAAACAATCTTCCCTTCGACTGAGCCCCGCATGCCGAGGTGAGGGACTTAATATGAGAGGTGGCTCCTGGTGCCCCAAGGACCGTTGTGGGACACCTTCATAACTCCCGGTGCCAAGACACCCATGCAGTAGCTTGGGTGACAAGTCGATCCCCGGCAGTATGTCGGTTTCCGGCACGGTTTCTTAAACACCTTTCGTCTTAGGGACTGTCTCTTCTTAGTTGGAGCTCCACCTGGCAGAACAAAGTGTCGGTTGCCCGTCTCCCGCCTGGCCCAACCTAAGATAAGAGTAAATATAGTCGAGGTAAAAAATATTTAAATATTTCCTGACCATCCGCCATGTTTGTTGCCATATTCGATTTGTTCCAACACGAACAGACAGCAGCCCGCGTTACAGATATGCGGTCTCGTGATTAGTTAGCGCTAGTCACATAGCTTGTGGATAGACTGAAAACTCCCTAGATAGTCTACACTGAGAGAAGTTTGGTAATCGGGGACTTCAAAATTTTTGAAATTCTGTTGTTCAAATTAAATTTGAGGTATCTTAATACGAAAAATGAAGTTTAAAAGTCTCATAATGGTAACGTACGTCATAAATAATGTTTTGAACTCAACCAATACCAACTTGTAATCGTGACACTTCTAATTTGGTGGAGAGGCAGTTCAATGTGCGTTGAACTCTTAGAGGTCCAACGATGGGCGCCTCACACGCCCATTGAACCCGCGGCACAGCCACGCTGTGTGCCGTCGGAAGCACAGATGTCGTTACTGCATTTTGGACGGATCGACATATTCTTAAAAGAACTACATAATGTCCGAAATTACTATGTAAGTCAATGGTAATTCATAATAGAATATTTGAACTATCCGTTACCATTGACTTTCATAGTGAATTTAAACATTACACAGTAATTTTCCGTAAAGATTTGTCGAATATCCTAAAATGGCAGAAATCCTTTTTTTTTTTATATTATAATATAAAAAAAAAGATATAATATAAAATTTCTCTAAAAGTCTTCAATACACCTGAATTTCACCGTAAAAAGTCAGAATTCAGCCACTCTCCTGAAAGTCACACTCATTTTATACTAAAGTGAAATTTCGCTTCTTACTAAATCCTATAATGAAAATAATACAATACTTTAGTGAAAACATCAATAGACTATATAATGCATTTTTATTAATTGTTGTTGCTGCTTCTCATTGTAAAAAAATGTTTGAACCCTTAGCGTCACGGTTGTGACCCACGTTACTACCTGGATTTCTTTGAATTTTAATTATTTACGTCTAAGTTGACGTTTTCTGATCGGTCTTTTTGCTATTTTCTGTTATATTAATACTTTAATTGTTTATTGTTCTCGTTATATAAATAAACACAGAAAAATAATTACTTGAAATTTGGATTGTATAATTTTTTGTTGCGAGATGTAGTAAGACGTGAATTTTTACGAAAATGTATTTGATGAATTTCGTAAAGCTGACATTGGATTCGTAATCAGCAAAATCGAAAACCCCGAGCATCGAGTTTCAAATTCAGTGAAAAGAAAAATGCGTGACTCAAAGTGTTGAACAATTTTTTCTACTTCTAGAGGTTCTAAAGATAACCTTATAATTTTTGTGGATATTTTATTTTTTTTTTGTGCAAGTAGCCAAGTATTATTAAATAGTATTATTGAAAAAATGCGATGCGAGATCTCAGCGCCACGAATGGTGAAATTGGTACTTCTACCGATGGGCGTCTGAGACGCCCATCGTTGGAGCGTCACGCATCAAACTATAGAGCTCTGGGTGTTCAATGAAACGTTGAACTATTTCACGACTAGATTGGACATGTACCAATACACTTTTAGAGGTGTCATAATACAGACTGTTATTGAAGTTCTGTAGTAAAAATTTAGTGCTAGGGAATCTCACTTTTTGACTTCATAAAGTTCAATGCCATGGGACTAGGGATATTCGAAAAACCGTTGAAGTTTCCAATTACCAAACTTCTCTCAGTGTACCGCTGACCAATCACGAGGACGCATTCGTGTAACATAGGCTACCCTATGTTCGTACGTCTTCACCCACCCTGTACAGTGGTTCTCCACATGTTTAACGTTTCGAGTCAAGGAAGATGGCGGCTGATTCTCTTATTTTAACGCTTCCCCTCATCCCCACGACTGGCAGTATGAGTGGCGTCCTGTTTTATCTGTAAGCGCAAGCGCAAACAGCAGTCCGCACTCTTTTGAACACACGACTGTACATATGTGGACCGTTGCTAGAAGCGCTCGACGATAGTGGGGAAACTCATGAAGGGAAAAAGTTGAAATAAGAGACGGGAAAACGTTTAAATAAGGGAAGGACTACTGTACACTGTAAACAATTTCAGCGTAAAATTCCAAGAGTAGAAAAGTTTCTAGGCAGTTGTATATATTTCACCGAAAGTGTAAATGTACTCGACCGCAATGTAATTTGCAGCCCACTTCGAAGGGAAGGTTAACATTTGCAATTGGTGCAGTAAAATTACAAAAATTAGATTAAAATTACAATTATCGCAGTAAAATTGCCATTTCTGATGTAAAATTACATTCGGGTTTTGCTCTTGCATTTGAAGATTAAGTAGTCTGTAAAAGTTATAAATATATTTTGTAGTGTTTTTAACAGTATTATTTATTTACTTTTGTATTACTTTCAAAGGGTTTAAGGATACAAAAATAAATGATTCTTGAGAAATGCATTTAATTTATTAAATTATAAAACGAAATAAACACTTTTAAAATAGACATCACAGTAATTGTTTCTTACGTAAAAGATATAGAAATGTTTATAAACTTTATGCGTCAATCACATCACATATTTTAATATTGTGAAGTTTTCTAAAAAAAGAATATACTTTTTTGGTAACAGATTTGTCTTCATACACTGAGAAAAGTGTATTTTATCAGTTACTATCCCTTGGCTTTTTAAAAGTGTATTATAGCCCTTAAAAGAAATATTATAACTAGTAAAATCCTCCGTCTTTCAGCATTTGTTTTTGACAGGTTATACGAAACTGTATTAAACTCTCCTATTTTAAAAGAATGTTTTATTATGACTAAAAGAAGTCATTTTTAATATTTTAATTTGCTAGATAAATTTTCATAAACAAAAATTGCTTTCAGTTAAAGCGAAAAGGCTAAAATAAACTGACATATTAGTTAGAACAATCTAAAATCTTCGTCTTTTAACAGGTAATAGAAAGATGGCAATCCCTATGCGTAAAATACTATCTTTTACGGGGTATAAGAATTCTAATACTGGGTAAAAAACACTTTTCTCTGTGCACCTCATTGCTTCTCCGGGATATATCTCCAACCATCCCATTTGGCCGTATTTCAAGAAATTGTGGAAGATTGTAGTTTTACAATACTGGTTGTGATTTTCTGCCGAATAATAATATTGAAAGAGTGACCTACTCTCAGAACAACAATTTTACGATCTTTGTAGTAATTTTCGTAGTACATTTCGTAGTGAAATATTGAACAGAATTGAAATTTTGCCACTCTCGGAGATGCGATTTTGTGAGCTGTACCTGTGCGGTGTAATTTTACAGAACTGTTTGGTGGCCCTAATTGAACGAAAGGTATTTTTCCTACTTTTTCGAGTGTTATCCATCCTACAACTGAGACTACTTCCTTATATTACTTCGCTGGGAATACAGAAGCTAAAAAATATAGTATAATGGAAGGCCCAATCAAAATCTTCATTCCGAAATATTACGTTCCATCTATAGAAATATAAATCCTTAAGAGAAAGAGATGTACTTCAACTTTGGTAAAGGCATCATGGTAGAATAACTAATATATAGACTTGTTTCTAATCTAGTTTTAAATGTACTGAATATATGTCTAATAGTTGAACAAAGTTTTCACAGCACACATTCATTTTTTTTAAATGAGTGTTCTTGGTTTAATTTAATTTTGTTTAACTTGAAATATTGAAAATATGAGGCTATATGCAAACAAAATGTCATTAAAGTTTCCTGGAGGATTGTGTAAATTCATCTTCTTCGTCAACATTTACTTTAATTATTTTAATTCGTGTGAAGAAAGTCAAGCATATGATGATACCTTTCGATACCGGCTGTTGGACTAAAACGCACATGACTGTTTATTAAAAAACTGTAATTTATTCACACAACATTATTTCAAACACTACAATTTTGATCGTCAGGTGTAGAAGAGGTGCAGTTACGTATACAAAGAGAAACAAATGGACGATAGACCCAAGTTCAAATCACAACAGACACTTTTCAATATTCTTCATCTTCTTCCGTGTTCACTGCATCTTCTTGCACCTCGCGATAGTCCAGTTCGAGGGCGGCAAGATCTTCTCTGGCTTCTGAAAATTCTCCCTCTTCCATTCCTTCGCCGACGAACCTACCATTTAAATAAATTGTTTAGTTTAAAAACTTACGATGAAGATTATGATATGATAAGTTTCATTTTGGTATTTTATTATCGACGTTCATACGTCATTCAAAACATGGCTCCCATAAATTCGAGGATTAACATAAATTTCAACATATTATTTTTTTTACCGCATAAATTATTTTGTATATTATTCATGCTTCAACTTGCATGCCACATGCAGGCGAAGTGAATGATATACAAAAATACCCAAACAGCACTATCCGTCCCGAGATGTCCTTGGGAGCTCCTGAGGACGTCCAAATGTCCGCTTTTGGTCCTCCGGAGCTCCTCAGGGGGTCCTGGGATGGTCTTGTGCTGTTTTGGTATGAATCAAACTAAAAGAACTATGGGCACACTATTCGAGGCAAAAAACTATCCTTATAGAAATTGTACCTATAATCACGTTTTTTTTTAGAAATTCATTAGAAACATATTCTACACATTTTAGACCACAATACACGAAATGGTCTGAACAGTATAAGGAGTTACGTGTTCGTATCCGAATTATCTTTATTTTTATGAAAACTTGTTACTTGGGAGTTTTCGGGTCGCTGATTATGAACTTCGTCATCGGTTTCTCAAAATTTAAATATGTGAATTGTGTCCGACCGCAAAACAGACTTAGGCTCTTGAATTCCATGGTGGAAAAGTACGTAAAAGTTAGAAAAATCACAATTGAAAATTGAAAGAAATTCGAGTATATAAAGAATTGTATGTTGAAAAGTGACTTTATTTAATGACTTTTATTCGACATACAAATTGAAAAAAAAGTAAAAAGTCGGCAGACATTTTCAGAGCACTCAGTAACGAGTTTCAAACAACTCGTTTAATGTTAGAAAATTATCCGAAAATTATTCAGACACTCAATTGTTATCGATATAGTGGCAATCGATCTTGGTTTGTGGATGAATTGGGTTTTTAAGAGTATTTTTCGTTTCTTTTTGAGGCATGGTAATATAAACGAATCTTACCAATGAACGAATGCTCTTTTTGCATACATCAGATCGAATTTATGATCTATTCTCCCCCAAGCTTCGACGATTGCTGTGGTGTTGCATAAACAGCAAACAGCTCTCTCAACTTTTGCTAAATCTCCTCCAGGGACGATAGTCGGCGGTTGATAATTAATACCAACCTGAAAAAAAATGAAGAGCTTTCATAAGGAACTTATATTAATATTGGGCACTTTATTTCTATGTATGTTCACTTAGATAATGCACGCTTCTTATTTGAAAGTAATAATAAAATGGCGTTTGTACATACACATCGGTTAAATTAATACTAAATTAAGTAAATAATATTACGTACCTTGAATCCGGTCGGGCACCATTCCACGAATTGCACATGCTTCTGTTTCTTGATCATGGCGATTGCAGCGTTTACGTCTTTTGGTACGATATCACCTCGATACAGCATACATACCGCCATGTATTTTCCATTTCTTGGATCACAATTCACCATTTGGTGATTGGGTTCGAAACATGAGGTCGTAATTTCTGCAACGGTTATTCTTTCATGGCCAGCTTTTTCTGCTGATACTACTGGCGCATAAGTCACCTGAAACGTGAAGATATATTAAATTCAAAATAAATTAAAAGAGCTTATAAAACATTTTTAGGAATAATATAAATAACTAATCAGACGAGTATAGAATTAAATTTGCCTTAAGGATTTTTTGAACTATTCGCTTTATGCAAAATATATATTTGCGTATCAAATATTTAAACAGGGAGACGAAATAATTATATTTAATATGAGTCATATTATCTTTGAATATAACTCTAAAGCAGTCATCAGTTTGCACTATGACGTAAAGCAATTTGCAGACGTTATAAACGGTTATAAATCAATTGAACTTGAGTATTGTTTTTTCCCTGGAGTTTTATAGACGTCTGTGACACTTTCTAGGTCAGGAACTGTGTAGATCTTTAAAAGACAAACACCTAGTATAAAAACATTTTAGTACTAAATTACACAACTTCGAACATAGGTAAATAGATTTATTATTCTCAAGTATAGGGACATTAGTCCCACTGAGAGTGAGTTCCGAGAATCGAAAAACGAAAAAAAAAAGAAGTAAAAATAGAACTCAATGCATAAAGATTTTCAGTCCATTACAAAAAAATAGATAAAATCAGATCGAAGTAATTAACAAATAACGTAAAAAGACGATAATGCAACTATAAAGACAAATTAATAATTAGAAACCTAGCATAACATTTCTTATTACAGAACATGCTTTCACATAGGAATAAAGTCGTTTTTACAATTGAGCATCAATTTACAGAATATTTTGATAAGTTTTTGTTTCGTCGTTAGCGAATTTGGGGCCATCTCATGAAAAGCTTGCGCACAGACAGACGCGAGAATTGGGCATTCCAATAAAAAGTGGTTTAGGACGCCTAAAGAGTTAAACACAGAGTTTACACAGAGAACGTAGAGACGTTGGATCGTATAAAGAGTATCTAAATCCTCTAACTGGTAATGAGCAGGAGTGCAAAGTAGCAAGGCGAATTTGCACCTTCACTTTTAGGCAGTCCAGGGATAAACGACTTGGTTACCCAGACAACCAGCTAGCTGCAAATTATCCGCCTGACTTTTCCCTTATGTGCGGCAATATGCAGCAGATCTGGCTGTCTGGGTTATAAATTATAACTCGAGTCACTATGTAGACGGAAGATGGATAGTTGTGGGAGGTCTGGCATGAAATAGGACGCGAGCTCTTTCTTTCTACAGATTTCCGCGGATTTATTCCTCAAACGAGAATCACGACCTTTCTCATAAATCTGCACTCAAATTTTTCCATAGGTTAATTACTCCTATACTGTCCAAAATTGAATTTAATTGGAGCACCCAGTTCAAAAGAATCCACTTGAGAGGGATGGCAAGCTAGTTCCGTAAGTCATACAAAAAAAATTTGGCAGACATTTTTAATAATCGAATTACCCATTTTCATGGCTGTATTGAACGTTTATACCGCAATAGGAAAAATTCCGAATTTTAACATTATTATGCAATATGGCGTACACCTGGCCAAATTAAAGAGTCTCTTAAAAAAAGGTAATTTGAATAGACTTGAGATAGCTCAAATATTGGGGCGCCCAAAGTGGCGCAGCATAAAAAAGGACGTCAATTATTCACGATTTACATAATTTTAAGATCATATCACTCGCATCCGATTTTGCAGAAACTAATAACGAAATGACCAAAACTATCGCAGTGTCGGTTCTGCTGATTGCGTCCTCACATAGCTGAAGTCCTACGTCCTAGGTTTTGTCGCAGCCGTTTTGGTTCCGTCGTTTTGGCGCTGGTCGCAAGGATCATTTTAGATAAAAATTCGTATAGTAAAATGGGGGATGCAGAGAATTGACATTGTCACGAAACTGATCTAACCTAACCAGTCAGAACTTTGCCGACTCTTAATAATGCCTAAAAGCATATGCGTGCCCTAAATCTAACCTAACCTAACCAATCAGAACTCCGTCTATACCAAATACTGCCTAAAAGCATGCGCATGCCCTAACCAGTTGATATTCTAGGCATTTGAAGACTGAACTATACACATAACAGAAGCAGATTAATACAGGGCGTGCAGTACTCTGATATATTTCGTGCTTACGCACTTCTAAGCTGAACGGTTTCCTCTAATGCAGGAACCGGGTCAAATGCTCGCTTAAAGTCTACAAACAAGAAGTCACGTTTGGATTAAGATCGATGGGGTATAATTTAAATGGTGGCAAGAAGACATAATATATTGTCATCTGTTTCCTACAACTACGAAAACCAGTCTGTTCCTCAGACAGAATTCTTAGTTAGCCCATTCAGTCAAACGTTTAATATCTGGGCGAAGAATTCGAACATAATTTTTCGTATTTCAAAACGCTGCTTCAAATAACATAGAAAATATGATTGAGTGATTAATATTTTAAATTTTATAAAAATGTAAGTTCAAATATTTACCAGAGGGAAATGTATTCTCGGATAGGGTACGAGATTAGTTTGGAACTCTGTAAGATCGACGTTCAATGCACCGTCAAATCGAAGACTGGCAGTTATCGAAGAAACGATTTGACCGATTAGCCTGTTTAAGTTCCTGTATGTTGGTCGTTCAATAGTTAAATTGCGCCGGCATAGTTCGAAAATTGCCTGAAAAACAATTTAAAGTTAGCCCAGCAAATAAATACAGAAGATTAATGTACCTTAATGTCGAATTTTATTAATAATCCTTTATTTATTTAACTTTGTTTAATGCATGTTATATTTACTTTCACAATCAACTTAAAAATATGTAATTTCTTACAACAATAAAATTATATTTTGAGATTTAAAAAATGTAGTAAAAAACAATTTTTATATAGAAATTTATTTTCATTTTTGCAATGTATTTTAATTTTTTGTTGTCAATTTTTTTTAATTCAGTTTTAATACTTATATCGAATGTTTCTTTGAATGTTGGATACGTGTATGTAATTATTAAACAGTAATGGCAATCTACCTGATTATCCACTATAAACGCTACTTCGCAATGCTCCAGGGTGGGATGAGTGTAAAGAATCGCATTGTACGGTTCAACTACAGCAGTAGACACCTGGTAATCGATAATAATAGAAGTGTTAGTTATTCGTAAACATCCAATTATTCTCCTACCATTTTAACATTTCCATCGATTTGTACCCCTTATGATATGTTTTTTGAATTTATTCGTAATTGTTGATGACTCACCTCAGGTGCAGGATAAATGCTGAATGTCAATTTGCTTCGTTTTGGATATTCGGCCGATAATCTTTCCATTAATAAACTGGAAAATCCGGACCCTGTGCCTCCTCCGAATGAGTGGAAGATTAAAAATCCCTGCAGCCCTTTGCATTGTTCAGCGAGTTTTCGAATTCGATCCAGTGTTAGATCAACTATTTCCTTTCCTACAAAGACAAAAAAAAATATAAATTGTAGTATATATTATACAAAATTTGCATTAAACGATTTATTCTCTAGCTAGAGTTCAGTAATTCATAGAATCGTTTTTCCTGAACGGATGATCATAAATTTGTTGAATTATAACAGAAAATGTATGTACCAACATCAATAAAAATGTGCTTAATCTTTTTAGCGTGATAATAATCAAAAGCGAATATTTGTTAATAAAGTTGCAGAAAATTATATTCCGAAGTATCATCTTAAACTTTACCTATTGTATAGTGACCTCTTGCATAATTGTTTGCTGCATCTTCTTTTCCTGTGATTAATTGTTCAGGATGGAATAATTGTCGGTAGGTTCCCATACGAACTTCATCTATTTAAAAACAAAAATTAAATCTTTTCGTAAAAACATTTTACGTTAATTTTAAATGCTAACTTTAATAATACAGTGCAACCTCTCGAGTTGGCTTACACTAAGTTTTGCTCCCTCTTGCGCTGGACGGCAGTATGTCCTGCCCATTTATCGCCACGTGTCCCGAAGCAGGCCCGTACCAATATTTAAATACAGTCCGAATCCCCTAATAATCTCCTTCCGTAATTTTCCAAACCCCTTTATTGTCTGTTGATAGAATTCCATCGTTATCTTTTTGCTTCTCCCATTCCTTCACCTATCTCGAGAGTATCTCAAACAGGGCGCATCGACGTATATATTCTATTATGCACCAGCACAATGTCTTCTATATCGGTATGTTGCATCTGTAGAATGTGGGTGGGAGTGGGAGAGCCAATAAAGGAGCTTATATTCCCTTGGATCACGATTATCGGAGAATACGGGGGTTCGGACTGTATTCATTTTGTACCACGGAATAAATTTTGACGCAGTGATGCCGATACCGAAAATCGTCCGTGGAGTGGAAAAAAGCATGATGTCAGTTAGAGAGGAACCAGTGGGAATCATTGGGAGATGGTCCAACTCGAGGGGTTTTGAATAGATTTTAGTCGACAGATAATTTAATTCGTGACATGTTATTTTAAATCCATTTCTGATAACCATATAAACTTTCATTAAATACATCTTAATTATGATTCATTTCAATTAAATTAAAAATCGTTAGTACGTGAATACTTCAACCTAACCTCAAATTAAATTTCACCATCTGGTGCATAAAAACTTATAATGACTTGATTTCATCTCCAGGTATATCTTTTATCTATATTCAAAAACTCTTAAAATTGGACAATTCAATTGAAAGAATAAATGTATGCAAGCTTTGTTGCATGTTTGCATCCACATTTACGCCCTTTTATGTCCATTCTGGCGGATTTCAAAGCACGAAAAATAAAGTTGAATCTAATCTACTATTTTTTACTCCTATGGATTTAAATTTCACTGCAAGAGTTTTGAGGTTTTAACATCGATTTATTATAATCAATATTTGAATAACCTTACTTGTCCGTTATTAAGTCATTACAAGTGACATAGTTAAATATTGAGGTCACCAATGATATTCGATACAACGATATTGAATATTTCAAATGGACAAAGGATAAAGGGCAAAGGACAAAGTACTAAAACTGGCTTCTTCGCCAGCGCGACCATCTCGCCGCTCCTGAATATTTCGAATGTTTAACTGAATTGTAAAGTAAAAATTGATGTTAACAACGGAATTTCAGTGGTAGCTTGATGGGCTAAGGTAATCATTTCGAATTAATTTACTATTAAAAGTGAAGATTTCAATCGGTATGATACTCAACAATGATACCAAACCTATTCACAATCTAACTAATTAAATCTGTCTTAATCTTTCGACGTCAAAAGTTAACGATTTATTTATTTACCGTATTTGAAATATAATAAAGAGTCTAGATAATGGCCACAATCCAAATTGCACGTTCAGATGATCGCGTTATACTAGCATTATATTGCTCTTCAAGTCGAAAATACAGATTTTTATGATCGATAATATTATTCAATATAAATGTGAGGTGTACGCTTCATATCGAGCAAGTAACTATGTCAGTGTTGTAATACTTATTTCAAACTAATTTTCTCGAATAATAGAAAGTTGTCAGATTGATTAGCAAGTTTTGCAAATTTTGTTAACAAAAATTTGTTAACGTAGTAAAAAGGAAAGTGTGTTTTGAGATTGTTTTTAGATTTCCCAACAAAAATGAGGACCGTAAAAGTTGAAAGATTTAAAAAGAAAACTTCATTGGTTTAGTGATGTTGAAGTTTGAGTTGAAAAATATCGGTATTTATTTCAACGACCGAAAAGAGTAGGAAATGTTACATTGAGAACATAGAACATATCAAACAAAAGTAAACATGACACAATCATAAAATCTTGATTGAATAAGTAAAAGAGCGAATTAAAGCCCAAGAAAGTACCTACCTACCACTGATGGCTCAAGGTCGATAAAAACCGCCCTTGGGACATGTTTGCCATTGCCTGTTTCTGAAAAGAAGGTGTTAAAAGAATCTTCTCCATATCCAATGGTTGTGTCGCTGGGCATCTGTCCATCAGGTTGGATACCGTGTTCTAAACAATACAGTTCCCAACAGGCATTGCCCATTTGGACCCCTGCCTGGCCAATGTGTATCGAGATACATTCTCGCTGTAATGCAAACGTTAAATGTTACACGAAATTTATTGAAAATAATCAATGTATGAGTATTGTGTTTTTATGCGCCCACCTCGCGAATAAGTGATTAAGAGTAAAAACTGTGTGTAAAATAAAAAATTGGTTATTCTAATCATGCTTTTATATAGTGACTAAAGCTCGCGGTGAATATAAGTATACATTTGATCATTAAAATCGATTTAATATCATTTGAAACCTACAAGAAGAGCTCAACCCATTCAATTTCGAATTAGTGGGATGAACAATTTTATGAAGTGATTCGGTAATATTTTGAAAGGATTTTGTAACTTTCCCATGATCCAAATAATAAAAACACACTTGATTTTGGGTCATGCTGTAAAACAGTATTGTGCTGTGTCTCGCCCTTTGTACAACCTTAATTTTGTGCAATGAAAACGTTTATTATTATTATTATTTTATGGCGGGCTCAAAACTAAGAAATATAGGCAAGTTTTTTTTTTATTTTTTTTGAGTTTAATTATACAAGAAGGTTTTGAAGTATGTCTTAACTAAAATATTGAAGAGGGATCTTGTTATACACTAAAACTTCTAAAAACTGACGTATACTCGGTTATCCACTTCAACAATTGATTTCTTCGTCAGTACTTCTGTTTATTTATAACTTAAAGAATATGTAACAAATTCCTTCGATGGAAAATATTCATATTAAATTCATATTTTTCCTTCTGCTAGGAGAAAAAGTAAGCAATAATTATATACAATTAGAAATTGCAATTATGTTCAGTCTTATAATAGTTCGTGGAAACCTAGAAAATCATTAATTATTCTGAAGAAAATGGAACTATAAATATCTAGACCGATATATTGTATTCATTATTTGCATATTTAACTTTATATAGTAAATATGTTTTATAGCTTAGAAAAATATGTTCAGCAATTGTTTCAATGCGTTATTTTTTGTTAATGCAGGCCAAGAGTGCATTTTTACCGCATATTCAACAAGTTAGCCTACCTTCTCATATTCACGTCAAATCAATACTATAGCTAATAATCGTAAAAATCGATGCAGTGACCCCAAGGCTGTTTTTCATTTTTAAGTTAGTAATGAAGGAATTTGAATATGAACTGTAAAGTAGGTATTTTTCGATTCGAATTAACGATTACGCTCGTTAATGCCGCATTTTTAATTTGAAAAATGATTCTGAAGTTTTAGTCATCAAAATAAAGTTGGATACGATTTTTTATTTTTCTACTTATTTAGTAGTAGAATATTGCGTGTATTATATAATGGATATTCTTAAAGGTAAGATGATTAGACTAAACCTTTAACGTTTTTGGGGCTATCCTTGAGTCTATAGTAAAAAATATTAATTAAAAATATTATAAACATGAATCTTTTATATTTGATGTTGAATGAAAAATTGTATCTGGTTAGTAACAATGTTTACATCATCATGTTTATAATACTATTACTTATATTATAATCGCCTTATGATTCTTACATATTATTCTACTTACATATTATTATTACGAAATCAATAAACGATGGATTTTTTTTATTCTAAAAAATTTTTGGTTGTTTGTAAAAGATATGAGATGTAACAAAAAATTTGCATTACAACACTTTTAAAAAATGTTTACTAAACTTCTACTATAGAACTTTTCACAAAAATGTAACTTTGTAAAAGCTTCAATAAAAAAGTTCACTCATTAAACTTCATAGTTTTAAATTCTGCCGTCATACACGATAACAGCATACGAACAATGTGAAAGAAAAATTACACCGACTTACGTGCCATTTGTATTGTTCCAAGAAGTTTTCAAACACGATTGATCTACGTAAGTATTATAAATCTACTTTAAAAAATTTAAAATTGACGTTAATCGTTTGTATAAAATATTTCCTCCCCAAAATTTATTTGACTATTGATTAAAAAAAATATAATTTAATTTATATGCCGTGATTAAAAAACCACAAACTGCAGAAATTAAGAATGATATCGCAGTTAATGTTATGTAGAAAACATTTTTTATGAAACTTTCTTTAAATTGGTTGAATACGGAATTTACAAATACATTTCTATTCGATCAGATAAGATATATCGAAATTTAACACTAATATTTTGAAGATCATTATGTTCAACAAATGTTATAAGATATGCATAACAATCCACTTTCTAAACATTATTTCCGACCTGCTTTGCCATAATGGATATACACCTCCTTTCCGTACCGAAATTTTATTCAAGTTGGCACTAAAGTATATTTAAAAACTTTCGGATAATTACGGATTTTCAGTAGCATGGTTACACGGTAACTGGAAAAATGCTGAATAGTACTGACTTCTGTCTTTGTATTATAGTTATATTATAGGCGTTTCTCGGTAGCTCCTTGACCTAATGCGACTAGTAACCCTTCTTCATAATTTAGCAGGTCTTAGAATAGGTACAGGTAGATAAACTAGGAATCGAAATATTTTCAAGACACGTGCGAGAAAAATAAAAAAACTTATTATTTAAATTCTACTCTCGGTTCTGGAAACCAAAAATGTAATAACAAACTATAAAATTGTAGTAACATTAATATTAATCTGTAAAAAGCTATTTAAAATAAAAATAAACTATGTGTTGCAAACAACATTGGAAATTATCTTTAGTTAACGAATTACATAGAATTCTGCAACATTCATATTTCAACTTTTCTTGCAGTTCCCCTTTAGAAGTTAGAAACTCGCCTGCACAACAATGTTAGTTATCACAATCATGGAAAAAGCATGATTTTTTTGGGAAATAACAAAAAATAATAAATAAAACCATCTTGTGCACGATCAGGACTTTTCATTTTAACAGAAACTTTGCAACTCTTTGAAACTGGATAAATTGAGAAAGAAATTACGCAAAATCCTAATTAAGTAGACGCGAAACCATATAATACATTGGAAACTTTATGTTAGGTTTTGAAAATGTATATATTTTTTTAAATACAGTAGTCCCTGTCCTAATTCATCTCGTCTTAATCCACTCCCTTCCTACTTCACGAATATTACTTTTCCAAAATCACAATTTCTCTAGTTATCTCCCCCCTCCAAGACCCTTCACGCGACTACAAACAAAATGCAGGGCGCGCGCATGCGCGAAGAAAAACTTGGAGCGTTGGAGGAGAAAAATGTACCTTGGTGGGGTTATAGAAGTAACGTGATCTAGGAGAGGGGCTGCCAGTTTCTAAAAACCAACCGCGTAAATTAGGACAGGGACTACTATATATATATATATATATATAATAGGATGCAGGATTATGTAACGAGTAAACACACATGTTAACGTTGTAATATTATTTTTATTTTCCGAATTTATTTTTCTTAACTCAACATTTAAAAAAATGCACCTTTTATGTAGAAAATTGCCATTATACATTAATATAAAAAATATAGTTTTAATGTGTCGACTCTAATGGGAGCCTTACTGTTTAAATTAATATAATGATTAAAACACAGACAATATGAATAACAATTCTGAAATATAGGTGACTAATTTGATGTGAGCATAAAGGTTGATTAACTTTCAACATTTTAAAACTAACTAACTGTACTAACAGGACTGTGATGTGTATATTACGAAGAAATGGGTCTTTTCGTAACGAGTGTGATGGTGCAGGCAGGAGTTGCTACACGTAGTATAGTACCTTACGATATTTTATATGGCATAGGCACGATATATATGACATATACGGAAACCTACGCGTACGAGACATGTAACTGGCGATATATTTAATTTCATTTAAAAAGTGTCGTTATAGATCTTGAATTCGTCACTTATAAGTAAAATTGACATTCTAGAAGGTTATGTTGGATTTTGGAACGAAATAATAGTATTTTTGCTATAGAAATAATATTATCTTTACGTAAGATTTTACGGCCTTGTGTCGAACATTATTTTTCGATACTTTCAGCTGTAAAAATTCGATTTCGCGGTCTGCATTTAGTCTGCATGGGTTATGTTTTTGACAGCGCAGGTTCATGTTTCATGCGATCCGTAAAATTTCGTTTTACAGACTAAAAGTAGGCCGTGAAATCGGATTTTAGACATTAGTACCGAAATATTATCGTATACTATTTTTCCTATTGAGTTGCGCAAAGTTCGACATCCTCAAGAGTACGTGCAAGGACGATGGGGATGGAAGGAGGGGGTGAGACTGGGAGTTCGGGGGGCGGAGCCCCCCGACAAAAAAAAAACAAAACACCATTAAGATTAAATGAAATGAATATTACAAAATGAAAAGGCGATATTTTGATAAGTTTGATTTCATAATCTTTAATACATACAAATAATTCCAAATTGACATCAAAATTGACATTTTACCAGAAAGTACTTTTCGCAATATTCGCCACAAATTAAGTTTGAAAAAGATAAAGATATGACATTTATTTGTTATTATGGTTAATGTTTATTGTAACTTGACAGTTTATGAATTGAAAAGCGCTCGTTTCAAATTACAACCAATCACACGCGAGAAGGATCGTGTCTCAAACTAACCAATCACGAACGATAACGGTACTGTAGACTCGGTGACTCGGTATACGTGTCCACACTCTACATTCCCGCACGCATTTTAAGCTATATCAGTAACGGGGCACTTTGCGCACGATAATAGGAAAAATACTATTTACGGACTAAAAGTAGGCTGTAAAATCGAATTTTACTGCTATAGTACCGTAAAATATGTTACTACGTTTGTGTGGTATGTGTGGTTGTGTGGGATAGCGATACATCTTCATCTTTTCTTCCAGTGGCGCCTTTGACATCCACAGATGGAAACCTCCGCTTTGGACAAAAGTCTTTAAGGAGGTTTTAAAATGCTCCACCAATAAGGTAGGCATTTTCACTAACAACCGTAAATAAAACGTGACTAAAATGATTTTTCTATACTACACTATGGACGGTATCAATAGAAAATGCCAAAGACATGAATTGGGAACTGACCGAAAATTTCCGGAAATAAGTTATATTTATATACTGTTCTATATACGGTCATATATTAAATATATATATGCCAATAATTGTTATATACGGTCGGTCAATTACCATAGACAAGGTCACTCAATGATAACGTGTGTCAAAAAGAAATTATTGAATAATTGTCATATAATATGACTGATGTCAGAAGGGTACGCTAATAATACTCTGGCTACCTATTGATTGTATTAATAATCACACAGAGAATAGTCAATGTGAGATAAACTATAGTCACAAACCATATTCGTTTCATTAAGCAGTTGATTACTATTTCAATAATTGGTGCACACAAATTGGAAAGATTGTTAACAGCAAAATTTAAATGATGGGATATGACGATATAAAAAAAGATTGGACCATTTAATTAACAGGGTTTTGATACATCTAATATATAAATAAATAGTGCATTTGGATGCAAGTGCGAAAATGTTTTTTCTGTGAATGTGCCAGTAGTTGACCGAGATGACGTTTTTCAGTTTCGAAATTCGATTCGAAAAAATCAAATTAGTGATTTTTATTTATTTCCAAAAATGCCTGGTCAGTTCTTAAGTAATATCTTTAATTTTTTTTGTAGGACACCGTCTATAGTAATTAGAATTGCCCTTACAGAACCCGAATTTTGAAAAATCGATGGAGTTATTTTTTATTTACTGATTTTAGTGAAAATGTCTATCTTATCGGCTCAGTAAATCCTCTAAGGGGGTTCGGAAATCGACAACCGATAAAGTGGTAATCTGTGTTGAAAAATCTAAATTAAAAATTAGTTAAGTTTTTGTTTTAAGTTGGCATCTGTAATTTCAATTCCAACCATTATATGCGATACCCCATAAAATATCAGAGAAACTCATCAAATATTGATTGAGAATTTTCGAACATCAATAAAAATCATCTATGAATTTCCGAAAATTCCTGGTAAATTCTCGTCAAAATGTTTTTGCGTTTATTAGGAGACTTTTATAGTGGTTACAGAGACCGAATTTTGAGAAACGGTTTTAGTATTTTTTGTTTTATATTTTTACGTATAAATAGCTACCTTATCAACTAAGGATCTTAGAATCCCCTTAATTATTCATCAAACGTTGTAAAATATATTGCTATCAAGTCTATGCTAGAAACAGTCAATAAATATTAATCAATTAAAGTAATTATGTATTAATACCAGAATTTAATGTAAAATAATTTCCTTTTTAATTATGTGTATATGTTTTTTATTGTGAAAGCACAGAAAATATTATTCCAACTTTATGTGGGCCTTGAAACCTAAAAAATGTTGAAATAATTAACAATGGTTTTGGCCTACAAATTAATAAATAGCGGTCAGTGTTGGAGTCTGGCATCAAAATTTACTAATGTTAATACTTATTAATTTGTAGGCCAAAGTCGTTGTTTTTTATTCTTGTTTAGATCGCGTACAACAAAATGCCATCTATTTAAGAAAATTTTTTTTGGGACTTTGCAGATGCCACAGGGCCTTCATTTTACGGGTCTGGAGTTGATTTCATAAATTTTAAACAGATTTTTACAAATTGTCTCAACTGTTGACTTACACTGGATGAAAAGGCCATTTCTTTTTAATTTTATTATTCTCTTTATAGCAATTTGGGAAATAATGTTCATCATGGGATGTATAGGTTTTTATAGTAGTAATTACTATACATTTTTTAAATTTCACAATTATAATTGCAATAATTGGGAAAATAATGCTAAAAATTACAAAACTAGTCGTCATTTTTATTAAAAAGGAACGTATATTTTCCGGTTCATCATTTCCCTAAATTACAAACAGAACAGTAAAATTTTCAATAAAATGACTTATGTGTACTTATTTTGAAATAAACTATTTTTAAATCATGAATTGAAATTCGTTGCATGAGCTAAAATATGATCGAATTATATACAGCAATTAGATTTTTTTTTCAAAAACTGTAACAAGCATTTAATTTTTTTGTTAATTAATGCAATGTATGTTGCTAATTGGTTTTAAAGAAAAGAAACAATTTTGTTTATTGTTTACTTCTCATCAAATTATGTGATGAAAACCGTAACTTTGGAATGATCAACTTTACAATGTTTTCAGAGGCTGTTTTGAAATAGGAGCTAATGTCTTCATAAATATAACCAGAAAAGTTTTTCCGAGAAGTATTTAGGAAGTCATAAATTGTATCAGACATCTTATCAGTGGGCTTGTCAAACTTATGTTACCCTGTAATAAAGGCATTATCGTCTGCATCTATTTCTTTTAAATTACAAAGTTATTTGATAAACATAATTTATGCCAGACATATAAATGCTACGTCTACAATTCCATGAAATATTTTAAACACGATATCATGTAAATAGAACAATTAACGCTAATTCATTATTTGAAGCTTTGAGCTTTCACACTGTGGCTCACGGGTTTGCACACGAGTCGAGAAAAATCGATTTCAAAGGTTGTCATATTCAGTAACCATAGCAGCTTCGTTTTATCGAACCGTTATGATCAGTTGGCGTATTTGTGCAATCGAGATGAACGACATTTAGTGAAAATTACGACTTATCAATCACTTTGCTCGCATTTTAATATCGGCATTGAATCTGACAACGGGAACTATGATTTATTACTGTTGAAGCACTTGTCGCGTTTCAGTACTTTAGAAACTTGTCAACTTCACATAGACTTGTGAATGATTTTTATTAGGTAAAAATTAAATAATTTATAAAAATATTTAATTTAGTTTTTATTTCGAACGAAAAAAGAATTTTCTTAGAAAAATTTACATCTGGTTGCTGCTTTATATACTCGTAAAATACAGGAACTCCCTGCAATTTTTGAAGAAATACATTATACATTATCATAAGTATTCTAATTACTTCATTAAAAAACAAAAAGATGTAAAAACTTCTTAATTGATTTTCCAAGGAAAATGTTTTGAGAATATAAAATATACTACACCAATTCCGATGTGAAATCTGATTTCTGAAATCATTTAAGGAAATGTTAAAGGAACTCCAAATTTGATGGATATTTTATTTCTCGAAATGTAGTTATTATGTAAAGGTTTCTATTTTCTTTTTTCAGCACAATTTATATTTCTGGGCATTCTTAAACGATAACAAAAATACTGCAAGAGTTTGTGCAGTGGTTGCGCGAAAGCAAATCTGAAATAATTTTAAAACGAAAAGGCCCGTTCAACATTTACGTTATACATACAAATTATTACATCATTATAATGGTTTTCGCCCTTGATCCATGACCCATGACATACATTAATAGGAATGATTTGAAGGCTATCGAAGTTGAGCTTTGTCACTTCCAAGGAAATTTGTCAAGGGGAGACTTCTGAACGATGAAAGGTTATAAGTTAAATGCCGGTGTGTTGTTACTTTGTATGTAACATCAAGTTTCAACAAAAATAATAGTTTAAAATAATTAGTTTCTATTTCACGAGAATGTACTTATGAGTTAAATATTTTGCGATTTCCTTATACGTTACTTGTTGCATTAAAAACATTAGATTAAACGCTTATATAGAAAATTGAATCTTTCGAATCCCTTAATATTTCAAAACTTTCATTTTATTACTCTTGAGATCATTATTTGTGAGTAAATTATAACTTATGAAAATAAGGTTTTTAAGTGTGCCAAGTATTTTTATCGCGTATTTTTCATCGTATTTGTCAAGAGCGTAAACACGGAGAGAAAATTTCAGATGATATTATTAAATTGTTTACTTAATTTTACATGAAACAATATTTGCACAGGATTCTGAAATAATGTCTAGCAAAAGTTACTATCCTTTTCTTTGAATATCACCAAAAATATTGTTTAAATCATTAATTCTTTTGTATTATTGGTAATATTTAGACTATATTACAGAATGTATTGTAACAGATCAAAAGTTTGGCAATGTTTGAATACCCTTATTGTGTTTTTATTAACATTATTTTGTTTGTTGTGCTAGTACCTTTATTTAATTTAAAAGTACAAAATAGCACGCTCGATGTCAGAAATATATTTTTTAAAGATATTGACATGGAGCGGAATATATTTAGAAATAATTTATATGAAGTAAACATTCTTTTGAAATAGTTTTGAAATTCGGTTCTTCTATTTGCATAAATTTCTTTTGTAGAGATTTTGTACTGAATTGAATGTAAAGCATTAAATATACGGATTGCACTAGCGATTCCAGTATTTTTTAATATTTTTAATAAATGCTAAACAATAATAAAATTTGTTTCAACTAATGTACAATAAAACGACCGCATTTAGTGCAGCGAATTGCAGTGTGCTTATTAAAAATTAAAGCCAATTTAAATTGTGATTTAAATAGAGTAAGTAGTCAAAGTCAGTGCTGTGAGTCATGCTCTAGTGTATTAAAATTTTATTCAATGCACGTCACAAACTTTGTATATAGGTATAACGGAAACTGCAAAGAATAGTTTTTGACATTGCATTTAAATAATGACAAATTTTGAGAATCAAAACAAACATTGCGTCTTAACTAAAATATGAAGTATATATAAGTTTCACCCATAAAAATAATGAAAATTGATTATGAAAAAAGATATGATACGATATGAAAGGAAAAAATAGGATTTACCATAATGGAAGTTCGAAAAGCCGCGAACGCGAATCTGCCTGGCAGTGCCGCGTTTCGATCACTAGCGTTCGACAGCGACTGGTGCACGTGTTCGCATCACTGGCCTTACCTGCTGTGCACTAATGTGCACCTACATTTCTCCGTATCATCGCTAGCACGTACGTGTCACATACCACCCTTCGATCAACGATGTTTGTGTTAGTGCAGATAATTATGCGCACGAGCTGCATAATACTCCTATCTACGTTGGGGAATGTCGATGTGCAATGCAGACTTTCGGTGAATTCCGTTTTTGTAATTTGAGGTAGTAATATTGCTAGCTGAAGTCTCTAACTTCTTTGAAAATTTAATAATATGAGTTGGTTAAATTTTTGCAAGCTGCTGAATTTAGTATTTTTGTTAAATTTTTCAAAAATAGATTTACTACTTTCTACATTTGAATTAGTCAAATTTTTAGTAATTCAATTAGCAGAACGATATTTTACTACCGAATTAGTAATTCTATATTCATTATTTCAATTAGTAAAAACTGTTACCTATATAGCACTCTTTAGTCCATTCATATTCCAGAAATATTCCTCTGGAACATTCGGAACCTGCACAATATATTCCATCCATACAACGTGAACGGCGAAATTCCCAACCTTTGGAATATTCCTTGGGAATGTACAGGAACATTGAAATATCCTATGTAATTTTTTTTCTTTTTTTTTTATATTATTTTACGTTGACTTTTCTGAACCCATATGAGACTAAATCATGACGGGACCTACAGTTTATGAAGGTGGAATCCGAACCACCTAAGCTTTAGCGTTATTAAACAGTTGTAAACAAATACAGAGGTGTCCCGATGACAGCTGGCAGAATCCTACGTTATAAATAGGCTGTGTTTAAATCCACGTATAAATTAATTTCATATTAGCTTGTATTTTGCAGCCAAATCGAGTAAATTCTTTCCCCCAAATTGGGGATGCCTTCTGGTGGACTGCCGTTCCCAGACTCCCTGCTAAAGCTATCATAACCTAACTAAACACATAAACTTTTGTTGCATCCGTCACTCTTCCACTCATGCATGATATAAGAAACCGTTCGTGGATATAGTCATTGCATTATAAATTTTATTTGGAATGATAATCAGTATAACACTCCAAATTAATTTAGTTTACATTAGTCATTAATTAATTTAAGTACTTTAATAACACATATTAGTAGTTTTTGGATAATTAAGTTTGAAGAAATAAACAAATAATAGCAAATAATTTTAAATCTTGTCCAATTCTTAGACGGGAGACCTTGACCTTGAGCGAGACTTCCGACATTTATTCGAGGATACACAATTAAATGTAGCTAGAAAGTTTTGGGATGTTAGATGTAATGTTGGCAGCAAAAATAATTTTGTACTTGACTGCCGTTGTTCGGAACATTTTGCTGCTGCAGTCGTACTGGCCTTATCCTTGCCTATTTCATCGGTGTGTACCAGTTCCTGCTTTATACCGGGTGAAAGGCGTAAAGTTGCTTGGTCACCTGAAAGAGCACGTTGATATTTAGAAATTGTTTTCGGGAAACCCCTTTGAGTTGTACGTGGATCAGGCTACGCAAAGCCTGTCTTTTTTAGCGTTTTGTATCTGTCTCTCAAATATTTTGTTTATCTCACAGCCAAAAAGAATTTTAAAGCAGTATTATTCACGGCAAAAAGACTGTTTACATCGAAAATAGCTGACTCTTTTGCGGAGGCGAGGGATGCTAAGATTTTGTGTTCCACTGTTTGTACGTTCAGCCCCGCAGGGGACTTGTGGAAGAGAGCGGAGCGGGTTATCTCCGTCCACAATTTTTGTGGAAGAGTGAGGGGTCGAAGTGCCCGAGCTCGAAGAGGAGCAATGCTTTTGAAAGATCCGCTTCTCTTAGCAAGTTTTGAGAATTGACGACCTCACGGACTCGATCGTTCGGCTGGTCTGTGCCGACGAATGCCGGCGGGTTACACACGGGGGAGCCCTACGGCGCACAGTGGGCCAGCGCGACACAGCGCCACGGACGTTAAGCTAGAGCCTTTAATTTTTGACCAAAATTAAAGAATTTTTTTTTAAATCTTCGCCGGGAAATTTGGAACAAACATAAGGTCGTCGAATCTCAAAAAGTTATTGGTTATATAGAAAAAGAATTCAAAAACCTAAAAAAAACCACCTTGCAAGCAAAAAGAAATTGTTCTTTTTGACCTGGGGATCTGACTATGTTATCTATACGTTTTTTGGGTCGCGAATCTAAATTGGAAGTCTAATTAACTCTATCACCTCAGGATTTTGACATGACCTCGAAAACAAACATCTAGCAAGAAAAACGGAGTTCTTCTTTTGACCTGGGGATCTGACTATGTTATCTATACGTTTTTTGGGTCGCTGCATCTAAATTCAAGGTCTAATTAACCCCATTACATCAGGATTTTGATAGCGACTTCATGCAGCGGCTTCAGTATGGTTTTGTTTCCTTTCTCCCGAAGGCTTGCAACATAGGGATCTGACATTGCTAAATGCCGAAAAAATAAGTCAGTGATGGTATGGATGCGACTGTCCTTTCTGGTGTGGTGTTCTTTATATATTTATTGTTCGCTTCCAAAGATTCCTCCGAAAAGAATCGTATAGGCAACGGGAGAACATTTATCAATGTGGCACCATGTAATAGTACTTCTTACTACGCATATTCTTAAATGTATATAATTCTGCAGTGGATAAACAATATTCCCTGAATCTTGTAGTATCGATTTCCTTACAAGATGACAAGGTTTACAAGATAACATGAAATTTTTCTATTAAATCCTTGTTGACACCTGTAACTTCATGACTATATCCACATTCGAAAAGAAACGTCTTGCCGTATTCCCGTCATTGTATGTACCTGTTCCTTGTTTCGGAATGTCTATTATAAGGCCCAGTCTCTCTTTAAAACCAGCTTGAATGCGTATTTTATTTTCATGAACCAGAGCTTTTTCTTCGTGCCCTTTCGCTTGCCATTTCTTTAAAACTAGCTTATAGCTGATATGTAACAAACATTCAAAAAATCGTATCCACGAGTGTAATACTGATATTCCACTTTCAAGACTTGAGTCATCCTCCATTTTTTCTATAATAACTTTAAAATTGTTCATCTCGCTTGGTTTTGCCTTACGTATAGGGCATACAGCCGCAGATGATGTATTAGTAATAACTTGTAACACCTTACCATCTAACATAGTGAAATATAGTTGATGAATAACCTGTAATTTATTTTCACGATTAACTGACACTTCTGTAGGTTTCAGGTTGTGTATTTCCTCTTTTATTTTATTTCCCACTCGTAAAGTTATTGCAGGTGACTCTTCTGTATACTCAAATTTTATTGGTCTACATAATCTTGATGAAGACGGAATGAGATTTTTCCAGATTACTGTGGAATCGTTTGAAGTTACTTAAATTTGAAGTGGCACAAGAGATGTAATGAAAATACTTTCATCAATAAAAGTGTTTTAGCTAAGGCTACATCATTGTATGTAGGCATAATGTCAGCATTGTGTTCCTTCAGCAATGGACGAAATTGCTGATACTGCGATTTGGATAATCCACTACCAAGAGCTTGCGCTAAGGCTTTGTCAGCAGATATAGGCACGGGTTTCTTGGTTGATGAAGAAGATGCATAAGAAGAAGTCAAATTTTCTGTTTCGCATTCGTTGCTTATATCGCAATTGTTTGGAACATTGAAGTCAATATCTGACATCGGAAAATTTTTATTCAGAACTTTATTAATTTTTCGTCTTTTTGTGTCCATAGCAAGTTCATTGAAAGATTTTTGTGGTTTCTTTCCGTAGCTCACTTTATCTGGGCCAGATTTAGGAATAATAAAATTGCTATTTAACCACTCATAATGCTTTTCAGCTTAGTTCTCTACTTTTGAAAGACAGTGGGTACGAAATATCTGGTGAGTTTCAGTTTTACAGCATCCTTTTGATTGTCATGTAAAACTTGTTTTTTATTAATGTACTCCAACAAGATCTCGGGTGTTTTACTATCAGAATCAAGTAATACTTTACAAAATTCAAAATTTGTAAAAGATGCATTTGAAGATGTATTTGTCTCTAAAATTGCACATTGTGCAGATTAGTACAATCCGAAGAAACGTCTTTTACGAAACTTACGAAAAGACAAAGAAGAAGAGGTAATGAAAGAGATATCATTTTTTTATGCGTTTCAGTAGTTGTTTTTCATTACTCCAGACGTAATATACGCAATTACGATATCATGCGATCATATGCGTAGTGCTGTGCGTATATATACGAAATAGAAATCCGCTCCAACGGGAGTAAAACGCACAGTTACAATAATCGCAACCGCGACTAGCGGCAGCAGGAGGAAACAATACATATACCGGTTACTCCTATACACTTATTACGTCTGGAGTAATGAAAAACAACTGCTGAAACGTATAAAAAAATTATATCTCTTTCATTACCTCTTCCTCAGCTTACAAGCAAAAGTTTTCTGAGGGTGACACTTTTAATGATGAAAGTATTATTACAGGTTATTCATCAACTATGGTAAGGTGTTACAAGTTATTACTAATAAATCATCTGCGGCTGTATGCCCTATACGTAAGGCAAAACCAAGCGAGATGAACAATCTTAACGTTATTATAGAAAAAACGGAGAATGACTCAAATCTTGAAAGTAGAATATCAGCATTACACTCGTGGATACGATTTTTGGAATGCTTGTTACATATCAGCTATAAGCTAATTTTAAAGAAATGACAAGCGAAAGGGCACGAAGAAAAAGCTCTGGTTCATGAAAATAAAATACGCATTCAAGCTGGTTTTAAAGAGAGACTGGGCCTTATAATAGACATTCCGAAACAAGGAACTGGTACATCCAATGACGGGAATACGGCAAGACGTTTCTTTTCGAATGTGGATATAACTCATGAAGTTCCAGGTGTCAACAAGGATTTAATAGAAAAATTTCATGTCATCTGGCAAACCTTGTCATCTTGTAAGGAAATCGATACTACAAAATTCAGGGAATATTGTTTATCCACTGCAGAATTATACATTTAAGAATATGCGTGGTTTTATATGCCATCCACTGTTCATAAAGTATTATTACATGGTGCCACAGTGATAAATGTTCTCCCGTTGCCCATAGGATTCTTTTCGGAGGAACCTTTGGAAGCGAACAATAAATATATAAAATCCAATAAAGAACACCACACCAGAACGGACAGTCGTATCCATACTATCACTGACTAATTTTTTCGGCATTTAGCAATGTCAGATCCCTATGTTGCAAGCTTTCAGGAGAAAGGAAACAAAACCATACTGAAGCCGTTGCACGAAGACGCTGTTCAATTACTAAAAGGTTAATTAAAAAAGGTAAATAAATCACATACCAAAGTATCTTCTAGAAAATCTGATATAAAATAGACACAAAAAACCCCGAAAACCCCCCCCCCCCCCAAAAAAAAATTGAAAATAAAAAAAAAGTTAAAATTACAATCGAAAAAGACAAAAAAACTTCTACCTTGATCACAACCTTGGCGCGGTGTAGAGACTTAGCTGTTCAGCGACCAATAGTGATCCATTTTTTTTAAGTTATGTTAAAATCCTGATGTAATGGGGTTAATTAGACCTCGAATTTCGATTCAGCGAACCAAAAAACGTATAGATAACACAGTCAGATCCTCAGGTCAAAAGAAGAACTCCGTTTTTCTTGCTAGATGTTTGTTTTTGAGGTTATGTCAAAATCCTCAGGTGATAGGGTTGATTAGACCTCGAATTTAGATTCGGCTACCCAAAAAACGTATAGATAACAGTCAGATCCCCAGGTCAAAAAGAATAATTTCTTTTTGCTTGCAAAATGGTTTTTTTTTTAGGTTTTTGAATTCTTTTTCTATATAACCAATAACTTTTTGAGATTCGACGACCTTATGTTTGTTCCAAATTTCCCGGCGAAGATTTAAAAAAAAATTCTTTAATTTTGGTCAAAAATTAAAGGCTCTAGCTTAACGTCCGTGGCGCTGTGTCGCGCTGGCCCACTGTGCGGCGTGCCGTGTCCGTGCAGTCAGTAACCGCAGAAAGGGTTGGCCTCTAGCGGGCCGTGGCAACGTTAGAAAGGTTCTCTGAACCAACAGAAGCATCAAGGCAGGCAGCTTGTTGCTAATAATGTGGTAGCTGACTTGTTGTATATCTTTTTCAAGTGTGCACAACCAGCGGTGCTGGCGCATCACTAAAATTTGGCCCCATTCCCCCGTGGGGGGGGGGGGGGGCTTAAACCCGAAAGGGAGGGAAGACACCTTAAATAAACAACACTCAAGTGTTTGTACGTTCAGGTGGGCTTCATTGAATAATTCGTCTGTTTCCCTCGAGATGTGGAATGAACACTTTAAAATTGCTTACGGATCCATGATTTTCTTTTGTACTGGTACTTTTTAATACTATCCTGTCCAACGAATTGCCCCCAGAGGGTAGTTGCAAAGTAGTCCTTTCGTACTCTTCAAAAAGGGTGATCGTAGGAATCCAGCCAATTGCCGAACAATCACAATTACAAATGCGCTTACTAAACTTTTTATGCAGGTTTTTGCGGTGAGATTGGAAAACTGGCTTTACCTGCGCGACGCGTTCCTTGAAGAATAGTCGGGCTTTAGGAGGTGACGCTCTGCGGAAGACGACATTTTTGTCCTAAATGCAAAGCTTTGTCCAAATTCAGTTAAGGAAGAAAGCTTAGAAGTGCTATGTCCTTTTTGTCGATTTTTGCAGCGTTGGACTCTATCCCCCACGTCATATCCGGCACAAACTTTACAATATCAGGTTAAGCGCTAAGGTGTTTAGGAAGTTAGGGTGCTTAAGGTCTTCTATGACTCCACGAGGTCTTCTGTGATTTGTACCGCCAGTTCTTCGGCGTCTGTTAGTGTCACCGAGGGAGAAATACTAAGTCCGCTTCTCTTTCTTTTCTTTATTACTGACATAGCTTCCTTCTTCCGTGATAAAGGCTTGTGAGGCATTGACTACACTCTAATCTATGACCTAATTATGCTCCTTTTTGCCGATGATTTATCGATTTTTGTAAACTCTTCTACCGACCTAAGAACTAAGCCGAGGGTCCTTTCCAAGTACTGCTCCATCGATGGTCTAATCGTTAACATCGCAAAAACTAAAATAGTTGTCTTCAGAAGGGACGGTCCTCTAGACCCTTCTTCTAGATGGTTTAATTACGAAAATCAACAGTTAGATGTGCCGGCAACGTATCCTTACCCGGGTACAATCGTCTCCTCATCGGCAAGCGGGCGGAAAGCAACAGAAAACGCTATAGCTAAGACTTGGCAAGCGACGGCCTCTGTCTTGGCTGTAGTGGCTTCTGTAAAAGGTGATTCGTGTAGTGCTGCCTTACAACTCTATGGTGCATCTATTTTATCCATTCTACTCTACGCTGTTCCCTGTTGGGCCCTCGATCACCTTAACCAATTAGAATCAATTGCAATTGAATTTTAAAAAATGGCTTAGGCTTCCTCCATCTACTCTAGCCTAACTTCACCAACTCGAACTATCTAGCCTGGCCCGTATGGGTCCCTTTAGGTTGTGCGAGCTCAGTACGGGCGATACGGAGCAGCCAACTATTAACTGGTTTAGTTGTGTATTTAATTATGATGTGCTTAGTTTCAAAGGTATAACTGTTTCATAAGTAGGCACCTCAAATTCGTAAATACATATAATATTCAAAATCTGATACTTTATGTACTGCTTTTTGTCACGACTTTACACTGTTAAAAGGAAACACAGTAAATTTAATAAAAAAAAACATTAAATAACCATAAGAAAATGTTCAAATAAGAGGCGGAGAGTCTTATAGTACATTACTCAACGAGGCATTCTTTTTTACTTCCTGAGGGAAGTATACGATTTTTCTTTATGGCCAGGAGGATAAGCGGCATATTTCCTTCCGCTTGCGGGAGGAAAGTTGCTGCTTTCCTCCCGGTATGAAGAAAAAAATATTTATACATCTGCCAAATTTATCTTTTATGTATGTTGAAACGATAAAAAGCATTCTTAAATTGTATTGAAATTTAATGAACAAGTAAAGTAAATTTAATTTGCCTGAAATATAATGCAAAAGTACCTTACTTCTTAATTACAATAAATCCATTCTTTTTTCTCAGCTTTCAACGCTGTCTTTTTTAAAAAAATTTTCCTAGAAAAATGTCCTTATATGCGAGTTGTTGATAGTTTGAAATCTCCTCTTTCAGCTGGCAATGTGAAAATAGACCTATGAAGTGATATGAAAAAAAAGTTCTAGTACATTCTTTCAAAATATAGTTAGAATCTTCGCAACTTTTTTATTGTTTCACATTTTGAAATTAAACCCGTTTTGCTAGAATATCGGAACCACGATAAAAAGTGACCTGCGGATATCTGCCTTAATAAAAAACGTTCCATGTTTATGAACATTCAGTACACCGTTTTCAAGGTGGAGGACAAATGAATAAAAACGTTATTTTTCGTACTTTTGTCGTTCTTTGCATAGAATTAATAAAAATATATTGCGAATAAGTACCTTTAGGTAAAATCAGAATACTAATGTTACATACTTACTGGAGCTCTACCTATCATAGCCTTTTGCCGGTGTAACACATAATAGAAATATCGTTCATATATTCAAACTTATATTGAAGAAGACTTAACGAAGCTAGAATTAAAAAAGAAACGGAAAAATATTTTTTTTTAAGATATCCATGTCACCTTCTAACATGGGTAGGACATTCTAGCAGGATATTGCATAATAGGTCAATTTCAACAATGGCATCTGAAAGAGGTGGCTACATATATTCCAAAATGATATATGAAGAGTTTCTTGTAAGCCATAGTTACATTAAAAAAAGCAGAGTTGAAAGTTAGATTAAAAAAGTGTTTTCTGTCCTTAAAGGTACAATGTCCCTCCACATTAAGACGAATTTAAGTTACTCACTAACTTTAATGTATTAATGGGCATTCGCCCTGCATTCAATTTCTTGATATTCCAATCTTTTTTGTAGGCAAATCCAGTTCTTATTTTCATAGATCACTTTTTATTACATAATGTGTACTATGTTACAGTGTGCGTAAATGCTATTTTACACATTTTTCACTTTTTTCTCGAGCATTTTACACAACTTGCAACATTCGACGCATGTGCGAAAATGTTTTTTGAACTAACGTAAAACCTAAAAACTATATAAAAAATTGTTAAAACCTGAAGAGAAACTGGTTAAAATGTGTCCAGAAAACATTTTACTAATTAAAAAAACCATCCCGATAATATTATCTAAATTATGGAGTATAAAGGCTTGATAGTAAGGATTATATATTCGTGTTAAACCTTATATTTTGAGTACTACTGATTTAAGAAACTGTCCATAATATTTTATCTATAACAGTTGTCAAAATACTAAAACCAAATTGTTACATTTGTATAGAAAACTGTCTAGGTCTATCTTTAGTTGCCACAATTTGGCCAGTATACCTGGTGAGTGAGATTTTCAACATATGCTGGCGTAGTAATGGACAGTATGGCTTGAAAATATTTAAAATTTAATTGGTATTTTGAGACCTGGTATTCTACCAGGGAGCAGATTAATATTGTATGCATTATGTAATAAAATGTGATTTATGAAAATATGAACTGTATTTGGTACTTTTTGTATGGATCAATATCATGGATGTAACATGTTTTGAAACGTAAACACATTTTTACTGGTTTAAAAACATGGTAAATTGTCATTATTTGAGTTTAGTATTTCAGAAGAATATGTTATCTTACTTGAAATTTAATGTACTACCTTAAAATTAATTATAAATAGTTTTTTGCAATGTTTTTATGAAAAAATTGCTTACACGCGTTTATATAAGTATTTGGTATTTATGTCAAGAGGTCTTGATTAAATATATTCCTGATTTTTCGCAGTTTTTGAAATATTCCGTTGCCACTGATTTTCGATTCTTAATTATTTTCTTTAATAGTTACTTAAATGAATTAAGTAACTGATTATTAATATCTCGACAATACAGGCTTCATACTAAGTGTGAAACAAATAAACTAAAGATGCTTCAGTTAAAATTTTGTGACGCTGGGGTAACTATGAAGCAAGAAATAAATTATAACATTCTCGGTATTTTAACATGTAATCTTATGAACCTATTTTTCTCTATATCAAAATAATTAACATTGAGATTTTGTTGGGATTTTTTTTATTGTTGGAAATATTTTGTAGGGACGTACATCTACCTTGAGCAATACCTTTCAGTAGTTGCGTGGATTGGAATAAATAAAACAATAAATACTCAATAAACTTTGCAAATTGACCTAGTTCCGTAGAAAAAAACTAACTATTTTTATATTTGAATATTGACTATTTTTTCGCTATGATAAATAAATTTATATATATATATATATATTATATGAGTGTAAAATAAAAAAAGACGATCTTTCAATCGACACTTCTATTTATGACATATTAAAAAACTTTCAGACACTTAGGCATTGAGTAGCGATTGAAAAAAGTTGAAATAACCGAAAACAGTTGAGTAGCACAAAGTACATACCCAACTATTTCAGCTTAATACACCACTAATTATAATTAATTATATCAAAACTAATAATTATACTAAATAAATATAATTAATTACATTAGACATATTTCTTTTGCGTACATGACGAGAGCAAAATTCATCATTAAGGTTTACCAAGTATCCATTTGTGTAGACAACAGAATCCAAAGATTCGCACCAATAGAAATTTATTTTTACTTAAATTGTGGTTCAAGTTTTGTGACTGTGAAACATAATTTATTTCATTTATGTATAATATGAAATCAATATCGATCCAAATGCTGCTTTTTTTATGGATACTATTGCTATTATTTTTCAATTTTTCGTTGATTTTGAAAACTTAAAAGTAAATAGATTTGCTTTATTTATCGCACAAAAGTAGTTCTAACAAAATGTTAATATTTTCCCTATCAATAAGCAAAAAGCAAAGCTTGGATTTTATTTTGTTTGTAGATTAATTTACTTAATACTTTTAATATTTATATGTTATTAATGATTAATTTCATGTACACTTCAAACATACAAAATCTATACTTATTTTTTGCATCCACATATGCAGATAAGTTATGTGGCTGTGAGTTCTAGACAAATTTTGTAATCATGGTAATTTGATATTAGGAGGATTCGGATAATGAATATGCAGGCGCACATGGTTGGGATTCTGTCACAGTTTCGATTCGATCAGACCAGTTGGTGTATCGTGGCTCTTCTAATAATGTCATAAAATATTTTTTTCAAATAACGTAGTGTGCAGTATTAAATTCACGTGCAATTATTGTGTTAATAGTTAATATGAGGGCCTTAAAGGCTCTATTTTGCGTGTTCCTGTCTTTTGGTCTTTGTTTGGCATGGATGGACCAGAGGTGACTATTCTGAATTAATTTCCTTTTATATATATCCTCATGAATTCATAAATTAATTTAAAAATGTGCAAAATTGTAATTAAATAATAACAAAAATTACACTTCGTTACGAAATATCGATGGCTTCACTATCGATTTAGATTATTAATTGTCAATTTTTTTGTTACATTTGTGTATATATTTGATATCCATACATTCTTTAGATGTATTAAATAAATGACAAATTTTTTGTAAAAAAAATTATTATTATAAGCCTTCTATTTAACCCATTGTTGCCAATGAGTTCATAATTTTTTGTTTATATCTCAAATATATTAAATCATATTTGAACAGAAAAAGCAATAGCCCAAGAAAACTGGTATTGATTAAACAATTGTATCCACCAGTTTGAATTTAGGACATCTTATAACGGAGTTGCAGTCAGCGATACAAAAAAAACGTACAGCTAATCATTTTCATCAAATTTAATGAATTTTTGAAATTTTTTCCAGATTTTTATGTGTTGCGGTGAAGTGGATTAAATAAAACATAACATTTTTTTCTTAAAATATTCCGTAAATATTGTGCTTAATTTCAAATGAATCCCAGAAATACGTGACGGAAACAAATTATTTAAAAAAATGTTAATTTTTAAAAAATACTATTTATTTGACAACTTTCCTCATATTTAGCGCCATTATAGCGCTTTTCAGTGGGATTAATCTCAAACATAGAAATACGGACTGGACGTGAAAATCGTTGGATGTCTTCTTCACTGAAAGAATCGGTCAAATAGATCAAAGAACTCTTGGGAGTTTACGGATTAAAGCTGCAAATATCAATTTGATATAGTAGTTAATGGCGTATCCTTATCCGAATAGGATTTTTGACACGGCCCTGATCAAGTTATGAATTGCATCAGGACCTGATCAGGAATGTGCTGTTCAATCCATCGAGACCTGTTCAGTCTATCCCTAATATCAGATTTCTTTCAGGCGTTGTTCAAATTTTTGTCGATTAACACGTTGGCTAATCCAATATGCTGAAAACGCAGAAAAATCGATTTAATACATCATTTTTATTAAGAAGCGCGGTAATTTTGTGCTTAAGTAACTATTGAACATCGATTTGAAAGTTCTTAAAACCTACAATCCACAATATTTAACTACAAATTGCCAACAAAAATTATCAATTCATTTTTTCGGTACTACTTATAACGTCAGACAACAGCTATGAATGTCAGTTTATTCATCAGAACTAACTATGAAGTCATGATCAGGTGTTACTTATAAAAAACTCCTGATAAGGCATTGCTTATGGAATTTTGATCAGGATGTATGTCTTATTAATCGGAGCCGGTTCTGATCAATATTCATCACAGAAAAAAATAAGTCTTAAAATTGTTACATCTTAAATTCATCACAAGGTGAGGCTTAATTTAAGCCCGAAATTGCGTTAATATTCTTAAATTCAGTCAGTGTTTTGGCATAAAGTCTTACTTTCACTTACTTCAACTTACAGTTTTGTTGTCTGAAAGTAAGACTTTAAGCCTAAATATTGACTGAATTTAAGAAAATTAACGCAATTTTGGGCTGAAATTAAGCCTTACCTAATGATGAATTTAAGATGTAACAATTTTAAGACTTATTTTTTTCTGCGAGGCAACCTGAGAAGGCTTATGCCGGAGTCTATACTTTTTTCTTCTAACAATTCTCTTAGTAAAATTATGTTGTATTGTTTTTTTTCTCTTCCAGGCCAGTTTTAGAATCGCAAGGTGGAAATTTACTCATTTCAAGCGCGAAAGATCGTAATATCACATTAAAGACTTTGGGAAATGGATTCGTCAACATAAATGAAATCAATCTGCTTCAAGTGGCACATGCGGTAGGTATCAAATGATTTGCTTTAATATTTTATGTGCGTCACTTTTTGGTATCCATGAACTGGAAAATAATAAAAAAAATGCAATAACGAAAAAAACCAAGAAATAATGTTACAAAATAACTTCTTTTATTTTTATGTGGAATTAAATTGAAATTGTTTGAAGTTTAGGTTTTATTCCATATTTTTGATTGGATATGATGTGTTAAAATCAAACAAGTTAAGATTACAGAGAGAAAATAAATATTATTGGAAACATTTTAGACAAGTAAAACGCATAACACTAAAAAATAGTTGAATTTACTATTTCTGTATTGAACAAGACAACAAAACTCTTTCGTTTACTATTTTTTGGATATATGCAGCATAGTACGTTGTAACGACATTAATTAAACCAAAATAATGGCCTACCGCAGTAAAAATAGTTAGGTTTTATGTTTCATAATATAATTGAAAAATTAATATACTAATGCGGATATTTGCTGCATTTCGTTCGAAATACATTACTATTTAGAATAATACATACACTGTCAATTAATTTCTTTACACAAGTTTTAACTTGAGAAAAAGCATTTACTGATTGAACAATCTTTTTTATGTCTTATATCATCATTTATCTCGAATTTTTACATTGAATTTAAATACCAAAGGATCGTCCAAAATCATTTAAAAATTCTTACTAAAAAGATATCATCTTTGGTCTGCATAATGAAATATTGATAAAGATATCCTAAACTTGAGCGCCTTAATCAAGCATTTCTTTTCTGCCTAGTTTATTAACAGCAATTTTATATTGTTGTGTATTGTTGCGTTGGCTTTTAGATCATACTTTTTGGGGATTGCGATAATATATCAAATTAAATATTAATAATAAAGTATCAGAATATACCAGATGTTTGGAAATTTCACGATTTGTTATCGTAAAATTTTAATGCTGGATTTACCAGGCACACGATGCTTCGAAGTTGGTCGAGAGATGGAAGTCTGGATATATGAATGACGTGGAAGAGACACTGCGACGATTATCAGAAATTATCGAAGGTCCCCGAGGTCTTCAAAGGCGAATGAATTTTCTCGAATGGGGCGGTGGCACTGTGAATGGCAACCGATCAAGACCTGATGAGGTAATATTTCGATCCAAAAGTATGCTTTTATAATAATTAACATAATTTATAATAATTAACACTTTTCTATATAATTTATTATGTTATTTAATTTACATTCTGGATATATCAGTTTGAAAGTGTTGATGCAAGATAGCGGATACTTTGTAGGTGGGTACAAAATCTCTCTTGAAATGAGCTGAGTGATGTTTATTAACAAAAAACAATAATGACGATCCGAAAAATATTTCCACAGAATGAACAGAAATATTTACAACTCCATATTATTGATACATTATTTTGAGTCTACAATGTTCTTATGATCTGACCACATTTGATTGAGAAAAGTCCGAAAAATGTTGAGTATAGTAAAAGTATTGGGAAAGGACAATAGTAATTACTAATTGTTTAAACAAAATTCAATATCCATTTTGTTTTCTAACAGTGACTATTTATTCTCAGTTAAAAATAAACCATTAATTGCTGCAAATGAATGCTTCCAGCTGAAAAGTAAACAACAATGGACATTTTTTTTAAGTTTACCGGTTCAATGCTTTCATGTACATTTTCTTAGATACAAGATTAAAGCTATAATATTCCATTGTAAATTTCTTTTCGGTATTTGTTGGTTCTACATATATATGAAGTTCCGAACGTTAAATAACAATTTTGCATGGGTGTCGCAGTAACAAAATACAAAAATAAAGGTATAATTTCATTTTTTCATCATTAAATTTTTAATTTATTAATTGTCATATTTTTGACGAAGCGTTAATTAAGCGTTACGCGAGCGTAAAAATGTCCAAATTCGCGCTTCTGATACGCTTAACACACTCCTTAGCTCTCTGGCAAAAATCTAAGAGTCGTTAAGCGTACATTAAGCTTTTTTCAAATTCACTCTTTGTTAACTCTTTTGGCACGCTTTTCTAACGCTTTTCACACTCCTTTGACATTCTTATAGTCACTCTTAAGTAACACCCCATTTTTGCCAGGGTAAAGCTTTGAATAGCATTGTGGCGCCCTTGGCCACGAAAGCTTTTACCAATTATTTGAAATGTATAGAATACATAGATTTGTATTTTTGGTCTCAAAAGACAATGTTTAAGCTTTCATTTAACGCACATTCAATAATTCTAAAAATGCATTTTACACTTTCAAATCTAAATTCTCCTTCGATTTCAGTAATTTACACATTTGATGTTTTAAGATGAATTCTAGTAGCACCTTACTTAAGATTAAAATCCATAACTACACCGCAAGTATGATTGCTGACAAGTTGACAGCCTTACGTTAATACAATTCAACCTCGTTAAGGTTACGTGCTGTGTGGGTAGTACATTTTTTTTAACACTGTGCGGAAATTACGTGTTTACCGCACGGAAAACTATGCGGAAAATGACCTTTACTCCCGACTGCGTCGGAATGTCCGTATTCCATGCCTGAAACGCGGGACAAAAGTTGCCGATTCTGCCCGAGCGCCAGTGCGCATGCGCACTTCGTTCTCATTACTCCTTAGGGACGGAAAGTGTCGCCAACGGGAGTAATGAATGGGGTCGGGAGAAAAATAGCGTATGCCACACGGGAGGCAGCGCGCGCACCTCGCAGTAGTGGTGCCCTCGCTTCGCTCGGGCAGCAAACCTCCCGCTCAGGAATAGCGCGCTTTCCTCCCTTGAAGCATAATATACTATTTTGTTACAAGTGTGGGTAAAATGCGAAAGAAAAATGTCAAAAGTGTGAAAAATAGCATTTTGCCCACGCAGTAACAAAAACAATATTATGTAAAAAAAAATAATAATAATAAACGTGGGGGCCCAAAGGGACTGATGCGGAATACAATGCTGCTATGCAAAAAGCTGCATCTTAGCCTATCTTCCCAAATGGCCTATTTTTACCTCCACGTATGCTTTTTAAAGCCGGTAGGCCTGGGCTCTTAGCAATCTTGCTAGAGATTGGGTAACCAACCCCAGTGGATGGCGAAGTAAGAGACAAACGAGGACTAGGGCTAGCCACTCTACTCTCTGTAAATGTGGGTATAAATACCAGAACGAGGAGGGCTCCTGAACATCAGGCTGCTTCAGATACAGTCCAGTCCCGAGGTGGAGGGGCAATAAGCAATGACCAACTATTGCCCACGGACGGTCTCAGACAAGATCTTATTCACTGCTGCAGGAAGAGTTGTCCGCAACAGAGAGGCTAGATGGCGCGAATGCAGTAATGCACTCCGAACTTGCAGAGCGCATTTCTCAACCACACCTGATAAATTATATCGCCTATTTGAGGCGGATAGTTTTCGTTGTTCCCAGCTGTCAACCGGTACCGGATGTGCGGGCAATAACAACTGATCCCGTACGCGGTGCTGGGAGAGATGCTCCATATTATGAAAGCATGTCACTCGTGTTTAGTTTAGGCGAAATCTGACAACGAAAATTTTGCCTAAACAACGAGAAATAGATAGAGCAAATAGCCTACTTTTAGGTGTTCTTCCGGATGACCGCGACCTGTGGCAAATAAATTGTGCCGTTTATGAGGCTGCTAGTGATCGGGTAACTCCTCGAAATCTGACGCAGGAATCGGGGAGGCGACAGATTACAAAACGTATGTCTCAATTGAAAAGCATAATTCGACTGACACGGAAACTCGCGTCCCGAATTATACAAATGGTTCACTAACATCTTGAACGAACGTATTGAGAAATCCGTGAAACCGGTGTGGCAGCGGATAGTTCAACAACGAGGCTGTAAAATGGGTGTATCCGGCAACAAGGACAACTTGCGTATCGACAGGTGTGTTTGTCATGACACAGTCCAGTACAAGCGTAAACTGTCAATAGCCTGGCTGGATTATATGAAGGCGTATGACTCAATATCGCACAAGCTTTTAAGCTTGTTGCTCAAACGCCTCCATGTCCAGCCAAACATAGTGAGAAGTGTAGAAAACCGGATGCCTCTTTGGAAAACGCGCATTGTCATGAGATTGGACAAGCGTAGAACCAACTCTAGACTAGTTCATTTCCAAAGAGATGTCTATCAGGGGAGATTCTCCGAGTCCTCTGCTCTTCTGCATCTCACTATTGCATCTATCCGTTGCTCTCCGAAAATCTCAAGGGTGCATGTATGGAACGCCTGGTGTACGTATACATAAGATTATCCATTTATTCTATATGGAAGATCTTAAATGATACGCATCGGGCGAAGATCAATTATATCGATCTCTGAATATTGCCCTCACATACTCGAGAGATACATACATGGAATTCGGATTGGACAAGTGTGCAGTCGTTCATATACACAGAGGAAGGTCAGACTCCAGTAACAACGATATGGAGCTCGTCAACGGAAACGTCATCCGCCACCTTAGCACCGAGGAAGCCTATACATACCTGGGAGTGTCACAGAGGCATATCCAGGATGTTCAGACTGCTAAAACGACTATCGTTAAGAAATACCGGTGCCTTCTCCGTCAGATCTGTTCATCAGAATTGTCGGGGAAAAATAAGGTGGCAGTCACGAATATGTTGGCCGTATAACGAGTGCTCAATTCATTTGAAGCAGTTAAGTGGAACGTTGATGAGCTAAGAGGTCTTGACCGATGCACATGAAAGATGATTTGTATGCAACGCATTTTGCACCCAAATCATTCGTGGAACTACTGTATTTGCCCCGAAAATTGGTCGTGAACATTTTGAAATTGCACGACTAATTAACCCTAGAGACGGCTTTCGGCGTGAATAATCGAACGGAGGATCCCCTGATGATGCTAGTTCATCAGCATGAAATTCAGGAGAAGGAGGCGTTTTTGTACAATGCAGCAGAACAAAGCGGCGCGAAACCTCGGTCTGGTTTTCAACGTGGGACGTAGTGGTGCACAGGAAGCTGAATCAGTCATTAATTTGTGCCCAGTGCGTCTCAAGGCAAACACACGGAAGGAACAACTCCGTATGTTGGAGGGAAGGAATATCGACAAGCCATTGCAAGGACAATTCTTTCGAAATGTTTCGATAACTTGGTTTGTCGGTAGAGATGACATTCTCGTTCTTATGATCAGCCGGATTGAATCCGAGATAGAGGTTTTTATCTTCGCATGCCAGGATGTGGTCGTCAATAACTTAGCGTACCACCACACCATCTTACGCCAGGTGGTGCAGAGTACGCTTTGTAGATCGTGTAGATGTCATGCTGAGACACTAATGCATCTCTTGGTAGTTTGTCCATATTAACAAACGGTGACATTTATTAGACATTTATTTTAATCTAATTATTTACTATAAAAGACAGTCATTCGAAATGAAGTTCGAAGTCGCTGTTTGTCCTGCGGAACTATAAGTATTTGGTATGTTAGACTTACCATAATCCAGAAAAATAAGACAATTTTCGGGAAACTAGTTATTTTTGTAATTAACTATCACAAAGTATCTTTCCCGATGATTAGTGAACAATAAATCTCAAAGCATCGTATACCGCTATCTTCGTCTTGCCAGAATATTGTAATGTTATTAAATATTAGTATTGGTTGTGACTAACTATGTTTTCCTTACATATAAAAAAACAAGAGCAGACAGAAATATACCTCGAAGCAGATTCAAATTAACTTAATTTTGCTTTTAAATTATTTATTTGAATTCTTTGACGAGCCACATAGATTGATTTGTAGGGTACATGGATAAATAAAATTACACGCAGAAACACGATTAAATTATAAAAAGTTTATTAAAAACGTAGAATTTAATACATATAATACGGAATGTACATTATCATTGTGGGGAATGAAAGCGCTTTTCATTTCTGCAAGAATACATCACCAGGTTTGATGATGCAATATTGAATTTTATTCCGGGCAAAATCTACCCTATGTCGATTCACTAGAGGGTCAATGCTTCAACTGCGTGGAGTCCTTGCGGATTCCTACGGCGGTCGTAAAATATAGGAAATTGCCGTAGTTCCCGGTGGTAAGGCATTGAAAATCTCGCCAACAGACTGAGGAAGCGTTTCTCCAGCTTCTCCAGTCTCGTCCTTAGCCTCGTGTTGTCAGGGTTGGCTCTGAGGTTTCGTCGCAATTTGCTGATCAGATTTGCGTTTTTTATAGCCGATCTCCGAATTTTTTTGTAAGTGACTCTACACCTTTTTTGCATTTTTTTGCCTGCAATAAGAACAAAATATCATTAGACGTGTTACATATTTTATTTATTAAGATGAACATTTGATCACACAAAAAATTTATAATAAAGACAGCATTGATGTTCTTCACTTTACATTACACACTGCACTGAGAAAAGTGTCTTTTACCGGGTATCGGAGTTCCAATACCCCGTAATAGAGAGTGTTTTACATATAGGGGCAAATAGTATATTATCTAACAAGGGTGTAAAGTATCCTAGTTTTTGTAATTGGGTTCGTAAAGTTCAACTTTACGCACGACCGTTCACTTTACGAATTTTGTCGTCGGAGGTGCGTAAAAGTGAACTTTACGCACGAAAAACGGGCATCAAAAGTACTTTACACACTAACTTTACGCCCGCAATTACAAAAAATATTTTACAGGTTGAAGGGCACAAGTTTTTAAAACATCTCATAGTCCATATACCTGCTATAATTCAGTTAATTAACCAGTTTAGAAAATATAGAATCCTTTTCCAACTTCAGTAAATATCTGATAACTTTTTATAATAGTCGTAAAATTATTGAAATTAATTCCGTAGATACAGCTTTTAATTTACATGTTTGATAAATTATGCTGGTAAATGAAGAATTACGCGATTTTCGAATATTCTGATGGGCTTGTTTGTGTATCAAAAGGATACTTTAATGTTACGGCGATTTTTTTTTTTGTAAATAAACGTTTGTATCGATTCCCATCTTTATTCATTACATAATATTGTATACATTTGCAAGATTTTTTCTATGTTTGAAGTAACACTGGGTTTCTAAGTCAGAATGTCAAGCATTACGACCCGGCTGATACGGTCATGTTTGAGTCGTCCACGAGGACGAACCTGCTACAAACAAGAGATTAATACTTCTTCGCAAGTGTTATTAAAAACGTTTGTTGTTACCTGTATTAAAAAAGTCCACCCTTTGCCAATTGAAGGTGTTAAACAGGAGGTATTGGCCCACGAGCAGAACAGAATGTGGGAAAAGCGCGAAAATTTTGGCCGAATTTTTAAGAATTTCAAACAACTGTTTAGATAATATTTCTTCAAATGTTTCCAAAATATATATCAGTTTAAATGGCTGTATTTTTATGTGGTTATATTATAATCTAGTTAGTAGGTATTTTTAAAATTCTCAAATATGCATTCTTGTAGCCATAATAAAACATTCATTTGAAACATGAATTTAACAGAATATCTTTTACTTGATAATAAGTAAATACTATAAGACGAAAATGTTTATAGATATCATACGGAATTTCAGTAATTACAATATTTCTTTTACGGGGTATAAGAAATCGTTTTACAAGACACGGGATCATGACTAATAAAAGTCACAAAATTGTCTATGTAAATATTAGCAAGTAACAGATGCATTCCCTGGTAGAAAATGAATCCAGTTTTTGGCCAGTTTCTGTGTTTCCCATGTTAAAGGTATAGGAAAACTGGGCAATGTAACAAAAAACTAGATAGATTTCTACCAGGGTTTAAATTACGGAAATAATTCATTATATTTAATGAAAATCTGATTTGGGATTTGGTTAGTAAATCTTATACAACTTAAGAAAATAGCTTCTTGGTTCAAATAAAAGTTTACTTAAATATAAAATATATTTTTTTTAATTCTATGCCTGCAAAATACCTTATGTATTGAAATTGGTACCGAAGAAACAGTATTATTTAAAAATACAAATATGTTACATTATATATGCACTTGATCGTGTACATTCTTCTATTATACAACATGCATAACTTTTAAATAAATAATACAAATATGGAAAATTAAAACTTATAGCAGTCAGTCATAGAACTAAAAACTAAGCTCAATACACGAATTCTAAAATTGTTACAGACCAACTGCAAGAGAAAATGTTCCGGGAACAATATGATAGATTCTGGATCGAGAAATGTTCTATTGTTTGGAGCGTAAGAACGATTAACAGACTCTGATTGTGAGACATCAGATGTATTAGTGGTAAACTCACTTCTGGTAAATTTGATAGACCCTAACTTAAATGTAACTCGTAACTATTGAATTGGAAAGAGCTTTGGTGGCAAACATAAACCTTTAGCGGTACGATTGAAGCCACACTCCGATATCATTATGTTTTTGAAAAATAAATTTAGTTTGCCGGAAAACTTTTTTATTTCATCATATTCTATATCCATTCAAAGAGATTATTTGAAAGCATTACGTGAAGAACTACAGACGTATAACAATAATAACCAAAAAAAGCCTAAAACGATTAAATATATCCAGAGTCTGCCAACTATCGTTGAAGTTGCGACAAATTCAACGAAATTTAAACAATTCGCGCAGTCAAATTCTCAATTTTCTTTGTACTACCAAATGTCAGAGGTTTACGAAGAAAGTTGGAAAACTTTCGTTTAAATGCGTCTATGTCTACTACAAAACTGGATTTTATGATGGCGTGTTGAATGCCGAGCTAGGGCTGAACATTTCACGCTGGATATTCTATTCTCAACAAAGTAAAATAAAATAAAATACATACAACTTTAATTATGCTAATGATTTTAAATATATCCAAGTTTAGAATTTAGTACTGATCACTTAATTTACATAAAAACAATACAAAAAATTCTTATTCAGAATATTTGTTGTTACGGATTCAAATAAAATATTATATTTGTGTAATTATATAATAAATTGAAGATATACTCACAGTTTCGTATCGCCATCTCGTCCAGTTCCAAACACGAATAGATCAAAAGTTGAAGACTAAATAGGTCCTGTCTGCTCAAATGTCGAAGACTGAATGTGTCTTGTCTGGGGAAGGTTCGTAGACTGAAGCTGTCTGTAGCATTAACCTTTTTTAAATTGTTCCTCAGGTGGGGGTAAATATTTTCTATGGGTTAGGGAAATTCGCCCGTAAGGGGAAGGTCAGGTAGAAAGGGATTGTCATCAATTAGGGGTTACAGGTAAAAACATGGGAGATTCTAGAATAATCTAAACATTCTTCGTTAGTTAGTATGTCATTCGGCAGAATCCTAAATAACCTTAAGATGGATCAGAGACAAATATGGACGTGCATAAGAAATGATTGGAAAAGGTCACCTCAGGATAAAAGATGCATGGATTTAACAAGTGTGACAGTGCTTATTAGTACTAAAACATTATTAGCAATATGTTAATACAACATTAAAACTTGAAACACTTTATGCGTTCAAGAAGGACATGTAACATACATATATATTACAATAAAAATGGATATACAAAGAGTATATATAAATTAAATATGTATGTGAAGGAATAAAAAGTTGGAAAAATTCGTTTGGCAAAGTTGGAGAGGATCTTTTATTGTGAAATAACGTTATGCGTTAAAATCCATTCATTTAAAAAAATGTTTAAACATTATTTTTGCAGGTCTCATTTTTTTGTCAAAAACAATAATACTTTCTCCCTTATCAACAATGTCATTAGTGAAAATTAAATTCTTGGAAAAGTATTTAATTATGTTTCCCAGACATACTATATCCGGGGTCTAACTAGCTTAATTGCTTTATGGCCCACATCTTCTACAAGCAAAGGTAGAGATTATATCCGTCTATGGCTGGTTAGGTTTAAGGTAACTAATGTCTCGGATTTGTTGTACCTGATACTTTTGTCAGTAGTCAGAAATTATCAGTCATGCATATTATTTATGTTCCCACTAATTTTTGTTTTTAAAATAAAGAAAATGTATAAAATAATTTGTTTAATTTATAGGTATTAGGTGCTAAAATTTTGTACGGGAAAGAATAAAATGAACGAGATAATTATTAAATAGTATATAAATTACATAATTAAATGTCAATTGCATCTGAGAAATACTTACATCGCTTCGAATAAAAAATTACGTTGCATTTTAATAGGTTTATTAAATTAATGAAAATCTATTTTGCAGGCAAAACCACTTTCGAAAACTTACACATAATCGAAAAATGGAGACAACACCAAATGTTTAATCGTGTAATTTTAGTTTCTGTATATTAATACTTTAAAATCTATTTATTGTTGATTAGTAGATTTACATTTTAACTAACATTTCAATGTTATAAACACAGTAATTAAATTTGATTAATATTTAGATGTTATTTGCATTTTACAGACGAATAACGGAAATGGAATAACCAGATATAGATTTCAAGCTTTGACGAATCGAGTAAGTATTTGATTTAATGTTAAAAGATTATGTAAATGTTGATACAAATTAAGATTAATATAATATATTATAATGATTAATTGTGGTCTCCATGATTGACACAATATTATTTTACCCCTATTAGATCCATTCATTAATCATTAAAATTTTGTAACGCTTTACGCAGCCATGTTAATCATGTTGTTTAATATTAGCAGTATTCATACAAAAGATGTACGAAAATGACCAAAAATATAAGCAAAAAAATATTTTTTGTTCGTAAATATTTGTATATCAATAGTATTTGTAAACTCGAAAATTACTTTCATTAGTAGGAATGTCAATTCATTTGAGATTTTACAAAACTTTAATTTCAAAGTGCATATTTTCATCGTTTAAAACGATAGTCTGTCTGGTGCGAATTAGGATGATATAGTACTATATTAGTAAGCCGTCTTCTTAACCGTAAGCTTCTACCAAACATTTATTTGTATCCATGTTATGACAGCATTTTTCAATAGCACGGGCGCCTTTGGAAAGTGTCAGCGCCGTCCGAAATACTAAATACATAAGTTTCTGATCCAGATTCCAGAGTCCTGTTTATAAACAGGAGGCAATAAAATATCTTCGGGTAAATTGGCTAAAACCCAGCTTCTCTAAGAAAATAACAGTTACTCATGTCGTCTAACAAATCGGAAACTACCTGCTGTGTTCATGCACACGAAACATTATTATTTATTACCTATTTATTATTTATTTAACGGACGGAATCGCCCTTTTACAGTTTGTGCATAGAATGATGCGTAAGATTTGCCATAATTTACATTCGTATATGAAATGTAAGAAGCAGCGATCCTGAGTCGATTTCCGCCAGATAAATAATATTTTCGAAACGTAAACAAACAACGTGGCTTGTCTTACTAACAGCGAGCTGCTGCTTGAAATTTATCAGAATATTTAAATGTAATATATTTATTTATTTCATATTTATATATTATTACGATTAGCAATTGCAATGGGATTTCACAAAAGTATCATCACGGAATTAACGCATATCCTGGGCACGAGTCAAAGTGGGCTGCACGCGATTAGATTTCCATGAAATCCTGTCGTGTAAAATTATAAAGTTTGAGATTATGATATGAAACGATACTGACAAATCGGTGTTTTGCCGAAACATCAACAAAAACTTATTAAAGAACCGCATATTTTTTTAATGAAAAAACATGTGATGAGTTCATTCAACTTAAGAAGAAGTTCCTTAAAAAAGTTTTATTGATTGAGATAAAAGATTGATTTTTATTAATTAGAAAATTAAAATATAAAACGATTAATATAACTATCTAAATAAAAATTTAGCAACGTTAAATTTAAATTAAAAAAAAAATTGTTAACCGTTTTTATTCAATTCAAAATCGTAATAAATATAACATTAAAGTTAAATCTAAAGAAAGTTTAAAAGCAAAATAAAGAAAATTTACAGATAAGATCAATTTCAATAACAACAATGCTTGTAATATATATACTTCAATAAGTGATAATAACACAGACATGCAACACAGAGAAATTACGAACCATTGTACAACCTGGTTTTTGAAACCTGATAGAACTTGGACCAAAATTTTGTATTGACATATCCAACGATAATTTTCCTGTGAATGAGATTGTCACTAGTGTACACTGTCAAAAATGAAAATGAAACTTACAATGCAATGGTAATTTTCAATCATGAAAATTTGGTAATAACACTACGTTGAGCGTTGAAATGTTACCGAAGTGAGGTTAGAGATTTACCGCCGCATTGTAAATTTACGACGTCGAGCATAGGGAAAATACTAGACTGTTGTACTTTTACTACGTCAAACGCAGGTAATTTTTCGAGCCTACGTTGGACGTGGTAATTTTACAAACGAGTAATATATTACAAGATTTAGGGAAAGTTACTGTGTTCCACATAGTAAATTCACTACGTTGAAAGTGGGTAATTTTCGAGCCCATTCTCAACTGTAATTTTACACGATTTTTTTTTACAGTGTAGATGTGAATAAGTATAAAATACCGAATGAAAAATTAGATGGCGTTAGAAACAAAATTGTACATACAATTCAATCTGTAAAGAATAATTTACCAAAAAGGACAATTAAGTCAAATAATGTTCGTAAACTTAAGATAATTATAAAAGAAAACAATTTATATTTGACAAAAGCAGAGAAATGAAATATTTCTGTCATTATGAACATTAACGAGTACATAACAAAAGTTGAACATTTATTTCATAATCATGCAACTTATAGCAAGATTGATAAAGATCTAACTGATAATATCCAGGACAACATAAATAAGATTGTAAAGCAATGATGGTACGCTAAGGAGTACATTGATAAAAATACTTAGAATTATATGGGTTGTAATAATGGAAAATGCGTCCAACCGTGGCAGCTTTGGGAAGTCCGATATATAACGTTAGTAATTTTTTACATTTAATTTTGTTTAAAACAATACAAAATAACAAAAATATAATTAATAACTCATTATCCTTTGCGAATGAAATAAAAAATGTAGGTATTCCGAACATTCACAAAATTTTGTCGTTAGATGTCTCCAGTTTATTTACAAGCATTCCGCATAATCTGATTATAAATAATTTAAAAAACCGAACAGAAGATATTAAACTTTATACAAAAATTCCACATGCCGAAATCAATAAAATAGTTGATATAATATTAATATCAAGCATTTTTGTATTTAACAATAGTATATATAAACAAGTCAAAGGGCCCACTATCGGTTCTCCTTTATCGCATGCACTTGCAGATATTATAATGATTGATTTGGAAAATGAAGTTCTAAAAAAATTATGTAGTCGACCAATAATATACAGATGGTATGTAGATGATATATTTACTATATATCCATTTAATTAAATAAATACCATTGTCAAATACTTTAACGAATATCATCCGGATATAAAGTTCACCTTTGAATTAGAAAATAATAGTTCCTTATGTTCTTTAGATGTTCTGATTTTTAAACCTCAAGATAAATTAATTACAAATTGGTTCAAGAAACCAACGTGTTCTGGTAGGTACCTGAACTTTAATTGCAATCATCCACTGCATATGATGTAAGGAATTATATGTATGGAATATACTCTTGTCCAACGAAAGATTTTATAAAAATAGTATTATTTACATTGAACAATTTTTATTAAAAAATGGATATGACCTAAAGTTTGTTACTCAAACTATTAAAAACAGACTCAATATATTATACAATAATAAACAAACGAATGCAAAACAAGACTTAGATCATTCAAAGAAGCATAGTCTTTCCATATATTCCTCAACTAAACCAAAGAATTAAAAGAATTTATAAAAAATACGACATCGCAGTTATTAATAAAAAAATTAATTCATTAGATACATATCTTTAAAACAGCAATTGATAAAATTAACAACTTGAAAAATGCAAATGTTATTTATAAAATTAATTGTGGGGAATGTGACGCAAGTTACATGGAATAAACAAAACGCTACAATAAAAAGATATTGTATGTACACAAGAACGGTTGGAAAAAAGAAATAGGATATTCTGCACTTCAAACAATATGCTTACAAGTGGATATAATGCAAATGTGCATATATTTGATGAGTACATCGTTGAAATGTAACATCCCTCAAATGTTACAAAATACACAACAAAAATGTTTTCCGTGCACACATTAATATATGTATATAACAAATTGTACAATATTCAAATTATTATAGGATGATAATAATTTCTTCGTCATGGAGGATTTACGAATATTTGTCTAGTACCTATACAACTATCCTTCGTCATACGAAATTACGTAAGTGCGAGCATAGCGTAGTGGTTAAGGCGTTAGCGTTATAGTAAGCGAAGGATCCCGGGTTCGATTCCCCACCGGGGCGAGCGTTCTTTTTATTTGTTTTCGAGCGTTACTAACTTATTTGCGATCGATGCTATTTAAGCAACAAAAGTAGTAAAAGATAATTCAACTTCGCATGAAATTACATATATAATCGTATAATACATATAACAGAGAATTTACATAATTTAAAAAAATAGAACGATAATTCGCAAAATTTGTTTCGTTTTTTTTAATTGTCCGCAACATTTCCTATTATTATAGGAATATTTTTAATATTTTAGCCAAAATATTCCTTCAGCGAATGTAATATTCTGGATACAAATTTCAATGTTGTGCGCATGCGACTTAATTTGAATGCCCATGTCCATTAATTTTAATGTAAGGGAAACGTGGTAAGCTAATGATGAACCTGCTTAATATTAATTTATGTGCATTAGATTCCATGCATTTGTTGTTGAGATTTTCAAGATGAACATGAAAAAGGATTAATGTACCTGCTTGATATTTGCTTCCTTTACATGTTCATTAAATTTAATGCATTTTCTTTTTACAGTGTATGCATATTTGGTGTTCATGTGAATAATTTTTTTTAACTATTCTGAAAATCAATATTGTTTGTCATTCAATGTTTGTATTAAAGGAAAGGTTGAGCCCATTTCACCGAATGGAATAGCTGAAAAAGCTTGTAAACTTTCATAACTCAGCATATTAATTCACTTAATGGCAAAGATTAAGTAAGTTTGACGCAAGGTTATTAAACTTATATTAACCTAATATAATATTGTCATAATGTTTAGTTTTATCAAAATTATGCTACATGATGCACACCATTTTTACACTATTAACATATCTTGTTTCGAAGAGACTTCTATTTTATATAGCCTTTGGAGTCCCAAAATATTCTCAGTTTCCTGATGGTCTTCAAAAATGTATCGCATGCGGAAAACGGTATTTTCATATGCAGACTTACAATAATTATAGAGATTCATATAATAACAGAAATTAGAAACAGATCAAACTTATAAAGACATTATAAAATTCATAAGATGAGCACAATTGTTTTGGTATTTATGACATCTATACAGATGTTTCTCATAAATAAAATATGAGTGAACTGATTGATTTTAACCAGCAAGATTAACATATACACTGAAAGGAATAACGCAAGGTTTCTGGCATATGGATGGGTAGATCAGCTATACTAAATCCGATCTAACCATAATTATGCCTGATATACCCATACGTATGCCAGGAACCTTGCTTTATGTCTTTCAGTGTAGTACTACCAAATGTAGTCCAAAGGTTTACAAAATTCTTATGGAAATTACGCAAAAATTTGTTTATATTTTGTTTTGCTCGAATTGATAATATGTAGTATTTATTTTGCATTAAGTATAATTTATTAATTTTCTTCGCATTTTAAACTGTTAACTGTAAAAATGATATTTTGTATAATTTTATACTGATTCTCGCTTGAAAATTATTGACCCAATTTGTCAATTTGTCAATTCATGTTGTTTCAAATACATTTAAGCGTTTGCATTTTTAATCAAAAGATTCCTAAATATATTAATATGTTTGAATTACGAATAATCGTACGAACGACCCGTTCAAATCCTTCGTCATTTTCAGTAGTTTGTGAAATTAGTAAAAAAAATTAATAATGTCCCATTGGCAAAAATTTATTACTTAAAATTAAAAAAAAAGAACGCTTGTAAACCAATCGCAACATAATTTTCAGTAATATAAAAGTACATTTCAAGATGAACAATTCCATTATTTATTTGTTTCTGCACGCTAAGTAGCAACCCAGTTTTTTACATTTGAATTTTGAAAAATTCTTATTCATTATCGAGTGATTTTAAAAATCACTTGCAAGAATGCATCTGTAAAAAAATAACGAACAAAATCTATAGTAGTCGATTTCAAAAAGTGACCGATTTGACGTGAAATGGTCCACATGCATAAACTTCTATTAAAAGTCGTTGTTTTTTAAAAGTTGGTAGTTAAAAATAATAAATAAACATGGGTGATAACTCGCTTGATTGCCGCCTGATCAGTTTCCTGGCAGTCTAGACAGATTTTTGCTCGTGCACTTTATACACTTAATTAAGAGTCAGGTCTGACAACTCGGCTGCCTCCATCGTGAAACATAATTCTGTAAAGTAGTGACTTTATTAATTACATATTTATTTTTAACTACAGGTTCAACGCTTAGATAGGAGGCTTAGAAGAATATCAAGAAAACTCAGGTTTAATGAATGTGCAAGCGATCCTTGTCAGAATGGCGGAACTTGCATTGATCTTTACGACTCTTTTCATTGCCACTGTCCAGTGGAATGGCAGGTGGGTATTATTTTTAGTAGTTTAAGCGGGCTCTAAAGTGGTCCGCCGGTAAAGTAGGAATTTTCATTAAAAAATGTAAATTAAAGATGACTGAATAAAATTTTCAAAATTAGGCTCTGTAAATACAATTATAATTAGGGGAGAGTGGTCCTGAGTGGACATCACGGAATTTCACAGAAATGGCATGTAATGGCGGTTCAATTATTTCATGGCATGCCATCTTAGTAGCCACAGGCATAATGCAACAGTTGTCACATAACTTTGTTAGACGCAGCGTGAGAACGAATCTATTATTTACACTTAACTGAATTTCATTTTCGATCCTCACGCAGAAGAAGCTGCAGGTAAGCAATTACATCGAAATTCCGATTTAGAAAATGCATTTGTTTCTTTATTCTATACACTAACCGATAGGTTATATTGACTTTTTAATTAAACTTGTTTTGTTTGCGTAATATTGTGAAACGTATAGACATTCATAGTGGACCTGAGTCGCCACCAAACGTATGGTCCTTAGTTGACACCAATTTTTTTGCTTTTTTTTTGCTTTTTTTTTGCGTTCTTTCATATATTGTTTTTCCAATTTCGATGTTTTTCAAGAAACCACCGCGAGATGTTTTGCAAATTCGGAACGCATTAGCAGCAATATGATGTGGGATGTCCTGGGATATCCTGCAAATGTGCGGCGAAAACTTTAATCTGTTTTTCAATTTTCAACTTAAGATAAAAAATAATGTTATTAATGTGTTCTGTGATTTTCAACATTGTAACCGAAATGATTTTTTAAACTAATATGAACAAATAATGCGTGTTTTATTCTTCTAAATTGTTTTAATTTGTCCACATTCTGTTTAAAGCCAATGAATATGCATTTTTCCTAAATGCAAGCAAAAAAAAGAGGTGTCAACTCAGGACCATTATTTTGAGAAATCGTCAAAACGTAACTTTTCGCTTCGCAATTTTTTGTGATTGAAAGAGCCACTCTACATTTTTCTAAATGATAAAGAATTGTAGGGAAATGATCGCCGTACACAACTATGCACTCACCGGAGTCATTAAATCCGATTTACTTTCAGTTTTTGGCTAAATGGCTTACTATGTCAATTCAGGACCATCCTCCCCTACTATAGACGGTTTCCCAGAAAATACCAAAGATATTAATTGAGAACTGACCGAGAATTTTCGGAAACAAATAAAACGGAACACTTATCTCCGAAAATTCCCGGTCAGTTCTCAATTAATTTCGTTGACATTTTCCAGAATACCGTCAATAGTAATTAGAATACAGAGCCTGAATTTTGAAGAATCGATTAAGTAATTTTTTATGTGCGGTTTTCAGTGAAAATTCCTACCTTAGCGACCGAACTCTTTAGAATACCTTTACCATAAAATAATAAAGAAAACTTCGAAAAGTACATACAAGAGGGTATAGGTAGTACCGTAAATCTGTATTATTCATTCGCCGGATTTTTTGTATAATTCGCATGCTTTTAATCAATAATATCTGCGAATTAGGTGTCCGACAATGCTTACCTTGACGATTTTGATGAAAGTCGAGATATTTTCTCAAAGACTCATGGTGGTCCAGGGAACAAAATGAAATTAAACTCTCATAAACTCTTAGCTTTTATGAGATATATTCAATTTACAAAATCAGAATTCCAAGCACTTAGCTCGTTGTGATCCTTGTTATTGAACACATGCACTATGAATTACTGCGTTGTCTTTTTCTTATTTCATTTATTTTAACATGCAGGGATCTGTATGTTCTGTGGATGTGGATGAGTGTGAACGATACTCTGGAAAACCGCTTGGCTGCCAAAACGGAGCAACATGCGTTAATCTACCGGGCACATACCGGTATATATATAAAATATAACGTCCAATCAAAAGCATGAAATCGATGTATTGCAAATAATATTATTTGTTTGTACGTATTTTTTATAGATGCACTTGTGCCCCTGGATGGCACGGAATCCATTGTATGACGCAAAAATCATCTTGCGATTCAAATGACGCAGAACTTTGTGGGCACGGTATTTGTGTGAAAACGAATACTCCATTAGGATATAATTGTATTTGCGAGCAGGTAAGATATAATTTATGCAGTTTTATAACGGTAATAATTTTCAAGACTGTTTTCTTTCGTTAGTAGAACATTATTTATTTAACCCATTAACGCCTGAAATGACAATTTTTATACTTCATTTTCAATCAAGTATTTCGTATCAAAATCAAAGTTGAAAACAATTAAGAGGTACCTATATTTAAGAGGTATCCTATTTTTGAGGTCGCTCTTCAAGATTCCGAGGTCAAAATTGAGTTTCAGCCGTCAGAAATTCCAATATTGCGCCGAATATGAAAAAAATTTTCAAAAAATTGGGAATTATTTATTCCTATCAATTTTTTTCGAGCTATTAGAAAATTGTAATTCTATTGGAACCGTGCATAATGATGCATAAAACAGTTGAATTTTAAGAAAAAAATTTGTTTTTTGCAATTTTTTTCGAAAAGTTGATGGTTTTCGAGGAAATGAATTTCAAATATTATAGTTTAGGATTTTCCTCCCGAAAAACTATCAACTTTTGGAAAAAATGTCAAAGAATTAAAAACTCGTAGAATTCATAAGTGAACACACCAAATTTTTTCAGAATTTTTCATAAATAAATTATAATTTTGAAAAAAATGTTGAAAAAAAATTTCTCAAAATGTCATCATAAAAATCTGAAAAAATTCCAGTATATTTCTCGATTAATTCTAAGAACTTTTAATTCTTAACATTTTTTTATAAGAGTACGTAGTTTTTGACTTAGAACGTTCAGAAATTTTTTAAAGAAATTGTTATTGTTGACGCCATTTTGAGGTCGTACAATGATGTGGGTATAAAAGTAAAATTTTTTCTTAAAATTCAACTGATTTATGCACCATTATGCACGGTTCCAATAGAATTACAATATTGTAATAGCTCGAAAAAAATTGGTAAGAATAAATATTTCCCAATTTTTTTGACATTTCCTTTAAAATTCGGCGCCATATTGGAATTCCTGATGGCTGAAACTCAATTTTGACCTCGGAATCTTGAAGAGGGACCTCGAAAACAATAGGATACGTACCTTTCAATTGTTTTCAACTTCGATTTTGATACGAAATACTTGATTGAAAATGAAGTAGAAAAAATGCCATTTCTGGCGTTAATGGGTTAAATAAATTATCGATAGTAATGCCCTGTAGTCGACGCAATGCGCAGTCGCTCTTTCAAGTTAGGGATCCGCACATATACCGCCAATAATTCGTTCCGGTGTCCACTTTTGGTGTCTTTATTGCTATTCACATAAAAAAGTATAGGGGAAAACTAGGATAACATAACACCGAATGGGAACGAATTAAAGCCGGTAGGTGTACACCCAGCTCGTTTAATTCTGTTCCTTCCGGTCACTCGTTTTCTTTGTCTTACCTATACCTTACTTTATGTGATAAACGATGACAACAGATACCGGAAGGGACAGAATTAATCGAGTTGGGTGTACTTGGAAAGGTGAAAAAAAAAACGAGCGTTGCGCCCCATACGGCAAAGATATTAGGTCCGTTGATGAGCAGGAGATAGCTGCCTTACCATCACAGGTTATCTTCTGATGGTCAAGAGGTTGTTCGACTGTATCGGTCTGGGTTTTCCGTCGTTTCCCCAGACTCCGATGCAAATGCGATACAGAGAAGTCGCTCCATGTGGCGCGCAGTATTGGGGGGCTGGATCTGGGTGGGTGATGCCTTACAGTGGTCCCCATCCTAAGTTATACCGTCGGTTCTTTCAAAATGGCGGTAGTTTATCCAAAGTGATAGCCCCTCACTATCTCCACTTCTGCAACTCTGTTTAATATTTTCCTTGTATTTGTTTCACGAAATACCCATTGGAAGAAATTATTTAATCTATAATATAATTATTACAAGCAGCTGTTAGAAAATGCATGAATAATGTACAAAATGTATAATGAAATTTCTTCTTCCTGATTCCATTTTGTGGTACATAGTATCACGCCTGTAGTGCTATAAATTAATAATAAATGTAAACAATTTATATGTCAAAATATACAGGTACTTGTACAGGTACTTATTATATATTTTGATTGTAGCGCGATATTGATGATGGGCAATCTTGAATCATTTCAGGGATGGGATCACCTAGAGGCTAATAATCCCGCTTGTCTTAAAGACATTGATGAATGCGGAGAAGGTCGCTACCCATGCTCAGTCAATCCTCTTGTTGCTTGCCACAATATTCCAGGAACTTTCTTTTGCGGAACATGCCCCGTCGGATACACTGGGAATGGATACAAATGTCAGGATATTGACGAATGCTTGGTTAATAATGGCGGATGCAGTACAACACCATTCGTTGAATGTGAAAATACTATGGTAGTTATATCTATCTATTAATATCGATTAATATGTCATCTTTTGAAAAATCCATCTTATTCTATTATCATAATAATAAAGTTCAAGGCTGGAGTTACATAAAACGGTTATAACTATGTTAACCAGTCACAGAAATTATAGTTGCACCAATTTGAAAAGCGTAACATAAAACGATTCTAAATTTACATTCAATTTTTACATTCATTTGTTACATAAAAACGTGCTTACATAGACTCTCATATGTTCATGTGAATTTTTAGGGATCTAGAAAATGTGCTAGTTGTCCATCTGGTTATACGGGAGATGGAATCACGTGCTTCTACAGTGGGTCGTGCAAAAGCAACAATGGCGGTTGTCATCCCCTTGCTACATGTCAGGAAAGCCCTGGTTCTGAAGTGCTTTGCGTATGTCCAACTGGCTTTCAAGGGACCGGAAAGGGACCAAATGGATGTGAACAACTCCCAAATGCTTGCCGAAATCACGATTGTGTACATGGCACTTGTCGTGCGGTGAATGATGATGTTTACGTGTGCAATTGCAATCCCGGATTTACAGGTTATTATAGATTGCTTTATTATGGATATTCTTCCGGGTGGGCATTAAAAACTCCTTAGCAATTATAGAAATGTTAAATAAGTTTTAATATTTATAAATAATATTATTGTTGTTTTAACGTTTTTTTTTAATTAGGTCTTAGATGCGAGACTATTTTGGATCCTTGTACTCCAAATCCTTGTTTAAATAACGGAGAGTGTAAAGTAGGTAGTTGGAGGAACGTAGTGTGCAACTGTACTTCAGGTTTTACCGGTGCCAGATGTGAATTAAGAAGACAAGCCTGCGGTGGTTTCATGTCGAGTTCTTCGGGATATATTGAGTTCCCCACTGGGGGTGGCAAATATAATAGCGGCCACAATTGTGCATGGGTGATAGTTACTAACTCGTCTCAAGTTTTATATATCACATTTACAAGGTTTTCACTGGAACAATCAAATGACTGCAAATACGATTATCTTCAGGTAATTATGTCCTTTGTATATTTTATTTAAGGTTTGCGTTAAATTTTGAATTTGACAATGAGAAGTTACATCAATACATTTCCTATTACAACTAATATACAATAATTTGACGGACGTATGTTGCATTATCTTCTATAAACCTATGCTACACAGATTCATGATGGTGGTACGGCCGGCAATGCAATTTTAGGTCGCTTTTGCGGCACTGAGCTACCGAAAGGTGGATCCATCACATCGTCACATAATTCTCTCTATTTTTGGTTTCATTCTGACAACACTGGAAACCATGACGGTTTTGCATTTAATTGGACTAGTATTGCACCTGTATGTGGTGGCTCTCTTCAGGCGGATGACGGGGTTATTTCATCGCCTGGATCACCAGGGAAATATCCACCAAGCAGAGACTGTTATTGGGAAATTGAAGCCAATCCTGGAAAGAGAATTATGTTTACTTTTTTTAAACTTGAAATTGAAGAACATCCTACTTGTGACTTCGATTATCTCGAGGTACTGTAAAGCGAAATTGTTGAGCATGCGAACATTAAAGTTAGGATTTTAATGCTGCAAGTGTGCTTGAATAAATTAAATACATAGGGGCATTAAACTAATTAATATTTTATAGATCAACGAAACCACTTACGTCGGTCAGAATAGATTAGGTCTTTACTGTAACCACACACGACCTTCTCCGGTAACATCTTTGGGCAATCGCGTCACTGTTCATTTTCATTCCGATGTTTCCGGAAGTGATGCTGGGTTTCAGTTATCATATACTACTATTGCAAGTAAATACAATTTTGCATAAAAGATAATAAGTTAACAACAATTGTTTAAAATTTTCGCTTGTAATTCATGGTTGATATGATATTTTTCAAAATACATTTCTCTGTTGATTCAGGTTCACGTGATTGTGGCGGTGTTTTCACAAGCGAGACTGGCGAAATTGTGTCACCTGGTTTCCATTCGGGCAATTATAAGGCAGAAACAATTTGCGAATGGGTAATACGGCTGCCAGAAAATAATCGAGTGAAGATCACGTTTTTAGAATTCGATATTGAATCTTCCACTGACTGTCTTTTTGATTTACTTCAGGTAATATAATATAATGTTTTTTTTTTCAAAATATATTTTTCCTTTATAGCGAGGAATTAATTAAATGTAGTGACTAATTTTCGTGATAATGTTTAATCTAAGTAACTATTATTAAAAAGATTTTCGAAGGTCCTAATACAAATTCACCTCTTGTTGGGAAATACTGCGGTTCTGAATTACCGGAGCCAGTCGTACCAAACTCGAATGTAATTCTAATTCGTTTCGAATCGGATGACTCACTGGAAACTGCTGGTTTCGTGCTTAAATATAATGTAATATGTGGAGGAGAATTCAATGATCCTGAGGGTACTATTTTTTCTCCTTACTATCCAAACCCTTATCCAGCTTCTAAGGAATGTACATATCTGATCGCACAACCAACTGGAAAGGCGATTGTTCTTACAATGCAGTTTATGGATATCGAGGAAGGAATGAGATTGGAAAATGGTTCTCCGGAATGTTCTTATGATAGTTTGGAAATTCGTGATGGAGACACTGAAAATTCCACTCTGATAATGACAATTTGCGGTCCATCCAATATGATGCCAAAAGAGCCTATAATTTCATCTCGGAATTTCATGTATTTAAGGTTCATAACAGATAAAAGTATAAATAATGTTGGATTTTTTGCTAATTACACCACCATTGATCGGGGTAAGAATATCATTTTTGCACCATATTCTTTGTAGTTGCGTAGAGATATGTATGCCAAGATTTATGAAATGCATTGTAACAATTACCGTAAATGAGATACATTGTAAATATAGAAATAAGTCCCAAGTAGAAATTTCGCTGATTCTTCCCCGATTATATAGTGGGCCATCCTTGGAAAATCTAGGCCGGTCTAGGAATTCTACTAGAAATTTTTTCTACTAGAAATCAGTTTTTTTCCCCAGGAACAAAGGCTCTGTCGTGTATCAGCCAGCATGGAAGATCTAGACAGGTCCAGGATTTCTAGTGGATAATTTCCGCAATATGATAAACCAACCACTGACTGAGTAGCGGCTGCTGGGTGAGTGGCGTGAGCATGTGCATTGCGAGCCATATTATGGAGAATCCCGAAGATAGCAAAGCCAAACCGAGCAATTCTATGAGACGCTTTGCTAAAAAGATTATTTTTACGACTAATAAATAAGTCGTTTTTAACTTATTTAATGTGAAAGTTAGGAGTTAATTACATTCAACTCTACAATTGGAGGCTCACCAGGAACATACGTAAAAACTAAAGGAGAAAGGAGAAAGATGAGAAACGAAAGTTGTGGGACTAAAGAAGAAAGATGAGTGACGTAAAACTCAAGAAAGACGACAATCTGGAAAATACCGGAAAGTATCCTTATGAGGAAACAACAGCGCTATTCTCACCTGGAATTCTTCAGTGTGATAGCTATAGCAAAAGAACGTCTCCGAAGGTTCTGGGTCCGATTCTCGTGTAGACAATTTTGTGCGCAATGAATTGAAATTCACATCAATAAAGTTGTATGAAATTATACATATTGTTGTGATCTGTTCATCCGGAATGAAAAAATTATTATGATTATTATTCAGATCAAGTGAAGACCCGAATGCAAATAAGGATTCTGGGTAGGGTTCCAAGACAATTTCCTGGAAATAACGTGGAAAACTAGCCTGGGCCAGGCTACTTTGGAAACATGGGATCTGGCTATGCCAGACGTCCCCAATCACGTCAGGCTAGATTTCCCGGACAGTTACTAGCTTTAGTCTAGGAAAATTACCCAGGTCCAAGCTTGTTCCGAGGCCAAATTTCTACTTGGGATATTGCAATTAATACAATACGCATTTAAAATTAAAAATGTTTAAATTAAATAAAAAAATGTAATTATAACATACATTTTTCTCCGTGTCGAGTTAGTTATGGTGTTGATATATTGTAAACTTAAAGCATAACATTACTATTTCGTCCATAGACTGCGGGGGTATTATACGAACCGCACCTGGCACATTAGATATACCTGAAAAGGGGAAGACTTTAACTTACAATATGGATTGCATTTGGACTATTCGAGCTCCCAAAGGACATGCAGTTCAAATTAATTGGTTATCGTTCCGTACATCAGGCAAAAATGAAGATTGTGGTTCAGATTTTATTGAGATTTTAGAGGACTACGGCACATCACAGCAAAAATCGATGGGCAAGTAAGTAACGTGTCAGTGTATAGACATATATATATATAAGTGAGAGTCTTATGACTGTAGGAAATATCTGCAGGGAAGATTCTTAATCATTTTGAACAACAAAATTATTACTTGCATATAAACATATGAAACACATATAAAATATATTACAACATATTTTTATGTATCCTATCAGATACTGCTATGTAAAGAAACCACCCCAGGTACTGGCATCTCAGGGAACAGGGTTAACTATTCATTTCCATTCCACTGAGATTACTGATCAACACTATCAAGCTAGCTACAATTTTATCGATGCTTCAAGAATTTGTGGAGGCCATTACTACTCCGATGCTGGACACATTGCATCGCCTAACTACCCCAATAGTTATCCGAGGAATAAAGAGTGTATTTGGATTATTGAAGCAAGTAACAGGCATTTAGTCGAGTTGAGAATCAAACATTTCAAACTGGAAACTCACTCTAACTGCGAGTTCGATTATTTAGAAATTAGGTAATTGAATTTGCACTTTGATTTCAATCATATTTTTCAACATAATTTTTGTTTCTTTCAGGAGTGGCGCTTATGAAAATTCACCACTGATAGGAACGTTTTGTGGAGAAACAATTCCAAAAGAAATATCCAGTATGACAAATCAAATGTATATTAAATTTGTTTCGGATTCAAGTTTGTCAGATGAAGGTTTTGAAATTGAATGGAATTCTAGAACAAGCGGTATGCTTTAAAAAATTTATACAGAATATGTATTATTTAAAATTAATATTTAATTCCGTCCAAGTACTGATTTATGAGTTTCAATGTAGGGTGCGGTGGCGAATTGATAACATCTAGCGGATCATTTATTTCACCAAACTATCCACAACCATATCACCATAAAGCACTTTGCACTTGGAATATTAGGGTTGCAGCTGGAAGTCTGGTGCAAATTCTTTTTATCGATCTCGACATCGAATATCAAGACAGATGCAGTTACGATTATCTTATGATTGCTGCTATTGTCAATGGCTATCCGAAGAATCCGCAACGTTATTGTGGGAAAACTGCCCCACCTTTATTAACGCTGGAGTCGAACTTAGTTAAAGCAGTTTTTCGCAGCGATATTTTAACATCAGAGAGAGGTTTTCATGTTCGATACGTTACGGGTAAATGCACCATGTATATTATTATTCGATTTTTCATCTTCTTTGTCGATGCTATTCATGATTAATCATTTATTTCTTGAATTAGAATGCCACAATAAACTAACTGGTTTCCGAGGTGTCATCGAATCACCAAATTTCCCGCGAGAATATGATAATCGGGTTAACTGCACCTGGACCATTGAAGTTCCACAGGGAAACAGAGTAAACGTAACCTTTTCACATTTTGAGTTAGAAAAAACGGATAGTAATTGCTCCAGCGATTTTGTACAACTTCACGAAGGCGATGGTGATGTTGCTAACACATTCATTGGCAAGTATTGTGGTAACGAAGACGACATCGCTTTACCTTTAAAAATTACCTCCACGCAACGTCAAGTATTTGTAAGTTTTCAAACTGATGGATCATTGACCTATACCGGATTCCGTCTCGAATGGGCCGTACACGGTTGCAGTGAGCATTTAAAAAGACCAAATGGATTTTTTTCGTCACCAGGATATCCAAACAGTTACGACTTTAATGAACCCGCTGTTGAATGTGAATGGCTGATTGAGGTCGATCGTGATCGTAGTATTGAAATAACATTCACGTCGGTAGAGATCTGTAAAAAACACGTATGTCCCTCAGATGCCATGGCAGTGTATAATGGAGCAGACACATCTGATCCTAAAATTGGAGAATTATGTTACTCGCAGACTCCTATTGTTCTGACGAGCACTGGAAATCAACTATTCGTAAAGTATCTCGCGGAATCATATACCGCCGGTAAAGGTTTCTCAGCCAGATATAGATCCGTTAATCTTAAATGTGGAGGTCGTTTCACCGCACAATATGGAACGATTCATTCAGCGAATTATCCTCAAAACTATCCACACTCTCAGAATTGCGAGTGGCTCTTGAAAGTTGATGAAAATCATGCTATAAATTTGACGTTTGTTGATTTTGATATGGAAAGTAGCAAAAATTGTTCTGATGATTACGTAAAGGTATACAAAACTGAAATTGTTTTAATGGTCAATAGTGGCGCGATTGTTAAATCAATATTACTTTATTCAGGTATTCGATGGATCTACTCGGTATGCTCCATTGTTAGGAACGCATTGTGGAACTCAATCAGCGTTGCCTACTTATACGTCTTCGGGTAATACGATGTTAGTTGTCATGAGATCCGATCCGCTGATTTCTGCTAAAGGATTTAAAGCTGAATATGGCAGAGCGTGTGGAGCCAGAATCATCGTTAAGAATGAAGGAGTTATCAAGTCATCGCCTACTTTACATCATCACAAAGAAGCTAATTGCAGTTGGAGATTAGTTGCTGAAAATCCAGGTTCGTTAAAATCGTATTCTTCATTATGCATATTACGCGGTTAATGTTATCACACTACTGAAGTAAAATAACAGGAAATTATTGATTATGTAGGCGATAGAGTTACATTGATTTTCAATCATATGGACTTTTTAACGTACAACGAGGATTGTTCCGATAATTACGTGCAGGTTTTGGATGGAGATGGTACTGAAGGTCCAGTTTTAGCTACTTTGTGCAATAACAATGTTCCATCTGCTATCGTTAGCAGCGGCAATGCTTTGACTATTCATATGCTATCTGTTTATGAAATCATAAATGGTGATAATTTTCAAGCTACTTATTCGGTGCTTACATCAGGTAATTTAATTATTCAATATAATATAAATTCAGATCGCTAGAAAACTTAAAATAATGCATGTATTCTTATTGCAGCATGCGGAGGCAATTTTACGTCGGAAAATGGGACTTTCACTTCGCCAGGATATCCGGAAAGTTATCCTACGAACATTGAGTGTGTGTGGATTTTGAGAACATCTCCTGGTAATCGTGTAAATATTAATTTCGAGGATTTCGAACTACTTGATAGCGAAAATTGCGAAACAGACTATTTGGAAATCAGAGAAGTGGATGGTATCGGTTTTCTTCACGGGGTATTTTGTGGAACAAACATCCAATCTATAACTTCTTCAAAGCAACTTTGGTTGAAATTTAGAAGTGGGAAAACAACAAGTGGTACTCCTAAAGGATTTAAAGCTTTCTTCTCCTTTTTACATGGAAATGAATTAACCGGTGATTCTGGAGAAATCGCGTCTCCACTTTATCCTGCACCTTACAGAAGATTCAATGTCTTTACATGGAGAGTCACTGTGGATTTCAAATGGGCAGTTAGAATAGAGTTTTTGGATTTCTATATGGAGAATTCTGGAGATTATTGTTTTTCTTCGTTGAAAGTAAGTTTTGAATATTCCTCGATAAGTATCAGTATAAGAAAAGTTTAATTTTCTATGTTTTTTGATTCGTCGTATTAAAACTCGTGTACGATTCTTAACTCGATGTGTTTAATACTATGGTTCGTTTTCAGTTTTACGATGGGTATAACTACGATGCACCATTAATAGTTGAAAAATGCGGTTTAACAAAGCCAGAACCTATTCAGTCATCGGGAAATGTAATGTTTATAGCTATGTCAACTTATTATGATTCAGTAGGAAGTTGGTTCCGATTGAAATGGCTGAAAGTTCCAGTAGAGCTTGGAGGCAACACTGAAACCGAAAGTATAGAATTGCTATTATACTTTCATACATAGAATGAAACTATTATAATAAATTAATTTCAAAACATAATTAACTATCAAATCATGCCGGCTTGAGCTAGAATATAGCCGAAGCTGCAATTAAAAAATAATGTTGAGACGTATTTTGCAGTTTCTCCTTGCACAGAGGTTATCTCACTCGTCGAAGGAAATTCAACTTATGCTTTAAAGTCTCCAGGATGGCCAGGAGGATATAGCAATAACTTAAAATGCAGCTGGACGATCATGTCTCCCGTGGGAACTCATTTGACTATTAGATTCCAACAAGTAGACATTGAAGAATCAGAAGGTTGCATCACTGATTATATCGCCGTATATTCTGGCGCTATTACGACTTTCGATTCAAATGAGCATCTGGTATCCAAAGTGTGTTCTTCATCCTCATCGATGTCCATGGTTTCTGCGTCAAATGTGATGACTGTTCAGTTTGTTTCGGATTCTAGTGAGAATAAAACTGGATTCTCAGCAGCCGTGGCGAGAGGCAAGTTTTTATCTTAATTTGTGAATATGTTATAGTCATAAGTAAGAAATAAAATATAGAAATTACAGGATTGTACCTATTGAAAACGAACATATTGTATTTTATAATATACACTCTCTGTGCATTCAACACAGTTTCTCATTTAGTATTCGTTTAACCAATAGAATGTGGGGGCAGCATGGAAGGTCCAAATGGAGTGATCGACATAAACAATTCCACGAAGCTATCAGGATTTTATAGACAATGGGGTTTCAGGTGTGAATGGAATATTACGGTGCGCACCGGAAGAAAAATTGCGGTTAAAGTTACAGAGCTTAGCATTAACGATGCGCAAAAGTCAGCAGATAAATCGTGCATGCAGAACTTCCTCATGGTATGTAAATTTATATATATTATGTTTTTTAATGTTATTCTACTAGATCATGACATAATTCATTAGATGTTTTATGTTTTCAGTTAAAAAATGGAGAAACCGCTAGTTCTCCACTTCTTGGGCAAGGAAAATATTGTGAAGTAACTATGTCATCAATAATTTTAAACACTACTGGGAATCATTTGTACGTGAAGCTAGAAGTTACCCATTCTGATGTTCGATTTAAACTAACGTATAGGTACATAAATAATCAAGAAATTCAAATACTTGTTAAGAATAGTGTTTATACTTATATTCGATTTTATTGGTTAATTTAAAGAGAAATTGGGGCGGATTGTGGAGGACGTTTTATAATTTCTTCAAAAACTGGTGAACCTGAAGTTACGATTAGTTCACCAAATTACCCAAATATCCCATCTCCGCACACTGAATGTATTTGGATATTTATGGCTCCTGATGGAAAAAGGTTGAGCATTCATTTCATAGAACGATTTGATCTTTTATACAGCAGAAAGTAAGTAATGCGTCATCCCTTATTAATCATATGAATTAGTCTACCTAAATTAAATAGTCTATATTACTGGACTTTTTAAAATAAATATCAAAAGAAATACATTTTTGCAGCTGCGAGAAAGAGTATGTGGAAGTTAGGGACGGGGGAACAGAAATGTCACAATCTTTGGGAATATTCTGCAAAGGTGAAGCTCCAAGTTCAGTAATAACGCACGGAAATATGATGTACGTGCACTACGTTACAGATGTTACAGAACCTCGAAATGGGTTTAAAGCAGTTATTCAAGCTGGTAATGAAAACTATAGCACAGAGAATGTGATCATTTTTAACGCAGTTTTTAAATATTGCATATATATTAAAATATCTTTTCAGGCGCCTGTGGAGGAATAATAAGAGATCGTAGAGGAGTAATTTCTTCTCCAAATTATCCCCAGCCTTATCCATTTAATGAAGATTATTGTGGTTGGTGGATAATTGGACCAGCCGATCATGGGTTGAAGATACAATTTGAAGACATAAATCTGCCTCATAATAGAAATTGTTCAACTGGAGATTATGTATCTATTATGGAGAAGCAGGCAGGGAACTTTTCTGGTAGGAATCGTCGAATTTGATTATATCTACTATATTAGCGAATAATATATTTAGTAAAATAAAATGTTATATTAATTTATTCGGTTTTATTTCTTAAAGGTAATCAAATAGGCAAATATTGCGGACGTTGGAATCCTGGCGTGATTGATATTCTTACGAACGAAGCTTTAGTTTATTTCATCACTAATGCCGAGAGAGGGATTCACGGCAAAGGATTCCGATTGAACTTTACATCCAATCGCGAATGTAAGAAGGATATAGTTCGATGTAGTAACATTTATTCACAAAACAGTTAATATTTGATAGATGTGATGTATTTCAGTATGCGGATCAACACTCAATGGAATGAATGGTGAATTTAAAACTACCGGATATCCTCGCGAGTCACACTACAGGTTTTTATAAGATTTATCTTATAACAAAAGTTTTCTCTTGAAAATATTCTAAACGTCTGTTGAATTTTTGTGTGTTTATATTATTAGAATCCAATCATATATTAACAATAATTAAGTATCGTGACATTTTTATTAATCCATAGGTAAATGAATAATCCTTTTTGTACAGGTACTGTTTATGGAGGATCACCGTACCGTTGGGCTTTAGGGTTGCGGTAGAATTTCTAGATTTCGATCTCGGTGGTGATCCTTATTCGGCAACAGGTCAAGCATCGGTAAAATAACATTTTTATTTTAATAATTGATAATTTTTCAATTAAAAAAATGATTGAATTTTTTATTCATTGTCTTTAATGGTCGTGTATATGTTTGCAATACATTTGTGTGTATTATGTTTGAGTTTGTGTTTTAATTTGTTGCGATGATTTAGTAATCATATAATATATTTAAAACAGTAATAAAAATAAATTTCAGTTTTCCCATGATCCATCTTCAATATCAACTATCAAGAGAGTTAGAAATATAACGCCTAATGAACGGATTATGAGTTCGTCAAACTATATGTTGGTTTATTATTATTCTACTGTTGGACACAGAGGAGTACATGGAAGGTTCACGGCAGTTAGCCCTGCGCGTAAGTTTTTCTGTACTGCCTTTAGGTATGGTATACTTGGATGTTATAAAACTCTCAATTAAAACGCTCCTATTAAATACCTAGTCATTTAGATCTTCTAAATAGTAACAACATATTAACATTAACTTTTTATGTTTAGTATAAAATTGCCCACGCACTTTTCGCTTGTGCGACAAACTTTGCACTCGTCGTAGATCGATATTTACACCCTACTTTCATAATATACTATATACTATTATATACTATTTAAACATACTTGGTATCCAGTGGCATGGTTATGCCAAATTCTACATCCATTGTAATATCGTTTTATGCACACGCGAGGGAATTCAAATGTTGGTAGTGAAATTATCATTGTTGATATTCAGGCTTTCAAGAGAGTATTGTCTCACAGTAATCAGTGACAGTAATTGTTTACTTAGAGATTTAAAATAATGAATTGAAGCTTGTACGAGCATATTGCAAAAATAATTGCTTGGTCATTTATGCAATATTCTTTGTTTTCATTTGTCGCAGCATGTGGAGGAGCATTAACAGACTTGTCAGGGACTTTGACGAATCCCGCAATGTACAGTAATGCTTCATATTATTGCAAATGGACATTAAATCCGCCGGAGGGACTTGTATCCGCAGATGACGAAAATGGCTTGACATTGGCAGTCAAAACTACCGGTTTCATCAATAGAGAACGAATTTCCTTGTTTTGCTCATATTTTCTGGGATATATTTCTATAAAAAGTAAGTGTTTCATTTTACATATAAACCTAGATATATTTACATTAATAAATATTACTCTCGTACTTTGAACATAAAATGCATAAACTGCATCCAGGAAACAAAATAGCACCTTCTCTGTCTAGGAAGTAAAATAAATATATCCGTTTCAATAATTTCAGACATTGTTCATGAAACCGATGTAGTAGCAGAATTAATCCATTTAAATAGAACATAATTACCATAAAGTAATTTTATTATTTCTTATGTTTTCAATGATATGCTAGTTTTTAGCTTCACCGAAAAACTGATATGCTAAGTTTAAGGATATCCCACTTATTTTGAGAATACGTGACTCTTAAATAGGCGCCCAGAATATATTCTTAAATTGAGAGGCAGTCCCTCTTATAACTAAGAATATATTCTTAAGTACGAGTATCAAACAACGTGTACAATTTGTAAGAAAATATTCTTGGTGTAAAGCACATTTTCTAAAAATAATACGTTGTTATACGTAAATTATTTTTGATTTTTAATTATTTTTTCTTCTCATACACTCTTCTTTCTCTCTCTCCGTTTAATATTTTCATTACTAACCATGTTACGCTTAACATGATCACAAACTAATAACATCATACGCACACACACATACACACACACAAACCATATAATAAATACATTAACATAATATGTTTCGAATTTATCCGTATACGCAAGCAGGGCTGTCGCTTATATATATCGCAGTATCGTACATAAATACGTTATGTACTCTCAGGCTTATATACGTATCGCTCCACCGTGTGAATACTTGCGCGAAAAAAGTCAAACATGAGAGACCTCTTATGAGTGAACCTTATAAAAGTCAACATCTTGGTGCGCCGTCGGTAAATACGATAACGGCGGGACCGCTAATATATTCTTTGTTATTAAGCAGCATATTCTTTTTATAAGAAAATTATTCTTTCTTTGCTAAGAAAATATGCTTAAGGGCCGTCGAGCGCGGAGGCGGATGAGAGGAAAAAGCGAGGAAAGCTTTGCTCCAAGTTCTAGCTTTTCAGATTGAAGTTGCAGGTAACTTTTTTTACGGAAATATTCTTTATTATTACAGCAACCGGATGAGTGATTTTAAAGAGATTTTGATGCTAGGAAGTGCTGAAAAATAAATACTGAAAATTTGAATTGTACGTCAGGTTACGGAACCTGTCATTTCACATTTATTTTTCGGTTCAGTCCTTCGCGTTTCCTTGCAGCGTGCATGTCATCTGCGAATATTACTGCAGTATTTTGGAAAAATATGAATGATCTTTTTTAAGTACAGGTTCTAGGCATGATGAGGCGAGATGGTGATACCATAAGGTAAGAATTACAATAAGAAATTTTGAAATTCGATGTGATAAAATCACGCTTTGTTTGAGGTTACAAATTATTTTTGGATAACTTGCTTTTCCGCGCTTCTTATCTAACTAATCAAAGCGTGAAGTAAATTATAATAGGATGTATTTGGTGTTTTTACATTTTCTTAAATTTTCCACGAATTACGATAAGAAATTTTATATGCAGCTTCACATATGCCCCGGTGTTTTCAAAGTTTGTATAGAGAATTTGAAGTTGGAAAAAATTTTCATCCATATATTTATTTCAAAGACATATTTACTCAACAAAAATTTCTCTAAAACATATATGATGCAACCTTTTCAGGTGTCATTCCTAACCGAATAAAATGCATTCAACTCGAGGAAATAACAAAAATGTAAAAGAAACAAATTTATTCTATTGTAATTTACTGCACGCTTTGATTAATTAGATAGAAAGCGTGGAAAACAGAGTTACCCGAAATTAATTTTTAACCTCAAAGCGTGATTTTATCGCATCGAATTTCAAACATTTCAATTTTCAATATTTATTTTTCAGCACTTCCTAGCATCAAAATCTCTTTAAAAGCACTCATCCGGTTGCCGTAATAATAAAGAATATTTCCGTAAAAAAAATTACTTGCAACTTCAATCTGAAAAGCTAGAACTTGGAGCAAAGGTTTCCTCGTTTTTTTCTCTCGTCCGCCCCCGCGCTCGAGGGCCCTTGCATCCCTTCTTACAAAATTTGCAACAGTAGCTAGTATTCTTAAAATTAGAATGTTTTTTTGATGAGTATTCTTATTTTAAGACAATATTTTCGTAAGAATATTCTTACTTTAAGAAAACTTCTTAAATTGTTTAGAAGATTTCTTGCATTAAGAGTACTGTACACTTAATTATTAAGATAGAGTAGGGTATACTTAAAAGTTAGAATATGAGTTTTTCGGTGTTCATTTCGGGACAGTTTTAGGTGAAACTGCATTTCCCTCAAATTTATGATTATTAGCACTATATTTTTACTGGATCATGTGTTTAATGAACGTATGTAACACATGATAAATGAATTATACTTTTCTGAATAATTATTTGTCTTCCATAATAAGCCAATGCAAGACCATTAGCACGAATCTGCGGAAATCTTACAACTGAACCAATTTACGTGAGAGCTCCTTTCAACTCATACACAATCGAGGTAAACGTATAATATTTATTAGAGTAAAGAGTATACGGTTTATTTTTAATCTACATGCGTTTATATTTTTTGTTAATACTTACTGTGACGACAAATTTCGGTCGTATCACGACAGTAAAATGTTACCCACTAAAAGGAATCATATGATACCCTGGGAACATTGATTCCCTACGGATATAAAAGTTCGTTTCACACCCTTGATATGAAATAGTATTTTTTGATACACGGGCGTAAAATTGAATTCTTACGCCCTTGTATCGAACGGTATTTTTCGACATACTATGCGTAAAATCAAATGTTATGCATAGTATGTTAAAAATATCTGTTACAGTGTGTGAAAGGTGGTTTCTCGCCGCAGGCTTATTATTTATATTCTTCATCGGATCCACAATATGAATACCCATTATATAAATGATTGCATACAACTTGATACCGACGTATACAATGTTTATTATATTTTAATGTAATATGTTTCAATGTAATACATATTATATTAATTGTATCCTTGAAGGCCGTGAATGGAACTTACGGAAATAGAGTAAATTTCAAATTGGAATATAAATGGCATCAGTGTGGAGGATTTCTGAAAGGACCGTCCGACATTATATCAGCGCCCAAAAACCTCACTTACCCTGTGGAATGTGCCTGGAGTATCCAGTATCCCGACGACGAAGAAACAATTTCATTGACATTTACGAGATTGAATCTGGGTCCATGTCATAAAAGTTTCATTTTAGTTAGGTAATATCCTGAGTGTCAATTTTTATTTTAAAATAGTGTAAAAGTTGAGATCAACGCTTTCCCTTCTTTAAGTAATGAATATTTCTTAAAACAAGGCTCTATGTCCGTAAAGTAGGTATGTTGCAATTGTTTCTGGTACAGGCAAGTAATATGGAAATAAATCGATATTTAAATTAATTATAGTGTTCAATAACCATTTCGTATAATAATTCAGTTACTTAAAACTCTGATTATATATTTTCCAGAAATGGCAATGGTCGTTCACCAGAAATTGGCAAGTATTGCGGAAATATGAATAATGGAAACTTAACAAGTTCCACTCATAGACTTTGGATTGAATATTATGCATTGGAAGGACCGAGTGATTTTGAAATTCGCTTGGAATCGCATGGATTTTCTTGCGGGGGTATTTTGAGGAACCGAAGAGATTTTGCATCTCCAGGGTAATTAGCCAAAGGATCTTATTATTTGTGGCTTATAATATTTTTCCTCTAATTTCGGATTTCATACTTTTTAATATTTCCAGAAATTTTAATTAATAATAATGATTATTGAACTTTCTCAAGCATATATTTATATGGTCTTTTCTGTTTAACATTTATTTGTATTTGTAACGTATTATGGGCCACGTTATATTTTTATCTTTTTGATATTTTTCTTTAAAATTTTTGTCTTGTCTTGAACGTTTTTTAAGTATTATTTTCACATAATTACTAAATGTTTCTTGCCATTCTTTAGTAAATAATTCTGATTTATTTTCCGGGTTTATTTGTTAATATGACAGTAATACTGGTTTGCGTATATAACATTATTTTAAAATTTTAATTTTTTTAGGTTTCCTAGACAATATCCGAGTAATACAGAATGTACTTGGGAATTATATGCTAGTGAAAATTATCATATAGGTCTCTCATTTATTGAAAGATTTAATATAGAAACAAGTCCAAATTGCACGAACGATTTTCTGCAGGTATTTTGAATTTTCGTAAGAATAATCATTGTGTTTAAAAGATAAGAATTTAATTAAAAGCAACGAAAATAAAAAAACATTGCTTAATGCATTTTTTTCAGGTGTTTGATATGTTGCAAGATGAAAACAGTGAAGGCGAAGAATGGCGCGACCTCGGCAAAGTTTGTGGTAGAGAAGCTCCAAAAGTGTTCAATTCTACATCGAATCGAATGAAAGTTGTTTTCCGTTCTAATGATAAATTAGAAGCCGATGGCTTCCATGCCATTTGGAACGTAAATTGTGGGGGAAGCTACAATGTAACCAACGTTCCAAAATACTTGACATCGCCTCGTTATCCACGCTCGTATGATCGTTCACTGAACTGTAAATACACATTATACGCACCTCCCGGAAAAGAAATCCTTGTTGAATTTAAAGACTTCAATATTGAAGGTGAGGGGGTTTTCATTGTGTGTCGGGCATATTTGAGGCAAATAATGCGTAACATATAATAAATATATATATATATATAATATTTTATTTTGTTTTTTTTTAAAGCAAGTGAGAATTGTCAGTACGATAATCTGACAATTACGACATACGAGCATAACGTTGTCGTAACAGATGGAGTGTGGTGTGGGGTTGACACTCCTCCTCTGAGAAGATCCAATACTCGTATGGATTTGGTGTTTAAATCTGATCGTTCAGTAGCTCGACGTGGATTTCAATTCAAGTACTCTATAAATGGTATGATCACTTTAACTAAAGAGTTGATTTATATATTTGACTAAAAAAAGGTGAACTTTTAGAAAACGGGCATCCTCACAAAAAAATTTAAGTACACTATTTTTATATATTTTTGCCTGTTGATCACGAATATGATCATAAAAAATATGAGTCGGGAATATTTTGGCCGCTATTTAAAAAAAAAGCAGTCAAAAAACGTGTTTTTTTGTAGCTTTATGTATTTATTTCAAACAGGTCTGGCGAAAACATGTTTGACACAAAAAATGCAGGGCGGAAAATTCTCTACAAATTAGGTTATATATATTTTTTCATTGATCCCTAGGTTCACGCATTAACTTTCGAGCGGAAGAAAATAATATAATGTGTAATATAGTACAGTCCCGGTATAATTGTATCTCGCTCTATTTCCGTTCCAGTATATTTGCCTGGTTTCGTCCCGACTCCCGTTATGTTTTCCTGTCACCACTCTCTTTTGCGGGCTGCGGCCTTAGGAAGGGCCTGCTGTGACGTCACGAACATAACGTGTTTGAGGAGAGTGAAAGAAGCGGCGCGCCCCTTCTTTTGGTAAATATAACGAGAAGGGATGCGGGAAAATATACCGGGACTGTACTTACCCCGTGCTGGAAGGATTCGCCCGCCAGGCCCTCCTTTTTTATACTAGCCTAACCTCCAACCAAGGAGATGTGGTTGACAGTCGAACCCACGTGATATTTGATGTTCCTGTGGAGGTCAAAATAGGAAAATCGTGTACGATGCCGGAAAATGGATTCTTCCGTGCGACACCCACTTTACTAACATAATAGCTTGCAGAAACTCACTACGGCAACATTCGTCGCTCATTTCCAGCCTTACCATTAGGATAATGAAAAAGTGTCTAGAACCTTTTTATAGCGAATTTTCCGCTATACATTTTTTGTTTCAAACATTTTTTCGTTCGATGTTTAGTTTTAAAAATAAATGCAGGAAACCCATTTTTGGGCTATTTTTTCAAGCTAGCGGCTTCATTACGTTTAACCCCTAATTTTTATGATGATATTTATGATCAGCAGACCAAAATACATCGTTATAGTGTACTTAAATTTGTTTTGTAACGGTTTACCAAAAAATTTTGTTTACAAAATAAAGAAAATTAACTAATTACCTAACTTTCATTGTGAATAGTTAATTTGAAATTTTCTCTTCATGAATCATATAAGGTTTTAAAATTATTATGTACATTTTATGTTAATATTGTACAGAATGTGGAGGCAACATTACGTCGCCGCAGATAATTAATCCTGTGCTCCATAATTTCGAATACTATACATCTTTGAACTGCACCTGGGTAGTGACGGCACCACGGGAGAAAAATGTTCAAGTTAAATTTGAAGAATTCGTTTTTCCAAGACACATAGGGTAAGTGTATAGAGCCATTTTGTAATTGTTTAATTCATTTATAAACTTATGTTCGAAATACAATTTAACCAAGAAGTAATATGCATCTTATGTCTGTTGAATGCCCTTTAATGTAATTCAGTAGCACAGGAAAATGTCTATACTTCGAATTTTAAGTCGTTTCTGATGGTTTTCATTCTCAGTAACACAGGACATTTTTTTAACAACTAACAGTCAAATAATTTATTGAATAATTTTTATTCTACAAATAATTACATGTTACCCACCAACTATTCTGATAAATCTCATTATCAAGTGGAAAAATCTAGTTTATTTCGATGAAATTAAAAAACAAAAGCGAAGATAATAGTAAAGGTCGCATACTTTTAAAGAACCTAATATTGTTTTACACCTCATAATTGTACGTTTAGAAAACACAACTAATTATAAATAATGTGATTTGTTAAAGTCGTGATGACTACCTCCCTAATATTTACAAGTAGGTGAGAGTTTCTATCTGAGAGACGATTGATAGAATATATTATAGATACAGGATAGGATACGGGATAGGCCCGTATTTCTCTTAATATTTACTACTATTTTAGGAAATTCTTCGTAGTAAAATTGCCTATATGCTACCAACGATATAAAAGATATATGAGAAATATATAATTTACCTTTTGCCACAATTTAAAGAACTTCGTCCACCGAGAGCTATTTCCCTATGAATTCTTGCCGTGTCCTTTTTTTGATGCATATTTTCTTCATAATAATAAACCAAGATCCTATCCCAATATAAATAGTTACCAACATATTACAAATGAAATTTGAAATAATATATTTAATAGTACAGATAATATACATGAAAGACCTTGATCAATTTACGTGTTAATAAATTTTGTTACTTTTAATTATTGCATATATATCTAGATAATCATCTCATATTAAATTTACACAAACCCAATTGTCATAATTCAAAAAATAATTGTTTAATTTTTTAGCATTTATTTTTATAACAATTATTCTGTATATGTGTGCAGATGCCGATATGATAGTTTGTCCATTTATGAAGGTTCTCTAATAAATGCTACAAACATAAAGGGGAAATTTTGCGGAAATTTAACAGGATTCCTGCCGAATATAAAATCTTCTGGAAACTCTCTGACGATCGCATTTGTTATCAACTTTGGTTCAGATGACGTTATTTTATTCAAAGCAGCGGTAGTATAAAATAGCTTTAAATTTATTACAATTAATTATTACTGGTTGTTCATGTCTGTTAGTATTATATGTAAATTTGCAAACAATTGTCAGATGTAACTTTAACATCGTAGATACTGTTTTTAAATGGGCCGCAAGCTGGATGTGGAGGAGACATAAATCTTAAAGGAAGTAAAGATTTCCAAACACAATTACGCTCCCGTTATTTACCTTTGGAAGAATGCCACTGGATGGTTTACGCAGATTTAGATAATACAATAACGCTTTCTATAAATGAAATGGATTTGAGAGAAAATCCTGACGATTCAAAGAATCACACATGCACCGCAGATTACATAGAGGTAAATACTTTTAACCGTAATGAAAAAAAGGATTGTGTTTTTTAATAATAGACCATTCAGGCGTATAATGTTCATGTTAATAAAATATTAAGGAGAGGCTCTCTGATAGAAGCCCCAAAACGTGTTTATTTTTGTTCATAGAAGGAAACAAATTAATGTTTTTTGGCAGTAATTTATTGACTCTTGTAATGTATGATATTTTTTGTCGCGCGTAAAAGTCTATTTGGAAGTGATACTATACCGTCGAACGTAACATATAAAAAAAGGCCTAGGCTCTGAAATAAAAAAACAAAAAATATTTATAAATTACATGAAATCTATTGGCGCTTGAACCTATTTTGTTATTAAAAATTGCAGAAATGGCGAATTAGTGAATTTTTAGTACTTTTTTTTACATTTTTCATCTTTAAATCGCTTTAAAAATACAAAAAAGTGGCAACTATCGTCTGATCTGAATATAGGGTGAAGCGCTTCTGAATATTATTTACGTTCAAAGAAAAAAAGTCAATTTAAGAAGTTGTTCTTGAGATATCTTGGAGGCCAGTTAAAAAGCCCGATTGCTCAGGAAACGCATTTAAAGATTTAATTTTTGCAGTTATTGGCAAAGTACCTTATAGCTTTTTAATGCAAATTCAATCATAACAAAAAAATTATGACACAGATTTTTTATTATTGCCTCTGTAAAAATACTATTACAGAGTTTGATTTAGGTAGCATTTTTGATTCTGTAAAACAAAGAGATTAATATAAGTAAGTGATTTAATAAATGTGCATACAATGATTAAAGGTACGCGATGGTGGACCATTTGCCGAGTTGATCGGTCGGTATTGTGGAAATGTACCTCCAGGCCCCATCACTTCATCGCTTAACAGAATGTGGATTCGATTTGTGTCAGATGGAACTGGAGATGGCCGCGGAGTTAAAGGCACTCTTCTATCAGTTCCATGTAAGTATCATTACTCATTCTTTACATGTTTTATTATTAGGGCCTTAATCTCAATGTTTGCTGATATTTTTTTATTACTATTATATCAAAAAATCAATTTAGAACACTAAAATCTGATGGACAGATTAACACTAATAACCGAATTTTTATATTCTACAAATATTTCTGGCAATTTTAAAAATATTTTTTGTATATAAATGCATATGTTGTATTTCAGCCATTTGCGGACCACAAACGCTTTCCGTGGGCAATGACTCTAATCCCGCCCAAATGCAAATCTTGACCTCACCGAATTATCCACGTTCTTATCCAACGGAAATTACGTGTCGATGGGTCATATCTAGTATGAACGCGAGGAATAAAATTCACGTTGTGTTTAACGACTTCAATTTGGAAGATTCGGAAAACTGTGATACAGATTATTTACAAGTCACTGATCTTCGTGTAAGTTGAAAATATAGTTTTATGTAGACTCTTGATCAAATGCGTGAACTTTTATTTTAGCTTGTCTAATATTGTAGATAGTTAACTTAATTGATAAGTTATGCACATTCGTACTGCGCTGATCCAACACTCACTTGGCGAATATTATAGTGCGGGAAAAAATATAATGCAAAAATTATTTGAGTATACACGGAAACTTAATGGTGGAAACAATTAACCCTTTGCGGCGCACATTTTCCTTTATACGGAAAACAGCTGAAAATTGTTATACGGGGTTTTCGTGGTCGCTGATTTTAAATATAAAAGTCAGAGATCAGATTCGTAATAAGCGACCCCAAAAAACCCCGAGTACACAGCTTCATCAATATCGGGTACATTTTCATATTTCGATCGGACATCTTGGATCCTCCATTTTGAATATTCAAAATCCGAGGCCAGATTCGTAATCGGCGACCCCAGAAACCCCCGAGTAACGAGTTTCAAGTAAATCCGATGAATTTTTGAAAATTCATCCGCCATATTGTTTCCGCCATTTTGAATTTTTCAAAACCGACTTCAAATTCGTAATCAGCGACGTCAGCAACCCCCGAGTACCAAATTTGGTTGTAATTTACCTTTTAGTTCGTTCAAAAACGATTTCTTTTTCAAAAATTGACGATTTTTTAAATTTATTTATTTATACTCGTTAATAATTTTGCGTAATTGCATTTATTATCATCTTCGTTACGTACTAAAAAGCCCCCTCTACCACTGTAAAAAGATTTTTTGATTATTGCTTCGAAAGCATTGAAACTAGACAGAAAAGATGTGAATTAAAAAGGTGGTAATCTGGGTTACCACTGGGCCGCAAAGGGTTAAAGTAGTAGTCAATTCAGCTGAAAATGTTGGGTGTACTTATATATATTTTTTTTTAGTTATTGTTACTATTTGCAGTTTGTTATTCTATAACCAAATGAAATATTTGAAATTTTTTTTTTTTTTGTGACGGCGGGGGGAAGGGCCCATACCGGCTTACAATGTACCATGAAGTTCCTACCTTTGCCTTGTGGGTGCGGTGTCGGGAGAATCGATTGGACCCATCCAATGAGCGCTTACCGGTTTCCGTTACCGTATAGTTACTGAACTTATAGAGTACATGATACTCTATAAGTGATATAGATAAGGGGTGCGTAAAGGAAATACTCAAGCGCCCTAGGGCTCTGCCTATGCGAAGAACCCAATTATATAATAATAATAAATGAAATAAATTCCAACTTTTGTAGAACGACCCATATACAGGGTGATCGGCCAACGACTAACTGTAGATTCTACAGATTATTTTTCGCGACTGGATTTCAGCCAATCAGTGCGCGATATTCAAAGGGTTCTATGGTCATTTGTTTCAAATTAATAACAAAATGTTATGAAAACGAGTGCAAATAAAAGATAAAAATGATAATATCTTAACAGAAGATTAGGCATCGAAATATTTACAAAACAAAATTATAAACTAAAAAACTAAAAAAAAATGCGAATTTAATTAACTCTTAAATAAATCTTACTTTTACTTTGTGTCGGTACTAACAATTTAAACAGGATTATAAAATTTACAATCTGAAATTTTAAAAATGTTGAATGAAAAAGTATGCTATTAAAACTAATTTTAAAACTAAAACTATTAAGTAAACTATCACTTACATGTACACGTACTACGAATTTAATCAATGTTATAAAAGGTATAAAGTGAAAATTTCCGAAGCGATAAAGGGTCTGTTTTTTTATTTTTTTCTAGTTTTTTAGTTTATAATTTTGTTTTGTAAATATTTCGATGCCTAATCTTGTTTTAAGATATTATCATATTTATCTTTTATTTGCACTCGTTTTCATAACATTTTGTTATTAATACCGATTTATTTGTCGTACTGTATTTTGTCGACTTTACGAGGCTCTTGTAGGGTTCAGTTTTAATTTTATCGCATCGTATTAAAGGACAACAAATTTTTGTTTTTACAAGGCCTACAACTTTTTCCTGTGTGATATTTCGGTAGCTATGTGTCGAAACGAGTTAGATGCGAAAAACCTGAAAAATCGGCATTTACCCCCGTTATTATGACAATAACAAGAGAAATATTCATTATAGGCCCAAAACCAACAGAGACAATTTGTAGAGCTTGAAAATATCTTTAAAATGAGCTCCGGTTCGTTAAGATACCTTCAAACAGAGCCGAGTTATTTAAAAAAAAGTGATTTTTCCCCTAAATTTTAGTGTTGAATAACTTAAAAACTCTACCTTCCTGGACATTTTTTCAAAGGAAAAAGTTGTTCAGAATTATATGTAGAATCTAGAGTTAGCCGCTGGGTAATGGTTGGCCGACCACCCTGTATATTTCCTGTTATTGCAAAAGCCACTAGAATAGCAATTTATTCAGAATTCATACTCAGTCCTTTGGGAATTTAATATTCTGAAATACATGCAGCATAGTCGATTCAAAGTAATACAATTACCTTTTTTCTATCCATTACATATACACATTATATCGTTGTAACAACCATTTTTCAGATAAGAGAATATATTGATGAGGGCTTTGGCGAAAAATTAATCGTAGGTGGTGATCAGTGGCGACCTCGAAATTTAATAGTTGTGAGTAAATTACACGCAAAGCATATATTAGAATAATATATTATTTATAAATACAATTTTTTATAATACAATTTCATTTAATATACATTTATAATTTTAATTAATTTAAATATGGTAAATATTTTCATTTATCATAGATATAAATTAATATTTTAACTAGATAACTATTTTTTTCTCAAAAATATTTTTAAATTCGAAAATGATACGTACAGAAATTGATACATTAACTTATTTTTTCTATGATAATATCTGATATATCACCTTATATAATATCCTATCTAAGAAAAGTGTCCTTTTGACTTCCAATTTTATATGCAAAATTAATGAAGTTTACAGGCAAAAATATAATAGCCTGTAGGTTTATTTATTTATTTATTTATTTATTTTGTATTTATTTAATTATTTTTGTACTTATTTATTTAACTTATTTATTTATTTATCCTTGTTTTTTTTACTCATCTTCGTGTTTACTTGTCCTATATCATTATTATACCCTGTTTAGTGCTTTTAATTGTTCTTATCCTAAGTCATTTCATGTGTTATTGTCTTGCTTTTTAAAAAAATGTATACTGTCAGTTTTAGTAAATACTGCATTCTGCTTATTCTGCTTATTTTATATAATCTGTACTATTTTCTGTTCTTAATCTTAATTTATCTTTACTCTTAAAACTAAGTACTGATTTCTAATTTATTTGTGTGTTGGTCAGTCTGCAAAACAGCGTTAGCTGTGGCTCGCCCTTTGGCTCGTTGGTGGCCTATTTTGTACCCTTCGTTCGCCAATAAAGACGTTATTATTATTATTATTATTACATGGCATTGAACGGAATAAAATTTCAACGTTTAGAAAGAATATGTATTAATCGTAATTACTAATTTATTAAAATTATAAATTAAAAAATATATAACAAAACAAATATCAAACACAGATTAATAACATAACAATACATTGGTACACTATTTTATTCTGTACCAAATAATATGAATTTTTAATAAACTTTTATTGATAAGAATAATTTATACATTCAAATTACAACGTGAATAATATTGTGTTTTTCATGTTACATTTCAGACCAGCAGACTTCCGACGGCTGCGTATAAGTATTGCGGCACCAATTTACCACATGATTATTATAGGCAAGGATTATGCAATTGTAGTTCGTACATAGCGATTTTGTTTTTTCTAAGAGTTTGAACCCAATCAGATGGACTTCTTAACTTTTTAAAATTCTAATTTTTTATATGAAACTCATATATTTGATAGAATTTTAAATATCGGTTTTTCCTTAATTATTAATATTCAATTTTTTAATCTAATTTGTTTTAGCGGCGGCAAAGACGTTGAACTTAAATATAGAAAAAGTGCTGGATCGAAGTTAAAAGGCTTCAAATTGAGTTACGGTTTATTAGGTTGTTCTCGAAATTTTACGAGTACTCAGGGCAGGATCATTCACGACAGATTTTCAGAATGCTGGGTTACAATTGAAGTCCCTGAAAATAACACGATTTCATTATACTTTAGTCACATTTCTTTGCCATATGACAGCACTTGCGACAAAAGTCGTATAGAGGTATTTCAAACTTTTAATAACAATAATACGTACTTATAAATATGCTTCAACTAATCGCAATAACCGAAATGAGAAAACGACGAATTAAGGTAAATAAAATATAAGACACGTGTCATTAAGGTATAGTTTTGTTGTTGAAAATAAATTTTCGCAACGTGAAATATCGAATGTGTTATATGGTGGTTATATTTCAAAATTAAAAATTATACGCGAAATAGAATATGAAATTCAGTTTTCCTTATAATAGGATATGTTATTTTTCTTTTTAATGTAGGTGCGTGATGGACTCGATATCAATGACAAAATTATACTGAGTGCTTGTGGATACGCAACACCGAGTCCTGTTTTCAGCATGGGTAATAAACTAAGTTTGCATTCGTTTGCCAAAGGGACGGTATTCCGCAGTTACTACGATATTACGTATACGAGTTCCGACAAAGGTTTGTGTTTTTTTTATTTGTTAACGCGTAAAATTGTAATGCTAAAAACTTTAGGTCGTGGCTGTGGAGGAAAAATATTCAACTATGGTGGAGTATTTACGTCACCCTTTTACCCAGAACCATATCGGATTGATAGCCAATGCACGTGGGATATTAGTGTTCCAAAAGGTCACAAAATAAGCCTGCAATTTTCTGATTTCAATATTGGTCCAAAAGGAAACTGCAACAGCGTGTACATCTCTATATTCAACGTTAAGTCCGATGGAGAACAGGAACTCGCGATTACACATTGCGGAGGGGTATGTATTGATTTCCACTTGATGATTTTTGAAAATTCTAATTGTATTTAAATTCGCTAATAGTACTACACAGATATACTGTGAGTAAGGAGCGGCGGTGGCTCAGTTGGTAGAGTATCGGCTTCGTAATCAGAAAACCCTGGTTCGATCCCGGCCTGTGCCATCTGCCATTGGGACACCTGTGTATTTGTTTATAAGTGTCGAATAACGCCAAAGCTCAGGTGGTACGGATTCCACCTTGATAAACTGTAGGTTTGTCGCGATTTAGTCCCTTTGGGGGGTCACAAAAGTCGAATAATAAAAAAAAAAAGATATACTATGATCGAAATGGAATATCTTGCTGAGTCTATGCTAGAAGTCAATGTAATACTAGAAACAGTTTGATATTGACTTTAAATTTCTGTACAATATTTATTTCACATCTTTTGCTTCGATTCAAAAATATATTTGAATTTTATAAAGTTTATTTTTATCTACTTACATGAATTTATACGTTTGAAATAAATAATTTTTAACAAATTTAAATTTGTAATTCCTTTTAGGAAACACCGGCCAATTTCCAATCAACTGGGAATGCGGTCTCTATTCTGTACAGCTCTACCGTGAATAACGGAGGAAGTGGTTGGGTTATTCATTTTGTTGCGAGCAGTGGTGACCAGTTTTCAACCAATAGTCACTATCGGTTATATACATAATACAGAACTTTAGTCATGAATATTGTTATTAATAATTTTAATTAATAATACTATTTACATATTTTTTCTATCTGTACTATTTACAAGTACTATTTCTTAGACTTTTGAAATGTAAATTAATTCCGATGCTTTTATTTGTATAGTTATTTTGTAATTAATGTAGCATGTACGTATTATACGAATAAAATTATAAATTTATTTACTACATTATTTTCATTGAATTTCTGATACTCCAACATATTTCACTCCGTTCATGCGAGTGAGAATTTGTATAATATAATCGTTCTTTTCGTGATGCTGTAAAAAAATGTTTCCGACAAAAGTTGAAGGATTTTTCTCTGGCTATTTAATGGTACCATTGTATTTGACCTTGAACATGACCCTGAAGCTTGTTTGGAGGTCAAGTTAATTTTTTTAAATGGAAACCCCTGTGATCTTGCCGGAAAATCGACCGTAGCATATTCCGACGTAAGATTTTGTGCTCTCTCCGAATCCGTCAAAAATAATAGCAGTTTCCATTTAAAAAAATAAACTTCACCTTGGAATAACCTTCAAAGTCAAATTCTATGGTGCCATTAAATAGCCAGGGAAAATCCTTAAACTTTTGTCTGAAACATTTTCCCTGAAAATGTCCTCTTGCTGAGATATTTTGGTGTTCCGGGACTTTTGGATCACCCTCTACATTTATTTATATACGATCTCACGATTATTTTTTAAAGAAATTAGCGTCACATTGGATCTAACATTAAATTCGTAATCAATTAAGATATTTGAGCATCTATGGCTCAGTAGTTGGTATTCTTGAGTAGTATGACGACAACCAGAATTCATTCCAACTTTTTTTCTAATAATAACAGTTATTAAAAAACATGACTAAAAGTGGAAGGTGGCCGACTACTGTACCGTTTACCCTATTTACATTTAGTACAAAGAGCAGTATTTTTAATGACAATCAACGAATATACCTGGGTACATGTATAAACAGCGTTACCCGCTGCCGTCGCCGATCTTGACCAATAGCGACTGAGGTGACCGTGCCCCCTCGAGATCGCATATGTAACAAATAGAAACGCATCGCTATAGCGAGAACTAAACAAGAGCCGGCGAGCCATGTCTTGGCCACCAATAGCGCTGCTAGAGCGGAGTAGTTTTCTTTTCTGCCGATAGGAAGACATGATAATAATCGTGGCTCGCACGGCTCATTTTTCTTTCTCGTTATGGAGATGCGTTTTTATTTGGTACATATGCGATCTTCATAACGCGTTTCGGGCACGTCAATCGAGATCGGTGATGGGCGTGTAACGCTGTTTATACATGTATCCAAGCATATTCGTTTATTCTTGTTAAAAATACTCTTTATACTACATGTATATTTATTTTGAGACAAATAAATTAAAGAAATGTCTTTAATTAACACTGCTAACCGCGCGAAAAAATTTAGGAAGGATTCTCCCTAAAGCCACACTAGATTTTCATACGACTCTCATCAGAAACCTAGTGTACCATTTTTCATAGCCGATTTTAGAATCTCAGAAGATTCTCATCAGATTCTCATAAGAATCCTGTTTCAAATTCTCATGAGAAAATTTCTCATATCATTCTCATGAGAATCCTACTTAAAATTGTTCGCAGAGGTGTAATGTCTTTTAAATTAACACAGCGATGTGATACTATAGGTTGATTCCTTGGGCCAGTCCAAAGGAACCTGATACGCGTCACGCAAACCCTGACCAATGGCTACCGGATTGGTTAAACGCCACCAATGAGAGCGGCTAGTCGAAAAAAAATGAAAAACACGACATCAGCAATGCCTTTAATCTAATTAACGTATTTATGCGAGTTACGCGAATCCGGAGCAGGGCTTCGCCTAACGGGCGGTCCTCTGTTCTAAGACGTTATTCTGTCGTTGCGACCACCTTAGCAAGGCGCCGTTTATATGCGGCATCTCGAGTGCTGCACTGAGACTCATGCTTTTTCTCCGGAGAGAGATCACTCAGTGTGTTCAATTTATGTCATTTGCACGTTAAGTCAGTCGACGGGTTGGAAAATTTAAATTAATTTTCAACGAAATTTCTTCTGACCTTTTTCCAGTGGAAAAAAAATAATAAGTGCCAACTGGTGCACTCAAACATTAGTGCGTACAGACATACAAGAGTGTCACCTATATTTAACGTATATTTTTACACACAACTGGTCGTTCATTGATATATTTATAATGCCAGTATTGCATTCTCCGGTACGGTCTGCCATAATGGACATCTCTTCTGGTGAACCATGCATTTATTGTGCAACTGGGGATTCGCCATGCACTGAATTATGCGACAAATGTAAACGTGCGGCACACTCCGAATGCATTGATCCAAATTGTCGCACGGATTCTGAAAAGTTCATCTGTTGTGCTGTCTCGGAACATATTGCAGGCGTCGTTGATGCTGTATCAAATAAAAAGTGTGGTGGGGGTAGACCTGTGCGTGTGGGTAGACCTAAAGGCACATCGAATTCGAAAAGCACGTCAAATCTTAAACGGCAGCGTCTTAACGATGACAGTTCGCAGTTGAGTGACATGAATTTTCAAGAACTTCTTATGGAAAAATTTGCTTCTTTCGAAAACAATATGCTGGACATAAAGAAGTCGCAAGAAGTCGTACAATATACAATTGAGACAAAAATTGTGGAAGCCACTGATCATATGGCCAGAAAATTTGAAAACAAATTTGATAGCTTCTCCATGGAAATTCGTGCCATTGTTGACGAACAGAATCGCCGTTTGGAAACTTTGGAGCAACAGAACGAAACAATTAGCGACTTAAAATCTCAAGTTGTTTTATTAAAGGCTGAAAACAGGCGGTTGCATGAGCATAATCGTGTCATTGACAATCGATTATCTTCGGTCGAATTCATCGAGAACCAATGCGATATTGTCATTAGTGGTGTTCCCCAGGTTGACAACGAGATTTTGGTAGACTCAGTGTGTGCTATCGCTACGTCACTCGGAGTCCCCCTCCAACCGTCTGAGATCGAACGTGCCGGTCGCATGCCTCTCCCGACGACTAATTCTAACACTTCACAATCTAATGTTCAAACGACAAGTGGGAATCCCGATAATATACGCAGATCGAAATTATCCCGCCCGCCGAACATTTTCGTGCGTTTCATGACTCGCGGCAAAAGGAATTTGCTGTTAGAAGCACGGCGAAATATTAAAAATCTAGATTCTGCTGCAATTTTCCCTGAAAGACAGAGAAATACAATGTTCTTAAATGAATATTTACCTCAAGACCGATATAAACTTTTTAGACCTGCTCAAGATATGAGTAAGCAAAAGGGACTGAAGGTCTTACGTCGAGGTCCAGTAATTTTATTACGTGCTGAAGATGGCGCTACGACGCAGATCAATTCGACTGAAGACTTGGATGCCTTTTTTAGACAAATCTGACATAATAGTAACTCACTATCAAATTCGCTTCAATTATCGGCACTCGATCATCCGCATAGATTTGCTGCTCGTACGCTAAAGCTACCACGGTATTCGAAGTTCAGCAACATCACAATCTACTACCAGAATGCAAGAGGAATTCGAACGAAGTTATCGAAAATTCGAAACAACTTATCCTGCTTGCAACCATCTCCAGATGTGATCATCTTGACTGAAACTTGGTTACATCAAGACATTATGGACTCGGAACTGGGTTTTCTGGGTTACTCTGTCTATCGCACTGATAGATCATCATCATCGAAGCAGAGAGGTGGCGGCGTCTTGATTGCGGTGAAATCATATGTATCTTGTGGCCTGCTGTCGTCAGCATTATTTGCGAACTCGGAACATTTGTGCGTATCTATTGCATCTGAATTTGGTAGATTGATAGTCTCTGCATCATATTTTTCTCCATCGGCACCGGAGAGTGATTATAATTTATTTGCAAATATGATAGAAGATATGGCTTTAAAATTTAATAATTGCCAATGGGTTATTTCCGGAGACTTTAATCTACCAAATGTTGTTTGGAATCGTGACGGTCCCGGTTTTAAATGTACGGGTTACATCTCTGCGAGTATTAAAGCTGCGTCTAATACTTGTAGTGACCTGTTCTCGTTTCTAGAGCTTTCTCCTTATTTCCCGGCCCAACCTAGCAAGGGTTATACTTTAGATGTTCTTTTTTCATCATGTGTTAATACAGTGTATCATGATAGCCCTGATTTCTTAGTCCCAACCGATTCTCATCATAAACACGCTTACTTTTATTTATACCATAATCAAATTCAATCTGTTGAATTTAACTTTATATCATATAATTTTAATAAAGCCAACCTTGCTGGGCTGGGTAGGGATTTGTCGATGGTGGACTGGAAATGTATTGAAGATGACACGGACCTTAATAGTGCCGTAGATTCTTTTTATAAAAAGTTATACGGGGTAATATCGAAAAATGTTCCAATTATGCGCGTAACTTCGTGCCATTTTCCACCATGGTATAATTCAGAATTAAAAAATTTGATTTTTGATAAAAAATTAGCTCATAGAAAGTGGAAAAGTTTTAGGATTATTGATGATTTCATAGAATTTAAACGTCTAAGAGCATTGTGCGTAAAATATTCGAAATTACAGTATAAAGAGTATATCATCGATTTGGAGAAGAAAGTAAGATCTAACGTATGTGCTTTTTGGTCTTTTGTCAATAACTCTCGTAAAAAGAACACCTTTCCCAGTAATATGCATTTTCGAGATAAATTGGCATCGGACCACAACAGTATTGTAAATTTGTTCAGCGATCACTTCGGTTCGGTGTATTCGAAAGCTTCAAATTTTAGTCCAAAACTTGTACATACTGCATCTGCTAAGTCCATTGGTGACTTTAGAATATCTCTTGATGAGTTGGAAAGTGCAATTAATAATTTGAAACCTTCTTGTGGCTCTGGCTCTGATGGTATACCTTCAATTTTCATTAAAAACAATGTGAAATCGTTACTCAACCCGTTATACTATTTGTTCAATATGTCGCTGGATCTTGGGCTTTTCCGTTCTAAATGGAAGGAAACTCTTATAACACCGATTTTTAAAAATGGAGATAGTAGTAATGTTGAGAACTACCGTCCAGTTTCGGTTATTAGCTGTATCCCGAAATTATTTGATTGCCTCATTGCAGCAAAATTGAACGATGTTTTAATGTCTGTTATTATTGACAATCAGCATGGTTTTTGTAAGAATAAATCCACGGTTACAAACTTGCTTTTATTCTCAGATTTTGTGTCTAATTCAACCGCGTTAAATAATCAAGTCGACACCGCTTATTTGCATTTTTCGAAGGCTTTCGACAGCATTAATCATGCTGTGCTTTTAAGCAAACTAAATCATTTGGGGTTCTCAGGCTCATTCATGAGATGGATGGATTCGTACTTAAATGGTCGAACTCAGCGTGTAAGATATAAAAATTGCAGATCGAAGCCTTGCGTTGCTTCCTCGGGAGTTCCGCAGGGGTCACATCTGGGGCCAATTCTTTTCAATATTTTTATTAATGACATTATAGAATTCGTAGACTATTCAAACATTTTATTGTATGCGGACGATATAAAGCTATACATGCAGATTCGTTCACCCATGGATGCCTCGAAGCTCCAAAGAGATCTAGATTCAATTGGACGGAGGTCAGCGCAAAATGGACTAAATCTGAATATCTCGAAGTGTAAAATAATGTCTTTTTCTCGGCGACCTGATAAGTTCGAATTTATGTACAAGTTGTTGGGGTTTCCAATTTCACGAGTCGTCGAACAATCGGACCTGGGTGTTATAATGTGTGATAACTTTTCATTTAAAAAACATTTAATACATGTGCATGCGAAGGCATCAAAGATGCTCGGCTTTGTGCAACGAGTCACAAGAGATTTTAGGGACCCTTGGTCGATCGCGTACATCATACGAACATTAGTATTACCACATTTGCTGTATGCCTCTCCTATCTGGTCTCCTTATACAGTAGCCGATATTGATTTGTTAGAGAGTGTTCAGCGAAGAGCTCTAAGATATCTTGCTTCTAAGTCCGATCAACCAATGTCGCGTTTTGAGCACAACTTCAATTATATTTCATCAAAATTTAAATTTCCGACTGTTCATTCGACTCATAAATATTATGACTTATTAATAGTTTTCCGTATTTTAAATACCTTGCCAAACTCAAAATTGTCCGCATTATTTCCGCGCAGGGACAATCCGTATTCTGTTCGGAACCAAAGAACGCTATGCGAGACCACGTGCATGAATAACTATTCATTTTATTTTCCGATTCCTCGCCTTAAACGTGCTTGGAATAGTCTCAACATTGACATGCGCTCGTATGCAAGTTTTTATATTTTTAAAAGATGTATATCGGCTAGTACGGTATCCTGTTATGTGTAATTGTATATATGTAATTTATATTTTATCTGCGTTTTATTGTTATATTCGTCGACCCTGTATATGGTTTATTATTATACAATTATTATTATTATATATTGCGCGTAGTATTTTGTAAAGGACCATTTTGGTCCGTAGAGAAGTAAATAAATAAATAAATAAATAAATTATTATTTCCGCCAGCGTAATAATTGGGAGGGTTTTTTTAAATATAAATAATAAATGAAAATCTAGCAAAGTTTCGACTCGAATATGTAAGAAACCTGTGGTAATTGCGTCGTATTTATTCTAAATTAGGGGATATGAAATTTTGTTCTGTTGCCGTACTAAGAATAAAGGAACCTTTGACAAACTACGTATGCATTTAGAACATAAAATGGGATTGATTACAGAAAGCGATGGTACATTTCCGGTAGCTTTGATGTTTCGAACCGGATGTTGACGGTATTGTTCTCTTTTTTTATCAAATAATTTTCGATTATTTAGTCCATTTATTAGATGTGAATCTAAAATATCATAAAAGTCAAAAGTTCTGTGGATTTGCCCATATTGGAGTATCCCCAAAGTTACCCTCGCCTCAGAAAAATATGCATTAGGACGGTTAAAATACGTTTTAAGACAAGAGTATTCAATAGGACGCGATACGTTAGGACAGGGGCCACTCTACATGGTTTCCCCGTGTGTGAGTTTAAAATAAGATTTTAAAAATGAAAAATGTCCGAATCAATATGCCGAATACAAAACAAATAATCTCATTTTTAATTAGTTCTTTCAATTCCGTGCTTCCGAAAATATACATTAAAGCTTTGAACAGTACTGTGGCGCCCTTGGACACGAAAGCCTTTATCAATTATTTTATATGTATAGAATACATAGATTTCTATTTTTGGTTTCAAAAGACAATGTTTGAGCTTTATTGATTTTGCGCACGTTCAAATAATGCTAAAAATGCGTTTTTACACTTTCATTTCACTGATTTACGCATTTGATGTTTCAAGATTAATTCTAGTAGCACCTTACTTCAGACATCCATAACGATATCAAAAGTATGGTTGCTGCCAGTAGACAGCCTTACGTTAATATAATTCAACCTAGTTAAGATTACGTGCTGTGTGGGTAAATTATTTTTAATTTTTGTTGATATTTCGAAATGTTGTGTCCTCGACACAAATATCTACATATTTATATTTACAATGCTTATATTTATGTGCTCTTAGTTTAAACATAAATGTTATCATAACGTAATTGACAGAAAATTCTTGGAATTTTCAAAATATTACAATCTTAAAGTATTCTTACCAGTTAGCAGCATGTTGTCTTGATAAAAGTATATACTTTAGTGCGAATAATCGACGGAACTAATTAATGTGCGTTCAAATTGTCAAATTTGTAAAGTTAGCAAACTATTGAAACATTGTCATCTACTCTACGGTGTAATATTTAAGTACAAAATTGCGGCAGTAGCCATTGTTGAAAAAACAATTCCTTCGCTTGTGTTTATGCGCGACACCTGGTTGTGCGTTAGCCTAGCGACATTGTTTGTTTATAACGAAATATAATGTTCCCATTGTAGACGGACATCTTATACTCGCTTAAAATGTTACCAACTCACTGCACGGACTTTCCACACAATATTTGAAAAAATAGTATATAATACTCGTACGGATTAGTGACAATTTACCGCACATGTATCATAATGCACTATTAACAAACAGTGACGTTTATTAGAATATAATTATTTACTATAAAAGACAGTAATGCGAAATGAAGTCCGCAGTCGCTGTTTGTCCTGCGGAACCATAAATATTTGGTATGTTAGACTTACCATGTCCAGAAAAATAATAGACAATTTTCGGGAAACTAGTTATTTTTGTAATTAACTGTCACAAAGTATCTTTCCCCAAGAATTGTTTAATGAACAATAAATCTCCAAGCATCGTATACCGCTCTCTTGAACTATAAGTTCCATTAAGAATTTAAATAAGTCAGAAAGTGAACTTACCTTTTTGTCTTGCCAAAATATTGTAATGTTATTAAATATTAGTATTTGTTGTTACTAAACAAGTATTCCTTACATATAAAAAAGCAAGAGCAGACAGAAATATACCTCGAAGCAGATTAAAATTAACTTCATTTTGCTTTTCAATTATTTAATTGAATTCTTTGACGAGCCACATAGATTGATTTGTAGGGTACATGGATAAATAAAATTACACGCAGAAACACGATTAAATTATAAAAAGTTTATTAAAAACGTAGAATTAAATACATTTAATACGGAATGTACATTATGAAAGCGCTTTTCATTTCTGCAAGAATACATCACCAGGTTTGATGATGCAATATTGAATTTTATTCCGGGCAAAATCGAACTACCCTATGTCGATTCACTAGAGGGTCAATGCTTCAACTGCGTGGAGTCCTTGCGGATTCCTACGGCGGTCGCAAAATATAGGAAATTGCCGTAGTTCCCGGTGGTAAGGCATTGAAAATCTCGCCAACAGACTGAGGAAGCGTTTCTCCAGTTTCTCCAGTCTCGTCCTTAGCCTCGTGTTGTCAGGGTTGGCTCTGAGGTTTCGTCGCAATTTGCTGATCAGATTTGCGTTTTTTATCGCCGATCTCCGAATTTTTTTGTAAGTGACTCTACACCTTTTTTGCATTTTTTTGCCTGCAATAAGAACAAAATATCATTAGACGTGTTACATATTTTATTTATTAAGATGAACATTTGATCACACAAAAAATTTATAATAAAGACAGCATTGATGTTCTTCACTTTACATTACACACTGCACTGAGAAAAGTGTCTTTTACCGGGTATCGGAGTTCCAATACCCCGTAATAGAGAGTGTTATACATATAGGGGCAAATAGTATATTACCTAACAAGGGTGTAAAGTAGCCTAGTTTTTGTAATTGGGTGCGTAAAGTTCAACTTTACGCACGACCGTTCAACTTTACGCACGACCGTTCACTTTACGAATTTTGTCGAATTATGTGGTTATATTATAATCTAGTTAGATTATAACCTATAAGAAACTAGTACTTGTAGCCATAATAAAACATTCATTTGAAACATGAATTTAACAGAATATCTTTTACTTGATAATAAGTAAATACTATAAGACGAAAATGTTTATAGATATCATATGGAATTTCAGTAATTACAATATTTCTTTTACGGGGTATAAGAAATCGTTTTACAAGACACGGGATCATGACTAATAAAACTCACAAAATTGTCTATGTAAATATTAGCAAGCAACAGATGTATTTAAATTACGGAAATAATTCATTATATTTAATGAAAATCTGATTTGGGATTTGGTTAGTAAATCTTATACAACTTAAGAAAATAGCTTCTTGGTTCAAATAAAAGTTTACTTAAATATAAAATATATTTTTTTTAATTCTATGCCTGCAAAATACCTTATGTATTGAAATTGGTACCGAAGAAACAGTATTATTTAAAAATACAAATGTGTTACATTATATATGCACTTGATCGTGTACATTCTTCTATTATACAACATGCATAACTTTTAAATAAATAATACAAATATGGAAAATTAAAACTTATAGCAGTCAGTCATAGAACTAAAAACTAAGCTCAATACACGAATTATAAAATTGTTACAGACCAAGTGCAAGAGAAAATGTTCCGGGAACAATATGATAGATTCTGGATCGAGAAATGTTCTATTGTTTGGAGCGTAAGAACGATTAACAGACTCTGATTGTGAGACATCAGATGTATTAGTGGTAAACTCATTTCTGGTAAATTTGATAGACCCTAACTTAAATGTAACTCGTAACTATTGAATTGGAAAGAGCTTTGGTGGCAAACATAAACCTTTAGCGGTACGATTGAAGCCACACTCCGATATCATTATGTTTTTGAAAAATAAATTTAGTTTGCCGGAAAACTTTTTTATTTCATCATATTCTATATCCATTCAAAGAGATTATTTGAAAGCATTACGTGAAGAACTACAGACGTATAACAATAATAACCAAAAAAAGCCTAAAACGATTAAATATATCCAGAGTCTGCCAACTATCGTTGAAGTTGCGACAAATTCAACGAAATTTAAACAATTCGCGCAGTCAAATTCTCAATTTTCTTTGTACTACCAAATGTCAGAGGTTTACGAAGAAAGTTGGAAAACTTTCGTTTAAATGTGTCTATGTCTACTACAAAACTGGATTTTATGATGGCGTGTTGAATGCCGAGCTAGGGCTGAATATTTCACGCTGGATATTCTATTCTCAACAAAGTAAAATAAAATAAAATACATACAACTTTAATTATGCTAATGATTTTAAATATATCCAAGTTTAGAATTTAGTACTGATCACTTAATTTACATAAAAACAATACAAAAAATTCTTATTCAGAATATTTGTTGTTACGGATTCAAATAAAATATTATATTTGTGTAATTATATAATAAATTGAAGATATACTCACAGTTTCGTATCGCCATCTCGTCCAGTTCCAAACACGAATAGATCAAAAGTTGAAGACTAAATAGGTCCTGTCTGCCCAAATGTCGAAGACTGAATGTGTCTTGTCTGGGGAAGGTTCGAAGACTGAAGCTGTCTGTAGCATTAACCTTTTTTAAATTGTTCCTCAGGTGGGGGTAAATATTTTCTATGGGTTAGGGAAATTCGCCCGTAAGGGGAAGGTCAGGTAGAAAGGGATTTTCATCAATTAGGGGTTACAGGTAAAAACATGGAAGATTCTAGAATAATCTAAACATTCTTCGTTAGTTAGTATGTCATTCGGCAGAATCCTAAATAACCTTAAGATGGATCAGAGACAAATATGGACGTGCATAAGAAATGATTGGAAAAGGTCACCTCAGGATAAAAGATGCATGGATTTAACAAGTGTGACAGTGCTTATTAGTACTAAAACATTATTAGCAATATGTTAATACAACATTAAAACTTGAAACAATTTATGCGTTCAAGAAGGACATGTAACATACATATATATTACAATAAAAATGGATATACAAAGAGTATATATAAATTAAATATGTACGTGAAGGAATAAAAAGTTGGAAAAATTCGTTTGGCAAAGTTGGAGAGGATCTTTTATTGTGAAATAACGTTATGCGTTAAAATCCATTCATTTAAAAAAATGTTAAAAAATTATTTTTGCAGGTCTCATTTTTTTGTCAAAAACAATAATACTTTCTCCCTTATCAACAATGTCATTAGTGAAAATTAAATTCTTGGAAAAGTATTTAATTATGTTTCCCAGACATACTATATCCGGGGTCTAACTAGCTTAATTGCTTTATGGCCCACATCTTCTACAAGCAAAGGTAGAGATTATATCCGTCTATGGCTGGTTAGGTTTAAGGTAACTAATGTCTCGGATTTGTTGTACCTGATACTTTTGTCAGTAGTCAGAAATTATCAGTCATGCATATTATTTATGTTCCCACTAATTTTTGTTTTTAAAATAAAGAAAATGTATAAAATAATTTGTTTAATTTATAGGTATTAGGTGCTAAAATTTTGTACGGGAAAGAATAAAATGAACGAGATAATTATTAAATAGTATATAAATTACATAATTAAATGTCAATTGCATCTGAGAAAATACTCACATCGCTTCGAATAAAAAATTACGTTGCATTTTAATAGGTTTATTAAATTAATGAAAATCTATTTTGCAGGCAAAACCACTTTCGAAAACTTACACATAATCGAAAAATGGGGACAACACCAAATGTTTAATCGTGTAATTTTAGTTTCTGTATATTAATACTTTAAAATCTATTTATTGTTGATTAGTAGATTTACATTTTAACTAACATTTCTATGTTATAAACACAGTAATTAAATTTGATTAATATTTAGATGTTATTTGCATTTTACAGACGAATAACGGAAATGGAATAACCAGATATAGATTTCAAGCTTTGACGAATCGAGTAAGTATTTGATTTAATGTTAAAAGATTATGTAAATGTTGATACAAATTAAGATTAATATAATATATTATAATGATTAATTGTGGTCTTCATGATTGACACAATATTATTTTACCCCTATTAGAGCCATTCATTAATCATTAAAATTTTGTAACGCTTTACGCAGCCATGTTAATCATATTGTTTAATATTAGCAGTATTCATACAAAAGATGTACGAAAATGACCAAAAATATAAGCAAAAAAATATTTTTTGTTTGTAAATATCTAGTTCTTTCAATTAATATTTTAATTCAATACAGATCCGGAAAGTATTTATCAAAAGTATTTGTAAACTCGAAAATTACTTTCATTAGTAGGAATGTAAATTCATTTGAGATTTTACAAAACTTTAATTTCAAAGTGCATATTTTCATCGTTTTAAACGATAGTCTGTCTGGTGCGAATTAGGATGATATAGTACTATATTAGTAAGCCGTCTTCTTAACCGTAAGCTTCTACCAAACATTTATTCGTATCCATGTTATGACAGCATTTTTCAATAGCACGGGCGCCTTTGGAAAGTGTCAGCGCCGTCCGAAATACTAAATACATAAGTTTCTGATCCAGATTCCAGAGTCCTGTTTATAAACAGGAGGCAATAAAATATTAATCTTCGGGTAAATTGGCTAAAACCCAGCTTCTCTAAGAAAATAACAGTTACTCATGTCGTCTAACAAATCGGAAACTACCTGCTGTGTTCATGCACATGAAACATTATTATTTATTACCTATTTATTATTTATTTAACGGACGGAATCGCCCTTTTACAGTTTGCGCATAGAATGATGCGTAAGGTTTGCCATAATTTACATTCGTATATGAAATGTAAGAAGCAGCGATCCTGAGTCGATTTCCGCCAGATAAATAATATTTTCGAAACGTAATCAAACAACGTGGCTTGTCTTACTAACAGCGAGCTGCTGCTTGAAATTTATCAGAATATTTAAATGTAATATATTTATTTATTTCATATTTATTTATTATTACGATTAGCAATTGCAATGGGATTTCACAAAAGTATCATCACGGAATTAACGCATATCCTATAGGCACGATTAAAAGTGGACTGCACGCGATTCGATTTCCATGAAATCCTGTCGTGTAAAATTATACAGGTTATGATATGAAACGATACTGACAAATCGGTGTTTTGCCGAAACACCTACAAAAAATTTATTAAAGAACCGCATATTTTTTTAATGAAACAACATGTGATGAGTTCATTCAACTTAAGAAGAATTTCCTTAAAAAAGTTTTATTGATTGAGATAAAAGATTGATTTTTATTAATTAGAAAATTAAAATATGAAAAGATTAATATAACTATCTAAATGAAAATTTAGCAACGTTAAATTTAAATTAAAAAAAAAGTTGTTAACCGTTTTTATTGAATTCAAAATCGTAATAAATATAACATTAAAGTTAAATCTAAAGAAAGTTTAAAAACAAAATAAAGAAAATTTACAGATAAGATCAATTTCAATAACAATGCTTGTAATATATATACTTAAGTACTATCAATCAGTGATGATAACACAGACATGCAACACAGAGAAATTACGAACCATTGTACAACCTGGTTTTTGAAACCTGATATAGAATTTGGACCAAAATTTTGTATTGACATATCCAACGATAATTTTTCTGTGAATGAGATTGTCACTAGTGTACACTGTAAAAAATGAAAATGAAATTTACAATGCAATGGTAATTTTCAATCATGAAAATTTGGTAATAACACTACGTTGAGCGTTGAAATTTTACCGAAGTGAGGTTAGAGATTTACCGCCGCATTGTAAATTTACGACGTCGAGCATAGGGAAAATACTAGACTGTTGTACTTTTACTACGTCAAACGCAGGTAATTTTTCGAGCCTACGTTGGACATGGTAATTTTACAAACGAGTAATATATTACAAGATTTAGGGAAAGTTACTGTGTTCCACATAGTAAATTCACTGCGTTGAAAGTGGGTAATTTTCGAGCCCATTCTCAACTGTAATTTTACACGATTTTTTTTTTACAGTGTAGATGTGAATAAGTATAAAATACCGAATGAAAAATTAGATGGCGTTAGAAACAAAATTGTACATACAATTCAATCTGTAAAGAATAATTTAACAAAAAGGACAATTAAGTCAAATAATGTTCGTAAACTTAAGAAAATTATAAAAGAAAACAATTTATATTTGACAAAAGCAGAGAAAGGAAATATTTCTGTCATTATGAACATGAACGAGTACATAACAAAAGTTGAACATTTATTTCATAATCATGAAACTTATAGCAAGATTGATAAAGATCTAACTGATAATATTCAGGACAATATAAATAAGATTGTAAAGCAATGATGGTACGCTAAGGAGTACATTGATAAAAATACTTAGAATTATATGGGTTGTAATAATGGAAAATGCGTCCAACCGTGGCAGCTTTGGGAAGTCCGATATATAACGTTAGTAATTTTTTACATTTAATTTTGTTTAAAACAATACAAAATAACAAAAATATAATTAATAACTCATTATCCTTTGCGAATGAAATAAAAAATGTAGGTATTCCGAACATTCACAAAATTTTGTCGTTAGATGTCTCCAGTTTATTTACAAGCATTCCGCATAATCTGATTATAAATAATTTAAAAAACCGAACAGAAGATATTAAACTTTATACAAAAATTCCACATGCCGAAGTCAATAAAATAGTTGATATAATATTAAAATCAAGCATTTTTGTATTTAACAATAGTATATATAAACAAGTCAAAGGGCCCACCATCGGATCTCCTTTATCGCATGCACTTGCAGATATTATGATGATTGATTTGGAAAATGAAGTTCTAAAAAAATTATGTAGTCGACCAATAATATACAGAAGGTATGTAGATGATATATTTACTATATATCCATTTAATTAAATAAATACTATTGTCAAATACTTTAACGAATATCATCCGGATATAAAGTTCACCTTTGAATTAGAAAATAATAGTTCCTTATCTTCTTTAGATGTTCTGATTTTTAAACATCAAGATAAATTAATTACAAATTGGTTTAAGAACCCAACGTGTTCTGGTAGGTACCTGAACTTGAATTCCAATCATCCACTGCATATGATGTAAGGAATTATATGTATGGAATATACTCTTGTCCAACGAAAGATTTTATAAAAATAGTATTATTTACATTGAACAATTTTTATTAAAAAATGGATATGACCTAAAGTTTGTTACTCAAACTATTAAAAACAGACTCAATATATTATACAATAATAAACAAACGAATGCAAAACAAGACTTAGATCATTCAAAGAAGCATAGTCTTTCCTTATATTCCACAACTAAACCAAAGAATTAAAAGAATTTATAAAAAATACGACATCGCAGTTATTAATAAAAAAATTAATTCATTAGATAATTCATTAGAAGAACAATACTTATCTTTAAAACAGCAATTGATAAAATTAACAACTTGAACAATGCAAATCTTATTTATAAAATTAATTGTGGCGAATGTGACGCAAGTTACATCGAATAAACAAAACGCTACAAAAAAAAGATATTGTATGTACACAAGCACGGTTGGAAAAAAGAAATAGGATATTCTGCACTTCAAACAATATGCTTACAAGTGGATATAATGCAAATGTGCATATATTTGATGAGTACATCGTTGAAATGTAACATCCCTCAAATGTTACAAAATACTCAACAAAAATGTTTTCCGTGCACACATTAATATATGTATATAACAAATTGTACAATATTCAAATTATTATAGGATGATAATAATTTCTTCGTCATGGAGGATTTACGAATATTTGTCTAGTACCTATACAACTATCCTTCGTCATACGAAATTACGTAAGTGCGAGCATAGCGTAGTGGTTAAGGCGTTAGCGTTATAGTAAGCGAAGGATCCCGGGTTCGATTCCCCACCGGGGCGAGCGTTCTTTTTATTTGTTTTCGAGCGTTACTAACTTATTTGCGATCGTTGCTATTTAAGCAACAAAAGTAGTAAAAGATAATTCAACTTCACATGAAATTACATATATAATCGTATAATACATATAACAGAGAATTTACATAATTTAAAAAAATAGAACAATAATTCGCAAAATTTGTTTCGTTTTTTTTAATTGTCCGCAACATTTCCTATTATTATAGGAATATTTTAAATATTTTAACCAAAATATTCCTTCAGCGAATGTAATATTCTGGATACAAATGTCAATGTTGTGCGCATGCGACTTAATTTGAATGCCCATGTCCATTAATTTTAATGTAAGGGAAACGTGGTAAGCTAATGATGAACCTGCTTAATATTAATTTATGTGCATTAGATTCCATGCATTAGTTGTTGAGATTTTCAAGATGAACATGAAAAAGGATTAATGTACCTGCTTGATATTTGCTTCCTTTACATGTTCATTAAATTTAATGCATTTTCTTTTTACAGTGTATGCATATTTGGTGTTCATGTGAATAATTTTTTTTAACTATTCTGAAAATCAATATTGTTTGTCATTCAATGTTTGTATTAAAGGAAAGGTTGAGCCCATTTCACCGAATGGAATAGCTGAAAAAGCTTGTAAACTTTCATAACTCAGCATATTAATTCACTTAATGGCAAAGATTAAGTAAGTTTGACGCAAGGTTATTAAACTTATATTAACCTAATATAATATTGTCATAATGTTTAGTTTTATCAAAATTATGCTACATGATGCACACCATTTTTACACTATTAACATATCTTGTTTCGAAGAGACTTCTATTTTATATAGCCTTTGGAGTCCCAAAATATTCTCAGTTTCCTGATGGTCTTCAAAAATGTATCGCATGCGGAAAACGGTATTTTCATATGCAGACTTACAATAATTATAGAGATTCATATAATAACAGAAATTAGAAACAGATCAAACTTAAAAAGACATTATAAAATTCATAAGATGAGCACAATTGTTTTGGTATTTATGACATCTATACAGATGTTTCTCATAAATAAAATATGAGTGAACTGATTGATTTTAACCAGCAAGATTAACATATACACTGAAAGGAATAACGCAAGGTTTCTGGCATATGGATGGGTAGATCAGCTATACTAAATCCGATCTAACCATAATTATGCCTGATATACCCATACGTATGCCAGGAACCTTGCTTTATGTCTTTCAGTGTAGTACTACCAAATGTAGTCCAAAGGTTTACAAAATTCTTATGGAAATTACGCAAAAATTTGTTTATATTTTGTTTTGCTCGAATTGATAATATGTAGTATTTATTTTGCATTAAGTATAATTTATTAATTTTCTTCGCATTTTAAACTGTTAACTGTAAAAATGATATTTTGTATAATTTTATACTGATTCTCGCTTGATGTACGTGTTGTGCTATGCCGATATTATTTCGAACGACATATGCAGCTTCGCTGAATTTAAATGTTCGCCGGATTGGAGTGCACAGGATAAAAAATAATAAGGGATGCACTTATTATGATATTCTCAATCTTTATTGAGTGCATACGGTACAGCCATATACTACCCGAGGTGAGTCTTATGCTCACGTGGCCGCAATCGAATGCTCGGATGTTAATGACTGTAATACCGGATTACAATGTAAACGTTACTGAAAGCGAGAGCGATAATTGCCCTGACGAAGCGATGACTTTCGTGAGAGCGACGATCACGAAGACTCCGAATGCCGATCACCGAGAAAGACACAAAAGCGTGTCGTTTATGGATACGTAAAGCAGTACAGAGGTGTGCTGACAACTGAACTCCCAAAAATGCGGAAGTTTCTTTTAGCAAGAGGCCGCACAGATCGGCGGAAACCATGAACGCCGCTCGCGGATTTCATAGAAGTCCTAAATATCGGACTATTTATTTGGCGCGAATTACAAACGTCAAAATAAGGCGTAATCAAAGTAATTTAAAGTCGGTAATTGCAACAATGTATACACCTACGAAGAATATGATTCTCGCCGACGCACGGAGATGTCGCACAAAGTGCCAGTTTCACGACAGAATATTAGCATCACGGTAAACTAGATGGCGAGTATCGTTCACACGCCAACATTCCGCCCGCCTTGCGATATTCGGATCGCAATGATGTGAGCAACGAAGCGGACTTACCACTAAGATGAAAACTTAAACATTAACGCAACTTAAACTAACGAGACGCTGACATGGGCGCATCGTCAAGCTCAATCGGTAAGAGCGCGATCTTCACGATCGGTCGCTTAAACGTTGAGGTTGCGGTGCGAAGAGTGACAACGCGAACCCGGTTATCCGGACCAGGATGACACTCGACGATACGCGCCAAGTCCCATTTCGCAGGGGGCAATTGATCATTACGCAGTAAGACCAGTTGTCCAGGAACGACAGACGCGGACGCATTGAGCCATTTGGAGCGATGCTGGCATGACGAAATATAGTCCCGAGACCAAGCCAGCCAGAAAAGCTCCAAAAGCTGCTGATAAAGACGCCAACGGGTCAAACGGCTGACCGAATAATCGTCAGTGAGCGGTGCGGGCGCAGACAAGAGAGGGCCGCCGATCAAAAAGTGCGCAGGGGTTAACGCGTCAAGACTTTCGATGTCGTCATTAAGTGGCGCGAGGGGACGCGAGTTCATGCACGCCTCAATTCTGCACACAAGAGTGCTTAGTTCCTCGTAAGTCGGGGTGTGAGACCCGAGAACGCGACGCAGATGGTGCTTCATGGAGCGCACCCCAGCCTCCCACAACCCACCAAAGTGAGGAGCAGCAGGTGGGATGAACTTCCATTCAACCCCATCATTACTGAGGCGAGCAGCACGGAAAGCCGCGCTCAGCTCTCGATCGGCGCCGTCAAAGTTTGTGCCGCAATCGCTGTACATGGTTGCCGGTAAGCCGCGACGCGAATAAAACCGCTGGAACGCAGCTAGAAACGTGGGTGTGGAATAATCACAGGTGACTTCCAAGTGTACGGCACGAGTCGCCATACACACGAATAGTGCCACGTACGACGGATGCGAGCGGTGGCCGCGGCCGCCCGCTATACGTATCTTAATAGGACCAGCATAGTCAACACCACATTGGGAAAAAACGCGACTAGGGCGTACGATACGAGCCGGAGGCAGCGCACCCATTAGTTGAGACGGAATCGATGCATTATGTCTCGCACAGATGACACAACGAGACACCACTGTGCGTACGAGTTTTCGAGCCTGGAGCACCCACACTTGTTCGCGGAGCGTGCCGAGAGTGAGAGTAATTCCTCCGTGAAGACATTTTTCGTGCGCTTCACGTGCCATTAGAAGGGACACATGCCCTTGGGACAGTATTACAGGACAACGGGAAGTGAACTGCATGGGAGCTAAAACCAGTCGTCCGTCAACACGTAACACTCCGTCGGTATCTACAAAAGGATTTAGTCTGCGCAACCGGCTAGATCTGGACAGGTTTTGATCGACCTGAAGTCGCTTCGTGCCGTCCGATGAAGGTTCGTTTCCCGATAACAGCGCAATTTCATTCCAGAACGCGGAAGCCTGCGACAGTAAGAATATGCGAGTTTTTACTCGGGCCAGGTCGGATGCGGACACGTCCTTACCGTCTGGCGTTGCAGTTTTAGACCTCCAAGCTTTAGACCAGCTAAGTACGCGGAACAGGACTCGGACCATTCGTGGCCAGACGGAGAAACGCGAAAAGATAATGTCAACATCCGGTTTCTGGATGTCGCAATGATGCGCGAGAACTCTGCGTTCGTCATCGGTCGCGTAAGAAGGATTGTCATCCAGAATTGGCCAGTCCGACGAGGGCTGCCGCAGCCAATTCGGGCCTTGCCACCATAAGTCTGACTCGATCAGAATTTCAGGTGAAACTCCGCGAGAGGCCAAGTCAGCTGGGTTTTGGCACCCAGGTACATGTCGCCATTCAACGTCGGGAAGCAACGTGTGGATTTCCGCCACACGATTTGCTACAAACACCTTCCACTGTGACGAGTCTGCTCGGAGCCAGGCAAGCACTATGGAAGCGTCTGTCCAAGCGTAGACGTCGTATGACGCGAATGTAGTATTTGAACGAAGCTGAGAGATAAGCCTCGCAAGAAGCACAGCTCCGCAGAGTTCAAGACGCGGAATTGTGACATGTTTTATAGGTGCAACTCGCGTTTTGGCGGCGATCAATGTTGTCTTGCAGTTCCCTACGTCGTCGGTAGTGCGAACATAAACGACGGCGGCGTAAGCCTTGGACGAGGCATCCGAAAATCCGTGTAGTTCACACACAGATGCTGGAGACGTACCAATCCAGCGAGGAACCGATTTCGACGACAACACCGGGAGCGATGTTGCAAATGAATGCCATGAAGATGCTAAGGGTTCGGGGAGGGGAGTGTCCCAATCAAGATTACTGCGCCACAAGTCCTGCATGAAAATCTTGGCCTGTACTATCGTGGGAGCCAGCCAACCTAACGGGTCAAAAAAGCGCGCAATATGTGATAATACAGAACGTTTCGTGACCACCGATATCTCGAGAGGATTGACAGTAAATCGATACACATCTGGGGCGGGGTGCCAAGTGAGTCCGAGGATTTGAACGCTGTCATCCACCTGCAGCGTTCTTCCGGACGGAAGACCGAGGTCGTCCGCTTCCAAATCAGCGAGAAGCGAGTCAGCATTGCCTACCCATTTCCGTAACTCGAAATGTCCCTTCGCGAGCAAAGCAGTTAATTCGTTACGAATTGCTATTGTTTCCTCAACGGAGTCGGCTCCGAAGAGAGCGTCATCCACATAAAAATTGTGGAGCAAAGCCTGTTTTCCTAAGGGGTAGGCGTGACCTTCGTCCTCCGCTAATTGATGCAATACGCGTAAAGCTAAAAATGGAGCACTTGCCATACCGTACGTGACCGTTAACAGCTGATAAGCTGTCATTTTGTCGTTCGGAGAAGCGCGCCATAAAACGCGTTGTAGATTGACATCGCGTTCGTCAACTTGAATTTGGCGGTACATTTTTTGTATGTCCGCTGCGAGAACGTACCGGTATGTGCGCCACTGCGAGTGGAGCATTGGGAGCTCGGCCTGCAGTTTAGGTCCGATTAATTGTCTATCGTTAATAGACACTCCGTCTGAGGCAACGCACGATGCGTTGAAAACAACGCGCATCTTAGTCGTTGAACTCGATTGCTTGAACACAGGATGGTGTGGAAGGTACACCACCGGCGATTTGTGTTCGGAAGGCGCGATTCTCATGTGGCCGAGTTCTTCGTACTCGGTCATGAATTTAACGTAGGAGGCGTTCTCATCTTGGCGTGATGATAAACGGTGCTCAATTGAGCGAAGACATTGAGCAGCACGCGAGAACGTGTCTCCGACTTTGAGCAATGGTTCGTCTCTTAGTGGGATCCGTACTACGTAGCGTCCATTCGGCGCTCGGGAATGCGTATCCGCAAAATGCCGTTCGCATTTTTCTTCGTCAACAGAGAGGGGGCGACACGTTGAAACTTCTTCGATTGTCCAAAACCGTGTAAGCGCGGAGTGCAGTTCGTCCACCGCGTGTTGGTGGTGGGCATGTACATTCGTAGGGGGAACGGCGGGGCGTTTAGAATCCGTGGCTCCCATTAACACCCACCCAAAAATGGTGTTTACAGCGACCGGCTCATCGCGTCGCCCGCGTCGAATACCGTCACGAAGCGCGTACGGAAATAAATCAGCCCCGATGATGAGATGCACCTGTGAATTATTCATCGGACACCCGTCAGCGAGCTCCAGACCCTCGAGGTGGGGCCAGTGCGTGGGAGGATGCTTAAATTGTGGCGTGTAATGAGTCAGATCAGGCAAAATTAGCGCGTCCGTTGAAAGCGAGACTGCATTATCATGCGTCGAACAGATTGTGATCGGCACAATCTTTTTTGCCTGTTCTGACCCACGTGGTCCTATACCATTAACTACTACCGATGCATTATAACATTTTGTTCTCAACGTATCTGCTACTTCCCGAGTTATCAGAGTGTGCGTAGAACCTTGGTCAAGTAACGCACGCAGCTTGACCGTACGTTGTGAAGGCGCGGTAACTATTACCCATGCAGTCGCAAGTACCACGTGAGCCGGTAAGCAAGACGTACTGTGGTGAGATTCCACAAGATTCACCGTAGGTTCCACAACTACAGCTCGTGAGGTAGTTGCACCTGCATTTGGCGGTGCAGATTTCGATTTTTTCTCCGACGGTGAATGCAATGATGTATGATGCGACGCACCGCAATGAGTACAAGAGCGCGGGCTCTTGCATTGTGTTTTGGTATGAGTTCGTGATAGACAATTTGAGCACAGACATTTATCGCGCACGAGTGCCCACCGTTGATCGATCGACAATTTATAAAAGTCCTTACACCGATACACAGGATGTGCTTCGGAACACATTTCACATTTTAAATTCGAGTTGGCATCCACATGATGCATTTGAGCTTGGGATGCAGAGGCGGGTTTGCTTTTAGATGCACCATTCGGTGCTGCGCGAGAAGGTTTGTCACAACCAGCAGATGCCTCAAAAGACCGGATCTTTGCTGTCAAAAACGTAGTTAATCGGGCAAATGTGACGAACTCATCCGAATCTATTGAAAAATCCCACGCCTCTCGCGTCCCGCGATCAAGGCGTTGCGCGGTTAAAAAAACGAGGATGTCGTCAGATACCGGGCGCTCCAACTTCTGAAGCGCATCTGCAGCGAGCTGAACCTCGTCTAAAAGTCGGCGAAGTTCTCGCGGCGAATTTTCAGATGCAACCGGTTTAATAGAAAATAAGCGCGATAAATGTGTATGTAATAATCGTCGTTTATTCGCGTACCGATCTTTTAGAATTTGCCATGCTAGTTCAAAATTATCCGCGGTCATACTCACTGATCTTAAGGCTTTCGACGCGTCACCGGATAAACAGGATTTTAAATAGTAGAGTTTACTAAACGAATCAAAACTACGATCATTGACGATTAACGCAGTAAAATAATCGTGAAACTCTGGCCACTCGGCGAACTCACCCGAGAAAGTCGGTAGCTTGAGTGTCGGTACCAGAGAACGTCGCGCATTTCCATCGGCGGTAGAAGGCTGTGCGACAGAACTGACCTGAGACGTAGAGGTGCTCGGAGTAAGACGATTTTTGGCAGCTGTCAAACCGGCGATTGTTTCCAAATACAGTTCGGCGGCGCTACCCATGAAGTCCTCCACGAAGTACGAATCCGTAGCACATTCCGGGGAAGCCTGCATGTCGATTAGCTGCTCGTGACGGTCCATTAGTTTCTGCCAATTGGACTCGACGAACGTCAAACGTGTGACTGCTTGTTCATATGACAAGTCCGGATTGGTCAAAAGAGCAGCAGCTCTTTTTATGAGAGCGAGTGAAGCAGTTTGTTGGGATACAAGCTGCACATAGTCGTGATAGATTTGATGTTTGTCACGAGGCATCTTCGAATCGTTTCAATGACACTCCAAAATGCGAAGTCAACGATGGTTATTGAAGCGTGTAGCTTAAAGGGAAATTAAGACACCGAAGTCGAAGGCTTTGGTGTTTCAATATGAGACGCGAATACTCCTTTATTGAGAGCACCAGAGGTGGGCTCGGGGGGTGCGTGCTGTCTTGACAGCGAAGAGGTGCGTGAACGAATGGCACGCGTGTGTTGCCGTGACAACGAAAGAGAGGCGGAATCGAAGAATTCGATTCGCTTGAGTTTCACTGAAATTACTGCTTAGCCGTACAGGAGAGGGAATCGATGTCGGCTGAATTCGTGCGTGGGCGTGTGCGGCCGAAGAGCGACACGAGAAGTCTGCAGTGACGTCACAAATGAGCTTAGGTCGGATGCGATCCGAGTGCTGTCGAAAATCGACGGAAACGTCCGAAAGCACTTTTTCACAAGCACTGCACTTTTGCACCCTTGCAAATTAATCCGTTAGTGGCACAGTAATCCGATGAGGCACATTCAGTAATTTTAAAGTTTTCACAATCACTTAAGCACTCCGCATCCTGGCAGGATCGCCAAATGTACGCGTTGTGCTATGCCGATATTATTTCGAACGACATATGCAGCTTCGCTGAATTTAAATGTTCGCCGGATTGGAGTGCACAGGATAAAAAATAATAAGGGATGCACTTATTATGATATTCTCAATCTTTATTGAGTGCATACGGTACAGCCATATACTACCCGAGGTGAGTCTTATGCTCACGTGGCCGCAATCGAATGCTCGGATGTTAATGACTGTAATACCGGATTACAATGTAAACGTTACTGAAAGCGAGAGCGATAATTGCCCTGACGAAGCGATGACTTTCGTGAGAGCGACGATCACGAAGACTCCGAATGCCGATCACCGAGAAAGACACAAAAGCGTGTCGTTTATGGATACGTAAAGCAGTACAGAGGTGTGCTGACAACTGAACTCCCAAAAATGCGGAAGTTTCTTTTAGCAAGAGGCCGCACAGATCGGCGGAAACCATGAACGCCGCTCGCGGATTTCATAGAAGTCCTAAATATCGGACTATTTATTTGGCGCGAATTACAAACGTCAAAATAAGGCGTAATCAAAGTAATTTAAAGTCGGTAATTGCAACAATGTATACACCTACGAAGAATATGATTCTCGCCGACGCACGGAGATGTCGCACAAAGTGCCAGTTTCACGACAGAATATTAGCATCACGGTAAACTAGATGGCGAGTATCGTTCACACGCCAACACTTGAAAATTATTGACCCAATTTGTCAATTTGTCAATTCATGTTGTTTCAAATACATTTAAGCGTTTGCATTTTTAATCAAAAGATTCCTAAATATATTAATATGTTTGAATTACGAATAATCGTACGAACGACCCGTTCAAATCCTTCGTCATTTTCAGTAGTTTGTGAAATTAGTTAAAAAAATTAATAATGTCCCATTGGCAAAAATTTATTACTTAAAATTAAAAAAAAACGCTTGTAAACCAATCGCAACATAATTTTCAGTAATATAAAAGTACATTTCAAGATGAACAATTCCATTATTTATTTGTTTCTGCACGCTAAGTAGCAACCCAGTTTTTTACATTTGAATTTTGAAAAATTCTTACTCATTATCGAGTGATTTTAAAAATCACTTGCAAGAATGCATCTGTAAAAAAATAACGAACAAAATCTATAGTAGTCGATTTCAAAAAGTGACCGATTTGACGTGAAATGGTCCACATGCATAAACTTCTATTAAAAGTCGATGTTTTTTAAAAGTTGGTAGTTAAAAATAATAAATAAACATGGGTGATAACTCGCTTGATTGCCGCCTGATCAGTTTCCTGGCAGTCTAGACAGATTTTTGCTCGTGCACTTTATACACTTAATTAAGAGTCAGGTCTGACAACTCGGCTGCCTCCATCGTGAAACATAATTCTGTAAAGTAGTGACTTTATTAATTACATATTTATTTTTAACTACAGGTTCAACGCTTAGATAGGAAGCTTAGAAGAATATCAAGAAAGCTCAGGTTTAATGAATGTGCAAGCGATCCTTGTCAAAATGGCGGAACTTGCATTGATCTTTACGACTCTTTTCATTGCCACTGTCCAGTGGAATGGCAGGTGGGTATTATTTTTAGTAGTTTAAGCGGGCTCTAAAGTGGTCCGCCGGTAAAGTAGGAAGTTTCATTAAAAAATGTAAATTAAAGATGACTGAATAAAATTTTCAAAATTAGGGCTCTGTAAATACAATTATAATTAGGGGAGAGTGGTCCTGAGTGGACACTGTGAGTTGAGTTGACATCCCGGAATTTCACAGAAATGGCATGTAATGACGGTTCAATTATTTCATGGCATGCCATCTTAGTAGCCACAGGCATAATGCAACAGTTGTCACATAACTTTGTTAGACGCAGCGTGAGAACGAATCTATTATTTACACTTAACTGAATTTCATTTTCGATCCTCACGCAGAAGAAGCTGCAGGTAAGCAATCACATCGAAATTCCGATTTAGAAAATGCATTTGTTTCTTTATTCTATACACTAACCGATAGGTTATATTGATTTTTTAACTAAACTTGTTTTGTTTGCGTAATATTGTTTGCGTATAGACATTCATAGTGGACCTGAGTCGCCACCAAACGTATGGTCCTTAGTTGACACCTATTTTTTTGCTTTTTTTTGCGTTCTTTCATATATTGTTTTTCCAATTTCGATGTTTTTCAAGAAACCAGCGCGAGATGTTTTGCAAATTCGGAACGCATTAGCAGCAATATGATGTGGGATGTCCTGGGATATCCTGCAAATGTGCGGCGAAAACTTTAATCTGTTTTTCAATTTTCAACTTAAGATAAAAAATAATGTTATTAGTGTGTTCTATGATTTTCAACATTGTAACCGAAATGATTTTTTAAACTAATATGAACAAATAATGCGTGTTATATTCTTCTAAATTGTTTTAATTTGTCCACATTCTGTTTAAAGCCAATGAATATGCATTTTTCCTAAATGCAAGCAAAAAAAAGAGGTGTCAAATCAGGACCATGGGGGTGTCAACTCAGGACCATTATTTTGAGAAATCTTCAAAACGTAACTTTTCGCTTCGCAATTTTTTGTGATTGAAAGAGCCACTCTACATTTTTCTAAATGATAAAGAATTGTAGGGAAATGATCGCCGTACACAACTATGCACTCACCGGAGTCATTAAATCCGATTTACTTTCAGTTTTTGGCTAAATGGCTTACTATGTCAATTCAGGACCATCCTCCCCTACAATAGACGGTTTCCCAGAAAATACCAAAGATATTAATTGAGAACTGACCGAGAATTTTCGGAAACAAATAAAACGGAACACTTATCTCCGAAAATTCCCGGTCGGTTCTCAATTAATTTCGTTGACATTTTCCAGAATACCGTCAATAGTAATTAGAATACAGAGCCTGAATTTTGAAGAATCGATTAAGTAATTTTTTATGTGCGGTTTTCAGTGAAAATTCCTACCTTAGCGACCGAACTCTTTAGAATACCTTTACCATAAAATAATAAAGAAAACTTCGAAAAGTACATACAGGAGGGTATAGGTAGTACCGTAAATCTGTATTATTCATTCGCCGGATTTTTTTATATAATTCGCATGCTTTTAATCAATAATATCTGCGAATTAGGTGTCCGACAATGCTTTCCTTGACGATTTTGATTCCCCCCCCCCACCCCCCCCCCCCCCCACCCCCCCCCCCCCCCACCCCCCCCCCCCCCCACCCCCCCCCCCCCCCACCCCCCCCCCCCCCCACCCCCCCCCCCCCCCACCCCCCCCCCCCCCCACCCCCCCCCCCCCCCACCCCCCCCCCCCCCCACCCCCCCCCCCCCCCACCCCCCCCCCCCCCCACCCCCCCCCCCCCCCACCCCCCCCCCCCCCCACCCCCCCCCCCCCCCACCCCCCCCCCCCCCCACCCCCCCCCCCCCCCACCCCCCCCCCCCCCCACCCCCCCCCCCCCCCACCCCCCCCCCCCCCCACCCCCCCCCCCCCCCACCCCCCCCCCCCCCCACCCCCCCCCCCCCCCACCCCCCCCCCCCCCCACCCCCCCCCCCCCCCACCCCCCCCCCCCCCCACCCCCCCCCCCCCCCACCCCCCCCCCCCCCCACCCCCCCCCCCCCCCACCCCCCCCCCCCCCCACCCCCCCCCCCCCCCACCCCCCCCATAAAAGCATCAATGCATTTTTAATTTTCTCAACAAAAATATATTCAATCCCTGGTGGAAAAATTGACTACACTTTTTGTCTGGTTTATGGCCATTATTACCGGGTAATTTTTTCGCTGAAATCTGGACGGTTTTCTTGTGGTAATGTAACGCTGATGTACCTATGAACTAGCTATTATTGATGCCCAAAAACATTCGAATATAATGCCAGACAGTTAGCTATTTTCTAATCATCGCAAACGGTATTTTAGTTAAGGTATGCACCGCGTAGAAAATGGCCAATAACTCGTCAATCGTAACTGCAGATTTTATGGATCTACATAGGTTAGGTTTGTCATCTCCTATTTGGAAATGGCGAGAATATCTGTACATGTATATATGTAAAAGAAAGTTAATAATTAATACATGTCTATTCTATGTATTTATATCGCACCATTGTGTGGTTATAATTATATTTAATTGGAAGGGTATACCAGGTGTTTGCGAGAGAATGTAAATAGGAATATATACGTTAACCTACAAATGTTGATGTGATTGCAAAATACTCAAATTTACTTAACAAATAGCTTACATTGCATGTGGGAGTTTGTTTTGTCCTTAACCTGTTTTCTTTTCCTGAAGTTTTTATATACAAATTAACATACACAGTATCTTTTACATTCCAAATTATCCGCAGTAAAATCATTTTTGTTTCAGAACCTTTTAGGTTAATCATTTTTAATTATATTTAATGAGATTTTCTTATACGTAAGTGTAGTGTAAATAATTTCCTCATGATTTGAATCCCAATAGCATACCCCCTTAAAACATATTATCCCATTAACGCAATTCCGGACTGGGCGCATTTTTAACGTCTGTTCACGCGTCGATAATTTATATATAAACTGATTGTAATATAATTCTGACGTAAAAAATTACGCCCTTCCAGAATCTTTTAATAAAATTTCGATAAAAGTAATCGCAAAAACGTTATACGTGCTTCGCTGTGAAAAAACACTTTGTGCAATTGTATTTTTAATTCAATTATCACTTTCGTCTCGAAATCGCATTGGGAAAATATGGCGTGCACGAAGCTTTAGGATTACAATGTAATAGGCATAATTTTGACATTCAAAGCAGCTGCTTTCAAAATAGGAGATACATTATCAAGAACTATAATCATATTTATATTGTACGAAAAAATGAAAATTCAAATATTATTTTGTCATTATATCGGAATATCAGTTATATTTTTTATCAATACTGGATAAGAATATAAGGTCGGAATTTCAAAATGGCGATAATTTATCAAACATTAAGTGTAAATTAAAAACTGAGTAGTTTGACCCAAATTTAAGTTCTGAAAACGAATGGATCCAGCATCTACCGAAATAATTTCTATAATTTTATAACATTTACGAAAAGTTATCAGATGTTGACAGACGCTATGATTCAGGTGTTTATAGGTTAGAAACGGGTTATTTTTTTTCTTTTGTTATTTTGAGGGCGGAGTTGTCGTTTTACACAAATGGTTACACAATATTATTCTCATGTTTTGCTTGATCTGCAGGTCGTCTTCGTTGATGGCGCCATACCTCACATTTTTAAAGCATGCAGAAACCTATACAATAAAGTACAGTAGCGGTCATGACAATATTTTCGAAACGTAAACAAACAATATGGCTCGAAAAACGAAAAAATGTCACCGGACGGGAATTGAACTCACGACATACGAGTTCGTATTCGTAGCCCGTAGTTACTGCATGAGATACGAAGCCGATATGTACAATATTTTTTCTAAATTGGTTCATTAACTGAATTAGTAATCATTATTCTTATATCCAAGAATTACCGCGTTTGTGTACTGGTAAAAATAATGTGTCTTTTAACTGTTAAAAGATATATTTATACCGACTACGAGATGTTTTAAAAATCTTTGTTTTTTAACCTGTAAAAGAAATATTTTTGTCCCTATAAAGACTGTCTTTTCGGGGTATTAGAATTCTAATACCCGGTAAAAGACACTTTTATCAGTGTACGAATTAAGAATGTTCATCTTTTTCAATTTACGCCTTTGGCTCATTTAATAGAAATTGAACTTATTATTGTTATTACATTGAACACAATCAGTTGGCAGTACTAAAAAGTCGACCATTTAATACCAAGATAGTATAACTATATGTACATATGTCATAAATGCTTAATGTACAATTTTGGAAATGTATATGTATATAGTAGAGTACATTAGCTTTGTTCATCATTATGAAGTAAAATAATAACCATGAAATGAAAAAGAAGGAATACCTAAGCGAGACCGAAATAAATGCAAAATATGTTGATATAACGCGAAACCTTTCAGATCCGAATAGGCTATTTGCGTAAATCTTTATACGCATATCCCAGGAAAGATAAAGTAAATATCGCTCCTTCGCTATTATATACCGTGGAACGAGTGCTTTTGTGTCTACTTTCCATTGCTTCAAGAGTGAAAAGCATTCTAAGATCGAAACCTATTAATGACGCACTGGGGAATACTTACAAGAGTACTTGTGTTCGGAATATCTACGATGACTGCGATTTGCATAAATACAAATAAATATTTGTTACGTTTTGTAAATCATTATATGACATTTATTCCTAATATTTTGTTGTCACCTGAAACGATAATCATTTTTTACGAAGAACAAAGCTACATCCTTTAAACAATAGACATTCAAAAATATATGACAATTTTTTTGCAAACAAAAATTTTCCGATAGGAGTAGGTATTGATAATTGCCTGAAAGCTTAAAATGTGTAACATTCAAATTACCGAAACATACTTTTTACATTTTCAAGGTGTCTAATCTAGAATAAACATCAGAATATTTGTTGTCATTTACATAACAATAACGTACTATCGAAATTCTTTTAAAAATCGTGAAATTTTATGACACTTGGTAATTAATGGTTTTTGAGGTCGCTGATTACAAATCTCAGATCAGATATTGAAAATTTGGAATTGCGGATCGAATATTTCGGACAGTTTTTGAAAAATCAAACGAAATCTGTTTGAACGTGATGAAATTTAAAAATGCAAACCTTACAATTTATATTTATGATCTTAAATTATCAAAATAGAATATTTAAAATTTTACGTGTATATTATTAATCATTTTTTAAATATTTTTATGTTGTTCGACTGTAACCGGTAAGATGTAAACGTAAAGTGTATAATTAATAAATAAAAAATAATTATATTCTCGACTGGAATTTCTCGCCATTGCGATATCTTTTTTTAATTGTTTTTCTTCGCCTCGTACTAATGATTGATTGAAATAGTTAGTCCTCGGAAATGTTTATTGTAAATTCTGTAACATTTGTCATCTTCGATTTCTGGGCATCCACGAGCCAATAGAGTTGAGCTATACCAGTGTCGTGACCCCAACTACGGAAATTTTTAAGAAAACATTTTGAATTAAATAAGTTTAAAACATTTTTGGAGATTTGATACACCAAGAATCAACCCCAGACCCCCCAGACCTTATAGAATTGCCGATCGAACGATGTTCAAACCCATCAAACTGGGCAGCCCTTCGCGAATTAGCATCATTATTTCCGATGCTTCGAAATAATCTAATCAGAATTAAAGACACAAAATACGTATTTTTTATGTTATTTATTTATTTATTATTAATATACGGACCAAATGATAACACAATGTTATAACAAAAATAATAAACGATAAATCCATTCTCTTCAATTTTTTCGAAATGTGACTTTATACCGACGTAATTGAAGTACCTTTAAATTGGCAAATAGTTATAATAATAATGAATGTTTATAAAATAAAAGAATTCCATACATTGTCGAAATTATCAGCAAATAAGTGCATAATTTTTGGGCGCACAATTAAATGAAGAGACCAAATGTAATTTCATTCAGGAAATGAATGGGAATTATCGCTGCCACTTGATATCATTTCTTGCGCCTTATCTCGTAATCCAATTCGATACGAATACGTGCGGTACCAACTGTAATTTGCGGCGAGCCACCGATTAGACTCGGAGAATCTTTGCGATGTCAAAGGGGTAACTTTGAAATTCAGTACACGGCCTCAATAATAATTCACGCAATTACGAACCAGTTTCACTAATCTTATTTAAGCTTTTTTCCGCTTTTAAGAGGCTCTTAATTGTCTGAATATTAAACTTCAATTATACAATTATGAACGATCAATATCCGTGGCTCTCTATCTATTTACATACGTAAATGACACAAACATTTGCACAATGTGGGGATTTCACTCATAAAAATAGGGGGATAGCATAATGAGAAAAATAGCCATTTATTCTGATAAAAATGATTGGTTCTTGAATACAAACAATTTAAAACATGCAACAATGACAAAAAGTAGCAATTTGGATTCTATGCTGAGAGAAATGTCGAGTGCACCTGAAAAACCCGACAAATCACAAAACAGACACTTGAAAAACCCAACATTAAAAAAAGCAGGTATTTGAAAATACAGACATTCAAAAAGCAAAGATTTCAAAAAGTACATATTCTGAAAATATAATTAATGATTGAATTCTAAATTTGCTTAATAAATATAATCTAGGAGTAAAACTGATTAGACCGTCAAGTGACTTACAAAATTAAACCCTTAGTCAAACATTTTTGACCTTGAAATGTCCTAGCACTGAGACCTCAAGGACGACGAGATCATTTTTTTATGTAGTGAACACACCAATCGATGTTGCCTGTATTTTTAAATTTCGGGTTTTTTAATGTCTGCATTTTGAAATGTCTGTTTTGTAATTTTTCGGGTTTTTGAGGTGCACCCGAAATGTCTTATATCGGTTACGGTCCGTTGTCTATTAAAACGGTTTCTTATAGCCCTTAAAACTATTTAAATTCCTGTTTTTTCAATGAAGAAAATACTCATCTTAGAAATGCGTTTAATAAAGGTTAAAATAAATTCTATTAAATGAACCGGACATTTATTCTTAATAGGTTCATTTATGATATAGGTTAAATAAATAACAATGAAGATGTGTTAAATTGTGTCCCAAATATAATAAAGAAGAATAAAAATTTCTAACGTTCCAAGCATATTTCTGTTAAAACGTTTGAATTACATCCGTATAAGAGGTCATGTCATCATACAGTTTTAATAGGCGGTTTATTAACAGGTCCGGCTTTTTTACAATCCATTTTTTGGCAAACTGATCCGCCAGATGGCAGCAGTAAACTCTGGAAGTAATGAAGCGTTCGCGAGTATGCATAATAGTCCAAATTCACGCAATGGTACAAAAAGCTGACACATCAAAAAATCGACACTACGAACAATTAGGGTATGAGTCGAAAAACCTACAAATCGAAAAGCCGACAGGCCAAAAAACAACAGTTAAGAAACAAACAATCGAAAAGCTGGTAGTAAAAATACCGACATTTCAAAAAAAGAATATCAGTTTGTCGATGTGACTATTTTTTTATGTGTCAGCTTTTTGATTGTCGGCTTTATTTAGACCATTTCGAGTCTAATTGTATATTTAATTTTCACTTTTTTATTAAATTTGTATAATTTGTGGTCTCGGTTTTTCCAGAAAGGTCAAATTTGAAAAAAAAGTATAAAATAACAAAATTATAGTAAATAATTTATTAAGAGTGAAATATGTAAAATAAGAGTATCGAGGAATAATTCCATTACATGCTTGGATTAGACGTTTTTATAGATTACCCACTAATATTTGGCAAGTTCGCTATTATAAACAAGATATCTTGTCTTCAGAAAGGAAAACAAAGTTCTTTCGTGAAAGATGACAACAATAGTGGACATGTCAAAGCTAGGTGACTTTGGCACCAAGAACGATATTAAAACTGCTCGCAGAAATTTCAAAAATTCTAATCTGTTAGCTGTTATTTTCCAATTGATCCAGTTGAATTTGAACAATTTTGCATTCCTACTACTATACTTTATATTACTCACTGCAAATGGTAATCTTTTAAGTATTGAAGTTTTAAGATCATTTTAAAAATTCCAAAAGTAAACAAAAAAGGTAAAAAATTAAAAAAAAAGGCATGGGTTCAATAAGAAGTAGCCAAACCTGAAAACATGTACACTTCTGCCCAAAATAGTAAGACTTGGCTACTGTGCGAACGTTGAAAAGACATCTGCATGCGGTGTTAAATATTCATGGGAGTCAAGGTATTCCTTGGAAATAACAATCAACTTAAAGATTGAAAACAAACGAAAAACGGGGAAATAGGGTCAACATAACGTTAGAGTAATGCCTTACTCTATTTAGAAATTTAACGGTGACCGATATTACCGAGAATCTATGTATTTATTATTTATTGTATAAATAGTTTATACCGCTCGGTGTGTGGACTTATACATATACCGAATCCGTACCGGTGTTAAGTCTGGTACCGTTTTAGCTCCGCACTTTGAACAATGAAAATATATTTATACATTCGCAACTATTTATTTATTCAACGTGTCCAATTCCACTATATTTCATATTCTGTCTATTTTATGTACAGGATAAATTCACAGTTTTTTTGTAGTAAAAGAAATTCGTGTTTATAACACGAAATATGCCTTTTGAACGATTATAAAAATATCATATACTTTTAATAAGCTCTCATATAGATATTAAATGGAAGCGTTTCACGTGGATGGAAATACTTTTACAAAAAGTTAGATCATACATGCGGTTAAACTAGAAATTTGGGAACTTTCAACGGTACGAATTCGCATTGGTTCATGATATTCGCTTCGTGAACTTCCTCCTCGCGACACCAGAAAAGCTAACGATTTGTCGAGTTTGCTCTAGATATACCTTCAATTTATACTATACGATTCATTCCATATAACCCTTTTTGCATGCCAGGAGTACGTGTCCCGGTATATGTGTTACGAAATTTGAATTTGAATAAGATTTGTCTAAAATTACAACCCGAAAACCACATTTGTTCAAAACGACACATAACTATATCTAGATTTTATTTTGTTCAGTACTGTTGCATGACTTTACATCGTTGCTAATAACACAGTGTCTTATGAATGAGACATTTATTTAAGTTTTATTAGAACTTCAACAATAACTATTTCTAATGATAGCTGTATAAAATTTAAAAAAAAAGGAAACTCTACGTTTAGTAATATTTCGAACGCAAGAATTTTTTGTATAATGAATCATTAATTATATATTTAGTCGACATGTACGTATACGTGTATATATAAGAATCAACCAAATATCGAATGCGCGAAAAAAAGAGAAATCAGTGACATCTGCTGCCTCCTGTAAGCAGTTCCAAAGTCGATTGAACGAAGAGACCATTTATTGTTCTGGCCATATATTTAATAAAACCTTATTTCAATTTTTCTGAGATTTACCCATATACCTACATATGGTATTCACAACATCCATTCATTCTAGTGTTGGACCTTACTTTTATAAATCCAATAATAGTATATTTCGATACAAGTGGGTAAAAGTTTTTGTCTACGATTGTGAGGGTTGTAAACCGAGCCAAAGGCGAGGTCCACATTCACATTCGTTGAAAAAACAATTTCTCACATGTGCCGCACGATATTTTTCAACATGAGCGTACGGAAAATAGCATTTTCCGCAAGCAATGTCGAAAAATATCTTATGCAACAAGGGCGCGATTACCCATCTTCGGCGAGTGCAAAGTTTGTCGTACGAGCGAAGCAAGGGTGATAATCGCACTTGTTGGAGATCGATACTTAAACCGTGTTCCATAAGATATTTTTTAATACGACGGTGTGGGGCTCGATAATTTACGCCCGAATATTTTACTGAAGGGCACAAAATCGAGTTCTACTCCCGGAGTGTTAAAAGATACATTAAAGCAATTTAAACCTCCCGAGCAGAAATATATTCAGGCTCTGATCAGGGTGTAACGCTTTTCTACTCGGGTATATTCTGCATTAATTACGAATAATTTATTTATACACGGAGAAAAATAATCAGCAAAATCAGCCGAAAAATCCGCAGATTCTACCAATTTTATCCTATAGAGACAGCTGTTGGAATTCCGTAGGGATAGCCGATAATTTCAGCTAAATTTACTGAAAAAGTCCGCAAATTTAACGGAACAAATCTGCTAATGTAGCGGAAATTTAAAGCTAAGCGCGAATTGAGTAGGGTTAAGGCTACATTAGCGGAATCAAAACAGCTAAAATTGCATATATTTTCGGCAATTCCAGCCGAAAATTTTAGCTGATATGAATCAGCTAATCCAGCGGAGTCATTTTTCTCCGTGCATACGCCTAAGTTTTAGAAAACGTCTTAACAAGATTAATCTGACACTGCCAATAAAAAATTCTTAAAAGAATACTATTTTTTCATTTATAGTTGCGACTTATTTGAAAGAGTGATCCATCGTGACTGTTAGAGCATCAATCTGAATCATCTTCTTACTGCTGTCCTGCATGTGTAGGTTTATTGTTGATTTGTGAATTGTATAACAAGATTCTATGTTTGTATTGCGACTATAGTATCATAGTCATAACATAACACCTTCCCGAGTAGAAATTTCGATACGGCCCTGATCAGGCCCTGCTCAGGCTGCCTGATTATATTTCAGGCCCTTATCAGGCTACCCTATCAGGCCCTGATCAGAAACGTAACGATTATTTCGGTCCGGGCCTGATCAGGCATCCTGAAATAAGGCCCTGGTCAGGCCCTTTCAGGGCTTGATCAGGGCTTGATAAGGGCCTGATGAGATACCTCTAAAGTTCGTTTAAACAATAATTAAATAAAATGAATCAAACAAATGTACCAGTCACGTTTATAGGCCAGTCATCTTATACAAAAAAGATCCGATTTCTGGAAAGTGAATGAAGTAGCGATTTTTTTTTATATCATTGGGGGGGGGGTCTGGAGAGCTTATTTCTGAGTTGTCGTATCCATAGACCTTGTGCTAAATTAAGGGGGGAGGGGGAAGGTAATTTTGCGATTTTTAGCTGTAACTCGGTCAATTTTGGTCGTACAGGGTTGAGTAAGTGCTTATTTTGAAGCTCTTTTCAATCCCTTCCATTTATTCCCATAAGACATGAAGCTAAAATAAATAGTTTTTAGTTAATACAGTTTTAAGCGCGAAAAAATGCAATTCTTACGGTTTATCGCGATTATCGCGTTTCGGGGACGAGATAGAATTTTTTATTATCGTAAAAAGTTGTAGAGCTTGAAAAGACGAAGAAAATGAGCTCTCACTCAATCCGATTAGTCAAAAATTAACCATAGAAGGCAGGATCCCCGTGCGCCGGTTTAACCGCGGCGCGAAATGTTCGGCCTGATCCGGGAGTGACAATGGACACCTTATCAGGCGCGCCTGATTGCAGCCTGGTCAGGGCCTGATCCGGAAGTGACAAGGCACATTATCAGGCGCGCCTGATTTCTGCCTGTTCTGGGCCTGATCCGGGAGTGAAAAGGCACATCTTATCAGGCGGGCCTGATTGATGCGTGATCAGGCCCTGATAAGTTTTCAGGCAACCTGGACAGATTTCTGCTCGGGTTGTAACTAAATTTCTTGCCGACGAGTGTAGCCATTTAAAAACAGTACTTATTTTTTCATCAAATTTGTTGGGAGCAACTGCTATCCCTGTTGTCTCGAAAAAAAATGCCTTTACCAATCTTTATCTTGATATCATTATAGTTCTCGTTTAACGTCGAATTGATAGCAAAAAAGACATTTGCCGAAATAAAGCGAGCAGGAGATAATCTTCCTGCTATATCGATTTGCTCGGGATTTACTGTTAATGGTATTTGAGCGAAGCAAATGGCCTTTTGGGAGACTGCCATCTGTGCACCGCTTACGTTTCTTCTTGCCCCCGGTGATGACTCCTTCGCGAAAACGGCGATTCTTTCTGGCAACTTGAAGAATGCGCTTTCTTCGCCCGCGTCTAGAATGAATGGCGACCAACTTTGATGGGCAAACGTTGATGGTTCGTATTAACCCCTCGGCCATGACAGAAGATTCGATCGACATTTCACGGGACCACCATGGAGAATCGATTTTCAAAATTCTTAACAAGACAATGTCATTAGTTGATCACACAAAGTGAATTGAGATGTGAGTACAATAAATGAGCCTAAGTAGTTATTAAAACCCACCAGAATTTTTCTCCAGACTGGGAAAAATATTTAGTGAATTTAACTATACGACCTGTTACCCAGTAGGAACTAATTATTTTTTGCATTAAAACAACAAAATGTAGGTTAAAAACCAAACGTTTAGTTCCCATTAAAGAACTCGTCATTAAAACTAAATATTGTGCAAATACGGATATTATAGTAAATATGTAAATTATAGTAATGTGATTTTCATTACTGTTAGAACAGTATAGTTATGAGGATCAAAAGTATAGTCAGTTTTCATCCGAACCCTTAAAAGTATACCACTCAGGTTCATATAGTTATCTCGTCTATACGTTTAAAACTCACAACTAGGCATCGTTTCGTATGTATTAACCCCTTAAGTTCCACATTTAAGGTACATTTTTTGTTCATATTCGAGCTTCATTCTCAACATGATTAATGTCTTAATACTAACATAGTCTATATTATCTAAATGTATATGCTCTTTCTATTAACGTAATCAGAATTACATTTATAAAGATTCTAAGTAAAAATTATGGCTTTCAAATAAAGAAATATATACAAAATTTGAAAGTATTTTTTTTATAAATTTGTTTCCTATTGAAAAGTAATGAAAATGTCATCCTAATTCGGCGTTCACTGAATGAACTAATTCATTGTAACTGGATTTTTGTTTTCGTCTAAAACCACACTAACCATCGAAAAAGTTAATTTCGTAAAGAGTGATACACGCATGTTTTGAAAGCCGTTGATCATTATTAAGACATTCAGCAAACGCTCTAACTAAACAAATATTATCTTTTTACAAAATTCTAAAATTGAAAAGCTTATAGATTTCATTCAGAAATGTAGTAGAAGTCTTTCAGGACTGTTTGATGACATTTTTAGACATTTTTTATCTAATTTTTTTGTTAAACTTTAAATTATTAACGCAAAATACTAAAAAAAGTGTTAGCATATTTCATGATGAATTCAAGCGTTTTTTCGTCTTTCAATTTTTTCCAAAAGTTGATAGTTTTGAAGGAAATAGATTTCAAATATTAGGATTTTTTTCTCGAAAACTTAGAAAAATTGCAAACAACAAAAAAATACTGAGAATTCATCAGAGATCGTAGTAACACTCATTCAAATTTTGGGTAAATAATTTAAAATGTTGAAAAAAATGTTGTTGTACTTGGTACAGGTTTCTGCAGATTCTACAATTCATAAACAAATGTGAAGTATGTCGTCATCTCTGAAGACGATCTACAGCACTCGGAAATTTAAGGAATCGAAATTTATCTACAAAATTCTATAAAGTTGATAAGATAATAAAAAAAAATTTACACAAATAATGTTCCAAAATATCATAAAAAAATCTATGAAAAATTCACTATATTTGTCAATCAATTCCAAGAACTTTTTATTTATTAATTTAATTATTTTTACCACCTTTGTAGATAGTTTCAATAGAATTCCAATCTTCTGATAGATCAAAAAAAATTGAGAAGAATAAATATTTCACAATATTTTTGTTCGAGAATCTATTGGAAATCATGACATCAGAAACTCTCTCAGAATTTTAAAGGTCGAATTTGAAATTAGTAGGCTGTTTGTTGATGTATCTTCCAATTTTTGTCGACCTGGATTTTGATACCAAATAAGGGATTGAAGTTGAAGCAAAAAAGAAGTCCTTTGCGCGTTAATGGGTTTATATTCGTTATTTTTCAATCCTCTCATTCTAGAACTTTTACCAATCTCTGATATACGCGACAGTTAGTTTTACTTTATTTTTCTTGTGCTGCTGGGTAAAAATTGCTATTTATCAAAAGCTTCGGTTCAGTGATCCCATATAGTTGTTGGAAATGATAAACACATTTAAGAACATTCATATCCAGGTATTGTTTAAATGAATTTGCAAAATGCAATTTTATGCGGTTACGAACTAACTTATCCTTACTACGTATTTGTTTGGCATGCTAACTTTTTTCCATGCATAAAGATTACCATCTATCAACAGGTTATCATGAATCATTATTTATTTTTTATTGTGAAGAAATATTTGAAAGATTTTTAAAAATCCTAATCATACATTTGATAAATACACTTATCGTAGTTATTATTAAATTTCAGTGGATTTACCTTTTATTCATTTTCGATTATTTTTGGTTGGTTACGTTTCATCGTTAAACGAAAAAACATTCCTGAAATTACTGTCTATAGTCAGAAAATTTCGTATTAGATGAGCATCAGTGACTATCGGAAATTTCAAATTTTGTAGTGGATAACAAAAGATTTTATTTTGAAAAAAAAAATGCTTTAAAGAATTATTACACAAAAAAAGGCGGAGGGGGGGTGTCAATAAAGGCTTCGTACACGACTCACCAATCTGAGTAAGAAAATCAAGAGTGATCTTCTGCACTGCGCGTCAGCTACTAATTATATTTTACTGAAAAATGTGCGAAAAAATATGCAAGAAGAGCCACAAAGTTAATAGAAGAAAATGAAGGTAGCTAACAGGCCTACGTCCACGCCTACGATGCCCAAAGGATCGCGATTTAATTACGCGTGAGATTGCCGCTTCTCCTATATTTGCTGTAGAATATTACGTAGAACAAGGTTTATTTCCTTGGTTCTTACATTTTTGCTCTTTCGCAACGATTAAGTTGATGTTTCGAGATGGGAATCTCCGGAACTAAGACCTTTCTGCCGTACCACCGTTGCTGCAATGAATGTCATGAAAATCTAATCTTATTTGGAGAAGAAATTTCACTAAACGTAGATTGGCATAAAACAAATACGTTGGTATATATGTAATAATAAAGATTATTGGAAGGCATGATCTTGTTTCTACGCGCCAAAAAAAGTGTAAATATTTACTATCGCGTATGAACACGTTCATTTGTAATGTTCATTCTGATGCAAATTAATATTATACTATAATGAAATCTCTGGTTGCAAAATAGTCAAGATTTCTCTATATAAGAATTCGTGATATTAAATACAAAGCCAAGACCGTGAGATGTTAGTCTCGGTCTTGCACTCGATATCTTGATCTTATATTTAACTGCACATGTCCCGATTAAAATGAACCGAAATCGACTGTAACATTCAGCTAGTTTTTTATCAAATTTCGCGATGTGTTAAAAAGTATGGCGCCATATATTAAGTCGAAATGCAGTTCTCGCAAATAGGAATTAAAATTTGTGTATGAAATTCTGAAAAAAGGACAATATCGCCCGTTGATGAGATAATAATCAAAATAAAAAAAAAACTAAAAATTTAAAGCATATGGTCTCGAATAAAAGCCAACCAAAATGCAGCGGGTATTTATATTTCATTTATAAGCACCTTAAGCACATCACCTATTTTACGTATATTATTTTAGCAAGATAAAAAAATTGTCTTGCATGGCCATTTCTACCAAGCCAATTTCAAAATCTCAATCATGTATACCTCTGACTCTTAATTGAACAACTACTCTTTCGATCCGGTTTGTTTGTTCGCGGTATTCTTATTAACTTCATCAATCGCTCGTACACGCATAAATGGGTATAGCGTCAGGCAATTTTAACTTGCACGTCATCTCTATTAATAAATAAATAAATTAAAATTGACTATATAGATATATCATCATGTTAATATTCGACCCCAGAATGAGCAAGAGTGTACTATCCTAGCAAGCTTTAATATATGGTGATTAACCACTATAAATATATAATAATGATAATAACAATATGACTTTATTTCCACAACTAAAACACAAACAAATGTTTACAAATGTAGTAAAAGACGAGTCACTATACAGTGCTTTAGGGACTGACCCACAGCTAAAAGTTAAAAAATAACAAATATAATAAAAAACGTTGTATTGAATACAACTTTCTGTAAATGGAGGGACTAATAAATGTGTACATCAATAATTCCTCGTCGACTAAAATCTCGAATATGCCGTTGAATTACTTTTTCGATCGAGCTGCCTCGAAGGCAGATTTGTAAAAGCCTTGTAATCGTGGTTGTCTCCATCAATAAAAAATGACAGAATACTTCAGTGGTTTAAAAAAGTCGACCACTATTAGAAGAATCTGCGATTCCTTCAATACGTCAAAAAAAGTGAAAAATGCTTTTTTAATTAAAGTTTAGTCGGTGAAAAAAAAATGCCTGGAGATTTTCCGTTGTCAATTAAAGTCGACCTCCTTTTCGTACAAATACCTCTCCCGCGTGATATTTTTCCGGCAGCCAACCGATATAAGACGAGATTCGGATTTACAGTAAGTGCACGCTATAAAAGTTTCGTCGCTTTCTTTTACCGAAATTATAATTTAGGAGTACGGAGTAAACATCTCTGCTTTTATCATTATAGACCTACTTATATACTCCAGATTAAAATAACATTTCTTTCAGTAGGTAGTCAACCTCTTTTATTATTATATATATATATATTAAATATATATTATATATTAAATAGAGCAATTTGGAAAATAGTTAGGTATCGGAAATATTGTGGATTAAACTATATTAGTGAATATTCTTATTGTGTTGCAATACTAAACAATAATATAACAGTTATAAATACCAACAGAAACCGATTTATACAAATCGTAGTATACATAATTTCTGCATAGACTTTGAGGAATTTAGTAACACCTTGTATTTTATATTGATTACATTCTGGGCATTCTCTTAGGATATCAACAGGACGAGAAAAGCAGACATTCAGACGTCCTGAAAAGCTCCTCAGGATGATGAGTTTTATAGGATATTGTTATTATCCATCTAAAGTGGCGGACAACGATCGGTTTACTTGGTTTAAACTCCTATAATAAGTAATCCTATTTTTTAAAATTAATGTTCATGATTAAGAAATAATGTTATTTTTAATAGTGAGGATTCAGTGTGCCATTATCCTAAAAATACGCAACTGTTTCAATTAGTTGTACAATATTACATTAGTAATTGACATTGATTAATCGTCTTCAAGGATCAGAATTTTCTTTTCTTTTGCTAGACGTGGTTCTATTCTTACTGGAAAACATTAACTATTTACTCAATCTACGGAGAATATCACTGTTCCAAACTAAGAGCGTATAGAGAGTCAATATTTGCAACCGAGGAATTGGTGTGATACTTTAGTATGATGAAGACAGTTAATAATCTGTAATTACTAGTTCAATGTTGTTGCTAACAATGTTACAATGTCAATCTTAAAGTGCCGTAAGATGACGTCACTGAACTGAACTGGAAAATTTAATTTTGTGGTCAGAATATTAATTAATTATTCTTGAAAAATAACGTATGACTATTTCATACAAAGCATTCATGATGAAATCTCTACTAGAATCGTTCACACATAGTTCATAACCGTTTTATCCAAAATCTTTTCATTACTCTCGAACTCTTCTATACGAATTTAAAAATACAACAGTTGGAATTTTCGCCCTACACGCAGGGCGCTGACTAAAACCCTTATAATAAGTGCCTTTGGGCCTTTTGCAAAAATTCAAAATTGTAGACTCGATCCGCGCCCAGAATGTAGAACAGTATCGGAAATAAAATGTGTACATTTAAAAGACTTCATTCGGAGGGAATTCAACTCAAAATTCGATATTGGGGAGTTTTCGAGGCTTCCACACGAACCGGGGGCCAACGAAATAATTGTTTATAGAGCTGCATTTTGCAAAAAATAAGAATAACCAACTTATTGACACAACATATTTTAATTCTCTATACATTGATTGCGATATAACCTGCTGCGATCAAAGTCTACGTAGATGTTTTTTATGTATCGCTTCAGTACTATACAAAATTATGCAACTCAACTTATAAATTTCGGAGTAAGTGACATCGAAATCCGCCAGTACCCAGTTCATCCAAAGAAGTAATATTTCGATATTTTGGTTGGTCGCAATGGATAAACAAGTCATTGTTAATTCGAAACCAGGGACCCAGAATGTAAAAGAACCAGAAACCCTCATGTAAAGTTTTAACCCAGTCAAGTGACATATCTGTCTTTGCGTCGGGTAGTTTGGATTCAACACTTTGAATTTCTCAATTTTGTCTGTAGATTCGGAAGCAGCAGCTTCGAAATCTTTCCATTATTGGATTTGAAATGGATAAAACCGCATTTTTTTAATTACATTTCTGTTTTTATATTTCTCATTCCAAATGAATTATTGTAAAAAGCCACGTTAAACAGTAAATATTCCAACGAAAATTTTAAACCCTGGTTTTTTGAATTATGTCTAAGAACGAAACGGCCATTTTGAAATTACGAGATATATTCCATTAACGTTATCAAAAAAACAGTCACAATACTGAAACGTGATTTTAGTTATTAGTGTCCATATTTTATATAGTTGTTTATATTTATATAGGTTTTATGACATTGAATTTGACCTTGAGCTTGTTCTTCAAGTTTTGGAGTAAATAACCGAATGTTTTAATAAATTCTTAAAGCCAAGGTATTTGTGGCCTAACCACCTTTATGCGCATCGTGAAATTTAAAGCCCCAGGAGGCTTGAAAACTGATATTAAATTCGAAATCAGAACCAGTAGGATATCCGCTCTGTAATTATCAATTAATTATTAAAATGACAAAAGAATTAAAATTTCTATAGGAAACGGACAAATTAAACTCGTCCCGAAAATAGTACATTCCATTTCTCAAATTTAAGAAAAGCACTTTATAATTATGAAGAGTGAAAAACTCCGAAAATGAATTGGGATTTGTTCCAACAATTATTCTATATCGAAAAGTGCATTACTTTAATTTAAAGTTAAAATTCAGATTTATGTTTTAGAAATAAAATTACATTTAATCGTTCCTACAACAGTGTCAAATGACACATTATATAATTAAATTTATGTATAATATTCATATTACACATTATATTACTTATTATAATAATATTACAGGACAAACGATTTTCCGTGGAATTATAACCAAGCATTTTGTTCGAAATCAAGAATATTAGATAATAATAGGCTTATACTGAACGAACAACGCAATGTTTTCAACATTTGTACCTGTGAAATTAGAGACTTGTCTATACAGTTCAGAGTTTTAAGCAACTTTTTGTTGCAAAAAATTTGGTCGTTAAGGATGGAAATCATTATGTTTAAATTATTACTATTACAAGTTTTTGTAATATTTCTAATTTTTAAAAAAGATGATGACCGAACATTTTAAAAATTCGATGCGTCAGAACTTAAGGCATTATTATTATTCAATATTACTTATAAAGTAAGATGAACGTCGTAATTGACAGTATTTACATAATTATAGGGTTTTTACTGAACCATCGCAACTTGTCTCTACTTATTAGCGAATATACACAAAAAACGAAATTTTCAGACAAAGGAAAAAAAAATTTCTTCTTAGATATAAACAAAAGAATCCATTAGATATATATTCGCTTTTTATCTAAATTATATAAAAATTTTCACATTAAAGTTGCAACGAAATTTACAAAAACATTATACCGACTATTTTGTTAATACTATAAATTATATTATTGATAATTTAGTTTATACATAGGTGTACCTAAGTGAAAACATGTTTATTTACAATTCTATTAAAACAAATTTACGGAGTTAAAGAAGTATAATGATGGTATAAACATAGTGGAATTATTAGCCTCAAAGTTAGGAATTTGAAGGGATTCAAGGAGCCGCGATAATTATCAAACTAAATCAATTGCGGATATTTCAAACAAAAATTGCGGTACTGCTAAAATGTGTTAGAAAATTATTGTTTTTTTTTTTAGTTTTAATAAAATTACTATTTATAAACAAAGAGCATGTACTTAACATACCTTTAATGTTTATAAACTTCACAAATTAAAAAAAAGCACCGGAAATAAATTATTTTCGTTAATATTCGTATGTATATTACAAAAAAGTAACAATGAAAGTAATGAGACTCTATAATAATTCAATTTTTAATGATACTTAATTCTTATTTCACACACAAATCTCATACTAATAAAATTTACATTTTGTAACGTTTTACTAATTAGAAATTTTCTGGCTTCGGCACTACACCAGGTCTTTAAATGATGTGCAATAGGTGTTAAAGTAAAAACAGGTAAGCTCTTTATTCATTAAATGAGATGTTTACAGTTTAGTACGCTTAATATCCGAGAATGAAACATTTAACAAACTTACTTTTAAATCATAATATACTTCGAGTTATTATCTAATAATTGCTAACATTTTATATAAAAAAACATATGAAGAAAAGATTTATAAGAAGAACATGAGCGTAAATACAGTTTATATAAGCATAAACGTTAAAACTTATTACACCAGGCTGAAATTATTACAGCATTTCTATAAAGCCAATAAATATTTTCTACGCGATTGTGCATAATTCCTGGAACTCACTGAAATTTAATTGCAAATTATTAAAGTGCGGTTCGCATAATACGAATCCTATTTCAAGTAAGTTTGATGAGTCCAAGTGCCTATCGCAATACCAGAAACTCCTTGATCGTATAACTGGCCAAAGTCCATAATTCTGTCATTAAAACGCTTCACGACCGTTCCTAACGAATCGCTTAGCTTATACATTCACTATTTACTCAAAATAACTTTAACGCCATATTAATCAAAGTACCGCTTTAAACGCCCTTGTTAACGAATCTGGAATGCAAGAAAATGATTTATTCGAATTTAGTTTTATTTATAGAATTTTAATAATTATTTTATTAGTCTTGTATATCATTTTTGTGCGTTTTAATTTTTCATCCTCTTCAATGGATTCGGTGTTATTAAGCTTGGATGAAATAACTCGTTTGTACCGTCCAAGTAATTTACAAAACAGTTTCTTACCTACGGAGAACGGTAACGTTATACTTTACGCCGGTGGTACAATATAATTCAGCATTTTACAGTGTGTGTGAATTTACCTTCTTCTAACACCTACGCAGGATGAACAAAAAATAAATAGGTCGTGCATTTGCAGCTGCCGACGGTGCAAATTGTAGAGCAATATGAATCGCTAGCATTGTTTTCTCAACAACCAAATTTATCGAAATTACATCAATTCAATTTCCAAATAGAACTTGACAAGCGTCGAACCCACTACAATTAAATATCAGCAGTGAATGAAAAGACGATAATGTTCCAGTCCAAATTAGGTATTGGCAGATAATTGCACAAATAATTCTGATTTGGGAAAGTGGGCCGGTAACACTGGTCTGCAAAATTTATACCATTAGAATTATGGCAACAAGGCTACCATCAATTAAAACTACACTAAACTCATTAAGATTTTAACAAATTCAAACAGAGGAAAATAAGCTATGGAATGCGATTAGTAAATTTAAACGGGCTAAAACGTTCATATCTCCCATTTGGGTGAAGAGGAAGCCAGTTTAACACCAGTCTTGCACTACGACAATTTTCTTCCGGGGAATGCTTGTTTATATTCTCCGAGATTACTAAAATTTGTGCTTTGGTGTATAAAGAAGAAAGAAACAAAGATATTTTCTATATTGGAAATTATGTTTTTATTTACATCATTAAACATTTACGATTTCTCTGTTGAAGACATGGAACTCTTATCAGATGACTATATAGACTGTCAAAAATATATTCAATCCCTCACAAATTTTAGTATTCTGCATATATGTCTATGGGTTCCAATTGAAAAATACTGATTTGTATGACTTTGTTTACCCTGAGCGCGAGATTTTAATCCGATTATCAGAAGTCTATAAAGGAAGCACAACATGAACTAAATGAGCAGATGTAATAACAAGCCTCGTAAAAAGAGTTTTTGATCTTTATGTTATGAGTTTCGTAAAAGATCGTTCGCAAAGCTGTTATTCCTGCTTAAGCTGGACTGCTCTTTAGAATATACACATAACAGGAGTCACCATTAGGTTGAAAGAGTGGACGTTCAACATAATCCGAGACCATGACACCCGTTACGAGCTGCAGGAGAACAGGACGATGATAATAAAGGATCTCAGTTCACGTCCCACATAGTATAGTCCAGTGGAGACGAATCTCAAGAGTGGTACCCTGGTGCCATCGGATTATATACTGTAAGTCCGCACTTCATTTACTCAAAGTTACGAACCCACGTTCGTGTCGTGTGTGATACTTTTATAAACGATGTCGCATTGCTGATACCTTGGAATTTATACAAACCCATTGTTTGTGCTTTTTAGTTGAGGACAATAGTTAATATAATTTGTAACTAATTATGATAAATTTCCATTGCAGTGAGGAAAAACCATTCCTTGAAGACTAATTCAATCGTATTTTTGTTAGCAAATGTTGATTTTCTAATTATTTGCGCGCTTTCCATTCTACATCGTTCGTAGATTATATAAGTATGCCGGTTTTCCTTCTCTCGTTATATCATGGAAAGATAGGGTTTCCCTCGTTTTTTATCAACCTGCGGTTTTTGTGGGTTTCCATCTTCCTTTCATAGCATATATATGCAGAGTGTTCGAGAACTGGATAACTCGGCGGGTAACAATACTTCGGAGACACATTCTACACATCATTTCAAACAAAAAAAGTCCAGAAAAAATTACGATTTAAGGCATCAATTTGGAGTCCGAAGCCATTGAAATGTAGAAAAAATCACTTTGTTGTTATAATTCGAATCTTTTTTAAGTTTTCATAATGACTCGGGACTCCGTTTAAAGATATTTCCAGGCACTACTTTGCGTTTTGCGAATACCAAATTGTTGTTCACCAATTCCGTGACTTTAAAAAACGTATTAAAGGTCAAATTGATCATTTTGCAATTCCTGTAACTTGTTCATATATGATATTTCGTTAGCTTTTTAGCGAAATTAAATAGACGCAATACCGCAAAAATCGGCATTTCCCGATTTCTATGGCTATGAGAAGAGAAATATTCATTGAAGGTCAAAGAGCCTCGCAGATAAATTGAGAAATACCCTAAACGGGCGTCATAGTCTTTACATTCAATGCAGAAATTTCGAGTTAAATTCAAGTATGAAGTGTTCCGATTTGTTATTTGGCTGTGCGTTAGAAATGTTTGTTTACAGTTAATGTAATAGCTGCATAGTAAGGCAAACAAAATTTTAATTTTGATCTTAAGGTAAGGTACTTTCTCGTGAAATTACCATAATCTGAAATTAAATTTAATAGTTAATATAAGAATTTTAAATATTAATGTTGGGATCATTACGTGACATGTATAGTGTCTTTACGCGCTTACAATTTCGCTGAAACAAAGATAAACATTCACACGCGCAATTGTTCGATTCTCTGCGAATTTCTCGGAGAATGCCAACAGGCGTAGTTCAAACGACAAAATTTAATGTAAGATCTATTAACAGTTAACAAGCGCTTATTGGATGTTAAAATATAAGAGTTAATATACAATAAAATTGTAGAAAAGTGCTGGTATTTTCACGTACAAATTTCTTATCGTTGTTGACTTTACATTTACTGTTATAATTATACAGCTAGTGCATAAGCCTTGAAATTAGCTCACATTAACTATTAGTAAATAATTTCTCTCAGTATGTGTATATATGAAAACCACTTTCCCGAAAAGAAAGAACGAATTCAATACCGCGCAAGTAAAATATTGATCCTAAAAATTTTAATCCTAATCCTAAAAATTTTAATTTATTACACTCAATGATAATAGAAATTCTGGTTCGATAAAATTAAATCTCTTACCCATGGTTTTCACTAACTGTACATTTACAGAGCGTGTCGAATAAAAAATCATAATATGAATCATACAGTATTTAGTTAGTGCATGCATTCAGAATCGGATAGCCTAAATAGAAGCTCTATTGATTGTCCTATAAATTCAGTATTGGATTTTAATCAAAATACCAGCACTAGTATCTAGCCCTTAATCAGCAAGCGTAGTCATCCCAACCGCGTCCAAGTCAGAATAAACCCTAATAAGAAAAATACTGCTTTTACAAATATGTTTTCTATCCCTGAATATAGATGGATAAATAAACAAATATAATCTAAACGTGCTCAGACTACAAACTTATAAAAAACAAGGAATATTTGTTCATTTACTTTTAATTTAAATTTCTTCGGAACCTTCACATTCCCACAAGAAAACATTTCCTGACGCAATTCATGCAAGAATAGCCAATATTTTTGCTTCTTTAGGATATACATTTCTTCTCTAGATTAGTGTATGAAATATTTAAATATTACTCCTCCCAACATTGTTCATCTTTGTTCGGCTCAAAATTAAATCATTTCTCATTTTATGTTTGCACTGCACTAGCTAAGCTCCATGGTTCATCGGATGATCTCTATACTGCTTACAACAATATACATTTTCACACTTATTCAAACTAAACCGTTGAAATCATCAAATGAACAAAATTAACTGATAACAATAAATTATACTAATTTCAGGATTAACGTGGAGTTAATTCTTACCAAATTAGCATAAAGCTCTTAACAAAAAAACATTTAAAAGTTTTGATGGGACACAAATACGATGATAAAAAATTGCTACTAAATAAAGATATTAAAACCGACATCTTAAAAATTAATCAACAATAGTGTAATATTTTCATTTTTAACTTATTGCAAAAAAAATAAGCATTAGGATTTCCTATGCTTACGTCCAAAATTATAATTATCCCCGTTTTCAAAAATAATGGACTTTGCCAAACCACCAGATATAAAATCTTGTTACAAACGACGTTTATTTTCAAATGTTAAACTTATTAATTGCCTTCGGGTGGAGGGCTTAAGTATATCGATCGTATATACACAGTAAAAAAAGTCTTAAAATTGTTACATCTCAAATTAAGCACTGTAAAAGGCTTAATTTCAGTCTAAAATTGAGCTAATTTTCTTAAACTATGTCAATATTATAAGATATTAAATGTGATAAAATAAATATATTCGCATCTGGAGTATAAAATCAACTTGGACGCCCTAAGGTGATCCATTACATTATATCAACAATATTTTACAAACGTACAGATTAAAGTTGACTTGAATTCAATGCAATGCAACGTTACAGAATAAGTTAATTTCCTGGTAAGTTACGTAAAGCATAATTATTATATATAATTGAAACATAGAGTACCGAATAATTGAACCTTGAATGCAAAATATTGCTTCACTATCTATAAAATAAAAAACGTATAGAGTGTGCTATATGGGTTTTACAATGCTTACGAATAAAATCTAAGGTTACGACCATCTTTATAACAACTGGTGGTTAAATCCAAATTTGAATATCTTTACAGGGGGAAAGAGGAATGTACTTTATGAATTATTTATAGTTACTCTGCGAGTTTTTGAAATTATACATTTCTTTCATATTTTAACTGAATTGATCTTAAATCTTCCATAATACTTCCTTCGCATTGTACATGTATGGAACAAAGGCGCAGAAGCCGTTTTATCAATATAGAATTTTCCGCAATATTTTCAGCCCGTGAGAACGTAGTAATTTAGTAATTAAATTACGGAAAATTTACTTCTAAAAATAAATTCGAAACAGAAACAATGTTGTGCCTTTTCTTGTCGCATGATTAAAGTACATATAAGATTGAAATAAAAATTCACAAAGCAAATTGCAGTCTTTTTAAATAGTGTAGGAATATCAAGCAATATATCTATTTATAAGGCAAAAATACATCGAAAATACATAGTCGATTTCGTTTCGGACATGTAGCTCACCCGGAGGTTTATCGTTATATTGTACAAACGAGATAATAATAAATGTAAGAATTGGTTAATTTTAGTAAAGGGAAAAAATCATAAACAGATGAGAAATATTCTTTGGTAAAGTAATTTCAAATATTGGAATAATATGTAGACTTCTGACTTCGGTGGAATGTCGGGAGCCAGTTTTAGAAAAACTATTCATCATACTGAATTTTGGGTTCTATCTAACTACGTAGACATTTTTTTGCACTTATACCCACCCCCTTCGCTTCCTCCAAGACGGCAAGGTAGTTTTTGTGGACGACCCCTTACAGATTTCAGGAAAAGATATAGAGAATTTTAGATCAACGTCACACCGGTTACCGAATGTTCACAATATCCCATCCACTATCTCGATTATACCCTAATTTTTTTTTATTTTACGGCTGTCTCATGGGTATTGCATATAAACCAAATATTATTAGGTAATGTCGTTAAGTGTATTATGTCGTGGTTTATTTAAAACGCGTTGCCAAACGTATTGCCTTGTCCAAATTTCTTGATAAAAATAACATTTTGTGAAAATAATTATATTTAAAGGATAAACTTTCGAAAATTTAATAGCTTCAATTTTTATTGGACACAATTAAAACGAATATCACTATGAAAATCCAATAAGGTTGTCTGTGCGGTCAAATCTGAAAAATTCTGATTTTTCGAAATTTCAGTAGGTTCAGCATAAAAATAGCCTTTAAATAAATGTTCCCTTTAACCGTCTAAAGGCCAATCATAAATTGGCATCATGCCAAGCAATAGTCTTAGTGTTCAGCAACAATGGAAGTTATAAAGGAAATAATTTCAAATTATCAATTGAAGACTGTAAAATTCTGCATCTGTAAACATGTTGTAGTAGGAAGTACGATTCTAATTAATTAAGGTAATTCGAGGGTTGATTACCACCGAAGATAAGTAATTAAACAAAAACTGAACACAGTAATATTATATTTAAAAATGATAAGAAACAGTAATGAATCAACAAGAAATTATCAATAAGTAATCAATTTGCGCAGTAAAAAATGGATGCGTAGATAGTATGCAAATGGGTACATTTTCCTCTCAATGAGAATTCATTATTAAAAAGAAATAATATTTTCCACTTGGTTTTTCAAATTGATTCTCTGGTAATTTCTTTTATTTTCCGTTTTGTTTTCTATATTGGTTTCTGGACTAAAAATTTAATAGAGTATTATATTTTTTCGAATTACACCATGATTCTCCGAAAATTGAAAATCATTAATGCTGCACTTTTCAGAAAAAATGACCAACCATTCAGCAACAATTAATATTTTAACATCGTAAAAATTTGCACCTTTCATAAGTACATTATTCTTCGCCACAATGAGTATAAATTTTGAAATTGTATCTCAAATTTGCAATTAGCAACATTAGGAAACTCCTGTGATATTTTACATCTGCAAATTCGGATGTAAAATCGAATTTTACACTCTTCTTCCACGGAAACTATTTGATGCGAACATAACACGCATTGCTGGAAAGGAGTGCTAAATCATATTATAATGTATGTAAAATTAAAAAATTAAAGAGATGCGTGCTTAGGTTATGAAAGACTTAATATCGTCCTCCAGATTGCATACATAATTTGCCATTAATTTAGTAGTTTTCTTTTCCTTACATCATTTAATGGTGTTATGTACAAAGATTGAAAACTTAATTTTCACTTTGAATAACAACACGCCCATCGCGTTATGCAAGTGCTTAAGACGTCGCACCCTTCGGCCGCATTTTTGGTGAATATTTATCAATCGTAGCATGTTAAATTTGAAAATTTCTGTCTTTTCAGATATATGAGATGGCCTCTCTACTCAATTTTTCACAGAATAAATTTTCTTTCAGATTACTAGAAAAATTGGCGGTCTGAATTATCTGCCAAGTTAATTAACAAAAATAAGGAAAAACAATACATCGTTGCAACATTGTTGAGAGTATTAGCTAATTATTTTTTTAACACTCCGGGAGTAGAACTCGATTTTGCGCCCTGCAGTAAAACATTCGGGCGTAAATTATCGAGTCCCACGCCTGTCGTATTAAAAAATATTGTATGAAACACGGGCGAAATATCGATCTCAAACGAGTGTGATTGTCACCCTGGCTTCGCTCATGCGACAAGCTTCGCACTCGTCGAAGATCGGTAATCGCGTCCTTGTTAAATAATATACTATTTTATTGTAATTCCTAGTTAAAAAGACGCCTTATTTTGCTTCCACACAAAATGGACAAAATAACAAACATATAAATATACTTATAAGAAGTATAACTGATTTATATTTAGACTATGTAAAAAAATACATTTACTGATTTTTTATCATTTAAATAAATTTATTATATGTTATTTCTGATTACTTGTTTGATAACCGTATTTGAAAACCGCTAACCTTCACAAAAAAATAACATTTAAAAATATCTTTGCAGTGCATGTATCATTTTAATAAACTGGACGTTAATAAATGGATTAGTATATTCATTCATTTTTTTTATTATACGTCGACTTTATAGCATATTTATTTAAAATTGCTAAGTCGCTTATATTTCACTACAAAAGAAATGTGTGCATAAATTCGATTAATACATATGAAATAATTCGTATAATATTTACGGACCGCAAAAATACATTCCTTTAATTCCCAAATATAATATAAGATTTATACGCATTTATATATTTTAATACCCATATGATAATTGCAATATTTATTTTATATAACGTTGTTAATAATATTTTACTAAAAACATATTAAATGTCGAAGAACTCCACAGTGAGAAAAACTTTTATTAAAAGATTATAAAATTTTATTTAAAAAATAAAAGCGGTAAATGTCTTTCCAACGAGTTTATGTGCAAATTGTTAAGGTCCAAATTAATTTAAAAAAGACGTCCTTCTAGGCGTTAAGGGGTTAAGAAATATTAAGGACAGATCCAAGGAATTTAAATTCAAACAAATAATTCGAACATTTTGGATGAGAACGAAACAAAATTTAGTTCTCGTTCACGAAACAATAAATGAGTTTGACTAGCTTTCAACAAGTCAGTAACCCCTTCACATATTGGTTCCGCAAGCCACAGATATGACTTGGCTCAATATATCTGTTTAAATAATTAAACATTCCGTAATTAGTAACAGCACATGCATAACCACCTAGTTAATTACACGCCTCACGGAATGATTTATCGATCCTGCACACCACCTACAGTGTAAATGCAGCTCCTACAGTCCATATATCCCCTTTGATAATAATCGACCCAATCAGTTGGTAACGAATCAAAAGTACCTGTTTCATTGCAAAACTGTATCAGTTCCATTTGAAGGAACATAAAGAGAAGTAGCCGAATTTTAAACTATGTGAGGAGTAATTTTATTAAGAGTAGCAAAATAATCGGTTGGTGAGGAATACAGAAGGTAGGATTGGACCACATGTTTGGACCTTTGTAGATGTGGTGCCTTTATAGATCATCGGAATGATCGGCATGTCAGTCGAAATGCGTATATAAGCGAATGGAGATTCCATATGCAATAAAAGCTTATAAACGTTACTCAAGTAGATTTTGGAAAATCTCATTAAAATAAAAAATACTACCAACTGTAGCATTTTATACCCACCAATTTTTCCCAGATATTTTTTGATCCGACATTGAATTTCGTATGTATTAGTGAAATTTTACGATTGTCTAAAGGGGATGAAAAATTATAAAGTTTATTATTTTGGGTGCCCTATTGTTGTCTCTCAATAGTAAATCCGTGTGATTTCATGTAGAGACATGGGGGATGCTCTCGAGGTCGCAGATTTTATTTATATTATATATATCTTTTTCTTTTTTTCTTCTTATTTCTTTTTTGCGTTGTTAATTTCATCACTAGTTGAGTTTATAAATGTTTCGAGAGTGCCTAGCCTTTTTGCAACCGATAGCATTTTAACATCTAATGCAATTTGTGGGTCTGAAGCCGTTAATTATATTAATTTTTGATTGCACCTACGTTAAATTTATATTTGTTGCGATTTATATTCGTTATTCAAAATATTCTGAAATATGCTGCAGTATTTTTGTTAATGCAACGGGATGATTTACGGATGGACCCTTTCGAGTTCATATACATAAACCAACAAAAAGAAAAAAGTATGGTGTGTTCTAATCTTTGTGATCTATCTAAACACTTTAAAACAAGGAGTGAAATTTAGAAATCGATATGTACCTATGGGTACTTTTCGACTTTTTAGAACCAAATCTTAATTGTTGTTTATTCTTACGAATCTTTTAAAAAAGTTTCGGCCATCTTGACTCCGCCATTTTGAATTTTCAGCTGTTTTCAGTGAAAAGAAAAATGTATGCCGCAAAGGATTAATCGCGAAATGTAAATATACAATTAATAGAGGCTTGTATATAATACAGAAAGATATAGGAATTTATTTATTATGCGATTATTATTGTTCATTCCTGCCTTTGTAGTTTCTGGTAATTTCACGATATGCTGTGGAAATAAAAACCTGGATATACGTTCCAAAAGCCTATATCTCCATTTTTTAACGCACGTTTTTCGAAATATTTTGATGCGCTGATTACGAATATGACAAGGTCATCTTCAAGGTCAAAACTATAAAAATCGTGTTATTTTGTGGTTTCGGCATTAATTTGAATCCCATACCCCGCACTTTTTTTAACGTAACTAGATGCTTCTGTAATGGAGGTCCGCCCCCAGGCTCCCCTTTCTTAGTACCCTAACCTCTAGTCACACAAATATGATATAATTAAACCAATCTAAGGTATAAATTAGTTTAAATACACGTGGAAATCGCAATACGTGATTCTAGTGTTATGGTAGTCTTACGGAATACCGGATAAAAGTGTTTTGTAGAAAATGTTATAATGCGTAACATTTTTTGTAAGATTAATCATTTTCAAAATAAATGCAAAGGAGCACAAAATATCTCATTTTGTGTACTTTTGCCCTTAAAGATGACTTTGTAGCCAATTTTGACTATGATATTCATAATCAGCGCATCAAAATACACCCAGAAAGGAACGTTCAAACGTAATTTGAGGTATGGGCTTTTCGGAAGTTCACCCAAAAGATTATTTTTCTTACCGCGATTTTGACCAATCGGCGCGAAGCATTTTCTATTTCATACAGAGTGTTTCTTTGATTATTTCCCTATCAGCAGGGGTATTATGATGCGATAATACCCCTCCAGCGTGTCAACTATTTTCTATCCATGTGACACAAATTTTTAAATGTGAAGTTGGCATTAAGTCGCAAATATCGCACATCGATTACGTCAAAATAGCGGTATGAAAAATAATACTTCGAGTACCTACTCCTGGACTTTCGAAATTAATTGTATATTTTCCTCAAGTTCCCTTCATATCAACGAAACAATCGGGAAGTATTCGATAATTTCTAAATTTCCGATAACACCCGAATATATTCCGCTCCTTCTGAATATTCTTTTACTTCAAATCGCACTTCATTGCTTTAAACGTATTTCGGACAACAATGAAGTTTCAAGGATCCAAGACGGATGAGATGATTGGTGCTGACCCCAATTACTCCCTCTGGAGCATGCGGCTGACACTGACCGATTTTTCGTTGTCTTACCTCAGGCTGTCAAACTAAAACGCATAGCGGCGCGTCGAGTGCCCTGTACCGATTTTTTCGCGATTTTCTGTATGATCCTTCCTTTTAAATAGCGAGATATAACAGATCCATAGTAGGAGAAATATCCGTGAGGAGATAAAGGAAATAGAGCTTGAGAAGAGTAAGGAGATCATATTAACACGGGAGTAGGGGACAGGAGGTGCATGGGATGACATACTACGGATTAGTTCGTCCTTTCAAAACTTTCCTCACATAAGTTTCTCCACCATAGCATAATCATAACTCGTCCCGTGTCGTGGATTTACGTTATATTAAGTATCTCCGAGTACAGGTTTTTGGGTATCGGTGATCCCCAGACGATATTAATCAGTATATTTATGTAAACATGCATTGTAATTTGCATGCAAGGATTTACATGGTATAATTAAAGAGAGTAATAAGGTCATAATTGCATATCACTAGGAACATTTTTCTCTAATCCCTCCTCCCTATCTTTAAAGAATACAATTTTTGCGTCGGAGCATAAAAACCTATGCATCCGATCCGGCAAAGAAGCATACTCTAAAAACTACGATGTTGGAAGTGGATGAAGGTCGGAGCGCTAAAGATCCTAATTTTCACATTGAAAAACTATCTAAGTATACGAAAGCTGTAAAAATAACTAATTTAGGGTGATACAATTAACTTATTCATTTTATTCTTCCAATATATCCTAGTGGAGGACTAAATATTTTTCCATGCGTATACAATTGAATACATTTCATGTTGAGGACACTAAAAAATATTTTAAAATGAACTCCTCCCTCAGTAAACTGGTAGAAACGGATATCGAATCAATTCATTTAACATTGCGTATTGGTGGTATATACTTTTTTCTGAACTATATATACATGGACTATTGGTTTTCGCGATACAATTATCGTAAAAAAAAGGAATCCACAAGGAACAAACACAAAATGCAATTCTGCCGCTAAGCCAATGTCGGCGATGGTACCTACTGATTTTGCAGTGTATTATTTCAAAATAAATATTTGTGGATTATTAGTAAGAAACGTCAACCGACTTGGAGAAAATATCCACATGAAATATCAACAAATCAGTTGTCGTCCGATACATGACGAAATAATGACCAATAACGATTGAGATGATTTCTCCAGGAACTCTCCAGTCAGTATGGTAATGTATACTAATTAAAAGAATAATTTTAATGTTCGAACGAAAAATGCTTTAAGACAGTCATTATTTTAAAACGCTGTCGATGTATTTATTTTTTACCCGACCACCCGTACAGCGTTGGCGAGCACGCGCGGCGATGTGGCCTTTTACACCGATAATCAAGAGGATCGAGTGGAACAGCGTCAATTATGAGCCGATGCGTAACTACGGCTCCTACCCGTGTAACACTCATAATCTCCCTAATTATCGACGCTTCGAGATCCTCGTCGCTTTTACTCGTTCGAATTCGATTCAGTCATCCTCGTTGCGGCTTTTCGACCGAATCGGAGCACATGTGTCGCCGTCGTTAAAAAACACGCCGCTTTATCACGTAATTTTACACCTATTCTGCTACGACATGTACAGGTATTATAATGAAGGGCTCGTCACGATTGGTTTGTTTGCTTCAATGCATATTTTAGTACGTGGATATCCTGCATTTCAAATTAAGCCTTCTATTACTTTGCTGTAAGATTAAATCGTGATAGTGGCATGATTTCCGGATACGATGTGGTTGGGCCAATAGTTACCAACTGCACGTGTAATACTTATGGTTTTGTTAATCAAGGTTACGATTAATTACTGCAGGTTCTTCGGAACAATGATCACTTCCACTGACATGAATGTCAGGTTCAATCAATATACAGGGTGTCCCAGAACTCCCGCATAATATTGCAGGGGTGAATCTTGACATCATTCTGAACGAAAAAGTTTAATACCAAAATGGGATCTGAAGCTCAGAATTGAAGTGGCGAGGCATTGAAGTTTAAAAAAAATAGTTTTTTGCAATAAGTCAGCTCGTTTTAAAGTTACTTTAAGGTTTTTCTATAGGGTTAGAACTTACCTCCGAGAGCATATGACCTGCAATGATTATTTCGCCAGTTATAGACCAAAAAATGGTAAAAATGGCATTTTTTTCAGTTTTTAGCGTCTAACTCATTTCCGTAAAATGCTAATGAAATATCATATACAACAACGTTGTAGAGCTTGAAAAGAATTTGCCCCCTCATACGTTTCGTTTTGATAAAAATTGAATCCGTGGGGAGACGTTAAAAATCAGAAAACAGGCGACAAATGGATTTGGCATTGCTGAAGCGAGTTAAAGTAACTTTAAAACAAGCCGAGTTATTGCAAAAAAAACTATTTTTTAAAACTTCAATGGCTCCCCACTCAAATTCTGAGCTTCAGATCTCATTTTGTTATGAAACTTTTTCGTTCAGAATGATGTCAAGATTCACCCCTTGCAATATTATGCGGGAGTTCTGGGACACCCTATATAGTTGTCGTCCTTACTTTCAGGGATTCGGTTTTAGTTACTACACTCATATAACGCATTTCACTGGTTAGCGCATGTAGCACAGAGAATTACGATGTATGAACCGAGAAAAATAACTACCTACGTGACATTTTTTAATCCAGCTAACTATACCGTTTGATCCTGTCAATTACTAGGGGTTGATATGTCGACCACTGTATTTATATAAACTTTAGCAATCTCTTCGGCATTGTGTAACTTGTTCCCTTATACAAATAGTGCAATTAAACTAAGACAAAAACTGCCAAAAATTCCCGTTCGCCATTGACTGATGATGTACCCTAATTGTGTATGTTGGACTATCATAAAATGAAAAACAACGTAAGCTATTTTGACGGTAAACAGGGTTCTATAAGGAGTGTCGCATCCTTCGCCTTCACATCTTCAATTTTTCATTCAGTTGTTTAGAGTTGTAGTTCCTATATATAAATATAGCCGTGCGACTAATACATCATAGTCGGTAGCGTCTTCTCACTAGCCTAGATCCTTTCGCTGACTAGGCTACTAAACTCCTCTGCTTTCCCCCTTAATTAAACTCCCTAGGCTGCAAAGAGTTATTGAGAAACTATATGAGATACTCATAATCAGGACTGAATTTCGAAATCGAATCAATCAATGTGTTATTCAATATCGGCTTTCCGAGTGAAGCTATAATACGAATAGAAGATTTATATCGGTAGCGGCTCTATATTGGCAATTAATATATATTTTCAAAATTGTTGAAGGTAGAAATGAATACTGATCAGATGGAAGTTCTATACTAGTACTGGTCATGTATGAGCACTCAGTACGGGCTACGAAAATGAAGTCTGCACTACCTAACATAGGTACTAGTACCACATTGGTACTCAGATTAGTGCATACAACAAAATATCTCTCTGTAGACTAGGGCGTTTAATTGAGAGAGAAAGCAGGGGAGTTTAGAGATCTAGCCAGCAAAAGGATTAAGGCTTGCAAGAAGATCCTAATGACTGATGTGTGAGTTGCAGAACTATATTCATATAAATGAATTACAACTCTAAACTACTGAATACTAAACTACCGAGGTTCGAAGGAACAATTCAAGCTGTGATCAGCCTATTTAGCAATGGACTCGGCACACTCCTTATATAAACCTGATTTCCATCAACATATCTTACATTTTTATGTTGCTTTTTATTTCACGATAGTCCAACATGGATAAAGATACATATCTCCAAATATTCATAGTTAAAAAAAATCGCTCGCGAAACATAATAATCTATCTGTAACTGCGTCGTTGATTCTTTTATATTAAGTTCATTATTAGCCGACAAATTTTAGAACCAAGAACCAGAATATACTTTTCCGAAGGTATTTGACGCGGTGAATTCGAATCCGACCTCAGAATAGCCCCTATACGTCAGGTTTTGAGATATTTTAACCTAAAAGTGCAAAAAGTACGTTTTTTAGGTAGATTTGAGGTGCTGTAACTTCAAGATTGATTTTTTTTTCAAAATAATTGTCACGATATCTCAAAGTACCGTTTTTGCCCTTCAAAATCCGTTTTTAAACTTAGAAAAATCTTTATTGGTCACTGAGATATCGTCGGTTGATGTTTCTGAGTTTGGCAAATTCGGCGATATTCAGAAACTGAGCAGAATCAGATAAAGCTCAGAAACTTCAACAGACGATATCAAAGTAACCAATAACGATTTTTCTACGTTTGAAAACGGATTTTGAAGGGCAAAAACTTACCTTCAGATACCGTGACCATCGGTTTGAAACAAAAATCTGTCTTGAAATTACAGCACCTCAAATGTACCCAATTGCACTTTTATATATAGGGGCTTTTCTGAGGTCGGATTCGAATTCAGGGCGTCAAATACCTTTGGAAAATATGTTCTGGTTCTTGGTTCTGCAATTTTCTCAAATTTTGTCGGCCTGTGTATTGGTTGACGAAAAAAGTTGGAAAAAAAAGGTGCCGAATATGATCGAGTCATAAGATAGCGATTTATTTTAAGATTACGTTAAAATATGGACCTATACTAATTATTATTAAAATAGATCTTGAAAGTTATGATTTCATTGCAGAAACATATTTCTGTTTATTAGATTTTAAACGTACACTGAGACAAATGGATAATTGATACCGCCGTGTTGTGTCTATTACCAGGAAACATGATACCAATGATTGGTATCTAATACCCATGTATTTTCTTAATGTATATATAGCAGAAAGCATATAGAATCATAGGTTCCCCTAGAACTCTTCAACTAGCATTGAAAATATTTTGATGTCGATTACATTTAAGACATTTTATCGGAAACCACCCATAATTAGTAAGGAGTGTGAGGAATCCTTTGTTAAAAACATGAAATGTAAGTCTTATTATTACAGCTACACGGAAAAAAGGAATTGGTTGGATAATAATTGGTTCCAAGATAGCAAAATAAAATATAGTTTAGAATGAGCTCATAATGTGTCCTATAAGAAGTCGGAGACGTCAAATTATGAGGTTTTTCTGCGTTTCAGGTCGTAATGATCTCATAATAATATCACGTTCAGAGAAACCTCATAATTTGACGCATCTGACCTCTTGTATTATTATAAGATCATTCTGAACTATTTTGTTATTCTACAATCTGGGCACATGCTACCTCGCAGTATGCTAATGTATGCATATAATATACCGGGCATCTATCACAAGGATTTTAAATTGGTACTTATAAATATATTACTGTAATTCGTAGTGCACGGAAAAAAAGGATTGGTTAGGTCAATCAACCGCTTACTGCTCTTAGACCAAAAAGGAAAATTGGGTGGGGTAATCACCGAAATAGTTTCACTACAAGAAATAAATTCGTTACTAATCAATTAATAAGACCAAAACAATTCTCATCTAGATCTGATAGCGCTAAGATGTTGTTTGCCCTAACCAAAGTTTATTTCCGTGCGATAACTACCAAATCTCAATCGTGTCAATGCATTCCAACATAACCCATATTGAAGTTAAACCTCTTAGAAAGCTATTTGTCTCTGATGGACTATTTAGTCTAAATATTTTACATTCGACACAAAGCATCCGTTAGATGCTTTAAATTTATTAAATAATTTGTTATTATAGAAATATACAAAAATTGGAATATGAACAGAAGGAAAAGTAGTTTATATTGCTTATTATCTATATAATAACTAATAGAAATCGCGGTTCTTAAATGAATAGTTACGTGTAATCAAAATCTTTTGTTCTTGAAACGTTTTATACTAGAAAATGCATTAGTCAAAAACCCGAGCGGAAATTCTGACATGGCGCCGACCGGGGCCCGGCCTGGCATGGGAAGCTTCGTGATCTAAATAAATAATCAATTAAAAAAAAAACGAAACAAATTTTGAGGATTATCGTCATATTTCTTTAAATTATGTAAATTCGCTGTTATATGTATTATACTATTATATGTAATTTCATGTGAAAATGAAGTTTAGTTATCTTTTGCTACTTTTGTTGCTTAAATAACAACGATCGCAAATAAGTTAGTAACGCTCGAAAACAAATAAGAAAAACGCTCGCCCCGGTGGGGAATCGAACCCGGGTCCTTCGCTTACTACGCTAACGCCTTAACCACTACGCTACGCTCGCTCTTATCTAATTTCGTATGACGAAGGATGGTTAATATCCGTAAAGCCTCCATGGTGCAATTACCCGCCTGTCACATTCCCAGTGTATAACATTTGCAATGATTTCGTAATGTTATACAAATCGACACACGATTTAAACGGATAAAATAGTGGCATAAGCCATCGTGAGCTTGTTTTTTATATTTGAAATGAATGAGTTATACACCAATTGTGTGTGAATAGGTGTTATTTATGTCTTTTTCCAGGTTTGAGGTTAACTGACCTGTCAAACAAAAAACCCATATTTTCTAAATCCTTCTTCCCATTCTCATTATTGCAATCTACAATTCAAGCCCTTTACATATTCAGGACTTAAAAGTTCTTTCGTTTTTCCTATTCAATGGGTGTCAATGACATCAGAGGAATATGTTAAATGAACTACATATCCGCACTGAAAATAAAGGTGCAGTCATGGTGTAATTTTACACCATATGTGTACACTGTGAGAGCCCAATATTAATTTGATTAATTAGATTAGGACAGCAATATTGTGGTACCTCTACGGCTATGACACCAGTCACTTAAAAACATAGTAAGCAAAAGTAACGTTTGAAAAAGTTTTGTCGACGAATGGGCCTATTTACTTAATTGTTATATACTTGCATGGTGTATATCTTATCCATGTCAATACACATACATTTCCTTCATATTTTGTGCAAATATATAATGTAAAAGAAATAGAATTGATACTTCAAAATAGGTGCAAAAAAAACTTAGAAGCGTAGGAAACGTATCACTGAATTTTGTCGACGGATTGGAGAATTTGCTTATTTATTTATATAAAACTGCATGATAGATATATCACACATAATATAAATACATATTAAAATCTTTCATATTTAATGTAAATAAATATAGTAAATGAAATTGAATTGAATGTACAGGACAGGCATTTAAAAAACTTAGAAGCATAGAAACCGCATCAATGAAAATTAAATAATAAAAAATTCAACGTCGACTAGACTTTTTGTACGTGTCAGCAAAATGTTCAAATCAGACTACATAGTGATCATTTCCAATAAATTTGTATTCCAACACACCTTTCGAAATTAATTTACAATAAAATATCTGAAGTGAAATAATAATTACTGAAATGAATCGTATTAATTGTAAAAGTGAATATTACCTTCGCATCGTATTGATAAAAACTGTTTGGTTCAACACGAAGACGAAAAATGTTGTTCACGCCTTAATTCAATCTAAAATAATATATCTCAATACTTTTTGGTCTCACAAACTTAAAAGAATTTGTTTCAAACGGATTGGTTGAAGTTATGTTGCTTAAAAAGGTAAAATTAAATAATAAAAAATTCAACGTCGACTAGACTTTTTGTACGTGTCAGTAAAAAGTTCAAATCAGACTACGTAGTGATCATTTCCAATCAATTTGTATTCCAACACACACTTCAAAATAAATTGACAATACAATATTTAAAGTGCAATAATAATTCCTGAAATGAATCAAATTAATTGTAAAAGTGAATATTACCTTCGCATCGTATTGATAAAAACTGTTTGGTTCAACACGAAGACCAAAAATGTTGTTCACGCCTTAATTTAATCTAAAATGATATATCTCAATACTTTTTGGTCTCACAAACTTAAAAGAATTTGTTTCAAACGGATTGGTTGAAGTTATGTTGCTTAAAAAGGTAAAATTAAATAATAAAAAATTCAACGTCGACTAGACTTTTTGTACGTGTCAGTAAAAAGTTCAAATCAGACTACGTAGTGATAATTTCCAATCAATTTGTATTCGAACACACCTTTCGAAATTAGTTTAGAATAAAATATTACAATAATTCAAGCGTAGCCAAGTGGTTCGGTGCATGGACAGCAAGCGAGCGAGATAGGGTTCGAATCCTACTTGAGGAGACAATTTTTTTTACATTTAGTAACATATATATGCATATATACGTACCACTAATAATTGTCTATAATAACCTATTCGGGCCCAGCCCGGGCCCAATGAAAATTTCAGATTGGGGCCATACCAGGCATATCTGGCATGGGCCAGACCAGGCATACCTGGCATGGGCCAGGCCAGGGATGTCAGGCATGGGCCAGACAAGGCAATACATGTGGTATGTACGAAAGACGTATACCTATTCGGGTCCAGATCGAGGTCACTAGACTTTACGCCTCTGGGGCCCGACCGGGCGCCCCCGGTCGGGCCCAGGTCCGTATTCGGGCGATATTCTGGCAATTTCCGCTCGGGAAATGATCGAACATCATCTATCCAATAGTCCCTACATTTTCTTTTGGGAAATTGTATAAAGCAAATGACGAATCTGAATTCAAAATTTAAGAATTCAGAATGGTTAATCCAATATCGCATGCATGGATTGACAAAATATGGAATTCATTTCTCGACATTTTCGAGGATGCGGATTAGGTCCTCAAAATTATTTGTTGCCAATCATTGTTTACAGATTCTCACCGGCATCTCTTTCTATATTTTTGTCAGTTTCAGTCCTTTTTATTATATCTTTGCCCTTTTAAAGAATGTTAATCTTTTTTTCTTATATAATAACGTTTCATTACGAGCCGCATCGCATCACAAAAGGGATTCAAAGCAAAAATGATATTCTACAAACATCCACCTCCTAGCGCTGAGAATCATACTACACTGAATAAAAAAAATGATTTGGTTGATCTAACCAGAAGTTACTCAATTTAGTGGTTATCATCTCAACAGAACTGGCGAAATCGATATTAAATGACTATGGGCCAATCTTGTTTGGATTATGGATTCAACGTGTCGACCGAGATCACCGATGAACTGAGAAGTGTCTTGCCGCACAATATGACGATCGACCAACAATGATCAGAATGACAAATCAAATCAGTTTTATATTTTTATATTATATTATGTGAAAATACGAATTAATGGTCACAATCGAGTTTGTCCGTTTTCTAGTCATTCCATCATAGAGGAATTCTTAGAAGGTAAAATACACCGGTTTATCGATGAAAAAACGTTAAATATGATTAATATTATTAAGATAAAATTTTCCTAAATTAAGTACCATTTATTAAGAAAAAGAAATGCTCCAATATGTCAAATAAAAATTTGTTGGTCGACAATAAATAAATAGTTATTATTTGAATACATACTTTTTTTATTCCAATATTTTTCAATACTAAATAATATATTTTTCTTTCAATCACCTTTATATGATGAAGTATTCTCAAATAATTCCATTACCATGGATGAATATTTGTAATGTCTTTAATTATAGATTTAAATGAATTTTTTGTATTTATTGACTACATTCTGTCAGTTCTATTTGCCTTTTCTCTTTTCGAATATTCTCGCTTTTCCTGTCTGCGGTTGCGTCAAAAGAATTTTACGTCACGGATTATTTACTTCCTCCGTGTATCGGAAGGCATTTGATTTAATATTCAAGACACATCACGACACCATGAGGTTACGAGTACATGAAATATAAAAGGATTCGCTTTCAATGGCATCCATGCCTGGTTAAACGTGATTTTTACTCAAAAGTAACGATCTTTTTAATAGGAAATGGTTTCATTTCTGTACACTGTAATGAATTGATGCTCGAAACACGCTGCTATATGGACGTATAATATACTTCCGGGAAAAGTTTCTTATTTAAAAAAAAATAGCTAAAAAGTTTTTCGAAAATTACAAGAACACGCGGAGAACTTTAATTAACTTTCAAGAACTATTTGGATTTCTAAAGAGTTCTCAATTAATTGTTATTAACTTTGTTTAGTATTGCAATAGTTCAAAGAGATATTTCAAAGTTACTTTCTTTAGTTGCTAGTTTCATATCGATTTTGAAACATTTCTCTTATGATAATAAATAGGTACTTAGAATTGTTTTTTAGTAGTTTTTTAGTAATATTGTCTTAAAACATATATATTTATATTTGTAGCACATAAATACGTATTGTTATGGCAGTGAAAAAGTAGTTATTTATTACTGAAGGAATTTCGATTTAGTTTTATACCCATGGAATTTTTAATTTTTATATAAATAATTATAGTTCATGACACTGATATACACTAGCATTTTACTACTATTATTTTATTATTACCCTTTCTTCTACAGAAACATTTTAGAAAAATATTTAACACATAAGTATGACAACAAATTAAATCGATGAAAACCACATAAATAACACTGTCCGACACTGATTTTGCCTTCGACAAGAGAAGTATCATTTCTGAAGTATCTTTTTCGTGCTGAAAACGGTGGAGCTAGCAGAATTTGGCTATGACGTCACGTTTTGGAGAAAAGCGTGGTTAAATTTAACCTCATTTTTTAACCACATTCAACCACTTCTCGAAAGTGTGAAGCAAAAAGTTAATTTTGAAGGTGAAATCAGTTTGACCCCCGAATTATTTTTTAAGCACATTTAGAAGTCAATCATTAGTTATATTTTCATTATTTCAGTATTTTGAAATGTTAGGTTTTTAAATGTCTGGTTTTTTAATGTCTGGTTTTTTAATGTCGGGTTTTTGATATGTCTATTTTGAGATTTGTCGGGTTTTGAGGTGCACCCCATAGACTGAAACTGTAATCAATGATTGAGTTCTAAATGTCCCTTATAATCCTGTGGTCAAATTTATTTGACCTTCAAGTGACCTGCAAAATGAATCTCTTGGTCAAACGTTTTTGACCTAGAATGACCTTCCGGTGAGACCTCAACTGTATTGTTTTTTAATGTCTGTATTTTGAAACGTCTGTTTTTTGAAGTGTCTATTTTTTTTTATTTGTCGGGTTTGTGAGGTGCACCCGTTATTTTAGTGATATTTTCAGAAGATGGTTTGATGAATCCAAAATGATAAAATAAAAAACAAACAATTTATGTTAACATAATTTATAGTTCATTCTGAATACACTTCCTTGGAAATGAAGATTTTTTTACTTCAACTGTCTTCTTAATGAACCCAAAAATGCAAAATACAATTTTTTACGCGAAATGACCTAAGTAGAAAAATATAGACTTTTAGGATTTATTATAAATACTAATATAAATACTTTTTGCAATAAATTACAAACTTAATGTTTGTTAAAATTAAATTTCATATATTCTTATCAAATTTAAAATGGGTGTAATTTTTGAGAAAAATCGTTAATGATCGATTAGCGACGCGTTTATAAAGATAAGAGTAGTATGATAAGAATAAATGATGAAAATGTCAAAGAGTTAAATAAAAAATCCTGGAATATTTATGTAAATTTAATATAACAACAAAATACAATTTCAAATTATAAATCTCCCAAAAATCGAAAGTGTATCTACATGCACAAAATTAATTCACACACAGAATTACTTAATGAATAATGTAATTCAAATTAATGTTCAGTTAATAAGTTTGAACTTTCATACATTTTTGTGAGACTTTCGAAAGTACGACACGTGCACCACTACTAAGTGAAAACGAATGCTAGTAGAATCAGTCAAGTGCAAATGCGTACAAGACAACTTTGCGGTCGCAAGAAAGCCCATTGATATATATTCTATTACACTTTGATCCATTTATAGGATTGTCCGGTAAAAACATCGAGAACGTATTTTGCTGATTCCACAAAATACCCATAATTTTTGGCAACAATGCCTCATGGTGACACTAAGCAAAAGGTGTAGGTAACAAAGATTGTTATGTATTAGCAAATCGTCTTGGCTAAAAAATCGGTCTCTAATAAATATTACCTTTGTGAAAAACGTTTCTTAGTATAGCAAATTAGAAATTTTGATATAATATTCTAAAACCAAAACAACGATGCAAGTTAAGCAGTCCACTTTCTCGCATTCAGATTTAAATCAAATCGGTTTCTACTGCCTGATTAAACTGCATTACAAAATAGTCTATGAGAACTTAATAAAATAGTTAATTATATACGTTGAAAAACGTGTTGAACATATCGAAACACACGTAAAATTCTTAAATACAGGTTTCATATATTACTGCAAAGAGTATGAGACGTCAACAAATATTTATACTAAATAATAATCAGCTTGCTGAATTAAGAGTTATTATAAAATGTTACTTATACAATTCGAATAATCTAAAACGTAGAAAATGAAGGAAAAAGTTGCATCGTAATCCTTGACTAAAAATGACCATTAAGACATCATTACGGAATTTACCAGACGCTGGTACATACTAACAAATAATTAATATAGCAATATACGTTTGGCAGGCAGTGCCTCATAACACTTCTGCAAACAAATCGTCGTTTCCATTAATTCCAATTTAACTTGCTTGGCTGCTGTAGACACACACATATCTAATCGATTTTGGTACAAAATGCGATACCCCCTCCCCCTTTATCAATATTATTATACAAGTTGTGAAGGTACAAATATTCGTGGTTTAAGAAAAGAAATTTGATTAGCAACATTAGCAGACAAATGTGGACATTTCATTGATCGATTCACCAATGCAAGTCTAAAAACTCGGATTATATTGGTGACATTTATATTGATCGATGCAAGTTCTATACCTGCAATTCTCAACAACGATCGGCTCTTACGCTACACGCACGCCTGTCCGGGGTTATTTGTACTCAACGAAAAAGAAAATCAAATCCAACAAAAGGCTCGGACAAAGATGAAGCGAACAATGAAATTTTATGAAATGTTTCTCGAAAATAAAGACCATCGAATTCAACCGTCTGTATTTACAGGATAAACAACAATATCGCCCGGATGGAGATCTTAAACACATTTAAAAAACTAATATTGCTGTTGGATGCTGGCAATAAAAAGTATTAAATTTCGAATTCTACTCGTGATAGTATTATGGTTTTCCCATTAAGGACCAACTGTACAAAAGTTTAAGTTGAAGTTTGAATGTAATTTTTATTATTAATACACAATACAAAATTTTTGAAAACAATCAGCTTTTTAACAAAATTCTAAGTATAAAAAGTTCTTAGAAATCAATGAGTAATGCATCAGAATTTTTTCAGATTTATTTTGTGGAATTTTGAAAAATTTATATCTAATAAATATTTTAAATTTTTCGAAGAATTCTGAAAAAATTGTTGCATATTCCTTGATAAATTTTAAGAATTTTTTGTTCTGAACATTTTTTTATATAAGTTGCTTTATTTCGAGAAAAATATTAGAATACCAATTTCAAAAATATTGGATAACACATTTCTCAAAATTTCACAATAAAAAACTAAAAATTTCCTGTGTATTCCTCGTTCAAATGTAAGAACTTTTCATTTGTATCATTTATTTGAGAAAGCTGATTGTTGTAAAGTCCAGAATTTGTCAAATAAATTCATTCGGAAGCCATTTTGGGCAGACATTTTTGGCGAGTTATTTATACCCGTCTAAGACATTGCAATGCAGGAAATGCTAACAAAATACCGATAAGTGAAAAAGAAACCTTGAAAAATGTGATTTTTAATAATTAACCACGTTTAATTTTTTTAATATCAGAGAAACGGAAAGAGAAATATCAGAGGGATATTGAATAAAGCAAAAAAGATCTACAAGAGAGAAAGAATTCACTAATTTTTATTGAAAGAAGAGGTAACTTAAAATATTGGATGTCTAGTGGGGAGTGAAACTTTCAGAAACAGCATGCATTACATCCTGAAGTGCTGAACACATCACGAGGGTCCACTATATTCTATGTAATCTGTTATTCTTTTTCATATTGTTAATGGACCAAAGTGCGTATATTTGATACTAAATTTGGCAATTTGATTACTATGGGATTCATATTTTTTACCCTCGCCATGCTTCTATCCGACATAATTACGAACTTCGTGCCTGATGCTTCAACGTGATGTCGCATAATATGAACTCTTGTACTGAAACAAATTTACTTCTTTTAACGAAATATATTTACTTGAAATTGATCTACTAGAATCAAGTAATCATATTTTTTATTCAAATAAATTTGAAAAAAAAAGATTTCTCAGCCCTCCTGGATGCTGCGCGAAACGAAGTTGCGGCTTTCTGGTTACGTCGAGCAGAAAAATAGTATACGGCCCTTGGCCAATAAAAAAGTATCCTCAGATCACATGTTTGTCAGACTCGGCTTCGCCTCGGTCAACAATTTCTTGTGATCTGAATAACTTTCATTTTTACTGTCCTAAGATCGTAATATACTATATATCCTTCAAGTAAATCATTTCCTTGACATTATATCCTACGTTAAGAAAATATTGTCTTGAATCAAGATGATATTTTCTTGAAACAAAGAAATAATTTGCTTAAAGGTAGTAAATCATATTTCTTGAAAGAAGTATTTTAAACCAATATTTTACTCCGACAAAGAAAACTGTTTAGATTCAGAAAATGGTAAGACATGATATCAATAAATATATTCCAAACAACAATTTACTCGTGTCAAAGGAATTTACTTGATTCACGTAAACAATTTACTTAAATAGTCGCAACAAAATATTTATTTGAGAAAAGATCAATATTTACTTTGAGCAAGTCAATATTTACTGAAAATAAATAAATGTTCTCTTAAAAAATTTCTTCCTTTTCATAACAATTTTTTTCTTCAAGTATATATTTATTTGAAACCAATAAACAGTTACTTCATAATATCAATTTATTCCATTGGACAACTAGAATTAAATCAAATATTTAATTTCAAAAAATAGTTCCTTGACTCGAAAAATTCAGTTCTTGTAATTTACTGAAATTATTTAAATGTTTTGTCTTATTTCAATGTCTATAATAGTATTCATATATATGCAGAAATCTTTTCAACGTTCTTGAAAATTGATTAGGGCCTGATCAGGTCATGATGAGGCACGCCTTTTCAAGTAAACTTATTTGCTACCTAATTTTCATTGAACCGCTTTATTTTAAGGATTAATTGTATTTCTTATCAGGTATTCGTTGTGAGTGTCTGATCATTAAACTGGCACTTGCAGTTGTAGCCTAATAATTGCGCCATGACCAGTATGAAAAAATGATTCATCATTTTTACCAAAAGTTGTAAATAAATATAATCAGATAGTTCAAGGCCTATAGTGAACAATTATAATGGAATTTTTGCAACTTATTTTTTAAATCGTTCGGTTCTTTTGCCCCCTGAAGTCAGAAACTTTTCTGCCACATCAGAGGAGTTGCGAAATTAACCGAAAGAACGATTTAAAAAATAAGTTGCAAAAATTCCATCATAATTGTTCACTATAGGCCTTGAATTATCTGATTATACTTTATAGTAAAAAAGTGAACATAAACTCCCATTTATAGTTGTAAATAAATATTTACGATTGTATATATTTGAAATCTAAGCATATAATATTTCAATCGCCAAAAATTTGAGTGACACCTGAAAATATAACCACAACTTAACCTGATATGAAGGGGTCTGATTACTGATCATTTCTTTTTTTGTTTTTATCAGCTTTCTGCACGAGCACCGTGTTGACAAGCAAAATAGTTACGTAGATTTTTTTTACTTATTTCAATTCTTGGAAATAGTTGTGATTACTATTTTAATTGATTAAAACGACAGAGCTTTTCCCATTTAACTAATTGAAATAGTTGATTCAAGGAATTAAAATAGTTATGTCAACTAGAAAAAGCTGTGAAATATAACGTATACCCGACGTTTTTAGCTGAATTTACTATTTTTTAGTTGGTTCAACTACTTAGTTTTTTCCGTGCATATCATTTAAAAAATCTTATTAAATTAATAAAATGAATTGATTCTAGTGCAAATATTTTCCTGCAAGTTTATTTTAAATTGTCTTTTAGTAAAAATAAAATGGAATTACCAAATGTAAGCAATTAGTAACACGGATAAATTCTAATTCCTAGTTAATGATCACAATGAAAATACTGTAAGTAAACCCTACTTGAAAGGGGAGATAAGATATGCATTACGTAAGCGTTATAGGAAACTAATTAAATTATGCATTACGACCGCATCGCACCCTGTGTCAGATATGCGAGTACCAATTTCAATGGTATTACGGAATCACAGATTGTCTGCATAATAAAGATAGAACGTTTGCATTACATGTCGAGAAGGCAATTCCGTACACAATGCATTACATGGTAACGCAAGATTAATATCACAATAGTAGAATGGTATTTATACCCCAGTTTGAGAAATGGGGCAGCTCAAGCTTTGATTTAAATTTTAATTCTTTTTTCAAGAATTTCAAACAATCATTTTAATGGAATCACGAGACAAATTGTGATTGGTAATTTAAGTCCAATAAGATACGAAATTCAGATTTCTGAAATGTAATTATTTTTGTCAATACGATAAGAAAGTAGCAACATTCATACTTGAAATTCACAGGAACTAAAATAACTTTAGACATTTTACAGCGGAATTGTTATTTCGTTATAAATTAAAGAATGATTTTGTATCTACTTCCATTTGTTTTATAATTAGAATTGACATTGCATGCCTACATTATGTTCGCATAACTATACACACATACACATATACAATACATAGTGTCCGAGAACTGGGTAACATTATTTTAGGTTTAGATTCTATATGACCTGTGTTTAGAGCCTTTGTTTAGAAAAAAATATGAATGCCATCCTTGTCTACTTAAATCAAATTCGGGTACCCAGCATTTTTAGTATTAATAACTAACATTCTCGATTTATATAACACATTTTTTATCAGTTTCAAGTCCTGTAATTAAATTTATTTAATTAGATAATTCGCACATAACTTTTGGAAACAGACTTTCTTATTACGAATTTCATGACACGTCATAAAAATTGATATCCCGATATCCCACGACTTATTACAAGAACATTTTTGTTATTAATTGGCGCCCAAATATCGACTCGTAGTTTCAATCATATTCTGTGCGCGTTTTTCCCTACGACATTTATTCTTGGAAATTCTTGCTCGTTTCTGAACCGATTTAGCTGAAATTTGTCGTACATTCATAAAAAAAATCAGAATCAATTTTTAAAAAATTCAGGATATGTATATATAACTCTAATTACTAATTGTAAGTGAAATATAGCTTTTAACGGAGAAAAAAAAACTTTCACATTAAAGAAGCGAAGAGAATTCCTAGGTACAGAACATTTTGGCGCGACCGTTTTGGCTCCGTTGTTTGGCGCCAGACTATCTGACCCTTGTTTTTGTCGCGAGAATGATATTAGATCATTCCTCATTGATCGTAGATTAGAAAAATCATATAGTAAAATGGGGAAGCAGGGAAATGACAACGTCACGAAATTAATTTCAACTAACCGGTCAGAATTCTACCTACCCTTAACAATGCCCAAAAGTATTTGAGTGCCCTAAAACTAACCTAGCCTTATCAGTCAGAACTCCGCCTACCCCTAATAATGCGTAAAAAATAGCTATTTAAAAAAAGTAGGGGCGCCAAAACGTCTGGCCCCAAAATGCCTTGGCACCAAAACGACCACGTCAATAAAGCCGCGCCACAACGACCGCGCCAAAATCTACTGCTTCGGAATTCCTAGTTACCTAATCTATAAATGCTGATCCGACTTTTGGCATAAGTTTACCAATCAAACGCAAAACAACAGGTTCCTTTATCAAAGCCTAGGGTACAATTGTAAATTTGTTATTTGCATTAAATTGTTCCATAATGACAGTTTGTTCATTGTACAGTCTGAATGAAAAAAAAATATTTCTCAGAAGAAAAATGATTTAAAACAGTTTTGATACAACTAAGAACCTGGAGCAAAGGTTTTCGTATTTTTTCTCTGGACGGTATGTATCTCCACAGCATTGTACGAAACCATATTATGCATACTTTCAGTATTTGAATTATCTTTCCTCACTAGAAATACCATTAAATATAAACAATTTTTAATAACTCTATACCTGGGTCGTTAGTAAGACATTTCTCATTGCAATTATACTAGTGCCGATTACTTTTCGCAAACAAAGATCGCCGTTATAAACTAAAATATTATTTAAATTAAAACTGTCGAATATGTTAGGAATTATTTTATTACACATTCCCTAACCGTCCATTTTGTCCAACACGAGTAACCTAAAATAAAGAAGGTCAAGAGAAACGCATCAAAAGTCTTCTGTGACAATTTACTATTGTTAAGTCACTTCATTTGACTCTTCCAGGGGCAGGACCATCCGGCACTTACGGTAGTCTATCAGAAGAGATCAAAAGGATCGTTCCAGAATGCTTCAAGAGTCCAATGGTCTTTTGTCTCGAAATCTCTTCTCGGCGTTGATTGTCCGCGTTTTCCGTAAAAGCGCGTCCGTGCTCTATAGATCTTTGGGGCTATCGTCCACGACACGGTTGCGTACACATGGCGCATGCCCCCTGTGAAAAGGAAAATCGCATCAATTGAAACGTCTTGGGGATAAAGGTGCGGATGAAGGATCTTCAATACTGAACTTCGGCTCTTAAGAGCATGGAACGACCCTAAGATACAATTTCGTATCGAGAGAAACACAAAAAACCGTTGCATTGGACGTAATAGGACTCACGTGGAAACTGGAGTTTGACGCGCACCTGTTAACTCAAACTTTTCACAAGATTCAGCGAAAACAAATTGGCCAAGTATACTTTGTAACTAAGCAAAACATTTTTCGTCTACGGAAACTAACGATGATAAGAAGCATTACTTGAGATCGTTCATTTTATCGTATATAAAATAATAACGCTGTATCGGTTCACAGGAACGAGTTTTCGTGACTAGCACATTTCCTGTTTAAGTAGAACTTTCTTCTACCGAAACTTTGTTGTAAAGAAGGAACTTACAGCACTCGTAGTTTGTGCAGCTTTTATGAAGAAGGATTCAAGTTATATGGCCGTTTTTCTCGGAGAAACGGCATGCATGTCGGGTGAAAAGTTTCGGTAGGATAGGTGCACATCAAACTGAATATTTGACAATAAAAAATTGCTCAATCATAAATATGAGACTTATACCACGTGTGGGAAGTAGCTTCTTTTGTAGAACGTATGTTTACATTAACCTCTTCTTATCGTCGTTTCTTTTCCTTTAGAATGTGGGTAACATTACCTACATTAAAACAGATATCCGAAATTGTTTTCACGATTTTATAAACTATACATTTTGAGCACACTATTTAGACTTGGTAGTTTGCATACCAAAAATTGTTTATTACTATTAGTCACAAAAATATTTAAAAATGCTTTTCATTAAAAAAATACGATGACTATTCGCGGACGGACGGAATTGCTAATAAATGAAATATCATCGAGACACTTATGGAAGCATATTTATTAAGACGATCGTCGACGATCTTTGGAAAATTTGTAGAATCGCGAACTAACTCTGAAATGCGACAAATTAAAATTGTCACAATTAAAAAACTGACTATTAATCCTATCGACAAATCGAAACCTACTACGAACATAACTTCCCCGCGTTCATCTAAATCAAATATAAATATCATCGTCATTTCAGAAGGGCCCGTACAAACTTAATCCCCTATAGGCACCCTTCTGTACCTTTTAAGAGTACTCCATTTCGGGTGTACAATGGCAATGGGAAAACCCACCAAAGTTTCTCCCAGTAACAATGATCTCTTAAAATACCGATGCAAAAATCGATGCAACAACAAAAATGCCTGACTACAATATTTCCCGAAATTATAATCCTCTCACACTACAATTCCCGAATTCAAAATCGCATTCCAATAAAATATCCAAGTTCAAGCCCACTTCCAATAATAATTCTTTATTTAGGAATCCAATCACTTTTTTCGTTCTCCAATTCGTCTGTTTTCCTTTTTATTTGGCTACATGAGTAATTGGGCGGTGATTTTAGTTTTAGGGAATTATAATATTGTGTCACTATGCATTAGATCGATTAGAACTTGGGAATTCTTGGGTGAAGACTTTTAATTCATTGAATTGCCGTAGTCAACAAATTCACCGTAGAATGTTAAGAACGATCGACATATTAGCGCAAACAAATCTGAAACAAGCACTTTTTACCTCGTTTATTTTTTTTTTAAAACATTCAAAATTATTTAGGAAATGGGGACCATATGTAAGTTAAATCTTCTTTTACCAAAGTAACAGATGTTATTTGTTGTAATTTGTTCTGTACAATTCCATGTTCTGTCACATGCATTATTCATTGTACTCTACATAATCATATGTCATGTGATACATTTATATCACACGATATTTTGAATAGTACAGTGGGATATGCATTCTCAAATGAATTCCATGAAGTCAATTCAGGATGCTGACCCGACGTCTATTTCCCCGCAATTTGATGAAAGAATATGAAGCTTCGCTATTATTCCAATTTTATCTTCTGTGTAAGGAAACTAAAATCAGTGAAAGCAGCATCTCTGGTATCTAGATATTGAGTTTCATCACACCAATCTGTCAGTCAGGATCTGTAAAGAATGCACGAACCTTTCGAACAATTTGTATTCTGTATTGTGTTTTTTAAATCCTGAATGAAACTTACGGTTTATACATATATTAGTTAATAAAATCGCGGTATACTATCGCTTTGTTTACGATAACATACTCTATCTTTTTTTTTAATTTGAATAGTGTGTTTATGGAATCAGTATCGACTTTAAAAAAGAATCAACATACGAATGGTACACATATCGCCAAGATTAATGAGATAATTACCAAACCGAAGCACGGCGTAACTTAATGATATGTATAGTAAAACTCTAATCGAAAGAAAGTTTTAGATTCGAAACCTTCCTTTGATGGCAAAATATTGAATTGATCGAGACTCTAGCAATTTAAAGGGAAAAAGAAGAAATCTGTCTAATAGTACAATTAAACTGTTGTTGCAAATTTTGTCGGGGTTAAAATATGGTGAACCGTCGTGAAACCGCGTTTTGTTCGGTTTACGTAATATTAATATAAAACACTGTTAAATCTTGCATTTGGTTAGTATCGCTAATTGCTGCTAGATGATTGCTTTACCTCCAGAAATTAAAATATGTACATAATTTATATTTTCTATTCTCGAAATAAGTGTTCTTCATGAGAGGTGATGCGGTGTAAAAGAAGAATAATTACAATACTAAACTGGTGTTGGCGTGGTGCCTCGCTCGCTTCGCTCGCTCAGAAACTTCGACCCAGTGGAGAGTCGGCTATTCCTTAAGACTCGTTTGTTTACTAACAGCTTTCAATTATATTATAAAATTATATTGATATTTGGGGGTCCAATCATATTTAGGTCCAAGTGGCTTCGATAGATGTGTTACAACAATATAGTGTTTCTTATAGGTATGAAAAATGAAAATGAGCATTTTCAAAAATTCGACCCCGACAACAGGCCAGCCGAAGTATTAATAAATAAAAGTTGCAAAACACTTACTTCATGCACTTGTATTCTAATAGACTATTCGATGCATATTACATGGTTACTGTGTTTTACTAATTACTGTCTATATTATTATGATATTATATATATACAATATATATGCATATAATTCGTCAAAGATATCTTGAAAGTGTCGAATAGATCTATGACGGATATCTTATAGATATCTATAAGACATCTTTTAGATATATCGAAATAGTTATTTTCGTATCAAGGGCGTAAAAGAACTTTGCGCCCGTAGGTGGTCACCGCGCCCGAGGAGCTGGCAAAGACTACCCCTGGGGGGTAGGGGATCGAAATTATGGGGTAGAAATTAATTTTTTTGCCGCGATGACCAAATTCAATACTTTTTCAGACAATAGTCATAAACATTTTAAACCAGTTTTTATGGCATTATCGTTGACTTTAGGAAGAAAATGCATACAACCTTTTTTGTAGAGAATTTTATGCTCTATCTTTTTTGTTTGAAACATTTTTAATAAAATTTGTATTTTTCAAAATGAATGCAAAAAACTACAAAGAAACTTAATTGGGGCTAATTTTTTTTAGTAATGGACGGGTGGTTCTGCCCCAAAATCTAATCAGATCTAAGTTATGCCAAGACGCGTATTTTTACAAAAAATTTATGTCAATACGATTATCCGTTCGCGAGTTATCGCGAGACAAAAAAACGGGACGTACGGACGTACGTACGTACAAGATCACGGACACAAATTTTTTTATTGTTGATTTGGGTTCCTTAGGGTCTGAAACGTCAACATTTGATGAAAAACTATATGGTAATTTTTTTGCCCGAAGTGACCAAATTCAATACTTCGTCCAGACTTAGTCTGGGTCGAAGTAATAATAATTGTTATAATGTGTATATTCTTATATGTCTCTGAATCTATAACCGGTTCTTTTCGTTTTTTTTTTGTATGACCCGAATGTATCTGCAGCTCTCATAGCAGATATTACCTTTATTAGTATACAAAAAAAGCGACTAATTATTAAGAATTGATTTTACATACGAGCAGAATTAAAGTAATTAAGTTTTATTATTATTTTAATATAAAGCTTACTAATTAATATTAATTACCGAGAACAACCCCTACTTCGTATTATGTGTTTAACTTTAAAGACTAAAGAAGGTTTCGGAAACACCATATAAGCTTACAAACTTGCAATGTTCGTGTAATTTGAAGCTATCCTAAGACCCTATCATGCTAAAAAATTAATATATAAACATATTACCATCGACTATTCAAATAAATATTTTCAACCGTTTCTTCCCAAGCGGCCACGAATTTTCCTTCATTTTGAAAAGCAACTTTTATGGTAAACGATCAAATATTTTTTCCACCATGGATATTCTACTATTTTTGGGTATGATCTTTTCGAATCTGGCCATAGTTTTTGTTTTCATCGAGTGCTTTTTTTTAATCTGGGAGTTTGAAATTGAAAAATACTGAAAAAGTCAAAAACCTTTTTCGCAAATCTTGTTCTCTCTTTTGATAATTGATCCCGCTTAAGCTGCCCATTTGGATGTGGTGGACTAATTAGACGTATAAACAAGTGAAATTTTCACAATTGCTAAATTCAATATGGCGGACGCATAACAGAGAAAAGATTACTTATTTTTTGGAATACGTTCAAAATTATTGATAAAATCGTCTCACTTTTGTGAAAATATAATTCACAATGAAACAACAGAAATATATTTCAATATAATCCAATATGGCGGCGTCATAAAATGAAATATTGCTAAAAATATCCAATTTCTTGTTTTTTCTTCATAATTTCTTCATAAAGATTTCACAATATTCATACAGGATTTTTTAGGACGCTGATTACAAATCTGATAACAGATTTTGAACATTCAAAATGGCGGATCCAATATGGCGGTGGGTTTTTTAAAAATTGAAGAAATTAATTTAATTTTTCAAAAATCATCCATTATCCGCAATTGTGAATTTTTACAATGTGATATCAGATTGGGAACCAGTGATCTCAAAAAAACCTATGAATGTTGTTGTCGCGTAGAAAAAATGAAAGTGAAATTATGAAAATCGCGATTTGATTTAGAATTGTTACGTCTCTCACCTTGATCTGAAAACACTCTATATGGAGTCGAATTCACGAGGTTAAAATACATGTGAAAAACTTGGGCGGAACCTCAGACCTCGAAGTCATCTCCCGCTCTCGATAGCCAATGTACTATTTTAATCTTACCCAGATGGCGCACTATACGTAAACATCATCATGAAAAAGAAATGAGAAAATTGTTATATTACTGATTCGTGTAATTTTTCAAAAATCGTCCGCCATTTTGAATGTTCAAAATCTGGTATCAGATTCGTAAGTATCGTCCTCAAAAATCCTATATGAATATTGTGAAATTTTTGTCATTATGAAGAAGAATCAAGAAAATGAATATTTTTAGCATAAGAGATATTCCATTTTATGACGCCGCCATATTGGATTATATTGAAAAATATTTCTATCTTCATTTTCATGATTATTGATGTGTCTGAATTACATTTTTACAAAAATGAGACGATTTTATCAATAATTTTGAAGGATTCAAAAAAATAAGTCATCTTTTCACTGTTATGCGTCCGCCATTTTGAGTTTCGCAAATATAAAAATTTCACTTATTTATATACGTTTAATTAGATCACCAGATTCAAACGGGCAACTTAATCGGGATGGATTATCAAAAGAGAGAACAAGATTTGTAAAACAGTTTTTTGATTTTTTCAGTATTTTTCAATTTTAAACTGCCATATTAAAAAAACGCCGAGATGAAAACGAAAACTATGGCCAGATTCACTAAGCTTATACCCAAAAATAGTAGAATATCCTCGGCGGAAAAAATATTTAATCGTTTACCAGAAAAATTATGCCGTTCAAAACGAAGTAAAGTTCGTGGCCACTTGGGAAGAAATGGGTTAATAAGACAAACTTCTATTTTTTAATTATATTTTGGAACTTTTGTTGCGTAGCAGCAACATTCTAAAGCATAGTAGAATGCAATGCGCAATTAGTCGTACGATTCCACGTGTTGTATTCAGGAAAAGAATGGGGAAGTAAATAATAAGAAACCGAAGAAATGTGAACGACTCAGCAGTACCTTGATATACCTAAAATCTTATTATGAAGTATTTGACCGTTCACATACAAAACGGCTTCCTTGGCAGTAGAAATGCAGACGTGGCACGTAGATTGGTATAATACATGAATGGGAAAATCTGAACGTGGTTTCTAAGAGACGGATCAGATTCGCTCAACAGCTGACATACTTGGATCAGATTACACCACAGGCGTAGTAACATCACGACAGTTTTCGATCGTGATAACAACACATCCAGTCTTAATTGCTATGATTGTAGCACTAACAGGATAAACGAATTTCTGCTTCTAATTATATATCAGTAGAGTTACAATATTATATTTAATAATATCTTTCGAACTACCCAGGAACAATATCTTACATAAGTTATATATTTGTACGTTTTAACGAAGGCTTAACAAGGAAAAACATTAACAAATATAATGATATTTATCTATCCCAGCTAGAAATGTGTAGATAGAACAGATTTTGGAAATGCTTTAAAATCTATACAGGAAACACCCGATTTTTTGTAGCCGCTATATACATTATCGAATTTACGTAAAAATGTTATTTAGAAAATTATGAAAATTTAAAAAGGTTGGATTTGCTAAAAGCACTCTAAATTTGAATAATTTTTATTTGATTTTAACTTATTTTATGCTACATTTATAACTCGTAAATAAATAGATTTTCAGTGAAACAATGCTTTGTCTTAGTTAGCCTGAAGTCATTATTTAACATTTTACATGATTTTTGTTATAATTGTTTGATGAACTAGCAAAAAAACAGTATTGCACATAACCCTAAATACGATATTTTACCCAAACTAATTTGAATCAGTATGATGCAATGGAAACACAAAATATCTTTGGATATTTAAACGCATTTGAAAAGGAAAATAAACACATACGCAGGGAGGTCGAGGTCTAATCTAAGAACGTATATCATTGGGTGTTTTTATCCATCTTAGGGTTGTAAACCATCCCGGAAGAGGCTACTATCAGACAAACGAGGACTGCATCGAGATTTCGCTCATAAAGTTATTTTGCACTGGAGGATATATATATGTATATGTATATATAAGAGGGTGCTGATTACGATTTGATGTCAAAAAATAGAAAGTAAAAAAAGGCGGATCCAATATGGCGACTGTACAGTTTCGATTTTACGGTTTACAACTCCGATTCAATCCTAATTGGTAAAATCGAAATTGGACGCTCGCCATATTGGATCCGCCATCTTGAATTTTCTATATTTGTCATAAAAATCAAAATCAGTACCCTCGAAAGCACATATAGATATATGTATATAGATATGTATATCATCCAATCCAAAATAACTTTATGAGCGAAATTTCGATTCAGCCCTCGTTTGTCTCAAAGATGCCGCTTTCGGGTGGTTTTACAACCCCCACTTTAAAAAAAATAGAATACCTACATGTCATAAGTATTTAGATTGGACCTCGACAACCCAGTTTTCCATTTCAGTCCATTTCATGGTGTACTTCACAATGGAAATTGCACTTAAAAAAAATACCCTTAAAAACCACAACTTTTTTTTTAATTTAAGAAAATCGGGCGTTGCGCATTTTTTGTTTGTTTTTTAAATAGCATAGGTCGATAGAGCGACCTTAAAAATAAGAGACAATGTCTATCCCATATTTTTGGGAGGGTGGAAGTAGATAGTAATACGTTGTTGAAAGGTGATGGTCAAAAGGGACATTTTGGTTGGAAATGGGTCAAATACGCCTAACGAACTTTTGCGGAAGCGGAATGAATGCCATGCTTGTGGCATTGAAATGGAAGAAATATGGAATCCAAATGTGGATGAATTTCCAACAGCATAGCGATTTCGTGATGTATTTTTCAAAATTGATTGAATGATTTAAAAAGTGGGAATTTTTAATTTTAAAATAATTGTCTCGATGTATATATTTTATAACATTCATAAAACATAACCAAATATGTCATGAAATTCAAAAAATTCGAGAATTGAGTTATTTGATTTACGTAGAGTTCAGTAAATTATTATACCAACAAGTGCAAATAAATCGTTGGTTATTATCATTGACTGTGTATGTAATGCTTTAACACAGAGTGGATAATAATAAGCATGAAAAAAGAGCCAAGTACTACAAAATGAACTTGACACTCGGATACGTCTGTATAAGCACAATGCAAAGTCGTAGAGAAGCGAGGGTGGTATATTGAGTCAGAATCTCCAACGTGCAGTCTTCGCCTTATTTCTTTCTCGGTCCTCTTTACATGCTTTACCTCAGCCGAAGTTACCTTGCAAGATGCATACAAATGCGGTTGAACGAGGAGTTCAGAAAAATTTAAGTACATTAAATGCTGAAACGAGCGGATGTAACTATAAAACACAAAAAGCCTGCTTTGGTATGTGTTATGCAAGATCATAAAAAATAATTAATTTGTTGTCAAACGAGAGAATAAAAATCTCATTGTGCCTTGTAAAGAAAGAACAGCACTTCTTCCCTTAAAACGCAACGTGCTAACCTTAAAATGTCTTCGTCGTAATTCACTTGTTGAAGGTCTCACGTACTCGATTGTAACAAAACTAAAACACTCTATTGTTTCTAATGATTATATTACATATTTTTAAAGATTGAGCAGTATGCTTGAATGGCTATCTGAAAAAATTAACAAATTATCTCATTTAGAATAAAATGATCGCAAAAACTTATTTTTGGTCCCTACCCTTCCGCCTCCCTCTCTTTCGAATAATTACAAAACGTTTGAAATGTATGTAAAATTTAAAATATTTGAGTAAAGCAGATGTGACATTTCGTATTTATGGTGCCAGGACTTTATTTCCCGACAAGTAATTTCCTCGTCAAAATTTTCTAGGACAAAATTTTTCTGTGCAGCCATATTCTTTTAGGCATTATGAGGGATAGGCGGTGTTCTCACTAGTTCAGTTAGGTTAGTTTCGTGGCGTTATCATTTCTCCGCTTCCCCCATTTTCCTATATGAATTTTAATCTAAAGTGATTCTCGCGACACAAACCAGGGTCAAAATAGTCCAACGCCAAAACGGCGTCTCCAACAGATGCTACTACAAAACTTCTGGCGCCAAACGACGTGACCAAAACGTCCTGAGGCCAAATCACCCTGTACCCGAGTCTCTGCAGTGATAAAATGTAAGCAAAAACTCAATCAATGGCATTGTCCGGGCTCAAATATATTTCCTTTCATCTGAAAATGTTTTAGACTCGAAGTTGGCGCTGGAAAAAAGTACGGAATTGTTGAAATAAGCAATCACCTATTGGTTGAAACATAATGGTAATATAACATCCTACAGAACGAGTTTGTGAATACGACAGATCAACCACATTAATCTATGTCTGTGTAAATAATCACCACTAATACTATTTACTCAATAAGGAAGCCTAGAAAAGAATTGTAGACATATACCTTTTAGGTATTGAATAGAAAACTGCTGAAGTAGACTGGAATGCTTGCAATAGGTCATGCAATAGATCACGAAAAACCAGGACCACTAGACACAAGGTTAGAAAAGACACTCTATCACTAATAAAAGAGCGAAAAGAGGATGATGTTAAAACCATTCTTGAAGCATAGATATGAGGAAGAATTTATATTAAGGAGTTAGTCAACTGTGGTTATATTTCTATTACGATTTTAGTTGATTGTTGATAAACACGTGGGCGTCGAGAATAATGACAACCAAACGATGACAACTAATAACAAAATAATTGAATAAGGAGAGAAATAAAGTAAATTATGTGCAAAATTTTGTGATTAAATAATGATACATTTATGTCCAATAAAATAATATTTGATAACAGATATAAAAGATTAAGTGCAAATGTAACTTTTTATAAAAAACACATATGAAAATGCATAATGCTTTCATAACTGTCATACTTTCGCTTCAAAGTACATGATTATGTAAAATATTCGGATGTTCAAGTTATGTTACCATATAGAGCAATATAAAATATCGATCTCATATTTTCCAGTAGTTCTTCGGCACCCTGCATGAATGTAAGTTTTAAGTGGCTGTTGTGAACTACGTGATACTGCACAATGAAAGTTAAAATAACATTTGTGCAAAAAGCAACATTTCGAACCATCCTATATAATAAATTACATTATAATTGGATATTAAAACATTTTTTTACATGGACGATATTTAGTTGTAAACATAAAACTATTTTATTCGAAAAAAGCAGCAAAAAATCAATATAGTGTAGCCTGGAGGAGTGTTGGTTAAAACTATGACAAAACAATACTCTAGGATCAATGTCGAGCGTTCGCAATTAATTTTAACTCGCAAAGACAGGAAATTGAGCGGGAAAAATGTAAATATCAAAGGTGTCGGAAGAATTTCCATATACGAAAGACTCACTGAAATTTAAGTGGACTATCCCCGCGAGCGATCGAGCGCGGACGCTTTAATCGCGCTGATTTAATTTCAAGCGTTCCAAAGTCAGGTTCAACGTGATGGAACGGAAGAAAATATGCAAACATACATGGATGCGATTTATAATTCAGGATATGTTAAATCAATCAATCCTTTGATCAATAATAAGTGTATATTTTCCTCTTATTTATATTGAAGTAATATTTAATACATGATCATTTTGCTGTCTTAATAATTAAAGTTGTAATATTAAATTGTATCTCACAATGATATTTATGTTTTTAAAGTTTACATAAATGGTAACGACGCACAGCGGGTTGTTAAACATTAATTTTTAGCTATAAGATTGAGTATCATAAACAAACAATAAATTACAAGTAAATCGCCTATACGTATAAAGCGATTACCATACCGTTATTATGCAATGTTGGTAAGTGTAGGTAGGACCATAGATGAAATTTTCTTTTAGCAAGTCTAATCATTCTATGTTTTGAGTTTTTGGAGCAATTTTACATTCAGTTATGTTCATTTACTAGAAGCAAACGTTTGCATGGGCCACACCAAAAACAGATAGTAAACAAACACAACTTTCCCCCGTTATTTACTGTTCAAAATACTGGTAAATATTAACATAATTGCAGGTCTGTTTTCGGAGTCTAGTTAGAATAGTAAAAAATGTACAATTTCTATCAGTGTATGTAAAGTACTAAATGTAACTTAAAATACTTCGTGTAACCTTTTCAGGTACTTTAACCCTTACCTGCCACAACCAGTTTTTCGTTCGCCCTTAAAAACAATGGTATTCGGTAAATAACAGAGGACAACTTGGGGTGCAATAGAGCTCAGTGCATCAAGTAAAGGTTATTAATTTATGTAACTTAGGCAGTTTCCAGAGCCACTTATTACGAATGTGAATTCAGTTTTTGTAGCGTATACATGTAATTCGGAAAACCTGTTTGAAAAATTGCTTCTCAAAAATGCTTCAACAACGCCAAATAGGTTCGTATTGTATTCCACTATATCGAATCCAGTTGAACTCTCGAAGGGAGCGGTTTCACGTTTGAGGGGCGTGCGAAAAATGTGAACAAAAGAGTGAAAAGATGACTGAAAAATAATTAAGGTGAAAGAAGGAAATAAAAAGGAAGGAAAAGGAAGGAAGGTAAAAAGGATATGATATAAAGAATATTACTGTAATGGTGTATACTGAGAGAATTGAAGATTACAGACGTGCTAGTAGAGATACTGGTGGTGCAAAACGGGAGGTGGCTTTTTGGAACATCAACCGTCTTAAATGTTATTCGGTGGTTGTCTTAAGGCATAATACCTCTGCTCCGCGGTACCCAATACAGTTGATGTCTAACATTCTCTCTGTGTATAGGTGGACAAAAAGATAAGGAAAAATGTGATAGACAAAACGAGCGAGGTTAGGTGGAATGGGCCACATGTGGGAAGATAGAGATGTGCACCAGTGCGAGTAAGTTAGTGCAAGAACGGAAGGCAACAAGTTTCAGAAAATTAGCTACAGGTGGCGAAAATCAGAATGAGAAAGATATTGCATGAGTGAAAATGGTAGTAATATTGGGAACGCAGAAGAAAAGTGGAAAAGGAAAGCAAGGTATAAATTGACAAGTATACATATAGCTATTTACAGGACATGACAGGACGGGAGTGAAAACAAAATTGAGCAGTAAATTCAATTGAGAGTACAAAAGCGAAAATACAGAGTGAGTTGGAGGAGACAGTAAAAGCGGTTAAAGCGAGGACAGATAAAAACGAAGATGGATGCGATGAGTTCAAGATGAAGATGGAGAGTTATGAAGAGTAAAGAGAATGGAGAATCAATGGGAGACATATACAAAGAAAGGGGTAGTGAAGTGAAGAGAAGAAAATAGAAGCAGTAGGAGCAAACATGAATAACTTGGGAGAGATGGGAGGACAAAAAAATAGCGAGGATAGAGGAGTAAAAGAAAGAAAGAAGAAAAAAGTTTTATTCAGAAAAGCAAGGAGTTTCCCAGGGGAATTGATTCAGATGAAGAGAGTGATAGGAGCAGATAAATTTCGGAATGAGAAAATAAATCAGAACGAGACAAAGGACAACAGAATAGAGGCTTGATAGTAATGGAATGAGAGAAAAGGCAACAAAACCAGTGGAGAATTTTGTTTGGAAATAAGAACGAATAAAATAAGCAAACGAGTTACAAGTGTATTGAATCTACGTGTATCTATTTATTTTGAATAGTTACAGTAAAGTTCGAGGTTAATTTTGAACAATGTTGGGTGTGGGTCGAATAACTGACAAATCAAAAAGCAAACAGGTCAAAAACCGAAAATCGAGAAGCCAACAGTACAAAAATCGACACTTCAAAAAATGACTGTCCGATTGTCGATGGGTCTATTTTTTATCTGTGGACTTTTTGAATGTTGGCTTCGACTGTCGATTTCTTTACCTGTCGGCTTTTTGATTTGACGGTTTTGCTATCCGCACCCTATTCAAGACATCTAACCTTCGTATGTGTCCAACCGTGTACCATTACTCTTAATATTCATTACGAAGCTGAATGACAATAATTGTCATGGCGATCAGAAAAATGAATCCTCCATCTTAAAAGAAATTAAAACAGAAAGATTTCTTATGGGTTGTTTTAATTTATCATGAAAATAATGATTGCGAAAGATCTATGCAATAAGATCCATAATTGTATATTTTATAAAGAATTTAAAGTTCAACCTTTTTTATTTCTATATGTTTTGATCGGGATAACATTTTCAAATATATCATATATTTGCTTCATGTCATTCAATAAATCATTTTCCATTGTATGTTTAAATTTATTTACACATTTTTTTGTAGAAATGCACATTCTTTTCAAATGTATGTTTCACTGTTATCCCGTTTTGATTCAACTTTTCACCGGCAAACTATTTTCGGATATGATTTTTAAGATAAATGTTTTATCTATATCATTGCAGGGCACATACAAAATAGCTGTCAAATATTCGAGAAAAAGAGTACTATTAAATAATAATATATAAATAGAACGAAGATACGTAGGTAAAAGATGCCTCTTTAATCTCAGGGAATCCTTTCAAAATCTTTCGTTCGTTTCTCCAACGTCTTTCCTTTATCTCTCATTCATCATGATGTGTCCTATACGCCTGACGCCTATGCTAGAGTGTCTGAAGTGTTTGAGATCGATCAGAGATCTTTCCTCTTTTTTTACGAGGTAATATAAAAACAATAATTTTGTGTTTAAAAATAATATTATTTTACAATAAAACATATTTATGGATATAAATTTATGATTTGCTAGTATATTTATTTACAAACTGGAAAAAGCAATACTTAATTTAATATAAGAAATGCGACTGAGATCTGGTTTTAAGTAAGAAAATTGACTGAACGTAAGATGTGAAACAAATAAGACCACATAGAGAAGGACAATCTTGTACTCTGCATTGGCAGACTTTAAGATGTAATCGTTTTAAGTATTTGTTGTTACAGTGTTTTGTCAGTTAATTCGTCTTGTATGTTATTCACTCTTACTTTATATTTTTAATAAGTAGGAATGATACTTCAGTATATTAAGCTACTTTAAGCAAAATAAATATCGCTTAAAATATTACCTTAACATCAATAACTGCAAGGTAAGTTTCTTGACGGTGGCGGGCGTAACGAAAGCAAGTCTGAACGGTGCCTGTCCTCTCCGCAGTATTCATTTACATTAAACTTACATCCATGTATACTTTGCTTTTAGTTTCTGTAATCATTTGAATTTAAGCGTATAATTCCATCAGTGTATCTAATGGAAATCATACACGTATTAATATTAAATAATTTTCTTTATAATATAATGCCTGACACGTCATGCACAATCATAGCAATATATGACTACACGTGAACGTACCATCTTATAATTCGAAGTCTATACATATTATAACTCTATAAATATATACATAGCACCTACAATTTTACTTTTAAATGGATTGCTTAAAAGGAATCAATAAACTTTTTGTGAATTACCACGTCTTTTTGCAGCAGCTATAATAGAGTGCGTAATTAAGAATGATTAGAAAATTGTACGGGATCAAGAAATGGAAGAAAGAGTTTCTTAAACATTTTCTGTCGTAAATGAAAGTAATAATGAATAAAGTAATAAACACGTTAAATAAGCATATAGTTATTCATGTGTATAAAAGAATATTCATATTTGCAATAACCTTCCCGATTAGCGAAATAAAAATAAGTAAGAAATTTAATCTGTCAAAATGATCAAGTGAGTCGTAGATAGATAGACTTTGTTGTACTCACTGCCAACTAATGATATGTTGGCTAATATTCTAAACAAATATTTTCACATCGCTACAAGAATAGAGCCCAAAGAGCGGAATTTCCTTCAAAAAGGACGCAAGAAGCAAATTGCTCTTGACGTGATTTCCCGATCGGATAGTTTCGGACATTTAGTAAAACGCATCATAAATGAAGGTGAAGCATGAGTCTATAAATTCAACATGAAAACGCGCCATTAATCATCCGAATGGCGCTCCGAAAACGAACAGAAACAAAAAAAACGGCGCCAATGTCTCGAAGAAAAAAAGCATGATATTGATTGTTTATTACCGAGGTGTGATGTACTCAAAATTCATTTCGGAGTGGAATCCAGTTAATGAGCAGATTTATGTCTACATTTTGAGCCTGTTGTATAAACAAAGTTTTGAGGAGGACCATTGATGGATTTTATATGATATAACTCCTAAAGACTGTGTCATACATTTCAGGGAGTATGGAACCAAAAACAAACAGTATATAAATTACCTTATGTACTTACTTCCGTTCCATATAACTTTTTTTAAAACCCGCAGTAGGACATCATTCTATCTTCTACAACAAACGTATTAAATGAATTTTTCAGCATCAACAAAAAGGGGACATTCGCCTAATGAAAATGTCTTAAGGCCCATCATCACCATTTGACTACGGCGATACACGCCTGATAGGGCCTTAATAAATTTTTTCTTGGATTGTTCGAATTGCATTCGGCAAATGAAAGTTCAAGGACAATAATGATTTCTGAAATTACTTGTAACAGACAGATTTTAATCAAAGCGTGTCACTCTTGCTTGCAATGACCTGCATATAATCACTCGGTTTAAGACATTTTTACGAAACATACAAATGGTGAGGGTCCTAGGACTAACGAGGGACAAGATTGGTGCTGATCCTCTAATAGCTGCTATGTCAGTATATGTGAGTACTTACAAATATATTTTTATAAGTTTGATTTGGTGTGTCGTGTCTGGGGCAGGGACCGTTCAGCCCCACTGATGAGTCCATGAATGCTCCCCGGACGAAACACCAATCACTATAAATTTTATGTTTTAATTTAAATGCGAGGATATTGCATGCAGTCCTCAGAAATAATATGAGAGAGAAGGAAAGGGAGAGAGAATTGAATAAAAGCGAAAGAAAGAAGACCCAAATAATCAAATATTTAATCCTTATCCCTTCTTCCTTCAGTCGCGCCTGCCTATTCCTTATCGTTCGAAGGGACTCAACAAATATAAGTTACCTTTAGAGTATTTCACTTGAATGGGGCATGTAGATATCGCTATGCCCAAATTAAATTAAATTTTAACACCCTTTTTACTGACACTATCATTGTGACTAATTACCAACACATTTCAGTCCGTCTAAGATGTCTGGGAAGATTATAAGATCACTGATTGCCATTAAGGATCTAAACTTAAAAAAATCATTTTATTTATTTGGATCTTCCTACTTTATTGGATCCGACATATTCAATTTTGCCAATCTAGAACCTCATATGTCATTACAATGATCAATGGCCTTGTAATCTTCCCAGACATCTTCGACGTACTGAAATCTATTGGTGATCAGTCAAAATGACAGTACTAAAAGTGTTACAATGTAATTTAATTTAATTTAAATTAATTTGCCAATAGCGCCATCTGTATAACCGATTCAAACGAAATACTCTAGAGGTAACTTATACTTGATGAGCCCCTTCGAACTCTACAACACTTGTTTACATTCGCAATTAACACTTCGATAACATCCCTTCTAAGTAATATATACCGGTGTGCAATAAGACTTATTCCTATATATGTAGATCTCTAGAGGTTTGAATCATTATAAGATATCTCAAATGCTATTTCGGTATTTACTCTGTTCACTGGTAAAGGATCGAAATAACGAAGATGTACTTTCGGTTTGATCAAAATTGCTAAAATGCCTAAAAGTGAAAACCACCATTTTTTCAGGAAAATAAAAACCGATTTATTAACCGGTTAGCGACGATATTTTACGATTACATGCACGGACCCCGTACCGTCAATAACTCAAAAATTGGCTGACTCATAATCGATAAATCAAATTCTGCTGTGTATACTTGTATTTGCTATAAGAATTACACGGATATATATTGTTGTATGTATAAATCGATATTTTCGCCATTTTGGAAGGTTCCATAGAATTCTAAATCTCTATTGAACTATATTTTCAAAAGCACCTTTGTTTGTTCGCAATAATAATTATGGTGTTTTAGTATGCAAAGCCAATACCGAACAAACAAAAAAAAGAATACAAAATTTCAATACCTCCAGTTCAATTACTTGACCAAAAGTCTTGAAAATTGTTGAAAATATAAATATGATCTATTATTTTCCAGATATTATTGAATAGACAATGTTTTACAGGAATTAAAGAATAGCAAGTCAAGAAATTTAATCCAAATTCTGAATTCTTTTTTTCGAAAAAAGAGTTAATGGAATCGTGAAATTCGATGCAAATGGTTATAGCATTTTCTAACTATGTAAACAATATTTACTATGGCAAGAGAATATTTACGTTTAATCAATTTTATTGCATCCATTTCACTACTCAGGAATTTAAATGATTATTTAATTGTAAAACTGCGGTAGATTTGTTGTTATGCACTGTAGTGCATATTTAAGGATCTAGAAATAATAAAGAAGACAATGTTGTTCTCTGATTTACTATAGAAATAGTTGATTTAACAACTTTTTGTAATCCCGTGTTTTATTTTTTAAACTGGTTAAATTAACTATATTTTTGTTGTTGTGTGTGTGTACGTTTAATGGTTGTTCTTAAATTATGGTTTATTTTACTGTAGCTCCTAGTTTTCCACTGACCCATAGAAATAATGATGTGACATACGAAACAAATGTCATCACTGAGACTAAGGTAGCAAAGGGCATCACTTAAAAGATTAACATTTATTATGTTTATTTTTTATTATTATTCTTTCGGTCGATAATCGTATTAGTTATATTATAACAAAATTATTCACAGAATATAAAAATCATATTTCGAACTATGCAACAAGCAATATTTTCCCGCAAAAAGATTTTCGGATTTATAATTGATTACCACAAAGAATAACTAACAACAAATTGAAAAATATTTGCTTTAATATAAGACCAAACTTTGTAATTTTCCAGAAAAGTTTCAATAATTTTGTTGACGTAAAACGTGACTTTTAAACTTTTACCGTAATTTTAAAAATGTATTATTTATTATGATATTCTGTAGTTTAGATTTTTAGTTATTGATATTAATTTTAATTTTTTGTTTCGTCGTAATATATTTAAAATTAACAAAAGCTTAATTGCTTCTTGACTGCTTTATCAAATTAAATAGGAAGAATTGACCTCTTGGAATGGATTGTCTAACTACATCACCTTTTATATGTTCTTCTTTGTAGACAATTTGATGGTGTAACTTTTTTTATGAGTACACTCTTAAAATAGTCCCCTTGAGTCCTCTCGTTCCAAACGGAATTCATTTCCGCAAGTATAAATCCACTTATCGCAAGTGGAATTATCCTCTTGATCAAATGGCAAGAGGATTTCCACTTGCAACAAGAAGATTCCGCTTGCGGCAAGAGGACGTTTTAAGAGTGTATAAGTATCAGTGATTAACTGCGCCTTGATTTAGTGCATTATATTTCCGCACAAATAACGGTTTTATGTTAATATATTCTTGCGTAATACTGTATTAAATCTGATGAATTAGGATGGAATTTATTCCCGTTTTTGTAAATTATAAATGATTTAAATTGTTATGCGATGAAGTGTGAACATTTTTTGTTTCAAATAGGATAATATTTACAAGTATCATGATAACTTATAGAAACATATCGTTTCACGTTGGTAAAAATTGATGATTTTTAGCGTACAAATCTGTAAGACAAATGAGAAATTTAGCCCAAAAATAGCGAACAATGTCGGTCTTACAAAAATATATCACTTACTGAATTGATCATGTTTTGCTTCAAAATTGGTTGAATGTGCAATAATTATTGCAATGAATAAAATCGTGAACATTTTAATAGTACAGTAGAGTCCCGGTATATTTGCCCGCTCGGTTCCTCGCCTTCCCCTCCCGTCTCCTTAGATTTGTCAAAAGAAGGAGAACGTCGCTCCTCCCACTCTCTTCAATCGCGCTATGCTCGTGACGTCACATAATGCCCTTCCTGAGTCCGCAGCCCGCAAAGTGGGGGAAAAAGAGAGCGGTGACAGACAAATATAACGGGACGGAAGCGGACAAATATGCTGGGATGCAAATATAGCGAGATGCGATTATACCGGGACTCTACTGTAGTTAGATCTCTCTCCCACCCCTCCTCCATTTATTGTGAATATTTTCGTAAAAACAATTGTTTCAATTAAGTATATTTTGTTGGATGGTAATGCAGGAAGTTGAAACCTTTTTCTTCGGTACGTTGATTTATTCGAAACATGATAAACAAAGAAACCGTTAATGAATAAAAGAAACATTCTAAACCAGATGTCAGACCAATTAATATATAAAATATTGTCATCTGATACTAGTTATATTATGAATTGCTGCGTCTGGAAAAAAATGTTTGAAGAAAGAAAAATGCTTCTTTAATGGATCGTAAACATTACTGTTCCTGATTTTTTTATACTATTTACCTATAAAAATATTATGATATTATTATGTTATATAATACGCAAAAAAAATCGTATTTCCAATATTAAAGATTTATTTTTACGTAGCTAGGTTAAGTATTTACGGATTCTTGTGAATCCAGGGCCGATAGAAAACGCACCTAATGATGCAGAAAGAGGAGGACGAAGGTATGCTGTATCGCCGACATAGTTCACGTGCGACATTTTATGGGTTCACTCATAACTTTGGACTGTGTACAAAACACTATCGGAAAAAGAAGCTTATGTGAAAAGGCACGTCATGAATTTTATAAAGTGCCAAAGCCACGAACAAACTTTAAAATTAATATTATTTTTCAACAAAAAATTACCGTTAGTATATTTGCGGAAATAATTGTTAAATTACTGTATATTAATTTAAAGTTTTTTAATATTCGAAATCACCAGTGAGAACGTTCTCGTTTCAACAATAATCTTTCATTTTATTCATATATGTTTTTAAAAAATGATTCGACAACTTTTCAGAAACCTCATCAGTATTGTTATTCTCGATAAAATATCGAATATACATGCCAGTTTCGACATTTTTAAATCCAAAATGCGGACACGACATATCGACTTTACAAAATGCAACCCAAATCCGCCGTTGACAGTGGAAACTGGAATTCGAGTTGCGGTCATCATTGAATCTGATCGGCGGTTGTGTACGCACGTTTGCGCGGTTTCGCGATCCTCTATCAACGTGATTAATAACCTCCGTATGCTAAAGTAAGCTGTAGATACCAAGGGTTCATATATCCACACTGAACATCGACAGTTTTTTCTATGACGGAGAAATCGCACATGAATTGTTATTTTTAACGACGGGGGAATATATTTCGTATTCTCAGTTCATTTTTCATGGCTTGAGATTTAGATACTATAAAATTTTATGCCTGTTTTTATATAAAAATAATTCGAAACAAACGTTTTTAATACAAGCATGCATAGTTAAAGTACATCTTGACCATTTAAGGACGGTTCGGACACTTTTTGAGCCCAAACTTTCAAAAAAATCTACACACAATTTTTCATACGTTTAAAAGTTTGCTCATTCAGATTCTGTTAAAGTAATTGGTTTAAAACTCGTTCAAAAAAATACAGATGGTTTTTTCTAAAAAAATCGCTAATTAGTTTTTTTCTTAAATCTGCAATTTACACCCGGAAACAATTAGAGAGGAACAGAACAATTAGAAACAATTTCAGAGGCTCAGAATACATAGAAATGCAAAATATCGCGTTCAACATTTTTCAGCTTCAAAATGATACACGACACTTTTCAACATTTCAAAATGGCTACTCGTAATTGTAAATGGTCCTGAAAGAGCTGATTTTATACATTATTTCTTTGTTAGCCTTTGTTAAGTTTCCGAGACGCCAATTGCTTCATAACTCCAAATGGGGTCGCTGATTACAAAATGTGAGGGCACATTTTCGAAATTCAAAATGGCGGACCGAATAAGTCGACTACATTTCCAAAATTTTAATGGAGTTTCTTCAAAATGGTCACTGATGGGGTTTTGGGCTCGCTAATTAGAAGTATGAACTGCCATAAATGATTTATCATTTTAAATGGAGGATTATTTTGGTCCCCTTTGATTATTCAATGCTTTTAGCCGTAAAAAATGGACGTTGCCATAAACTCTATTGCCATTGCCATAAAACGAATTCAATAATCATAAAAAACGGTCGAAATTTATTTATTCTATTGTAGTAATTATCGTAGGAAAAATTTAGAAAAGTGAAAGTATCCATTTTCCTGTTACCATAAGACAAAAATATTTGCACCAAAATCTTTATGTAGAAAAGGTAGTTAAAAATGGACGCGTTTTATAAAAAATATAAACATCAATCAATATAAATCGATTTATACCGATAACAAGCCGCCTTATTGGAGTCGGCATTTTTTAATTTAAAAAATGGATCCTCATATTTGTAATCAGCTGCCCTAAAAACATAAATTTGGAGTTATGGAGCATTTGACGATTTAGAACCCGCTATTGGTTTGTTAGCAAAGAAATAATATTCGAAATTAGCTCTTTTAGCGCCATTTTCAAGAAGTGGTAGGTACCATTTTGAAGCTGAAACATTTTGAACGCGATATTTTGCGTTTCCGTGTAATCTCCCTTGCTGTTTCCGGATGTAAATTGTTGATTGAAGAAAAACTATTTTAAAGATTTTTCCGAGATTTTTAAGAAAAAACCAGCTGCAGCTTTTTTTGAATGAGTTTCAAACCAATTATTTTAGCAGAATCCGAATGTATAAATAAAAATCATTTTCTGCAGATTTGTTGTTTGCTATAACATTATCAAATAAAGAGCTGTAGTTTGCGTTATTGTTTACTGTTTTCTCGTTAATTACTGATAAACGGCCTTCTATATGCTGGATATTTTTGTTCAATTTATTAAATTAGTTATCAGTTACTAATATTTTAAGTTTTTTTCTGATTTAATATACACCCTTGAAACAGTCCTCTTGAGTATACTTGTCGCAAGCGCAATTCACTTGCCGATCCATTTACCGCAAGAGGACTTACTAATCCTCTTGATCATAAAACAAGAAGATTTCCACTTACGGCAAGAGGATTCCGCTTGCGGCAAAACGATGTTTTAAGAGTGTAAAGTGTTGAGGCATGGTTGAACACCAATTGACAACTAACGTATGTAAAGTTTGGTTACTAAAAATTATTATTTTCTTAGAAACGTGCGTGTTCATTATATTGTAATGTACAATTTATTGAAATTTTCAAACTAATTTTCGATATTGACACACATATTGGTTTCTAGGTATTTTGGTGTGTTTTTTTATTTAGCTTAATTATAGCCAACCAATAATTTTATTTGCCAAATGTTCAAATGTGTTGTTTATTGCAAAGCTGCCAACAGGCTAAAAATTGTAGTTTTAAATATATGTACCGATTAATTTTATTTTCGTAATTTGTTCTCCTACAAAATTTTATTTGTAATCTTTTCGAGGCATAAACAAATAAATTTTATAAATTGGAACATCATTTTCTCGAATGTTTCGAATGTAGACATTCTTTAGTCGTCCAGCTTTAATCGTCCGTGACTACAGTGTATCTACTGAGTAATGGGTATTGGTTTCTCTAAGTTGTTCTTTAGAAATATTTATTTTTCATTTTCCATTTGTTCACATTCCATGTGCTGCAGATGGCAGTACACTGCAAGTGAAAACTTTTCATTGCAAATACATAATTCTGTAGACTTCCGGGACATTTTTTCGTGAAAGTGGGTGAATTTCAATTTTATACCCGACTTTGCAGAAGTAAAATATGAGAGGACATTTCCAAGCTTTATAATGAGGAATAGACTTGAATTTTATACTTAATATGATGAAACATTTTGGTCCTGTTCATTGATTGCCTTGAGGTATAATGAGATAAGTCTTTAAACAAAATAAAAAGGCCATCATTTACATTGTAAATAATGGATGGTACAAATTGAATTATAGGAAACAAAATAAGATATCCGATATCATCATAATGATAGTATCAAAGTAGTTAATTAACATTAGTTATTTTATTTTAGCAATTTGAAATCCCCGAACAATAATAAATTGTAAACATACCTTCCAATGTGTGCTAACAAATTTCTTCTAAAATTACGCTCTTTATATGCTTTCTACACTTGTATACATATGTTCGTAGATAGCATTAATATTCATTGAATCCGCTTTAATCTTTGTTATTTAAATTTTGCATGGAGGACAGAAAGTGCATAGTAATGGGAACTTAAATTTAATTTGTCTTTAATTTGACCATATTTCTTACTTAAGTTAAACAGGCAAGTTCGCGCATATTTCGATTTATGTGTTTTGTATTATTGGAAATGTAATATGTTTGTAGCACATTGCATTAATTATTCCGCGTATAATTACTGCATTTTAGGACAGTCATGAAACTGGGGCATACCAGGATGAAGAAAAGTAAAGGTTATTCTAAAACTGGTATGCAGACAATATGAGGTAATCTTGATTATAATCCGAAACCTGAACAATTACAGAATTACAAGAGGAATTTTCACTGATTCTGATAGTTATGAAAGCCATGTGGACAAATTCACTGTTTGGCTCACATTACGGATTCTTGAAGTAAATTATTTGAAAAATGTTTCTCCTCGTGCTGGATTCTGTAAACTTCCATGTGCGTCCATACATAAAAGCATCACTTCCCTGTTCAAACATTGCAATAACACAGTCCTGGATGAATAATTTTTATAGATTTCTTTGTGTGGAGAACTAATATAATCTTGTAATTGTGCCAATCCATCAGAATTTTTCAACACTGGATGTCAATTGGCAAATATCAATATGGATTTAGGAAAAATTGTTATAATGAAGAGACGCATTGTTTAAATAGAAAACTTTTGACTATGCTAACTCACCCTATTTGCGATTCCAAAACTTACTTTTTGATCATTTCAAGTTTGAATGTCTAATATTATGTTCACAACTAATTGCCGAATTCAAACACACCAAGTAAACGATTATGTATCAATTGATGCCAAAAGCTCAATTATTATTTCTTAATGAAATTTTCTCATCCTCATGTTTTCACATTAATGAGGTTTCACATACAGAAATTATTGAATTAATTCTTACTGGTTTAACATTTTATTGATACTTAATGTAAGATTTAATATTTGTTGCTAATATATACTAAACTGTTTTACCGTATAACTTAGACACAGAAAACATTTACGCCATAATGGACATTATAATAGAATCACCTTTCAGACGGTGACATTCCATTAAAATTTTGTATTTCTAAATCGTTAAATATTTATAAGTTTAAATTTACTTAACATTCGTTACATGTTACTAAATTTATATATAAACCTATTAAAAGTGAATTAATTCGAATAAAGTGTTTCTACTTATTCAAATAAGAAGAGTTCGTAACTTGAAATGCACCATTAAAACATCGCAAAGCTGTCGGAATGTTTGGAGATGTTAACAAAACTATTTAACTTCGCGTGTTTAACTTCAATCGTGCATTTCTTCCTTCTACGAATATTTTGGAAATATAATGTACAAAACATAAATAATGTCTACTATTTATTTCATAATAATAGAAATTATGTACCCGTTATTTCATACCTATGAATATATCGTGTATAGTGCCAAAACAGTTTTTCAAATATTTCTAAAATATTACGAAAGGGACACGTTTAAAACTCACACTTATTATAATTAATATAATGTACATTGATTAAAATTTAATTCCAGAAATATTAAACCTAATAAGATGTGTTTATAATCTTTTCAATTTATTTTTATTAGATTTAAAATAATGGTACCGTAGCTAAATCCAGAATTTTTCTCCCTGGAACTGAACAATTTGGATGCTATTACTCTTATCAAACTAACTAATTGAGATTCCTTAATGCATTAATTTAGGTTACTGCAACAAAAATAGATTGGTTTGTGGAAGACATCTTTAGTATCGACCTCCAAGATCGTTAATAATTTCAGCGCAAATGCTGCAATGAGGATGTTTATAACCGATATAAATTGTCTTATGAGGATCGAAACAAGATGGAATATGTCTTCTAATATTTTTATTTTTCTCAGTGTAACTTCTGATATCAGAAGCTCATCTGCAAATTTAAAATTTATCTGCAAATTTGGTAAAAAGAATTTGTATCTATTTAAAACTTTTTTGTTTCGTAATTTTTTCATTTTGTTAAAAAAAGTGAGGACAATACTGGACTCGAACCAAGATCGAAATTGTCACCCTTGTTGCGTAATATACTGTTTTGATCGCGGAAAATATTTAAATTACTCAATTCGAATTCGGAATAAAATAATGGAATCTCTATGAAGAATACACACGGTGGACATTACACCTGTCCTTGATAAACTTGCTGGTTGGTTCCCTCTTGAACCCTAGATTTACAAAAATTATCCCTCGAGAGAAACGGATTTTGTAATTTTGAACATAGATACTAGTTGGGGTTTCGAACACACATTGATTACCTATTAACAGAAAAATGATTGTTGAAGGCTTAACATATTCGGAGTATTTTAATATCCTTGGTCGAATTAGCCCGATTTGATCCGTATAAAAACAGGGTACCAGTCGAGATCCAGACGAGTTAAGCCGATTAAAAAAGCTAGCAAGATTTGGCCCAACTATAAATCGGATTCTGTCCGGTGTCCAACCGCGTTAGCCTGGCTCACGAACGGTCAACGGTCCAGAAGACTACTTGACGGTATTGCCGCTAGGGGTGCATGCGACACCGTTATGTCCGCATTATAGAATTGAGTTCTTATTTGGTACATAAGGAACGTTATATAACACCTTTCGACACGATATTATCATTCTCCGCAAATTGATTTTTGAGAGATTATATAACAGTATATATGATCTGTACAAAATAAAAAAAAAATTCTTTCAGTTTTTCCGACAATTGGAACAGGTTATCAATTATATGTAGGTTATCAAATAAATAAAGCATTATGAGTACTCGAGCAACCTCGGAAAAAATACGGTCTCTATTCTTTCTGCTAGTATAACAACGTTTTTTGTTATTGACTTCCATTAAGATTTTAAATTAATTAAGCGTCATTATGTTTGAATTTCAGCCAGGTTTCCACCCTCCAGGCCAGGTCAGCTTCTAGACGGGAACTCTGGTTAGGAATCGGTTGCAAAAGCATGACATAAGACAGGATTCCTACCACACATCAGCAAGAATCATATAAATGTACGAAACGCATTATGGCGTTAAAATTGTTGGTGTTTCAGTTTTGTCTTTATAAAAGCCAAGTTTAACTTTTAACTTGAAGGCTACAATTGAGGGGCTATTTTTAATAAAACTTTATAGGCTTAAGATAGATTGGTTTTAAAATGAAGAGAAATGAGATGAAGACTTATATACATTTCCATTTCCATTACGGAAATCAAAATGCACGGTGAATGTTTTCTATTGGAACTTAGCCGAATCTAAAAGGGGCGGAAGTCACGGACGAAAATAAAGGGGAGTAATTAAAATTGTTCATTTGCGAAACGAGCACCGGAACGCCAGGGCTGCGATAATTGACTTACGGTTCTTGACTCGAAGAGAAAGAGCCACTCGGCACTTTGCGAATCGCGCTTATATAGGGTCAGTGGTATACGAGCTTTTGTATTTTAAACGAAATAGCCTAGAACGCACGTAACAATGACTCCCTCGTACATTAATCTTATTCTCATCGAGTCGCAAACAGTTGGCAAACAAATTGACTTTATCGTGCATCGACGCTGCTTTATCGCAGTTATTTACGAGTTTATATTTATTATACAAATAAACCAACGCCAAGTGCTTAAACGGTACTTGTACTATTTCAATTACGCAGACATGTTATTACAGTGATATAAGAAATGGTGACCAGTTTATTACTAGGAGGAAGGTCTATCAAATAGGACTAACAATACCTAAATTGGGAACATTCGACATTCGAACTTAAAAAACGTCTTATTCTTTAAATTTCCATTTTTAGTTTTAGTGTAAATTAAAAATTGAGATAATGCGTCATGGTAGGAAAATGTCCGAGATTTACGAAATGTATCACATCATTAATACGTTGTTAAATTTCAGCATAAAAACTACATTAGAAAGTCTGTATTACAAGATTGTAAATGATAATTCAGAACGAAACTATAGTTAATCATATTTCTCCAGTGATACAGGATACACCTCACGGATCAGGCTACTAAAGATCCGATAATAACTATGGTAATGAATGAACCATACCCTGGGAGAGATTTGGCTGGTTGAGCTAGCCATTAGCATAGCGGCTGGGTATATCTGTTCAGCAGAATCATGGTAGAAATATAAACGAATTGTAGATGAAAACTCGGTAGACACTAACATATATTTAAAATTGCAGTAAACAATAATTGCAAACTGAAAATATCATATCAAATTTGTATAATAGGTAAGGAATCCACCAAATTTAAAATTAAAATATAAAATCTTTCATGAACAACTTTGGAGAGTGTTTTACAATCATTTATAAATATTTTACATCCTACAGTATACTTTTTTTAAAAATATTCAGACTTAAATAACTAACTTATAATAGAATAAATTATAAAAACATGTAAATTGCAATTAGAAAGTAGGAACTGTTTTTTAAAAATATTGTGTTATATTTTCCTAACATTTTTTTCATATAGTGTCAAAGTTAATTTTAAATTACATAGGGGCACGATACAAAATGCTTAGGAGATTAATTGAATTAGAGGTAGTGGATCTTATTGATTTTTGGATGCTACAGACGAATACATTGTCCTATTTGGCCCATCAAATATATCCTTTTTAACAATTTGAGGTCGTACGACTTTTTCCGTGAGGCCAATGATTTTTCACGTATCCTAACCTCAAATGACTAAAAAGGATAGTTTTAAATAGATCGGTTAAAACTTTACAACGGTTTCGCTTTTTAGTGGTCGAATGCCATAATATGAACCACTGCTTCAAGTTAGCACCTAAAAATTTGTTTTTGAGGTCTTGTATTTCGCATAACCGGTACAAGTAGTAAGTCCCAGAGTATCAAAAGGAATAATAAATTATTTAATGCGATAATATTTAAAAATTTTCATCGCACTAAACATAGATATTTCAGTGTTATTCAGTCACTCCTTCATTACTATGGCAATGAAACTATTCATTAAGAATGAGTGAAATTTTACTGACTCAAATTAGAAGAGTTAAATATTGAAATCATCGACTGTATGATTTTATTATTTTTAGCAGTCTCTATTTTTCTCCTATAGGTAGATTGTCGCGTATGAATCATAACCGCAGGGTAATAAATCTTATGTACTAGAAATAGTCGATTTAACGAGATTTTTCGTTCCATATGAAAGTATTTGAATACTTTAACTGCAATAATAATTAAACATTACCAGAAGGTTTTATAAAAAGCATCGATATTTAACATTTATATTCAATAAAAGTACTTCGAAGCTGATAATCACTAATTGTGTCGGTACTGTGTGATGTTAATTAACGTCAGAATGGAAATATGAGCTATATGATTGCTTTGCGAGCCCACATATGAGATATCTGTAAATCTGTTCATATAAATATTTCCAATAATATAATCCAACAATGGCGAGTTCAACTTTTACCCACATGTGGTCCGTTCCAATGCACATATGTCATTACGTTTTGAATACGTAAACAAACAAAGCTCTCATATCATTTCAATGTCAGCTCTCAATCCGGGTGTTATCTATATAAACGACCAATGTTATACAATTTTTCATCTTCAGTTTCACAAAATTTTTAGTGAAGCTTACACCATTAAAGTCAATATAAGCTATATGATTTTATCTGTAATAGAGTTTATTAGAAACTTATTTCACGAAAGATGAACATTTTTCTATTGTACGGGCAAAACACTTTGTTTATTTCGTATTTCTCAGTTATGGAAACATATACGTTGACTGGGAAGTTTCGCATTTTATTTCAAAAATGAACCCATTATGCCCGGAAGATGCACATGTTTTATAGTTCATTTTCGACCTTCATTTTCAACAGGTTAATATTGAATTAAAAGTGACCAATCCAGCCATTTTCGAGTATTCCATGTCGATTGGCGTGGTCAAAATTACATTTAAATTACTTCAAAAACCATCTGGTAGAAATTTGGACCTGTTGTATTGTATACAGAAATATGAATTTTGCAAGATTTGAGATCAAACACATGAGATCTTCCACGATTATTAAAATAAGAAATCAGCTGAGATATAGACTGAGATTTTCCTCATATTCGAACTCGTCTAGGTGGGACTTTTGTTATTAGGTCTCATGTGTCTGATCTCATATCTTGTAAAATTCATTTTTCATTTCGAAATTTTCAGAGATCCAAGCGGAGTTCTCATGTGAGTTCTCACGTACTCACAGTCTCACGTGAGATCTCATGTGAGATGGCACAGTGAATTTTCAAGTGAGAATTTTTAATAGGGATATCATTATGAGATCATTACGACCTCAAACTCAGAAAAACTCATGTTTTAAAAAGACTGTTTTACTGAAAACCATGATTCTGTTGTAGCAATAGCGATTCTATTGCATGATAACAAATCAAATGAGTAAAAGAACGTAAATTTGCACACATTTATCCTCACTTTTTCTAAAAATACGACGTGATAGAAAAATTCTTGCAGCACCATCGTTTTAAATTAAAAATAATACAATTGCTTGTGATGCTCAAAATCCGCGACTGACTATCATAATTAATCCAGTAATCAGCAATTGTTCACTCTAAAGTTTTTGTAAATATTATTTTTTTTCAAATTGTGGTGATTTGTCTCTATTCATTTTAACATGGAATGTAAAGTGAGAAATTCGTGCATGAATCGCGGTCTTATGAGTATTTCCAAGAGAAGTTTATCGGTGTCGAAGCACACTGTAATTCCACGTGCTCACGCTGAAAAGTCTTCCGACTAGGCGGTCTGGCGCCTACTCTCGTAAAAAAGCGTGAGTAAAGGAGCGGAAAAAGTCGAAGCTTAAAGTCATAGCATTTCCCTGAAGCTTTTCTGATTTCCAGTCGCTTAACGACTCCCTTTTATTTCACGGCTGTTCGTTGAGATGCATGCAGGTTCTCGTAGGCTCGAAATTATCGAGACGACAAGAATTAACGACTTCTGTTTTCGTACTCCTTTTTTCACCTACAAATTCAAAGAAAATAAGCATGTTTTTCTTTCTATATAAACGAGTGATTTTTAAGGAAAAGTTCTTTTGTACCAAATTTCGACCAGTTAATGAAAATTACATTCGAACATTAAGTCGTGGAATGAAACTTGATTGTTTCGATTTGCAAATATTTGAAATCATTTTTGATTATCAAGGTATCAAAGTCATTATGACTTTATGTTATTCGTGTATGAAATGCTTCATGCATTGAAGCTAGACAATGGAATCTCTTAAGGTCGAATCAAAATCAACTTCTACAATAGGAATCACGGATGCCGCTTGTAGAGATGCTAATGTCGCGTCTGCTCCTGGTGACAACAAACCAAACTAACTTTATCTTTGTTTGCTATATTCGTATTTCTGCTTCAAGTTTCTTATTTTTTGATACGGTTTCGGAATGTGTCTGCTTATTATAGGTTTTAATAAAATTCTGCTATTTCGCTAATATAAAAGTATAAGAATTTTCCAAACATTTCTAACAGTATAAGATTTTATAGTTTACGGTAATGAAGTAACAATGGTTCCAAAACTCGAAGGGTCCACACAAATATGCCAGTAACAAATGTTAACAACTTGACAAAACTAAAAATGTTTCGTTACGTTATTTTTGAAGTAGGTATCTAGGAAAACAATCCTTGAAACTATTTATATTTGTCTAAAACACCATGGAATATGGTTGAACATTAGCATATACTATATATAAACTTTTTATGTTTCAAGACAACATTGGGGTCACTTATAAAGCATTTACAAAGTCCTAAACTTAATCGGAACACTGCGGTAGAAACGTTGGAATATGGAGAAGCTGCAAAAATTTGTTATTGGTTCAAAAAACTAAATTTCGAACTGTAACTGAAAATGATGAAATACGGTCTATGACAAGTTATCCTAAATAAATTCAGAATGTTTAAAATTAACAAAAATATACGCCATTTTTAAATAAAATATTGAAAATATAAACATGCGAATCTGATGAATCTTATTAAACAAAATCGAAATCTCGAGACTCGAAAGAAGGTGTCGGAAAAAATATTGATCAATCGGAAGGATCACTTTATCGATGAGTGTGTAGCGCCATATTACGTATATTTATTGATGATTTCTGGACAAATCGGGCCTACCGAAACCATTAAATGAAAATAAAGCGCAAACGTTACGATCAATCATCCAAAGTGCTTTTGCTAATTTATACGGCGATAAAAAAAAGGAGGTTAAATCAACGATAAACAAGAAGAATGTTTAATGGGTTATTTTAACTGACAGATCAATTAACCGAAGGCGAAGGAATTCCGCGTAAATTTCCAAGGGCCACGTCAAAAGCGAATTGCCGATAACCGGCATTTTTCGTGTATCCGACTTCTTTTTGCATGAAATTAAAATTATCTCAACGTGCGCGATTTATCGGCGCAGTAACAAGCAGGGACTTTAACGAATATCGACGTTTATGTGTAACGCACGCAATAAATACCGCTTTGAAAAAAAGGACCTGCAGGTTTTTAATAATAGTGTTATGATGACATAAAGAAAAATGTATAGAGTGCTGAGTGCTGCGTATAGATAGAACATTTTACAAATTTCATTTGGCTGAGATTAATAAGAACGATCTACAATAATTAAGGTTACTTTTATTTTAAGGACAAACGTTGGAATAATGATTTAAATATATCAGACGAATAAACATTAACTTAACCATTTTTAACATCAAGTACGAATAAAATTAGTCTTAACAATGCGGGATCGTTTCAAACATGTTTTATACAGTCATTTTTTCCGAAAATATACGTAAATGTTATTCAATTTCAATTATTTTTTAATTTAATTTTCCACGTCTTTTATTCAAATAAATAAATATATATAGGTTCGTTAAGGATTAAATTCTTCTGTACTTACTAAAACATTACTGATTCGGTCTATTTGTTGGTACTGTCCCTACTTCGAAAATCAATGCTGACGTCAGTATACTAATTTATTACGATATTTTTACTAGGGACCGCAATCATTTAATACAATAATATAGCACTGACTTATTTCGGAAGTCGGTAACACTTCAACACTGAAAATAGTGCAGGTAATCAGTATTTTGACCGCACTGACATACTCCAACAGTCAGACTTTATATTTTACCGATATACTATCAGTCAGTATTAATCAGTATAGATTTGCTCCGTCAGTCAGTACTGATTTAATATTGTTTATAGCACTGGCTACTGCGTTAGCGCTGACGTGGTCAGGTGGTCGGATGTTACTGCTTATTGATGCAAGTACTGGCAGTCAATATTGCATCAATACTAATTTGCTTCGTCCGTCAGTACTGGTTATCTGTACTAAGTTAGTAACCTCAAAGTATTATTAATAGTACAAAGCTACTGTCGTAAACAATACTAGATACCAGTACTGCATACTACATCAGCTCTCCCTCGGTTTAGTGTCAGTATTGACTAATGTCCGTCAATCCGCATAGGCTGCCAGCGCTAGGTTAGTATAAAGTCGGGATTTTATTTATTATACCCATTTCTACCTGGACAAATACTTACATAAAAACGAAATTAGAAAAACATCACATCTAAAGTTACCAAAAGGTTTTTTGGCACATGGAGCAAATTCACCATTCTTCGATAAAATGAAAAGAGTATTTTAAAATCCTTTTATCAAACATTTCAAATCACTTTCTTATTTCAATGTAATTCTCTTAGTAATATATGTATAATCTGGGAACGTTTGAGAAATATTTCTCAACTCTTAAGTACAAAGAAGATCCTTACATTAGAGAATAAAAAATACTACAGTCTTTCGAATAGATATTGCGAAACTGGAAGAACCAGAGAGAATGGAGATAATTCTTGAGGAAACTGAAGAGTTCAATACAATTGTATGCTTATTATACAGGGTGATCCAAAAGTCCCGGAACAGCAAAATATCTCAGCGGGAGTGCATTTTCGGGGAAAATGTTTTAGACAAAAGTTTAAGGATTTTTCCCTGGCTATTTAATGGCGATATTGAATTTGACCTTGAACATGACCTTGAAGGTTATTTCAAGGTCAAGTTAATTTTTTTAAATGGGAACCCCTATTTTTTTTTCACGGATTCGGAAAGAGCACAACATTTTACGTCCGAATATGCTATGGCCGTTTTTTTCGGCAAGGTCATTTCAAGGTGAAACTTAAAACTCCCGTGACGGCGAAATATCTCAGAGGGTGTGCATTTCTTTGGAAATTGTTTCAGAAAAAAGTTTAAGGATTTTTCCCGGGCTATTTAATGGTAGCACAGAATTTGACCTTGAACATAACCTTCAAGGTTATTTCAAGGTCAAGTTTGTTTTTTTTAATGGAAACTGCTATTTTTTTTCACGGATTCGGAGAGAGCACAAAATTTTACGTCCAAATATGCTATGGCCATTTTTTTCGGCAATGTCATTTCAAGGCCAAACTTAAAACTCCCGGAACAGCGAATTAACTCAGCAAGAGGTCATTTTCGGGTAAAATGTTTCAGACAAAAGTTTCAGGATTTTTTCCGGGATATTTAATGCTAGCATAAAATTTGACCTTGAAAATTACCTTGAAGATTATTCTCAGGTCAAGATTATTTTTTTTTTTTAATTGGAACCCCGTTTCATTGTCTTAACGAAGTTATGAGGATCTTCCGGTATTGAGAGTGGTTAAATTCATTTTGTTCAGTCGATGCTATTACTGGACGATCTGCTCTAGGGAGATCCTTTACAGTGCCGTAAACTTCGAAACAATTTATTGTTCTGCCAAAAGTCGATTTAGGAATCAGTTCCTGGCCCTCGCTTGTCCTCTAATTTTGTAAATAGAGTAATCAACTGTTTAAAAAAAGTGTATACATACATCTTACGCAACACTTGTGCAAAGTGAACTTGGGCGCGCGAACAGCGACAGAGAGCACGAGTCACCAGCGAAGTAAATAAACAACATACATTCACATTGAATTTATACATACGTGTACAGTCTTATAAGGTTACATTTTGGTCTTAACTTTATCGTTTTGTGAGATACATGGATTTCCTATCTAAATGCCTTTCCTATCTAAACGTATTAAGCATCATTTCAGTAACAAAATACATACGTATATTTCGTACAAAGAGCAATGGCTGCGCTAAGTGAACGAGAAAGAATAACCATTCTCATGATGAGAGGCTGGGGTGATAACCAGCGATCTTTAGAGAATGTGCGAACCTTATTTAACGCATCATTTAGAGAGGGACGAGAACCGATTTCTAAATCTACTGTTAGCAGAACAATAAATCGTTTTGAAGTTCACGGTACTGTGAAGGATCTCCCAAGAGCAGGTCGTCCAGTAACAGCATCAACTGAAGAAAATGAGTTGAATGTCGCGCTGTCAATAACGGAAGATCCTCATACTTCCATCAGGAAAGTTAAACAGCAGCACGACTTATGTTACGGTACAGTACAACGGATCTTAACTAAAAACTTAAAATTTCACCCATACAAAGTTAGACTCGTACAACAATTGAATGAAGACGATCCTGATAGACGCCTACAGTTTGCGGAATTAATGATGAATCGAATAGATGCTGATGCCGGTTTCTTGAATCGCATCGTATTTTCTGATGAAGCTACATTCTTCTTAAATGGGGCAATCAATAGACATAACATGTCTTATTGGAGTGAAACCAATCCTAATTGGATGGTCGATAGTCGTTCTACTCAATATCCTGAAAAAGTAAACGTATGGGCAGGTATTATAAACAATGCGGTAGTTGGGCCCTTCTTCATCGAGGGTACCCTTACTGGTCAAAAATACCACGATATGTTGAGGGACGACATCATCCCTGCTATTCAGGTTATTGTAGGCGAGGATTTCGATCAGACTTGGTTTCAGCAAGATGGTGCAGCACCCCATTATGCAACAGATGTTCGCAATTATTTGAGTGATGTATTTGCAGAACGGTGGATAGGTCGAAGGGGTGTAATAGAATGGCCACCAAGATCTCCGGATCTTACGCCCCTTGACTATTTTCTATGGGGTTATCTCAAAGATAGAGTGTATCGAACGAAACCGGTGAATATTGAGGAAGTAAAACAACGAATACGGGATGAGATCACGGCTATAGAACCAGATATGATTAAAAAAGTCGTATCGACTTTTTATAATCGCTTGGGATATTGCCAAGAAGTTCATGGCAATCACTTTGAGCATAAGCTTTAGTAAGATACATAATTTCATCAAAATCTTAGTATACCCATCTTGCCTTAACTGTCTGGGGACACCCACACACACACACACGCACACGCACACGCACACGCACACGCACACGCACACGCACACGCACACGCACACGCACAGGTGACGGCGAGGGGAACCACCTGAACAAAGCACCCCGAAGAGGTGTAAACCCGACCGTGCTACCTCCACGCGGTACATCTTGGGTAATGCTAAAGCCGGCGGTAGCATTGGAAACAATGCTCGGATGTAAAAAAAAAATGTATATTTTTATCCGGGAACAATGATAATGCATTGCACTCTGGAAACTCTGGAAACATTACGAAAATAAAACGGGGTTCCAATTAAAAAAAAATAGTCTTGAGCTTAGAATAAGCCTCAAGGTAATTTTCAAGGTTAAATTCAATGGTGCCTCTTGCTGAGTTAATTCGCTGTTCCGGGAGTTTTAAGTTTGGCCTTGAAATGACATTGCCGAAAAAAACGGCCATAGCATATTTGGACGTAAAATTTTGTGCTCTCTCCGAATCCGTGAAAAAAAATAGTAGTTTCCATTAAAAAAAAACAAACTTGACCTTGAAATAACCTTCAAGGTCATGTTCAAGGTCAAATTCTGTGCTACCATTAAATATCCCAGGAAAAATCCTTAAACTTTTGTCTGAAACAATTTCCAAAGAAATGCACACCCTCTGAGATATTTCGCCGTTACGGGAGTTTTAAGTTTCACCTTGAAATGACCTTGCCGGAAAAATCGATCATATCATACTCGGACGTAGAATTTCCCGCTCTTTCAGAATCCATGAAAAAAAATAGGGGTTCCCATTTAAAAAAATTAACTTGACCTTGAAATAACCTTCAAGGTCATGTTCAAGGTCAAATTCAATATCGCCATTAAATAGCCAGAGAAAAATCCTGAAACTTTTGTCTGAAACATTTTCCTCGAAAATGCACTCCCGCTGAGATATTTTGCTGTTCCGGGACTTTTGGATCACCCTGTATAGTTTTTAGCAAACATTTCAACTATAGAACTTTTTTTTCTCTTTGGAAGGGAATGCTTCAGCTCACACGATAATGGTTCCCCGCAGGAACCGTTTGAGTGATTCGTTCAATCAACCAAAGAGTGCAATGTATCCAATGGAAATGCATTTAAAAGCAGATGTCACTTGTAGAGTTCCTCAGTGTTGAAGTTCACACTATTCCTGATGAAGCAAACTGTAATGTTTGCGATCCGTCGACAACAAAGCTCAGTGCGTCTCTGCGGCTCGGCCAGCTATATGAGAACATACTGCAAATGGTCAATAACCGACGGAAATCTATCTCATAATGAGAATCGTACTGAACATCATCTAAAAAGATTACAGAAATAACCAGATTCTACATAAAAAACGTATGAAAAACGTATTATGCACGAAACGTCAGGAGGTAAATGGTTGTATAGTAGAACCCCTCATTTTTTAAACCCTCTTATTTTAATTTCCCCTTATATTTCAATTATCCAACCCCTCTTATTTTAATCGGTTCCCTTCACGACTTCCCCGACCACCACTCGACCAGAACCTAAAATATCTCGATGTTAATTCTATTTTAAAATATCGATGATTTCGCCTATCTCAATATTCAGCTTATACAACGCGAAATTTTATGGGTATGTGAGTGAGGAAAGGGGGAAAATTGAAATAAAAGGGGTCGGCTCCCTCTTGAAAAACTTTAGCAGTTTAAATAAGCGGGGTCCTACTGTGCATAGTTGAATTAGTCCCAAAAAGTATGTCAAACTGAAGTTAGAGTTAAGGTAATATTAACAAACATGGAAAATTAAATTACTACCAATTTTTCAGATATGATAATTAATTTATAAAAAAGTTAAGGGTGAATTTGAGCATGTATTTTGGAAATACATAAATTTAATGTAAATAAAGTATATTTATTATATCATTTATGGTTTCAAATTACATTTTGAAAATAATATCTATTAACAATTTAAAGAGGAGTAAGAAACACTTGAATTTTTTATGCTGTAAAATTTATAAATCAAAATAAAAATATTTCTCTGTTTAGACAGTCTAGAAATACAATAGTAATAAATAAATATATAAATTGAATCTTGTTTTAGTTCCATATTTCAAAATTAAAAATAAAGTAACAATGGAGATACCGGAATAAAAAAGTTATATGCTCACTACCTTCCTCTGTACGGTTGAATTCTATTGCTGTTTTATACCCTGCAAAAATTATACAGTTTATGAGAAAGGAAAAACAAATACAGTTTTCCTCTATTGATAGCTAGTTTGTTCAATAATGAGTATTTCTAAGGAGAATACATACATATCGCCTGCGTGGAGACATCAATAGGGTACTCGCAGTACATCTTGCTCGAGATGCATGTAACATTTTTTTAATTAAGTTTGTAATTTTAATCGTGTAATTTGCGAGGAAGTAATTAGAAGTATGTATTAAATTCATTAATCTCAGATTAGAGAAAAATAAATTCAGACATATACCCTTACTTTTACTGTTGATAAATTAATTAAACTGTAAATAATTTTAACGACCGTGGTATGAATAACTCCAGAAAATAATTTTGTCAACGACTGGTGGAAGGGCTTGTAAATAAAAACACGCGGTTTGATCGGCCACACGAAAATATTAATTATTTATTCCGATCAGTGCCGGTGACGATCCGATCGCGACGCGGACGACGTCATAGTACACATCGATATCATACTATTCGAATTACAAATAATTGAATCGAGATCGTCACCATTTCGAAGGGCCTTTTACATAATTACCTAACAGGCCTGCTTCATTTTGAGAGGTACCCCCATTCGGGTGTGCAATGGCGTAGGGAAAACCACCTTTGTGGGAAAAACCTACGCCGGGTACCGCAGTCGATAAAACATCGATTCTGTCCGTAACAACTTGAAAAAGGTAAATATTTGTTTAGAAAAATTTAGAACCACACAAATTATTGTATCATACTACTTGGCATGTAGTTTATTCTACGTAAATCGTACGTATTTAATTAATAGTCATGCCCAAATATCACATACATAAATAGGGGGAATTACGTAGAGGTATATTTATTTTTTATAGCTAAACGTTACAGTCGTCAATCATGCTCGCAATCGCTCACACTTCGACGGAAGTTTTTCTAATATACCACAAGCTATCGAACGTAATAAATTGATATAAGGAAGAAAATAAATATTCGAAGCAAACAAAAAATTTATGTAAAAGAAGAAACACATTTCTTAAATTTAGGAAATATTCACCAGAACGTAGTAAATATCTACTAATTTTTAAGAAAAAATTTATTGCTTTTAAGTAAATATATAATTGTTCAAAGTAAATCGTGATCTTTTTTAAATAAATATTTTGGTGCAACTATTTTAGTGAACTATTTACTAGAATCAAGTAAATTACTGTGATATCAGTAAATTGTTGTCAGGATCTTATTTATTGATATTAAGTCGTACCATTGCCTCACTCTATAAACATAAAATATTTATTTAAAATGCTTTACTTTTTTGAAGCAATATGATTTATTACCTTTAAGCGCATTATTTCTTTGTTTCAAGAAAATATTATCTTGATTCAAGACAAATAGGATATAATATGCAAAGGAAATGATTTACTTGTCAGAAATAAATCTTCTACTAACAAAGATTTTTTTGAATCAAAAACATAATTACTTGAATCAAGTAAATCAATTTCAAGTAAGTACCCAAACAGCAAAAAGACATCTTAAAAAGCTCTTTAAGAAGTCTTAAAAATTGTATAGTGTCTTAAATACTTATCAGAAGTAATCTTTAAGAAGACTTTATGAAGTCTTAAGTAAGACATCTTTAAGAGCTCGTTTTATAGATTATCATAATTAAGACCTCTTTAGGAACTCTTTTTGGAGATATCTTTGTACTGAGCTCTGGACGACCTCTTTAAGAGATATGAGCTGTATGGGATATTTTCTTAAAAGAAGTAAATTTTGTTCAGAGTAGTGATTCGAAAACCAGGACCATTTTTATTAATTCTTAAAATTTAAATAACCTTCTATAACGTACACTTATAAATAGTTGGCAATACTAGACAATATATAAACTGCCATAGAATACAACTTATGCTATTTATTTTAAAAGTCAAGCACATTAATAGAACACAATCCCCAATTGTGGAATTTCGCGAAAATATCGAATCGGGCGATCTGTGAGTGATTTTCACAATTTCTTTCACATACACAATAAACATCTCACGCTCAATGAAATCTTTTATTCTCGGGACATTCTTCCATTCGTCGAATTGAATGAATCGATTCACTTTCGGGGCTTCGCGAAATCGTTTATCATCGAGCAGCGCCTTTGCGTTAGACGTGTCTGAAGCCGCTCTTCGCGATTAAAATAATGGGACTAAAAAGCGTGATCTCTATATAAAATTGTGCGTACCAGTTGCGTAAGCGAAATCGAGAATCGTAGGTCTGTTATATTCCGAATCGCAGCATCTGCCGCTGACAGTGACGAGTGTGAAATCGAGTCTCGCTACATGCGCGAATAAGGGGAACCCCAAGGTTCGCGAAAGGATCGACGATGAAAAAATCGTTAGTCGTTTCGACTATAGCCGTAAGATATATACGCTAGAATAAGCTTGATCGTTCATTTTTGTATTTCCTTTTTTAACCGATAATATTCTGATTGATGCTCATTTCATCTTCTTGCCATTGGCAACGTGAAACATACTAATTTATTGATGAACATTTCCGGATATGAAATGATATATTTTAATATAAAAAGTGTTAATAGACAAATAACAATTTGTCCTAGAATGATTATCCATGTAGGTAGAGGGAAATCGTCAAAAAGAAATGTTTGAGGAGTTTCGAAATTTAAGGACGATGTAAAGTGATCCACCGATAACAGTAATTTTCACTAAAAATCGTAAATAAACAATGATTGAATCCCTTCTTTAAAATTCGGGCTCTGCATAGGAAATTCTAATTGCCATAGACGGTGTCGACGACATTAATTGGGAACTGACCGAGAATTTTCGGAAATTTCCAAAAATTCTGAGTACATAAAGATCTCATACATGACATCACGTTTAAAAAATCCTCAGAAAGTGGGTCATCTGACTTCTTTTAGGGCATTTCGGAATCGTTCTGAACTCTTTTTTATTTTGCTGCCTCACAGAAAAAAAAGTCTTAAAATTTTTACATCTCAAATTAAGCACTGTAAAAGGCTTAATTTCAATCTAAAATTTAGCTAATTTTCTTAAATTAAGCCAATATTTGCGCTTAAAACCTTGTTTTTAGTTGTGGAAACTTTAATCAAGGTTCGAAATGAGAATTCTCTAACTTAAGTGTGACGAGCTCGAAAAACTTTTTTTTGAGAATAAATCTCGACTAAGATTAAACTTTACTGCCTGAAAGTAAGATTCTAAGCGTAAATATTGACTTAATTTAAGAAAATCAGCTGAATTTTAGACTGAAATTAAGCCTTTTACAGTGCTTAATTTGAGATGTAACAATTTTAAAACTTTTTTCTGTGCTGGGTACACAATTGGGTCTTAAAATTGTTACCTCCTAAATTCATCATTAGGTGAGGCTTAATTTCAGCCCAAAATTGCGTTACTTTTCTTAAATTCAGTCAATATTTAGGCTTACAGTCTTACTTTCAGATAACAAAACTGACTATCAGCCGATATTTTGGTATGAAATAAGATTCGTCTAACTTAGATGCTATAAGCTCAATAAATCTTACTTTAAGCCAAAATATCGTCTAAAAGTCGGTTTTACTCACTGAAAGTAAGACTTTAAGCCAAAACACTGACTGAATTTAAGAAAATTATCCCAATTTCGGGCTTAAATTTAGCCTCACCTGATGATGAATTTAATATGTAACAATTTTAAGACTTATTTTTTTCTGTGTAGATATCTGCGGTAGTATGGAAACATGGAATAAAAATTCATTATATGTGATTTGGAGTTATTTAACTTAAATCATTAGACTTTTAATAACATGCATTTAAAAATTATTATGTTCGCTACACAGAAAAAAATAAGTCTTAAAATTGTTACATCTTAAATTCATCATCAGGTGAGGCTTAATTTAAGCCCGGAATTGCGTTAATTTTCTTTAATTCAGTCAGCGTTTTGGCTCAAAGTCTTACTTTCAGTGAGTAAAACTGACTTTTAGACGATATTTTGGCTTAAAATAAGATTTATCGAGCTTATGGCCTCTAAGTTAGACGAATCTTATTTCAAACCAAAATATCGACTGAAAGTCAGTTTTGTTGTCTGAAAGTAAGACTTTAAACCTATATATTGACTGAATTTAAAAAAATTAACGCAATTTTGGGCTGAAATTAAGCCTCACCTAATGATGAATTTAAGATGTAACAATTTTAAGACTTATTTTTTTCTGTGTATATATTTGACTATTTCATAATAGATTAGTAGTAAACAACACCTCATCTTATTATTGATAACGTCATAGATAACTTCAACATTGAAATATCTAGTTATGGAAAATTGGCTTAACTTATGTTGTTTTTCCAAAACGACGGTATGCAGCAATCTACTTTTCATCATTTAAACTGTACAGTGAATGTATTGTAGCTGTTAAGTTTATTTGTTCTAAAATATTTATTTCACGAATAAATGTAATATTACAGCAAAGTTTTACTAAAAATCATTGCCGTTTATGTCATTTTCCACAGAATCCAAGATTTACAGAATGCGTAAACATTTTCACATAAACGACAAACATCGAAAAGAGAAATCGGTAAATCTGCAACTCTGTACCCAGACGTTGGTTCATTTGTTTAAATGAGATGTATTTAAATATTACCTTTAATAGAATTTATTTTATTAATTAATGTGATGTACCTGAAGTTCTGAACGTTCAAATGAATCAAATATTGTTTCGTATACATTTTTTTCAAGTGTTACTTTTGTAACTGAAATTAAAAAGGTAGCTTAAAAAGATATCTCTATAAGAATTAAATATTTGATATGTAAAGTGATATTTTACAATAAAATTATAGTTTAAAAACAGTTCTAATAATAATTTCGTTCAATTGAACGTTTAGAACTTCAGGCACATTAAGATATTTTTAAATAATCGAGGTGTAAAATATGCACTTTTTTATAAATAAAATCTGATTTTTCTATTCACAGCCTATTACAAAAGAAGCATTAGACTTTTCTATGGCTAAAATATAGTTTTAAAAAATAATTGACTTATGCCCTTTCATGAAATCTCCACTTTATAAGATGCTACAACCCTGGTAGAAATCTGTCTAGTTTTTTGTTACACTGCCCAGTTTCCCTATACCTTTAACATGTGAAAAATGTAAACTGGACAGAAACTAGCTAAAAACTAGATTCATTTTCTACTAGGGAATATTATCGTTGAATCATTAACTTAATTTTGGTAATCAGGAGCTAATCACTTTAAAGAGGCCTACATTTTTAACAAAAAGCACAATACGAATGCACTTGACTTAAAACTTATTGAGATGTTTTCGTTGCTATGTGAGAAACTTCGAAAAGATACGTGGACATCGAAATCAACAGTTTTACACCCAAAACTATGGTAAAATTTTAAAGTGTTTTTCTCTAACCTATATTTTCAACTGTACTAAACTCTGCGTCGATAAAAATATTTAACTATTACATTACAGATATATCGAATGATAGTCATAATATGTTCGCGTTCAAAACATGAAACAGAATAGCAGGTTTGTTCACGCCTCGTGAATGCGCTGAAAAATGAATTAAAAATAAAAAAAATTCAACTTTTCATTCCAAATGAAAATATGTATTTAATTATATACCAGCAACATATTTTTTGTAATATATAAGGAGCAAATTTTCTACTAATTTTGTGAAATATTTTTGACACCCTTGGTTTTCAAAGGCAGATGTGGGTCATTTTTTACGTCTAATTTTTGCCAGTAGAATGCGAATCCGTAGCTGTAATAGAGACATTACGTTAGGATTTTCAAATGTTTCAGTTTATGTTCTCAAGAAATGCGATTCTGCTTATAATTGCTCTTGCAAACGTATACTTATGGCGTTTCAGGGTTCGATATGTTCACAATTCAGGTGGATGGATTCAAAATAATTTAAAATGGTAACTTTGTGAGTTACTTTGTAACTTAAAATCGTAAGTGACCGACTAAAAGCTCATTTTAAAGGGCGAGAGTAGTACCACATAATTTTGTCGTTTCCTGTAAATAACTTGAAAATAAGAACAAACAACAAACATTTTTCAAGTACATAACGTAAAATATCTCAATATTCTGACGTGATGAATCGGTTCTGACCTCGGATTCGAATTTTGCGTTCAGTTAGTTTTGGCGCTGCAAATGTTATTCTATGCAATACCTATTCTACTACTGAAATAACCAAAAATTGATTTTTGCAGAGCGTTCAAAATTATCAATTGACTTAAAATTTCGGAAACACGATTGCAGCAAATATCGTATTTTAATGAACAGCGGTAATTAAAAATTAATGGGGGGATTTATATCGTGTTTGATACAGCAAGAATAAGTATTATTATATTTCATGACACGATACATGGAAATTATGATGCGGCCCTGGTCAGTCGCTGATGAGGTTACCTTTATCTACATCGGAGTGTGATCAGGAATATAACGTGTGATCTGATCAGGGTCCAATCGAGTTCCTTGATGTCAAATCCTGGTTTTCAGAAGGTCAGTTTTTTTTTGGCGAAACTGAAATTTGTTGTTATTGATGCAAGGTAAACAAACGAAAAAAAAACGAGAAATTTTGTATCCCAGTAAACACATCAGTGTCAATAAAATAAGGTAAAAAGAATTTACTACTAAAAATATGTTAACTAAGAAGTAACTAAAAAATAAAATTTTTTCTTCCTTAACCATTTTTTTTCGATTTTTTTATTTCGAACCGAATAAATGTAGAAAAATATTAGACAAAATCGCAAATATACAAATCAAAACTGACATGATTAGCTTTCGATCACATTTTTGTACCGTGTCCCTGTAATCATTTTTATAAAAATGGGAGCCGGTTGAATATTTAAAAAAAAAAAGTTTAGTAAATGGAGCATAGTTCAAAGACAATTATAGATGCGAAAATGAAATGAATGCGACTTTGGGGCTGACAGTCTCCTGTTTAATTTCCATTTTTTTATTATTTCTATACGTTAACTTGCCGATGAGCAATAAACTTTTAAATTTAGCCAAAATTTTGCAGTGGAGATCCAATACTTTTGAGCGGTAGTATATGTTTTTAATTTTTGAAGAGAGCTGCAAATATGAGCACAAAACGTTAAACATAAATTTTAAAAGGAACATGGAATGTCGTATCTGCTTAAATCATGACATGATTTCGTTTACGGAAATAGAAACAGGGAGTAGCGAATGTCAAATGTAAAGACACATTTTAATTCAAACTACAAAATATATTGATCTCGATTAACACCATATAAGACTGAGGTACTTTCGCTTCATTGTAATACTTTGGGCGAAGAATAAACGTTGACATCAAACAGACATGTAATGAAAGAAATGGGAATTAAAATAAGGAATGTCGATAAATTTACGCCCCGTTTTGTTCCGTTTAATTGGCAACACGACAACAATATAAAGTCTTCAGTTATTGATGTTAACACTGACCACGTTAAAACCTCACAAGAAGACTGCTACAAATGTCCATGTCAATTAATATGGTAATATTAGTTTCAGCAATAGAAATTATTATGCATTTGAATTCGTCACAAAATTAAATACGTACTTCTCCCTCAAAAGTCACGAATTCAATAGAATAGAGTCCCGGTATAATTGCGTCTTGATATATTTATGTCCTAGCATATTTTCCCGGTTCCGTCTCGATATATTTACCTGTCTCCGGTATGATTTTCCCCCACCTTGCGGGGTGGGGCCTCAGGAAGGGCCTAGTGTGACGTCACGAACGCAACATGAGTGAGGGGAGTGGGAGAAGCGGCGCTCCCCTTCTTTTGGTAAATACAGTAGAGTCCCGATATAATTGCATCTCGCTATATTTGCATCCCAGCATAATTGTCCGCTTCCGTCCCGTTACACTTGTCTGTCGTCGCTCACTTTTTCCCCTACTTTGCGGGCTGCGGCCTCAGAAAGGGCCTGCGAAGATGTCACGAGCATAGCGCGAGTGAGGAGAGTGGGAGAAGCGGCGCTCCCCTTCTTTTGACAAACATAAGGAGACGGGAGGGGAAGGCGAGGAACCGAGCGGACAAATATACCGAGACACTACTGTATAACTAGATGGGAGGAAAGGCGAGAAACGGAGTCGGTAAATATACCGGGACTCTACTGTATTTGTTTTCTTAATGGTTAATGCTGTAGAGTTATCAAATTCAAATTAAACCTGGTGCAAAATTTTATGTTGTTGAATAGTTGCCTAATTGAGTCCTTGAAAAATTGTGTTTTTAGCTTGAATCTTTCTAATTTCAGTATTCACATAACACTAACATGAATATCATTATTCTCTATTTGAATCGACATTTCTGTCTTCTGATATTATATAATTAAAATAATATTTAATGACAATTGTAAAAGTCCAAAAAATGAAAATGATTATTTTGTTTATTAATTACGTTTAACTTTTCTGAGTTTAAATAAAGTATCAAAAAGAAGTCCAAAAACGTGTGAGAACATGTTTTTGAAGGCAGTATGGATTTATTCCGAAAATATTTATGACAAATTTCATCGTTGATTATTTTTTAAAAAAGAGTTTTGTAAAAAAGTATACAAAATATTCTTCATTTTTTTAAACTGCAAATGTAACAATTTATCAAATTTGTTGATTCACGACAACGATTTACAAAATGGCTTACCATTTGCAAAATATTCGCCGATTTCATTGTCCTGCACATGGATTTTGTAGGTGTATATGTGTTTGCTGATGGCACATACAGCGCATTCGTGCGTACGCTGTGACACGCCGCAAAAGTTGACGCGCGAATGCTCTAATGGAGTTTGCGAATTCGGATATTAGAACGACACGGCAGCTGCGGCCCTTCCACTGTGCGCCATGCGGAACTTGCGAAATTTCGTAATCCCGAATGCGAGATTCTTCTCGCAAAATTACTTCAAGACTTAACAGTCACATTTAGACAACTTCCGGAATTATGCCTGATCCTACAGTCACACTTCAAGTGGAGAAACGCTATTATGAAACAGGTGATAAATATCTAATATAATAGGCACTTTGCGAAAGAAAAAAGCTATTCTGTTTTAAACATTTTTATATCACTTTGACAAAGACAGAAAGGCATTATGATATAGTAAATACGACGAAGAAAACGCTTATTTCCATTAAGGTTTTTAAAAATTGAAATGCCTTGATCATCAATTAACATTTCAGTTTATGGATATGGATTCGTATCAAAAAATTAATCCGTAGTCAACTATAATAAACGCCCAAGCAGCACAGGAAGGAATTCGATCCCAACCCGTAGTCGAAGTGCCGTATTTTTTTTCATATTGTTATTTTAACGGGCCCTTTTTCTAAATTTTTGTTATTTTAATTAATCATAAGATTTGCAGGTTGTCTTGCTAATGGCGCCATACTTTTGTGGAGGAAATATAGGAACTGCAGAAACATAGGTCAATTTTGGTAAAAAATAAGTACATTATAACCTAAATTATAATGTTTAACCCGTTTCGTCCCAAAACGACAAAATTTGTCGCCGGTTTTCATCCTCCGTAAGTTTATGGATCTTTGAGATATTGTTATGACATGCAGGTTCTCTACAGTTTTTGGGTATACTCTTTTCGAAGCTGAAGTCCGTTGTTCGATATCACTTTCCGTTTTTTAAATATGACCACCTAAACAGAAGAAAACATGGAAAAAAGCGAAAACTTTTTCAGAAAACTGCAATTTTTATTGCAAAGGAGTTCCGGGATGAGGTCGGTCTAAAAATCCTATGGCATAAAGAGTTTTAGTTCGTCAATATGAAGATTTAAATTACAAAATTGAGTCCTCTCAATGGCGCTATTGATTCGGTATTATTATTATTGTTGTTATTTGGGTTCTATTAAAATATTTCTGGTATCTTGTAGTGTACTTTGATGAATATGTGGATTGTTTTTGAGATGACTGAATACTAATTCAAAAATTAGTATTAAGTTATTAAATTTTGCATATTCAATGTGACAGACAATTTTTTTTTAATTTCGGTTAACCATATTGGATTCGGCATTTTGAATTTTCAAACAAATGTCGAAAAACGGACTTCAGATTCGAAAAGAGCACACCCAAGAACTATCGGAAACCTTCATTTCATAACAATATTTCAAAGATATCCATAAACTTACGGAGGATGAAAACCGGCAACCAATTTTGTCGTTTTGGAACGAAACGGGTTAAGAGAAAATGCCTTCGAGGCATTTTTCATGAGTTAGTTTATGATCAAATTATGACCTGAAAAATGTTCTCATGAGTGAACCGATAAAAATCCCAATGACAAAAAACTTGGTACCTCAAAATCTGTACAGCTTCAAAATTCCGACAAGTTGAACTGAAAACTTTTCAAAATCAAGCGATGTTTGGACAGTCAGGTTTTGAGCTGCCGGATTTTTTATTGCCTTGTGTTTGAATTGTTGGGTTTTTGGCATACATTTAATGTGAAGGGACGGGATTTTGGAACACACCACTTCCAGATTTCAATATTAATAATAAATAGAACTCCAGTACTAAAAATTACACTTAGAAAACACAGTGATATAAAATACTACTTGTAGTGGTTAAATACAAGCCAACTGCTATAGTCAGTATTGGGCGCCACTGTGCATAATGTTAGACACAATTGCAGTAGTATTGGGTATTATTTGTAATACTACCAGTAAACTTATAAATATATATAGTAAATTACCACTACGTTTAGTATTAAAATGCTTTCGAATTTCTTTCAGCGTAAAATTGCACTGTAATTATATCAATACCCAACAGAGAAATATAAAAAATATATCAATAATGAAAAACATGAAACTTAAAGAATATAAAAAGAAAATTTAAAGAAACTGTGGACGGAAAAGAAGAATTAATTAAAAATACATGAAAGAAAAAGAACAAACGAAAAAACCAAGACGAAATGGAAACCGAGCAGATTATTCGAAGAATTCGACGAAAGTGAGCGTTCCTTTTTTCATGTTCCTTCATTTCAACATTTTCAATCATAAGTATACTTGGGACGTACCAGAGTATTTAATACCGGTATATAATGCGCAGTCTGATGCGTAATACCTTAAGAGCGTGAGATAAACATATGCGAATTGGCCCGCAACGAAAAAGCACTCCATGGGGCACTTAAAAATCTGAGGGGGCAGGGAAAAGGGGACGGTAGGAAGGAGTCTTTCTGTCAACGGGAGGACACGCAAGCGAGACGCGTGCGTACGCTTTTGTACGCACTCACCTATACAATCGCGAAAAAAGCGGCGAATGGCCTTTTATCTCACGTACGCGTTGCTTTATTACCAATGTAAATATCCGTGGTAGTTTCAGCACGAAGTATGTATATATAGCGTCTTCTTTTCATCCGACGATGAGAGTGCACTCGCGCCTCAGTTGCGACACACCTGTCCCGTTCTGGCGCACATGACAAAATTTTCTATTTTACATTTTGGTCTTACTCTCATATCTTTACTAATTAATAGATTTCGATAGAATTACTTCATGATAATTTTGTTTTTAGTGCCTTAATTACCAGTTTTTTGTCTTAGTCATAAAAATAAGTGTTGAAGATTTTTCCCGATTTATTGGATCGGCCATTTTACATTTTTAAGAACTAACTAAGGATTCATAATTTGCGATCCCAAAAGTTCCCGAATAGTTATCCAGGCAGCAAAATAGAAAAAAGTTCAGAATCATTTCGAAATGTGCTCTAAAAGAATTCAGATGTCCCACTTTTTAAGGGTTTTCTGAACATGAATTCTTAAAGATCTCATAATGACTTCATGTTTAGGAAACCCCCAGAAAGTCGTCTTTTAGAGCACATTTTGAAATCATTCTGAACTGTTTTTTATGTTGCTTTCATCAGCTTAACAACTTTTCGTATTTTAGTCCAACATTATGAATTATGAGGAAATAACATCAGACTCATTAGCGTCCCCAAAAATTTTCCAAGGAGTAATTTTCTTGAGATTATCTCAAAACTTAAGATTTGTCTCATTAAAAAAGGGCTAAAGTACTTTCTTATGTACAAGAAAAATACTCCGTACTCCAAAATTTACTTAATGAATGAATATCTGTTACCCGTGTCACAACTTTTGCAGCTTATGCATGCCACAAATCTGATCAGCGACCCAAAAAAATCCGAATACAGTAGAGTTCTGGTATATTTACCAGAAGAAGGGGAGCGCCGCCGCTTCTCCCACTCTCCTCAGTCGCGTGATGCTCGTGACGTCACAACAGGCCCTTCCTAAGGCCCCAGCCCTCAAGGTGGGGGAAAAAGAGAGCGGCTACAGGTAAATATAACGAGAAGGAACTAAGCAACTATGCTGGGACGTAAATATCGCGAAACACAATATTATACCGGGACTCTACTGTATCAAGATATAGCTGAATATAGTAAATATATAAAAAATTGGATCGCCACTTTGGATTCGCAAATTTTTACTACAGGTTAATGTTTGGCGACCACAGAAACTTAACAACACTATGATTTGGCCAATTTTAATTACAAACAGTAAATATCTGAAACGTTTAAAGAAAGGATGTCGTAATATAGTGTTATGTATGTCGCTGTAGTGTTCGCCATTTTGAAAATTTGTAAAAGCACCACTTGTCTTTCGATACTAGATACAAAATGCTAAAACTTAGGCCTCGTATCGTAATCGAATTGAGTAAAACTACTAGTGCACTCAGTCATTTGCCTTGGCATATGGAATGACCCATATATAAAATGAAAATAAAATAATGTCCAAATTTTGTTCATTCATTAAATTCTTATAAGTTCTAATAGGCATGGCTCCCCATGTTGTAAGTACCTCGGCTCATCACCGGGCATTGTCCAATATATAAAAATATATATGCATAAATCTCTAAAAGATTTTATATGCAATGCTTTTGAATTTCGAGATATGTCACTTGCGAGAAACGCATACTCGATAAACTTGCATACTACTATAGATTACGCGTTTATTACACAGGTCTATAAAAAAGGGGGTCTTGGATGTTGTTGAGAAGCTGTGGGTCACTCCCGACGTAATTTTGTACGTAGAATCCAAATCCGAAGTTACAATTGGTCCATCACGTCAGGATTTTGAGATATTTGAGGTTATGTATTCGAAAACTCGTTATTTTGCTATGTTTGAGACTACGTACAGGACTCTTTTGTTTACTTCAATACTATTTGCATCTTTTAGTACTACTTTTACCCTGCAAAATGAAGTTTTATGCGATCACCTACGATTTCTTCTCACAAAGTTACGGACATTTTAAAATTACGAGATATATTCCATTGAGGTCATGAGCATATGCTTTAAATGCTTTGATGCACATATTTTGTACTGTGTGGGTATCTTCATTTGAAAATTTGTTCTGGGGATGTTTGGCGTTGCCAAATTTGAAGCGAAGATATTAAAATTTTTTAATTCAGAAAGACGGATTCAAAACGGATAAATAAACCATAAAGAATAAAAAAGTTTTTATAAAACATTGACAATACTGAAACGTGTTTTTAATTATAAACATCCAAATTTTATATAGTTGTTGACATTTATACAGGTTTCATGACACTGAATTTGACCTTGCTTTTGTTCTGCAAGGGAGTTTCAAGGTAAATTTTTTTACATGTATATCGTAATTTTTAATTGCTGTATCTTCGTGAAGAAAAGTCGTAATGGAATTGTGCGCATCTCATATTAAAGACAAAAAGTAGTACTATATGATCCAACAATGGAAATATTTCTTAAAAATGTTGTCTTTTGTACGTAACCTCGAAAAAAGCATCCAGAAAGTCTTCACCAATCAGATGATCTGAAGTACAAATATTAAAGCACCCTCGCAGGGTCAGTAAAATATCTGCTATTTAGACATATGTACGTAATTCTGTAAAATTTCTCTATTGTATTTGTTATTTGTTTACAATTTTCCAGTAAGTTTCTCATATGAATTTACATATGAAGAACGGGTCGTTCCGTTCAAATTACAAGGTGAAGTATCTTATTAACTAATAAAACTTACCACTTACGTATGAAGGAATTTCAATTATACGAAGGAAAATATTGCGGTTGTATTCTCTAAACGTAAGATAAATGAGTATTGCTTATTGTGGAAGGAAATTGTTTGAAATCTTTCCAATTCTAGAAATAAGAAAACTTGTTTTAGTAAACGATTACCTGCCAGATATTCATGATTAATAGTTAATTATTTACAGATGTCAATAAAATGATGACATTGTTGATGGTGATGACAAATGTATTACACTCAATTAAGAAAAATAAAGCTGATGGAAAGAAGGATTGACAGTTTCTGAATGGTCCTCTTTAGTATAAATGTCTCAAACAGCATTAAACGTCTGTATTTATCTACAACTTTTGCGGCAATTGAATATAAGTAATTGAATATTTGTGGTGATTCTAAATATTTGGGTTGGTTTTTTAATATTAATAAATATTCGTTCGTTTCTAACTTCATGTAAAATGTAATTCTCTATAACGTTCAAACGGATATAATAGACGTCCTCCCTACGTTGAGCACAAGATTGAAGGAACCTTGTTACGAGATACATCTGTCGCATTTGCCTGCGTGACTTATATTCGATTATGTTAGATCTTCCAATCCTAAGCGACGAAACAATGTAAGTACCTGTATTTTTATAATTAATATATAAATATATGTACTACATTTTAAACCGTTTTATGCAATTTGCAATTGAAAACAACCTACATAACGTATGGTTACTAGCTTAAAAACTTTCAGGTTTCAATGAGACACTTAAAGTAATTGTCGCATAATGGGGAATCAGTTTTTTTTATTTGGAATTCCAAAATTCTTATTTTTCAGACGATTTTATTATTTCTTGTTTCATCTTGAAGCTCTTTAAATTTTACGTCTGTCAATATTAATTTTATTATTTTAATCTATGACACCGGAAAAATAAAACTGTACTGTAGTACCACCAAATTTTTTAATGGTGAATCCAATATTGTAGAACAATTTTAAACAATTTTGGTGATTTTTATGAATCTGAAGTCACATATTCAACATTTAAACTGGCGGAACCAACATGAAGGACGAATTTTGACAAATTTTCTAGATTTATATGAAACTTTTTTTCTAGGCATTTTTAAGGTTGCTGTGAATCAAAGGTAAATTTTGAAAATTGAAAAGAGCAGATCCAATATGGCAGACAAATTTGGACACATTTTTTGAATTTGTATGGAATATTATTTCTAGGGGTTTCTGAGGTTGTTGGTTACGAATCAGTAGTCGGATTTTCAAAATTCATTTTCAAATCCAATGTGGCCGGCGAATTAAAGTTATATTTTTATTTTTTCGAAACTTTTGTAGGTTGCTGATTTTACGAATCTGTATTAACAGCAAACACCATTTCAAAAGAACGATACACCACAGCAACCTCTCGGTCTCATCATTAATGGAACTCCAAAAATTATTTTTAAATTAGCCGCCATTTTGCATTTTAAATATCTAGCTTCAAATTCGTAATAAACGACCGTAATACCCTTAGATGCTATGACTCAACTAAATCCGTCAATATTTTAAAAAGTCTAGAGTTATTTGGAATTTTGGTGCAGTATAAGACATATTTCTATTATTTGTTACTTATAACAATATAATAAACTTAAAAATGTAAGTTATTTTTAGTTTTAAATTTGAAATCCAATTACTTCTTAATATACAATAAGTATCTTATAACAGTAGCCCGTCAATAAAATAAAATAGGGAATTTATTTTATATTTTGATGAAACTGGGTAAAACAATAAGTAATTTGAAAAATTCTTATAGTAATAATTTCATGTCATTAAAGAAAAGTAAAACAGGTTTTTTTATTATAATATCAAGAAGTCAAAGTGGCCCTTGCTCCAGGCATTTAGTAACCCCTATTTAACTCCATTTCATTCCAAAGCAATATTTATATTCGTTATATATAATATTATTATTTGCATCATATTTGAAGAAAAATAAAAAATATATAACTAAAGAAAATAAAAATAAAAATATAAAATTATTATAATAACCTGCATTTGCAATGTTCTAACCCGCGGACTATGAATTTCAATACATAAAATTTGCCTGTAAATAGTGTATGTTATAGGGCTTTCAGTTTCATACAATGCGCTTATTCATGCACGAATATAGTCCATTTTCAATATTCAAATACGAACCTATGCATTTATGAATATCTCTGTGTACACTCATTTACTTGCATCTTATTGCAAAGCATTGAAATGAAAAATTTTTATACATTTATTGAAATTCGATTTAAGTCAACCGAATTAATATTTAGAAAACAAGAAAATAATACGAACACTATAATATAACAGCCGGAAATTATTTTGCATACTAGGATTGTGCCCATATTACAATTAGCGATTTCATAATGTGTACTCCCTGTGTTGAATCGCAGCAATATGCGAGTGATTAATTACAACGTGGGCGTTCACTGCGATGGCTTAAATAAACAAAACTAAACACGAAGCCATGTGGTAATCTGATAGAATTAAACAAGCGGTTCAAATTATTGAAGAAATGAGACAACGTAATCCTTTCCCAATTTGAACAATCTTCCCTCACTGATACATAATTAAACATGTCATGAAATTAGTCGGAATTGCGATAGATGTTAAAATATTTATATATAACATTAATGCCATATTTATGTTATAATTTTATGAGATATTAATATATAATTGAATGCTTAAATGATAGAGAATAAATACTCCAATAGATATCTAAAAATTCAAAACGTGCTGCAACAATATTTTTTACGTCTACTGAAAATTTGAGCTACCTGTGCTCAATTATTGATTACGCAGCCCAACAAAAATGTTATAAGCATTTCATGTTGCTTTAGTCAAGTGTAGGATTATTACTCCAGATGCAAGTGTGACCGCCAAAAAATTAATTTGGGTTTAATTTCTGAAATATTGAAAACCAAAGAAATAACAAATCCGATTTCAGGCATTTTTAACAATTAGACAAAAAAACTACTATTTTCGCGCCAGTAAGAGTCAATTCTGATAGGATTTCGCCAAAATATTGACATGGACCTAGTTTTTGACCAAACTGAAGATAAATGGATTCAAAAATCATGTTTTTGAACATTTTTCACATCTATCCCGGGAAAAAATGATTTATATCTGGATCATATGCGCACCATATATGACCATACATCATCATATATGATTCTATAATCCAGATATGTTTATGTATGCTCGTATACGGATTTTGACCTGATATAAATATAAATAATCAGATTTAGCTATATATGAATATATATGGGATATATATGCTCATACATGCTCATATATGAGTATATATTACTATATCAGGTCAAAATTTCATATCAATATATGAGCATACGTAAACATATCTGGATTATATATGAATCTTATATGATAATATATGAATCATATATGATGATGTATGATCATATATGGTGCATATATGATCCAGATATAAATCATTTTTTCCCGGGATACTATAGAATGCGACGCTAAAAAATCAAGAAATTAAAAATGGCCTATCCAATACGCCCTTTTGAAATTCAAATCTCTGCAAACTCGTGGCTACTTATTGAGAAAAACAGAATAAAATGTCACAACGTAAATCGCAAAACAGGTTTTTTCACCCTTATGACCTTCAATTTGGGCAAAAAATAGACCCCATTCAATATTTTAACATACAAATTTGGTCAGAATCGACCTTTATTGGTGGGACAACAGCATTTTTTGGTAGTTATATTAGGAACAAAATTCCTATCAGAATCGACTCTTACGTACAGGGCAACAAAATTTTGTTTTGCTGTATTAGCAATCTAACACAAATTATAGACAAAACCTGAACAAAGATCACGATTTGTTCATTACGTTTTAATAACAAATAGCCGTCAAAGTTTATGTTATATTTTTGTACATTTGGTCCTTACAAGGTTAGACACTCCGAAAAATCATTTGATTCATGGATGGGTCATACAGATCATTATGATTATAAAAAAAGTTATTTCGAATAAAAGGAAATATTTATTTCAAATTTGTGAATTTCTATTAAATTTTAAACTTGTTTAGAAAAATTTAAACCAAATAATTTGAGGAAATTATTACTCTACAAAAGTTTATGCTACAAGAAACCCTTAACCACTTCGCTGGTAATGTATCGTATGTGTACAAAAAAAAAGTGCCATGACTGGTAATGTATCATATGTGTACATTTTTAATTAACTTCCATAATTCTCAATGAATTTGCACGAAATTTGGTATACTATAGTTTTTTAAGTCACCGAATACGAATCGGAGATCACTGTGTCAAAATTAAATATGGCGGATCCAATATGGCGGCTAGAAGTTATATACTTTTGAAGCAAATCTTGTTCTGTGCGTGGAAAACGGCTGAAATTTATTACTCGGGGATTTTTGGGGTCGCTGATCGTAAGCCATGTTACATATCAACCATAATTTTTTAATACCCGTACTGTAGAAATTTATATTTATATTTATATCTAAATAATAACTGATTTAATTGTAACTAAAAAAATGTTAATTTGAAATCTGACTAACCGCTTTCATTACGGACATTTTTAAAGTATTAATAAGATCCTGAGTGTAACCCTGTTATTATATTATACAATAAAATATTAAAATAATAAAGTATAAGATATAAAATTGATAATAAAATATTTGGTTATTAGAGATGACTGAAACTTGAAACGTTAAACATTTTTCTAGAGGATTTTAAAAAATAATACAATGGGCGAAGGAACATATACACAGCAAAGATGCGAAGTACTTAGCGATATTAGATCCACAGTTCCAGACCAGAAGATCTGAAGAAAAATAATATAAACACGTGAGAGAGGGAGAAAAGAAATAAACTTGGGAAAGAATTTTCGTACAAAAGAAGATCCCTAAACAGAGACGACGACGTGACGACGCTGTCACAGAGACACATGAACTCATGTCCAACTACAACAATGGTTCAAGAAGTATTGAAAAGTCCTAAGAAAACATGTCAGAAATAAATCGGTCAGGCATTGACATGTATGTATAGCACTATTCAATCTCCAACTAGGCTAAATCCAACGAAGATTAAAGTTTACTTTAGTCTTTATTCAAAAACTACTAATGGAACAGAGATATGCACATATAACTAATACATTTATCATTACGGTTATTATTTTATTAATCCGGAGTGTGGCTCTACTTATTTATAACCATATTATGTTAATTTAGTAAACTAAGTTACTGTTTAAAAAAAGATACTGATTTCGGTTACTTTTTAATTTTGTAATTAGTTTTGCAGTTGTTTTATAGTATTGCACATATCACCGTGAGCTTCGTCGAACGTCGAACGTCTCTGTTTTTCACGCTAAAAATATGTTTTAGTTTAGGAAATAGGAATGTTTAAATTGAATAAAAGGCCGGGGAACAAAGTCCTGAAAATCAAAACCCTCTGAAAGGCTAAAATTTCGATGTTCGTGAGTCCAAGTATTTTAATTTGCTTTCTTTTTGCCAAATTTTTAAAGACAAATTGAAGAAAATCACGCTGGACCCATGCTATATCGAAATTTTGGCATTTTGGTGTGTTGATTTTCGGAACTTTGTTCCCCGGCCGAATAAAAATGAAAAATTTCAATTTATACTTCCGTTGACCATAAATTAACGATTTTTAACAACAACAGTGATTACAAAACGGTTTCTATGGTAACAATTTATCATAAAGTAATCATCCGACTTTTTGTATCATAAAGCACCTTCCTCGGTATTGATAGGAAGATTTAAAGTCAAACTGAAATTCGTAGGTATTAATTTACATCATACAAAAAAAAAACATGAAAAAATGAAGTATATTTAAAATTTCTTTTTTGGTCGTAAAATAATCGAGTGACATCACTGAAACAATATCAGAAAAAAAAATTGGATGTAATAAGAAATTTTGGGTTGAAGTCAGTTCAAGCTAATCGTGAAGTAGTGTAAAATGTACACAATATCTGTAACGCATAATAATTATGAAAAACTTCTTTTTGTTTTATCTTCACAGAGAGAAGTACAATAATTAATGGAACCATTTTATAATAGTACACCACTTTATTATAAAAATTAGTTAAATAACTATTTCCGTAGTAAATATAGAACAACAAATTTGCTCCATTTACCATTTCCCGGTACTTAAATCAATCGTACATAACCTCAAATATCAACTGTAACCTTTCACGTCGTTAATTCTACTATTTACGTGTATTAAATTCGTTTCTACTATTTCTTCATTATTCCATTAAGTTTTATTTTCTCTGTGTGTTGGTATCGTTCTTTATTTTTTTAAACTGTTACATGCGTAAGCATTGGTAATAAAATATTATTCATTGTACCCAACAATGTATGAAAAGTATAAGAAATGTTGTCTTCACGCAAAAATATAGTACAGTGATATGAACCCTGAAAGCATTCGAGATAGAGCAATTTTTTGGTTCGTTTTACAGATAATCTTTATAATATGAACGATTATTTTCATTGGAGGCATAAAATAACCACGAAGGAAGCTAAAAAGATGTCTGAAAAATTCGGAGGTGAAAGAACTTTTCGTTGAAAGCTCACCGTGGCATATTATTTAAATGCCATCGTATCATGGGTCAACACATCGTAGAATATGTAACACTAAAATTAATGTCATCGTTGATATATTTCAAATAGTTTTCCTTAATTATTTTCAAAGTAAAAGAATATACCTTCGGGTCCACCGTCAATATTGTCTGGATAAAAAGTTTTGAATACCCGCACAAAAAAATCGGGATCACACGATACCTTTTCAGATCAGGTTATACCTAATGAGATCATACTTTATCCGAGTTATAGACACATCTACAGAGATCTGTAATTTTTATATCCAATTAGATCTCATCAGATATAACAAGATCTAATGTCAGATATTGTTTGATCTTGTCAAAGATCCAATTAGAACTTAATAAGGTCTAATGAGACGAATAAGATCTTATTTGATCGAGCAATATTTGTGCAGATATGGCCATAATTCAGATCTAATTTCAACTGAACTTTTTTTCTCGGGTGACGAGAAGAGTTTATTTAAAACTTGTTATAAATCAGTAAATTTAAAAAAAAACAGAAATGTGCTTTTATTTTATTACTTTATTTTCTCGTTTATAAAAACAAACAATTTCGTTTTCGACAAAATAATTAGGTAATGAAACATTTACTTGTAGGCATTTATGTAGAAATTCAATACTATGTGGATGTACTTGAATGTAAACCCCACATACAAAAAAACTTTGGACGATGAATATTTACTGAAATGTTGAAGTCGCTGTTATGTGGATTAATGACGTGGGAGGTGCAGGAAACGAGAGATTTCATCGAAAGTAATCAAATAGAATGCGTATATGAACGAAATTATATCAGCGCGGAAGATAATCATGTTAAAAGAGGTTAAAAAAAGAAAACATGTGAGGAATTCCTCCAAACTTTTAATATTTGACATAAAAAAAATGTTGTCTTTTAATGGCGCATCATCTAGCCTATTGTACCGTACTTGTCGAGAGTTTCAAGGAGTAAAATAAAAGTAGTGCCAACCATTTTTGAGCAAAGCTTTTTTGTTACACACAAAAATTGGAAAGAAATTGTTGGTATAACATCAGATGTTTTACAGGAGCTAATACACATAACTAATAAACTATTTTATAGCATTTTTTTGCTTCCCGTTTAAGATTATGAGAATACAATTTGTACATCGTTCGTTCTCTAAATTTCCTGGCGTGAGAATTCAATATTTAATTAGTGAAAACCGAGCAACTCTCATGAAAGAGTGCATATTCAACTCTTTAAGAGTGGAAATTCACTCGTTCCTCCAGAGTTATCAACTCCACGACTTCGAGGGAAAGAGTGAATTTTCAATCTTGTTAGATTTCACTCTTGAGAGATTGAAATTTCACTCTTAAAGAGTTAAATATTCACTCTTTCCCGAGAGTATCTCGGTTTTCACTAACATAAGAGTGAATTCTCTCACTACGAAATTTAGAGAGCATATTAATGCCGGCATCTTGAAAGAAACTATTGAAAATTTAATTTTCGTGGGTTATTTTCAGAAATATTTTTAAAAACATTCGCCGGATATTATAAATAAAAAAATTATAAACATATATATTATAAATAATACATTATATTATAAACATAAAATTTTGTATAAAAAATGTTCAGTACATTTTTTTCTTAATTATCGCACTATCTGTTATCTGCTTTTAATGAAATCACAAAATTATGTTTTTAAAGAATACAATATTTATTTTTGTCCTTTTATAGGAAAAGAAATACTGAATAGTACATTGTCTTAAAGTTATCTGAGTTTTGGCGCAGAATAAACTAATGTTTCTTTTGTTCCCATAAAAATTTCATTTTCGATCAGACATCCACTATATTCGAGCCGCCATTTTGAATTTGGAAAATTTAATCCCGTATTCGCATTTAGAAATCCTTAAAAACTATTAGAAATACTATATCAGGTAGATTGACCAGAAACTTCCACAAGGTTGAATAACCCAAACAACACAAGACCGTGCCAGGGTGTCCTCAGGAGCACCTGAAGACCAAACGCAGACATTCGGACCACCTCAGGATCTCCTCAGGACAGCCCAGGACGGATTTTAATACAATATCAATATTCGTTAATATATGAAATAAAAAATTGGCATTACACTCATTTTTTTAACCCATATCATCGTATCGCAGTGGAATAATAATTTAGTAATAGAGCCATAATAAAAACGTTCCCGGCGTTTTTTTGTGTACGGCACAAACTTTTTACAAGTGGGGTTCTTTTCTGTACACAAATAAAATTATTTTCCAAAAAGATATTTCAAGCGGTTACAAGAGTTTTTTGTTATAATGAATTTATTAAATAAACTACATTTTCAATGTCGTTACAAACATCTAGAATATCACTGTATACTGCGACGTCTACAATACGCACACGGTTCAGCATTGCATTTTTTTTTAAATACACCTCCAAAAATAATATCCATACATGCCTAGATTTAAATGAAAAATAGTGTTTTTTTATGATTATTAAAAAAGTCTGTGCAGGTAGCAGAGAAATGTGTGAAATTTGGCATTTTTACACGTCTGATCTAAAATAACTATGCAATTTTTCGAGTTGGTACATGTTCGTCTACACCAAATGTACCATATACACACTGCAAAATATTTGTGCCCCCTTTATCTTAAGACATAATGGTCAATGATTCTGTATAATTTTGCTAACAAATATCTTTATAATTTAATTCTAACATTCATTCATTCCCTTGTATTATGAAAATTAAGCTTTGTCTCAAACAGCAAAAAGACATCTTAAAGGGTAAAAAAACTCATATAAAAAGTGAATAAATTAAGCATTAAAGTACAAAAATGGAATAATAATAATAATAATAATAATCGACTTTATTGCTTATATCAGGAATACACTATATACATGGGAGAGTTCACTTACTTACTAAATATATATAAGCAAAAGGCGAGACACAGCACCACTAAGCTGTTTTACAGTCTGACCGTTATCGAATCTGTAAAAGAGGTATGATTTTAGAGCTTTGACATATAAAATAAATAATATAAATGAAAAGCAAATTTCTGAAAATCACAGATTCTATTTTTGTATCTTATATATTGGATGGTGATTACATTCAATACAAGGGGACCATGCAATAATAATACAAAACTGTAATAACCCTACCTAAATATCATAAAACCGCTTATTTTATTAGGGCAGCTTATAATCTATCGGTCTGCATATGAAGGTAAATATCGCGCGATCTCATTTTTTGTTTCAATAGCCACCTAGTGTCTTTGGAAGAAACACAGATCTCAATAATGGGAATCCCTTTACTAAAAGAGAGATGGTCCAAAACGTGATAGATCTAAGACCTCAAACATAAGACCTCTTCGACATTACGATTTTAAGAAGACCTAAGTAAGACATCTTTAAGAGCTCGTTTTCTATATTATCATAATTAAGACCTCTGCAGGAGGTCTTTTTGAAGGTGTCTTTTGACTGAGCTCTGTACGACCTCTTTATTCAAGAATAATTCCAGATTTATCATATAATATAAATATTGTGAAGGTTGTCATCTGATTTAATTCTCTTTCAGAAATCAGTCCATCGATCGAATCATTGGATTAATTCGAATTAATCAGTTTCAAAATACATTTTAAAAGGTTGATTTATAACGATCTCGTTTATTTGCAGCATATTTTCACTTCGATTAACTTCTTAATATAATCAGGGTCTAAGTATTTCCTTACAAGTATAACGTTCTTCACTCTTTTATATACGTGAATTTTGTTTAATACGTGTAATGTGCTTACTAGAAAAATTTAACTTTGATTTTATTCGAAAGAAATTATTTTTTTATACTCGAAAGAAAATGTGACCATATATGATTATTATAATAATCTCATGTCTATGTTTGTTCATATGAAATTGAAGAATAACAAACACATGTTTTCAATATGAATTGAAAATTCTAATCTTTTTTAATATCTATTGTTTGCATTGTTCGATTATGGAAAAAGTCTAACATCGTGAAACAATATTCGCTTTTAGTGAAGAGCGAACGTTATTGACGCCTACTGCATATATTACTGACAAGCAAAATGCAACAAATTCCAATATATTTTCCTATACATAAAAATAGTAAAGGAAATACATAAATTTTGCATATCTGTTTTACATAAACTGCGCGAAACGCACTACTTAAATTTCAATAATATTGGAGGTATTTACATAAATTACTTAAAGAGGTAGTTTAACTATTTTACTTAATATTTTTTTAAATATACATTACTTATACAGTCACTCACCTGTTACGAAGACCACAAACAGAAATCCTGTTGTCAAATCCAAATATCGATGCATTGTCATAAAATTGTTTTGATCACTTTTTAACTAACAATCCGTAAACCTTTTTCAGGTTCCATCAACGATTTACTAAATTAAATCTTCAACTTCCAAATTGGTGAAACGAAACAGAACTGTTAATAACTGCTGCTCGAACACATGGTCACGGTAAGTGTACATCTCTGTATTTTAATTCACGTTCTTTATAAAGAAGAACTTTATGATAATATAATGATTTGTTGTCAAAAATACAAAAGAAAATAAACAAAAATATAAAAGAATATTGATTATATTCAAGAGATGCATAGGCCAGCATTTTTTTGAAAATGTACTTCAATTATATTCATAATATCTTTTTTGGTTACGTATTATATAAAAAATCAATCATTTTTTTTTATTTTTATATATAAAAAGAGATATTTCTCATTCATGTTAGCTGATAGCAATTCTAGATTTTATATTATAAAATACAGTTGTAGTTATACTTTCTCGTTTTATGAATTCTAAAATATATTAAATCTGTTAATACGCATATAATGTGAATAACTTCACTTATTGTTTATGAACGTTACATATATTTAAATAAAACAATTTTATTTCAAACTGCATAAAACGTAAAAATTACGGAAGCGACTGCACCCTGAGTTCAAAATTCTAAACATTTTTGTTAAATTCCATATCATTATAATAAAAATTGTAAAACCTCGTATATATTCGCTTCGACGACACCGGGAAACAAAAGTGCCTTCTGATATTACAAACGACATGAAAATATCTCTGCATTTAGTGGAATATTGATACAAAACCGTGAAAGTTTCAAAGTTAAATCGGACTTTAATAGTTTTATCCTAGGTACGTGAAATTTAAAGTGCGTGTTTTGTGATTGACGATATTTTAAATAATAATTATTTTAATCCTTGATTATAAATATATTAATTTGAACCAAAGATTTAACAGTAGACAAATTTTGTTTGAAATTATACCATGTAACAGATTTTAATCTAATCATACAGGATTAATAATTAATTAACTAATTTGACCATATTTTCTAATGGCTAAAAAAAAAAGTAATTTTTACACGAATCGTAAATTAAAACAAGACTATGAATTAAATATAATAAAAAAGGTTCTTGTGTTTCTCCATCTGTTCCGTTTTAAAAAACACTTTGGTCCTCATTTTTTTCGAAAAATGTTAAAATAATCTAACCTTTCCATCCTTACCACCATACAAAACATTTTTTCTGGCAAAATGCATTATTTCTGTTGGAGCTGACGATTTCCTGTCATCAAAATAATTTGCTAGAAAAATTAAAAGTCTGCATCACAAAAAAATAGTGATGTCACAGACGTCCGTCGAATATTTAGTTATTATTTAATAATTGCGAGTATAAAAATACATTTATTTGATTTAAACATTTTAATTGTTGTTCAAATATATAAGTGTTTGTATGTAGAAATAGAATAAAAAGATAAACTACTGAAATTCAAGAAGGGAAGTTAATAAACAGCATATACTTACGCGATATTAATAGTAATTCGTCAGTGATATTAAGTGAAAAAGGTCGCAACTAATCAGACATCACAAATTAATAAATAATTGGTAGTAATTCTTTTTGGGAACTTCTCTTTCATGAAACCTCTCTAAAGTTTGTTAATATCTATATCCTCTTCTTCAAATAAAAAACTCAGATTGAAATTGAATTTTTCGGCACATACTCACATCTTGTCTTTATAAATTATAGTTTTAACGGGGTTTACTGATTTTTCGTTTTTTCTTCAGCTCTCTATACTTTTCGGCGAATAATAAAACCGACTGGCTCGAAATCGTCTTGAAACACATCAAAATTTTATTCGACCCTTTTTTATATTTCCGATATTTCCAGTAATTATGTTTGCAAAATTTTTTAGCGTATTAGTTAGTTTTGTAAAATTTTTCTGTTTGTTACGTTTCCTAAACGTATTACAAAATTATGTATTACACAATTTCCGTAAACATTTTAAACAAATTTTTGTTCGGAATGTTTTCAAAACACTTTTTAATGAAATGTTTTCAAATCGTATTAAAAACACTTCAATAATGTCATTATATAATTTCATTATTTTCTGAGCATATTAGAAACGTTTAAAAATGTTGTGTCCCTTTAGTATTTCGGGTGTGGGTCGAAAAACCGATAAATCAAAAACCCGAAAGGTCAAAAAACAGACAATCAAAAAGCTGACACATAAAAATTAGGCCACTTCAAAAAATGACTGTCCGCTTGTCGATGTGCCTAATTTTTATGTGTCAGCTTTTTGACTGTCGGGTTTTCAACCTGTCGGCTTTTCGATTGTCAGCTTTTTGATTTATCAATTTTTCTTCCCGCACCCACAAAATGTCTGCTATGGTTCGAATGCTGTTTATCACGTTTTAGAATCATTGTTGTCCTGAAACGTTCTGATAGTTTTAAAAAACAGTTGTAGTACGTTCTAGAAATACACGTGGCATAGAACGTTTTTAAAATGTTTTTAATATATTGAGAAACATTGCAGACATGATTTTAATGCACTTTTGAAATATTGGGTGGGAGTCGAAAAACCGACAAATCAAGAAACCGACAGTCAAAAAACCGGCAACCGAAAAGCTGACAGTAAAAAAACCGACACTTAAAAAAATGACTGTCCGCTTGTCGATGTGCCTAATTTTTATGTGTCAGCTTTTTGATTGTCGGTTTTTTGACTGTCGGTTTTTTTACCTGTCGGCTTTTTCATTCGTTGGTTTTTGACCCACACCACATTTTGTAACAAGAGACAAAAATGACAATTTTTCTATTAGCTATTTTTTTAGCATCCAGTACGGCACGTTATGAAAATGTGGATTTGAGACTAAAATTTCTGCTATCCTGTGTTATACTAGAAAATCTGATAAACAAAGTATCAGTGCACTGAGAAAAGTGACTTTACCTAGTCCTATTGTTATCATCTTTAAAGTGTAGGGATAGACATTTCTTTTTCCGGTTAGCCCGTTTCTTCCCAAGCGGCCAGGAATTTTACTGCATTTTGAAACGCATGTTTTTTATGGTAAATGATAAAATATTTCAGTGCCGATGGGTATTCTACTATTTCCGGATATGTTCTTTTCAAATCAGGCCGTAGTTTTTGTCTTCTACGCGCCGTTTTTTTTATATGTCAGTTTGAAACTGAAAAATATAGAAAAAATAAAAGGCTTTTTTACCAATCTTTTTTATTTTCTTTCGATAATTCAATATGGCAGACATACACAGCGAAAAGCTTTTTTTATATACGTTTAAAATTATTGATGGGATCGGGTCATTTGTGTGAAAAATGTAATTCAGTGTCACCAACGATCATGAAAATGAACACAACAAACGTCTTAAAATTAAATATCGTTAAAAAATATTCAGTTTCACGCTTCTTTGTCATAATGACAAAGATTTCACAATATTTGACGGTTTCTTAGAATACGAATCTAATATCAAATTTGGAAAATTCAATATGGCGCATTCATTATGGGGGACAATTGGTTACATTTTTCAAACAAAGGAAACGATCTCATCAATAAATTTAAAAGTATATAAAAAAAGTGAACTTTTCGACGTTATGCGTCCGCCATATTGAATTTCACTAAAGTAAAAATTTGATTTATTTATACGTCCACCAAATCCAAAGGGGAAGCTTAATCGGGATCGATTATCGAAACATATAAAACGATTTGTAAAAAAAGTTGATGCGATGTTCACAAATATGTGAGGTATTCTAATGTACGAAATGATAAAAAAATAATGATAAGTTAAAAAAAGTCCTAGAAAAATCCTGATTTTTGTTACATAATTGCTCGCAATGTTTTTATTTTTAAATTTTATATAAAATTTCTACATTTCGTCCTTAAATGGTTAAGGGCTGTTCAAGTTAATTTGGAGACAAGTAGGCTTACTTTTATGAATTTCTAAATTGTGGTTAATAATGTAGTTGAGGGAATTATTCTATAATGCTTTAATATTTGTAAAATGTTTGGCCCAAAATATCTACTTGAAACCAAATGAGAATAAACTTCTGAAAACGTCCCCCAACCGATTTTAATATAAATTGGTATGCTTACGCAGTTTGGTGCGCTGATTACAAAAATGATAGTAATAATTGGAGCAAATTTGGTTGTCATGGTGAAAAGCATACAAACAACCATAATTAATGAATTTCCCGAAATTTTCAGAATTTAACAAAATAAGTAAAAACCCCCATTAATTATGGTTGTTTCTTATGGTTTTCACCATGACAATAAAATTTTCGCCAATTTTCACTAACATTTTCGTAATTAGCGCACCAAAATACATAAGTATACCTATCTAAATTAAAATCGGTTGAGGACGTTTTCGAAAATAGACCCTCAAATGACGTACAATTTGCGGAGACCTTAAAAAATATTGTTCTATCGGTGGACACTGTTACACCTTAACGAATACAGAAAAAAAATAGTTTCTTAATTAATTTCTTTAGGCAGCACTATCGAATTTTGATTCTTTCGATTTTCGAAATGTTTGGTAACACTTTGAAGTAAAAAATACGGTGTTTGCATTGTAAAATAAAAAATATTGTATATCCTTTAATGTTACTGAAATTGGCATACATTTTTGGGAGTTTGTACTTTCAGTTGTACAAAATATTTAAAAATTGTCCAAAAAATGTCAAAAATGCTTTGAACCCTCTTAAAAGACAAGGGCTAGTAACTATAAGCACTTTTCAAGATGTAACTGTGCATGGTTTAGTAGACAGTTTTTTTTTTTATTTTGGCACATAATTTTGATTATCCGATACGATGTTCAAACTGACTCTCATTCATGTAACTGCACAAAAAGGTGTGGAATTTACTCAGGGTCCAAAAATTAGACAATAGCAAATTTCAAGAAAAACCATGGCCCAAAATTGACGTAAGATTTTGGATTTTGGAAAAAACGAACCACGACGAAGATCGGTAAGATTCGCATGTAGGGAATAAAGGGAAAAAATCACTGATGCACGGTCCACCGGGCCGGGCCGGGGCGACACGTGGTTCTCGCGACAGCGCGATTGACCGACTGATCGAGAGACTGGCAACGAGAATCGTCAGTGGCCGGTTATGCCGGTTGGCAGTGTGGCAGTCGGTTCGAGACTGACTCGAACTCTCCGGGTTCACGACCAAGAAACCGATGACTACACACTGACTTCTTGTCAGCCCTACCAGGGTACCTTGCCCCAGGCTCGTGCGGTTCGCGAATCTCCTGATTTGCCGACCGATAACACCAACCGATGAGTGATCGGATTCCAAAAAACCTACTTCGTTACTTTTTTAACTCTCCCTCATTTTTATATATATTTTTTATGACATCATTTGGCTGCGTAACTTCCTGTACGCACGATCCCATATTTTTCATGAAATATACAGGGTGTATATCTATTGAAAATCACAAAGTATGAAATTTCTTAACCGCTTTCAAATAACTAATGTGGAAGCAGTAGGTAAAATACATCAGTAATACCATCAGTAAACAATAAAAATGAAAGAGTGACCCAAAAATGTGCCCGTTTTTTAGCAATCGAAATTCGGATTGATTGTAGTGCCAAAAGTTAAGTTATGGTGAGATAAAAACAAAAAAGCAATTTCAAGTTGAGACGATATTTCCTTCTCGAGTAAACAGGGGGTCAAATACGTCAAATTATTGCGTTTTCATTTAAAATGACATTTTAAAATTATTTATTACATATATGTGACATACAATTGCTTCAATTTTTACATACATCCTTCACATATATTTTTCCATGCGGGTAACATCGCCTTCACAATGAGCTACCTAAAAATTTCCTGAATACCGGATATTCTTCAGAGTAATATTTTACAATTTTCACATGCTATATTAGATATGAGATTTTGAAATTCACAAAACTAATTCGGATACGTAATCAGCGATCCTACAAACCCCCGAGTAATATATTTTGTCCAAATAGAATTATATTTCAAATTTTTGTCCGCCATATTGAATCTGCAACTTTCAGTTTCACAAAAATAACCTCAAATTCGTAATCAGCGACCCCGAAAACCCCCGAGTAACAAATTTTGTCCAAATACATTTATATTTAAAATTTTTGTCCGCCATATTGGATCCGCCATTTTGAATTTTACAAAACTAAGCTCAGATTCATAATCAGCGACCCCAGAAACCCCCGAGTAACAATTTCCAGCTCAATCGGACAAAATGAAAAATGCGTGACTCAAAGGATTAAGATACAGTGCCGATCGAACCACTCTCCTAAAAGTGAAAATTCACTTTATTAAAAAGTGGATTTTATCACTGTACGTAAAAGTGAAAATGTCACTTTATACTATGTGAAATTTCACTGTAATCACAAGTGAATATTCAATGTATGTCTAATGTTATTTACATATTTTATGTATTTACTCGGACAAACACTCATTGACCAATTTCTATAGATTACCCCAACTATCGACGTCTATTATCCCATTCGGTAACCGCAAACACCGAATGGTACTGGTACAATCGATTCAGAACGCAAATTTTTTTATATACGTAATTAATCGTATTTCTCCGCTTGCGAGAATGGTACCTCGTAGCGTTGGATGTGTTCGATACGATACATATGCGCCACCAGTCGGCGAGAGTTCGATACATCAGCTATCCGTCAACTCGTCTGGTCAAAGTTCAGTTCAAAATGGCCCACTGACTCATGCAGTTTCGACACGAGTTTTAATCTCACTTTTTTGCTAACAATGGAAAAGCTCACTGTATTCAATACAATGAAAATTTCACTTTTATTTGACTTTAGTATAAGTGAAAGTCACTATATTGCAGTGAAATCTCAAAAAAAGGCATTCCACTTTAAGTAAAAGTGACATTTTCACTTTTAGAATTTCAGAGTGTATACACTCTAAAATCCTTACAGTGAAAATTCACTGCATAACACAGAAATCTCACTTTTAGATATAGTGCCGATTGGACCAACCTCCTAAAAGTGAAAATGTCACTTTATACAAAGTGAACTTTTACTGCAAGCAGAAGCAAATATTTAATATATGCCTAATATTATTTAAATATTTTTGGATTACATACATATTTACTCGGACGTTCATCAACAAATTTCAATAGATTACCGACTATGGATGTCTGTTATTCCATTTGGTAATTGCAAACAATGAGTAGTAGTGGTACGCTCGATTGAGGATGCGAATTTCTTATACATACGTAATTAATCGCATTTTACCACTTGCGAGAATGATACTGCATAGGTTGAATATGTTGGACACGATATATACGCGCCACCAAACGACGAGTGTTCGATACATCACATTTTCTAGTCTTTCCGCCTTTCCATCAGATCGTCTGGTTAAAGTTCAGTTCAAATTTTACCGTTTATATATATTTATATGTATATTGGATCGTGATTACATTCAATATAATGGGATCAGGGAATAATAATACAAAACTGTGATAACACTGACTATAAAATATCGTAAAGGCACTTATTTGGTCAGGGCAGCTTATAATCTATCGGTCTGCATATGAAGTAAATATCGCGCGATCTCATTTTTGGATTCAATAGCCACGTGGTGTCTCTAGAAGAAACACAGATAGATTTAAGATCTAAAACTTAAGACCTCTTCGAGATTACGATTTTAAGAAGTCCTATAGATAAAACATTTTTAAGAGCTCGTTTTATAAATTATCATAATTAAGACCTCTTCAAGAGGTCTTTTTGGAGATATCTTAGAACTGTATGTAGGCTCCGAAGGTGTCTCATATACGTTGACAGTACATGTACTCTACTGCGGTAATATTATGGTTATATTACAACGGTATATAGTAGTAATATTACACGGTCATATTACAGTAACACTGCAGTAAAATTACAGCAATAGAAACTTTGTAAACTTTGTTCTGTCAATCCTGATAGTCCTACATACATTTTTATTAGAAAATAGTTTATCTGTATTTTAAATATCTTTCCTTGAATTCGGAGAAGCCTCCCGCGAAAGGACACGATGTTTTTAATTAATATTAAAAAATAAATAAGAATTTCTAGAGTACTTTAATAGTTCTTAAAATATTATTATAGAACAGAAAAAGAACTGTCATAACTGCAGGTTGTTGTTTACAATCGCAACATTTTATGGCAAGTTATTTCTTTTTCTTTGTTCCAATCCTAATGTTGAAAAAGCATTTATTACCAATTTTTCTGACATTGAGAATTTGTATTATTTTTTTTTATATCCAGCCAAACCAGAACCAAAAACAAATTAACCGGTTTAATTACGATTCAGTTTCTTGAAAATAACAGATTTTGTAGTCCTGGTTTTCATACAATGATAATATTTAAAATAGTTCTTAATTTTATATTATACCTTCTTCATTCAACTGCAGTAGCAGTCTCTGAATCTGCATTTTTTTAGAGCTGGTAGCTAAAGAATCTTCCAAAAATATAAACTCGGATTAAATGAATTAATCCAATCCCTTCGCCTTATTTGTAATCACTGCATTTATAATGATACATAAAACTGTACGCAATACAGTGGAGTCCCAGTCAAATCGCGTCTCGCTATATTTACGTCCCAGCATATTTGTCCGCTTCCGTCCCGTTATATTTGTCTGTCACTGCTCTATTTTTCCCCCACGAGCATAGCGCGATTGAGGAGAGTGGGAGAAGCGGCGCTCCCCTTCTTTTGACAAATATAAGGAGACGGGAGGGGCAGGCGAGAAACAGAGTGGTTAAACATACTCTACTAGGGTCTCTACTGTTCATGAATATTAGCATTTTTTTAAATGTCCATCAGATCTAACGCTCTGTAGATTGAAAAATATTATTTCGATGTAAAATTTACTAATTTTTCAAATGTATTTTTCATGCCCGGAGATGGTTCTGTCAGAATTTTCCTATCACGTCACATTTTCGAGAAATATAAGGTTATATGTGTCAAAAGGTGTTTTTTGGCGATTTTGGTTATTTTTGTAGCACAAGTGTATTTTCTTTTGTCAAACGCATGCAGTATCATTTCCAAATGAATTTTTCATGCTGAACGCGCTGGCTCCAGCAGAATTTTTCTATCACGTCCCATTTTCGAGAATAGTAAGGTTTGTTATAAATGTTTTGCTATAAAATAAATCGAAATATGTCCGAAAACGCAAATTTTTACGCATTTAAAGAAAATTTTACTAGCGGCATCGTCTTCAGTACGAAAAATCCGTTCGAAAATGGCACTGCGATTATCAAAGGCAACCAAAAAGTAAAATTTTGTAAGGCAGTGTTAAGGCAGGTTTTTCCTGCTCAAGGTAAACATAAATAATGTACCTCTACTTGTATATATTTGATAATATCACATTTTTGAAGTTTGCCTTGTTTCTAACTTATCTAAAACTGTAATAATTCCTGGAAAGTAGTTATACTGCATACTATGGTGATTAAAAGAAAAGCTTGCATTTTAATTGAAACTTTATGATCATCTTATATACATCGATAATCGAATTTAGTTAAAGGTAAAATCTTTTATCCAATTCACCAAAAAGTAGGATTTACGAAACAAACTGATGCTACGTCAAAAAGTTAAATTTGACTGAATTCGATTTGTACAAGAAAAGTTTGTAAGTGTCTATGTTCAGGATTACTGCAAAGTTTGGTAAAAGTTTCATTTCTTCGTATGAATGCGGTTATCGGTATCAGCACCAAACTCCAATATTGAGATTCTTCCATATTGATCCCGGGGAAATCAATACTGATTTTAAATGTCTACAGAGACTAGTTTTATAGTCCAAAATAATCAATTGGTAAGTATATCAAGATCTGCAAGTTACAGCAGTAGAAAGTTAAATTACAAATGTTTAAAGTGTAAACGACCGATAAAAATACTCGAATGTTTACGCTTCATGGAGATGCTCGAAAATACCAACAATGAATTGCAGCTTTAAAAGAGATTTAAATTCTCATACTTACAAATCGGGGTTAACTAATTACGAACTTTCAGAAACTTAGTAACGGAAAAATAGTTAAAATTAAAGTACGAATGGATGTTTTTCTTAGAAAAAGAATCTTGTAAAATTACGTAGCTTACATGTAGCAACTTTTATTTGTAACAATTCCTATAAGCATTACATACTATGCTGTAGTGTTGTAAGGATTAATCAAGTTAACAAATATTGCTAATATTGAAATACTATTTATTAGCAGATTAATCATCTAAAAAGGATTGATTAGTATGTTTAGAATCCTCCTTAACCCTCCTGTACACCATTTTTTCTTTTCCCATAAAGGAACAATGTAGTTTGGACGAGTATACTCGTCCTGGCGCGCAGGGGGATTAATAAGAACTTTAAACAATACATTTGTCATTCTTTCGCAGCTTGATTATATTCCGCGCCTAGAGTCGTATTACATATTATTTGCCACCATTTTGATGCCAAATAACGTGTAATAAAATGGGCTATACACTGTTTTCTAGTTAAAATTCCCATACTGTCTAGTTCTAACGGGATATACATGAAATATGCGCAAAAGTGCCATACTGATATTAAAAATGTCCATACTGACATTGAAAATGTGCCATACTTATACTACAAAGCTCTATACTGTAAGATAATTTTCAATACTAGTATGGCACTTGTGCGCATGCTGCAATATATATCCCGTTACAACTAAACAGTAAAGGACTTTTAACCAAAAAATTCTCTTAGTACACAATGTCTAAGAAGTTTAAAACTGTGCAGGATTTTGACTTTGAAATTATGAATTAGAATACCTGATCATATCTTTGTCTAATTCAATGTCATTTTTTCAATTTTATCCGACATATTGGATACGCCATTTACAATTTCAAAATTCTGGGTTCAGATGCTTCATCAGCGACCTCGAAAATCCCCAGATACAGAGTTTTGTCTAATTCGATGTAAATTTCAATTTTTATCCGCCATATTGGATCCGCAATTTTGAATTTGAAAATTCTGGCTTCTGATTCGTAATCAGTGACACGAAAAACGTATAAATGATAACTTTCCCATATATATCTATAAGAGGAATGACTGATGGAGCATTTTCAAATTTACAGTGAAGAAGAATAAAAAGTTTTCGGGGAGGCTAGAGAAAAAATCATTGAATTCAACTTGAGCTTGTGGATTCATTTTTAGAGACCACCAAAATTTGTATCACATGAATCAGAAAACATATCACAAGAGTGGTTACACTTAAAAACAGGAAAATTATTATGCAAAATTAAATATTTGTATTTATTTTTCAGATTATAAATTTGATTTAATATAAGTGAATTTGAATGTATAGAGATATCGGGAAAGTTTTCTAAATGACGATTAATAATTATTTCTGTGGTAGGAATACTTTTATTGCAGAAAATTTTCAGCAAATATTTTGGCAATGAAAGGTGGCTAAATCTTCAAAGAATAAACGTTTTGATTCATCAAGGGTAATACTTGTAGGAGTACTACAACTGTGGCCCAAGGTTAACCTAAGATATCATGCCAATGATAACCACCAAACGATAAATTGAATAGGAATCCTAAAAATGAAGCAAAATTAAATGAACAAAGTTGTAAATTAGGTACTTCAGTTTTGAATTCCGTGTAAACTACTTGAAATTCGACAAATTTGATCGTGTTTTCCCGGTACATATAATTTTATTGCTGCAGACTTTTGCAATATATCATCCCTCTTTTGAAGCGTTCTGGGCAGCGAACAATTGGCAATAAATCCTGGACAATTACCTTCACGTACCGAAAGATTATTAATTATTAGTATTAATTAATAGTCGCCTCGGCCATAAACACGCGTAATTTATATTGGCATTTGCTTCCATCCGGGTTGCGTGGGCGCGCATGGAATTTACCTATTCCTCAGAAATTCGTTCTACGGATACGATCCCATGGAGCAGATTAATTCCGTCGAAATCTGTGGAAATTATTTTCCTTGCATACCATGAAGCGAATTCTGTCCGCCAGTTGTGGAATAGTGCTGCGATTGGTCAAAAGTAGTCAGCCATCACAAAATTGAACGAATATTCGGTACAGTAGAACCTTACACTAGTGAACTGACAAATTATTTCCATTTTTTTACAGTGTGGGGTCAATAGAGAAATTATTTACTAATAATTAATGCAAGCTAATTTCAAGGCCCTTACATTAACTGTAAAGTTATAACAGTAACTGTAAAGTCAAAAACGACAAGTGACTTAACAAGTAAACTCAAATGCGTCGAAAAATTCGCAGAAAATCGAATGACTGCGCGTGTGTACATGTTTGTTTATCTCTGTTTCGTCGAAACTATAAGTGCGTAAATATAATATATGTAATGTTTTCAACATATTAATATTTAAAATTCTTATATTAACTACTAACATAAATTTAACAGAATCTGAGATTACGGTAAATCCAGGATAAAGTACCTTACCTTAATTTTTAAAGTGCAGGGGGTTTTTTGACACCCACTCCAATTTTCTAGCTCTCGAAAACATTACTTAATTTGAAAAAACGGGTATGTGGCGCCATCTACCTTTCGTTGAGATCGCTCACTGTAAGTAAAGTAGGTTAGTATATTTTGGCGAGCGCCGGTACAAATATAATTTGTTTGAAATTTTTATCCGAAATATTGATCTGCCAATTCGAATTTTGAAATCTAAGGCGACCCCGAAAATCTCCGAGTAACATAAGTTTCATCTATTTTCTATGTGAAGAAAAAAGTATGGTTCGAAAGTTTAAAGGAATTAAAAAGATACTTTTATATTTTTCATCGCTAATATTCCAATCGCTTTCAAATTACTTGTTAATTACTTCCACCTTTCAAACTTACTCATTCAATTAGAAATTAATTCCTGTTCATTAAAACTCATAAAAATTGTTATTAATTCAATTACCTTCATGTCATTGTACACATAGCCGTGAATTTTCTACTTTTTCTTTAGTAAGAACTTTGAACCCGTTTAATAGTAATTTATAAATAAATAAATAAATATTTGTTGAATAAAGTAAAATAGCAATCCATTTCCACCCTTTTCAATGTTGAAATTCATTTACAGATTCTGACAGCTCTCGTTCGCTTAAATTTGGTTTGGTAAATTCAGTCAATTTCTGACATCGACAACGATGCACTTAGATTTGTATGGTGATAAATACATCATAAACATATTTTGTATATATTCACTCAAATTAAGACAGCAATTATCAAGTCCATGAGATAATACATGTGAATTTATACATTCATCAGACCTATCTTATCTTGTAGATTTCACATAAAATTTTGTTATGCTTTAAACGTTTCCTGTTTTCAAGATAACTCATAATATGTATTTATGTATTATTTAAGTAATAGAAAACGTGTGAATATAAAAACATTCATTATCATTTCTTCATATCCTACTATATTGCAATTAATCGTGATCTTAATTTTATATAATGGGACCCGGTTTTTAGTAACCGCGATATTAATGTTGATACTTCTAAGTTTAACTCTGTCTTAAACAATATAATTTCGAAATATGTTCCGTTGAAAACGCGTTCTAATATTTGTAATTCTTATCCGAGATGGTATACTAAAGAATTTATTAATTTAATTATTTTAAAAAAGCGTACGCATAGTCTCTGGAAATTAGCTGCGATTCTGATGATTATATCGCTTTTAAAAAATTACGTCCCCGTTGTCTACAACTTTCCCGTCAGCTCTATAAAGACTACATATCCTCTGTTCAACTCAGCTTGCATTCTAACCTTCGATCATTTTGGTCATATGTCAATAACTTTAAGTTGTCTAAAAATTGACCGACTCATCTTCGCCATGGTGACTCTTTGGCTAGCTCTGATTCCAATATTGCCGGTGTTTTTTAGAATCATTTTAGTTCAGTTTATCGAGTTGAATCATTTAAAAAATTTTCCGGTACCTATCAATCCCCTCTATCATTCTGATGTCATTACCAGAACTGATCTTATTAATATTCTCAATAATTTAGAAAATAATTTACATGGTGGCCCAGATAACATTCCTCCAATTTTCCTTAAAAACAGTCTTACCTCTCTATTAGACCCCGTGTTATTTCTGATTAACTTTTCCCTCTCATCTTGTACCTTTCCCTCAATCTGGAAATCGGCCTTTATTCATCCAATATATAAGAGTAAAGATCGATCATCCCCTTCTAACTATAGACCAATTTCCATCCTTTGTACTTTATCGAAGATTCTTGACAAGCTGATGGCGAATTATATTGCCAACCACATTCAATCTCGTCTTGTTCATGAACAGCATGGTTTCATTCGGAGCAAATCGACAATTACCAACTTGTTTTTATTTACTGATTTTGTATCAAAAGCCCTAGAACATCACTCGCAAGTTGATGCCATATACATCGACTTCTCCAAGGCTTTTGACCTCGTTAACCATGCTTTTCTGCTGCAAAAATGTGATGCGATCGGAATCAGAGGTAGTCTTCTGGCATGGCTGGGTTCTTACTTGACTGATAGGACTCAATCTGTGCGTATCAATGATTCGATATCTAACCCCATTCATATTTGTTCTGGTGTGCCTCAGGGTTCGAATCTTGGTCCCGTGCTCTTCACTATTTTTATAAATGACCTTCCCTCTAAACTCTCTTTCTCATCCTGCCTACTGTATGCTGATGGCATTAAAAATCTTTAAGAAGATTAAATGTCCTTTGGATTCAACCAGGCTACAACGAGACCTCGACTCTCTTGGACTATGGTCCATCCATCATTTTTGATTATCGTCTGCATGGAACTAGCCTCCCTAAACACTCCACTGTTCTGGGAATCTGTTTTGATAAATCTCTATGTTTTAAGCCTCACATTTAGGAGGTCTCAATGCGTGCTAATCGTATAGTTGGCTTCATTAAATGATCTACCACTAGTTTTACAAATATTTCTTCTATTATTTATCTTTATAAAACTCTTGTTATTTCTATTTTAACGTATGGGTCCATAGTTTGGTCTCCTCAATTTGGCACGGATTGGCACCTCCTCAATTCTTCACAGCATAAAATTCTTAGATATCTTGCTTGGAAGTCAGGAAATGCTATGGCTTTTACAGACCATGATTATCAACCCTTTTCCCGTCAATTTGATCTTCCCTGTCTTTCATCTATTCACGCGTATCATGATCTTAATTTTACTTACAAGATTAAACATAATCTCATCAATTCATTCATTTTCACTTCACTTTTCTCGGTTTGAACCTTGAGTCACCACCTACAACATAATAGGTCTATTTTTTAAGAATGCTCCAAAACCTCCTTTCGTTATTTTTCCCCTCTTCCTCGTCTTCGCCGTCTTTGGAATTCAATTCCTTCCTCCACCTAAAACTCAAGTTTCGGCTCATTCCAAAGTGTTGTAGCGCGTATGTATTTATCTGTGTGACTCGTTTTATTTGTATATAGTTTAGTATATTTAGTTGTGATTTTAATTCTTTTTATTTTCTTTTTTTTCTCTATTTAATATTTTGTATTACGTATAGTATTATTCATCATTTCAGTAAAGGGCTAGTCCCGTTGATTCTGTAAGATAAAACTAGTGTTGGCGTGGTGCCTCGCTCGCTTCGCTCGCTCAGAAACTTCGACCCAGTGGAGAGTCGGCTATTCCTTAAGACTCGTTTGTTTACTAACAGCTTTCAATTATATTATAAAATTATATTGATATTTGCGGGTCCAATCATATTTAGGTCTAAGTGGCTTCGATAGATATGTTACAACAATATAGTGTTTCTTATATGTATGAAAATTGAAAATGAGAATTTTCAAAACTTCGAACCCGACAACAGGCCAGCCGATGTATTAATAAATAAAAGTTGCAAAACACTTACTTCATGCACTTATATTCTAATAGACTATTCGATGCATATTACATGTTTACTGTGTTTGACTAATTACTGTCTGTATTATTATGATATTATATATACAATATATATATACATATAATTCGTCAAAGATATCTTGAAAGTGTCGAAAAGATCTATGACGGATATCTTACAGATATCTATAAGACATCTTTTAGATATATCGAAATAGTTATTTTCGTATCAAGGGCGTAAAAGAACTTTGTGCCCGTAGGTGGTCACCGCGCCCGAGGAGCTGGCAAAGACTACCCCTGGGGGTAATTCAATACTTTTTCAGACAATAGTCATAAACATTTTATACCAGTTTTTATGGCATTATCGTTGACTTTAGGAAGAAAATGCATAGAACCTTTTTTGTAGAGAATTTCATGCTCTATCTTTTTTGTTTGAAACATTTTTTAATAAAATTTGTATTTTTCAAAATAAATGCAAAAAACTACAAAGGAACTTAATTGGGGCTAATTTCTTTTAGTAATGGACGGGTGGATCTGCCCCAAAATCTAATCAGATCTAAGTTATGCCAAGATGCGTATTTAAAAAAAAAAATTTATGTCAATACGGTTATCCGTTCGCGAGTTATCGCGAGACAAAAAAACGGGACGTACAGACGTACGTACGTACAAGATCACGGACACAAATTTTTTTATTGTTGATTTGGGTTCCTTAGGGTCTGAAACGTCGACATTTGATGAAAAACTATATGGTAATTTTTTTGCCCGAAGTGACCAAATTCAATACTTCGTCCAGACTTAGTCTGGGTCGAAGTAATAAAATCAAATAAAAATAAACAACAAAGGATAAAAAACATAGGAATAAATTCCTTTTTATTTCAATTGAATAGAATAAGTACCGATAGTTCTTGGTATGTAAATAAACAAATTAATTAATTGTATATAAACAGACTAGGATCTCGGTTCATGTAAAGTGTCAATTTATGATCTTATTATATATAAAATTTTGGATTTGGCAACAATTGGATTTAATATTTAAAAGAAAACACTTTTCTAGCTCTTATAAATATAGGGTATTCTCTGAAAAAAGAGCGACCCTACAAATTTTTTGTTCCGATTTTCTCGGCATTCACATATATTCTTGTACATATCGATCTAAGATTTTTGGTAGAGTTACAAATTTTTTAAGTGACAGGTTGCCATACTGTAAGAGGTTTAATTTTAAGACAGTCAATTTTTTTTAAATTTATATCTCCTGAACGGATTAATGGATTTTCATGAACCAAAATGCATTTTGTTCAGAATTTCTTAGAGTTTAACATAACAAATAATTGAAGAAAAAAAATTAATTTGGAAGCAAAAAAATGCTAAATTATTTTTTATATACCAATTTTAATTAATTTAGTCTCAATGTAATGTTCATTGTATATAAATTTTTGGCAATGACTTGCACGTTCCAACAATGGTCTAGGATTCCAAGATGAATACAATCCGTTCTTTATACCTGTCACTAGTATAACTCCTTTTAATGTATGCGTCAACTATATGAACTCCACATTTTGATCCTAGCAAGCGAAAATTCATTCACTGCATCATTTCTAAATAGGTTTTTTCATCTTCCAGAATGAATTTCAGTGAGAAAATGCTTCAGATATGTTTCATGTTTTACTTTTTTATAATTTAAATTTATTGAAATTAATTCATTTGAAGCGAAGATAACTATTTTGCTATTGAAATTCATTAACGATGACACTTTTTCCATTCTATTTTTTTCCCATTCAAAATCATTGAAGCGAACAACTTTCTAAAAACTATTAACCATTAAAAGTAATTGAAATTAACTTTGAAAGATAACTTAGATTGGAAAGAGTACAAGTTTTTTAGATATGCAACATATAAATTGCACACCCCTATATCCTTTGATTTGTGCACCAATATCCTCTAAATTAAAAATCCCTTCTCTCTACTCTTATTGTCAATATACGGACAGTCTTTTTATTTAAAATCTATAACGTTTACATTTACTATCGGATTCCGATATTCTAACGATACATGATTCTGCTTATTATTTTAGATGAATGTGTCTATTGTACACAACCATGCATGTACAACAAACCTTGGATGTATACTCTTCGACAATAAGATTTTGTATCATTTTTTTCTCACTACAGCAAAACAATGTGTTCGTTCAGTCTAGCTCAAGCAACGAATATTTTTAAAGAGAGAATAATAATAATAATACTTTATTCATGGATTTCTACATTGACTCAGAGTAAGCTGACAATCCTCGCTAGTCTGAAGAAAAACGCATCGTAAAAGTATAAAATACTCGACTGCGACCTGAAATTCAGTCCATTCAACTGTCCTCGGATAAACTAATACCTAAATCATAAAATAAAAGGCGATGATGCAATTAACAAAATAACAAAATAAAATATCATTCCAAGGAAACGCATAATTCTAAACTATATCTGTAGACTAGGTAAACACATTGAATTTAGTATTTTTGTTTCCAGTAGTTTAAGATGATGCACTATTTTATTTTTTGTAGCTCTGAAGAATCTAGTACTTGGTAATCTAACTTCAATTGGCGACATATTTATAATTTTACAACCAATAAAATCAAATGCCCTCTGACCAATTGATTTTGTTCTTACTGGAGATTGTCTTAATAACATTTTTTTGCTATGTGTGTTGCGATTATCGATATTTGCATTTTGCAAATTATTTTTTATCAAATACAAAGCTGTTTCACAGTAAAATAACTTTCTAATATCCAAAACATTCGATATTTTAAATAAATCGTTCGCCGGGAATAGTTTATCTTTAAATAACATCACTTTTAGTACTTTTTTCTGTAGTATTTCCAATGGTTTAATTACCGCATTACAAGCACTTCCCTAAACATGAACAGCATAACTCGTTGTGAAATTAAAGAATACTGCAGTATATTTCACATGTTAAACGACTCATCTGTCATTGTATCTTTTGTAAAAAGGTTAATAAAGTAAATAAATAAATTGTACACTGTGAAAAGTAAACGTAAAATTAGATTCCCGAGTTTTTACAATTTTGTTGATATTTCCTATTATTATCGTAAAATTACGCGTTTCCAGTAAATAGCAAACGAAAACAGAAGGAAATTTACCATAAACCTGTAAAATTTACAGTAAAAATTTAAATTTATAGTGCAGAAGGTGGAAATAAAAATACCAGTGGTAATCGTGGTAATTTTACATCAATTGTGTAATTTAAAAGAATGTAATTTTACATCACCTTTATAATTTTCAATCTTTTTCGTGTAAATTTACAAGCGCTTTTTCATGTAGATTTAAAATTACATCGATAATGTAGAATTTTTATTATTTCACTGAAAATTTACGATATTCACTGGTATTGTGATTTCCACCTTTTCACTGTAAAGTTACATCGAAATTTTTCACAGTGTATATTTAAAAATTATCATTGTATGATGTAAATTTGAAAATGTGTACAACAAATTCAACAAACATTGATTTTCTATGATCAATTTTTTTAAATACTCATCATAGAAAGTATCTTCATCACGGTGAGCTTGGACGAAGTTCAACCCAAAAGTTAATGTACATCTCCGTTTTCTTTTGGAATTACTTTGGGAAGGTCTGCTGATTATTTTAAGCCTAAAATGAAAATAATCGATGGAGGGAAACTGAAAATATCTTGATTTTTCAATTTTTTTTTCAGTTTTTTTAAATTTAATTAAACCCAAAAGTTAATCTACATCGCAGTTTTCTTTTGGAATTACTTTGGGGTGGTAGACTAATTATTTTAAGACCAATATGAAAATAATTGGTTGAGAGAAACTGAAATTAACTTGATTTTTCCCTTTTATTAGCGTTTTTTAAAATTTAATTCAACCCAAAAGTTAATCTACATCGCAGTTTTCTTTTGGAATTACTTTGGGGTGGTAGACTGATTATTTTAAGACCAAAATGATAATAATCGGTGGAGGGAAACTGAAAATATCTTGATTTTGGGTTGAATTAAATTAAAGAAAACCCTAAAAAAATGGAAAAATCAAGATATTTTCAGTTTCCCTCCACCGATTATTTTCATTTTAGGCTTAAAATAATCAGCAGACCTTCCCAAAGTAATTCCAAAAGAAAACGGAGATGTACATTAACTTTTGGGTTGAACTTCGTCCAAGCTCTTCGTCCAAAGTTACCTGTTTTAACAACGTGCCGTCTTTCTAAATTCAAAGTTATAAACATACCTTTATAGTTAACGTGAAAACGAAAATTTTGAGACGTGGTAGAAGTGTGTGCTGCAAGTATTCATCAAATGACAGCACTTCAAATATACGTTGTCGAAACGTAACTCGCAAAGAAAAATCAGTTTTTCCTAGGGCACATCAAGAATATCATCTTTGGGGGCCTAGTTGAGATTGTAATTGGTTTCTTTACTCTATTTATATATAAAAACGCAGTGGCGCTAGTGAGACATTTAAATATTAGGCTGCAGAGGCTTAACTAATTTTATGAACGACTTTGTCTTATGTATAAAGTACACTTTATACTCCCTTCATTACTTTTCTACGGCAAGTAAAGCAATGGGTGCCCATAAAATATCACGTACAACTCATGCACATATATCAAAGGTCATACGCTTGTATATTTACTGCGTAATGTAATATTATAATATAAACTAATTAGTTCAACAAGTGTACAATATACGTCAAGGGATTGAAATGGCCATTTTTCACAATAATTTTGATGATGCCGGCTTAGTGGTCTATATAGCGGGTAACTCTCTGTGTTTAATACCACTAAAAAAGCATTTTAGACGACGTGTATCATACTTGTGAAAAAAAATCCATTCAAAATTTAATTTTACGCACACTATATGTCTAGATGTATACTTTAATTGTAGAATGTATTTTCAGCGCTTTTAAACATGAGTTGTCCACTAAGTAGGTTTCTATTATCAGACACGTAATTACTATATAGAGTAGGCCTACATTCGGTAGCAATTTTTGTAGGCGATAACCCAAAAATTTTATATTTTCATACTATATTTATAATTACTGCTATGTTTTGAATGTAATGTATCTACAATTTTTATTTCTTAACCCTCTGTGCACGACGCCGTCCTTTAAAAATGAGTAACAGGGACGGATTCCTAGTCTCAGTTGACCAATTAAACATGTGTATCATAAGAAAAACGTGTGCTTTGAAGTTGAAAAAAAATTTTTTTTTTTCACAAAAATGAAAAGTTCTGTGGATTTGCCCATATAACATTTAGAATGTCATTAATTGAAATTGATATTTCCGTCCAACTTTCATAAGAAATGGGTATAGCAACATCATCAGCATATGCTACTAAAGATGGAAAGAGATCCAATAAATCATTAATATAAATAATAAACAGTAGCGGTCCAAGAATTGATCCCTGAGAAACCCCGACATTCACCTTTTGAATATTACTTGTTACGTTGTTTATTCTTACTGTTTGTTCTCTGTCCGTAAGATAGCTTTCAATTAGTTTCCAGCAATTACCTCGCACTCCAATTTTTTGTAACTTTGAAAGTAAAATATCACGGTGAACTGTATCGAAAGCTTTACTAATATCTAAAAATGCAATCACTGCTGGTTTACTTTTAGCAAGATTTTTGTATATAAAATTAGTTACATACACTAAGGCATCATCTGTACTTCTATCCTCTAAGAAACCGTACTGTTTAGAGTTAATTTTACAATTCTTAAGAAAACTAGATATTCTTTTGCGTATAATCTTCTCAAAGATTTTAATCAGATTTGATATTAATGATATAGGCCTGTAGTTTCCTATTTGGTTCTTGGAGCCACTCTTATATTTATTTAGGAGTTATTATTGCTTTTTTTAAATATTTTGAGCATACACCTAATATTTATTCATAATTTCTAGACGATATAGTTATTAATAATTATTTGTAATGATCTATAAACGTTGTTGAAACAGAAAAACTTGGTACTTTTTTCATTCTAAAGCTTCCATATTGAAAACAGTGCAAGACACAATAAAAATGCACTCAACCTTTTTTATAGAGCACAAAATTTCCTAAAAAAGTCAGCGAGAGCCCTAGTCTAAAGTTAATAGATTATCCATGAATATCGCTGGAATACATTACTACTAACGTGATGGTAAAAGGTAATATAAATCAACACTTGCAAGTATAGAAAAAAGGTAACAGATTTATTTTTCAGTTCATTACATAAACCTAAGTTAAAACTAAAAGTAGACAATTTTTTAATAAGTAATAAAAGTCTTTTTATACAAATGATTCAATAAAAGTTTCAATTTATTCTCTTTCTTCCCTCCATTTCATTTTTCTATAGACATTTTTTTTTAAGTCTTGGAGATCTACACTTCAGAAGTGACGATGAAAGAATTACATGCCTCCTCGGAGTCGAAGTACAAGATGCAGGGTGGACTCCTTTTGAATGTTATAATCAGATAACGTACGACCATCCTCGAGCTGCTTACCAGCAAAGATCAACCTCTGTTGATCTGGAGGGATTCCTTCTTTGTCTTGAATCTTGGCCTTTACATTTTCAATGGTATCGGACGCCTCAACTTCTAGTGTGATGGTCTTTCCAGTAAGGGTCTTGACGAATATTTGCATTCCCCCTCGAAGTCGAAGTACAAGATGGAGGGTGGATTCTTTTTGGATGTTATAATCGGAGAGTGTTCGGCCATCTTCCAATTGTTTTCCAGCGAAGATCAATCTTTGTTGGTCTGGAGGGATTCCTTCTTTGTCTTGGATTTTGGCTTTCACATTCTCAATCGTATCTGATGCCTCGACTTCCAAAGTGATAGTCTTACCGGTCAGAGTCTTGACGAAGATTTGCATGCCTCCTCTAAGTCGAAGAACCAAATGGAGGGTAGATTCTTTCTGGATATTGTAATCGGAAAGCGTGCGGCCATCTTCAAGCTGCTTGCCTGCGAAGATCAATCTCTGTTGGTCTGGTGGAATTCCTTCTTTGTCTTGAATTTTAGCTTTTACGTTTTCGATGGTATCGGAAGCTTCAACTTCTAATGTGATGGTCTTTCCAGTAAGAGTCTTGACGAAGATTTGCATTCCTCCTCGAAGTCGAAGCACAAGATGGAGGGTAGATTCTTTTTGGATGTTATAATCTGAAAGTGTGCGGCCATCTTCCAATTGTTTTCCGGCAAAGATCAATCTTTGTTGGTCTGGAGGGATTCCTTCTTTGTCTTGGATTTTGGCTTTCACATTTTCGATTGTGTCAGATGCCTCTACTTCTAATGTGATGGTTTTTCCGGTTAACGTTTTTACGAAAATCTGCATTCCTCCTCGAAGTCGAAGAACCAAATGGAGGGTGGATTCTTTCTGAATATTGTAATCGGAAAGTGTGCGTCCATCTTCCAGCTGCTTACCAGCAAAGATCAACCTCTGCTGATCTGGTGGAATCCCTTCTTTGTCTTGGATTTTGGCTTTCACATTCTCAATCGTATCTGATGCCTCGACTTCCAAAGTGATGGTCTTTCCAGTCAGAGTCTTGACAAAAATTTGCATACCACCTCGGAGTCGAAGTACAAGATGTAAGGTGGACTCCTTCTGAATGTTATAATCGGAAAGTGTTCGGCCATCTTCCAATTGTTTTCCGGCAAAGATCAATCTTTGTTGGTCTGGAGGGATTCCTTCTTTGTCTTGGATTTTGGCTTTCACATTCTCAATCGTATCTGAAGCTTCAACTTCCAATGTGATGGTTTTTCCGGTTAAGGTTTTTACGAAAATCTGCATTCCTCCTCGCAGCCGAAGTACCAGATGGAGGGTGGATTCCTTCTGGATATTGTAATCGGAAAGTGTGCGGCCATCTTCCAATTGTTTTCCAGCGAAGATCAATCTCTGCTGATCTGGTGGGATTCCCTCTTTGTCTTGGATTTTGGCTTTCACATTCTCAATCGTATCTGATGCCTCAACTTCCAAAGTGATAGTCTTACCAGTCAGAGTCTTGACAAAGATTTGCATTCCTCCTCGAAGTCGAAGTACCAGATGGAGGGTGGATTCCTTCTGGATATTGTAATCGGAAAGTGTGCGGCCATCTTCCAATTGTTTTCCGGCAAAGATCAATCTCTGCTGATCTGGTGGGATTCCCTCTTTGTCTTGGATTTTGGCTTTCACATTCTCAATCGTATCTGAAGCTTCAACTTCCAATGTGATGGTTTTTCCGGTTAAGGTTTTTACGAAAATCTGCATTCCTCCTCGCAGCCGAAGTACCAGATGGAGGGTGGATTCCTTCTGGATATTGTAATCGGAAAGTGTGCGGCCATCTTCCAATTGTTTTCCAGCAAAGATCAATCTTTGTTGGTCTGGTGGGATTCCCTCTTTGTCTTGAATCTTGGCTTTTACGTTTTCAATGGTATCAGACGCCTCAACTTCTAGAGTGATGGTCTTTCCAGTAAGAGTCTTGACAAAGATTTGCATGCCTCCTCTAAGCCGAAGAACCAGGTGAAGGGTGGATTCCTTCTGGATATTGTAATCGGAAAGTGTGCGGCCATCTTCAAGCTGCTTGCCTGCGAAGATCAATCTCTGTTGATCTGGAGGGATTCCTTCTTTATCTTGAATTTTAGCCTTAACGTTCTCGATTGTGTCGGAAGCTTCAACCTCCAGGGTTATAGTCTTCCCAGTCAAAGTTTTCACGAAAATCTGCATGGTGAATCTGCAAACAATAAAAAAATTGTTAATGATGCATTTAGAATTAGGAGAAATGAAGGTAAGTATGTAAATGTCTTAATCACTTAATAATAACTATGATTTATTTTAACATAATTTAACTAATTAAAACGTCCCTAATGACTGTCTTTAACATATTGATTCACTTTACAACTACCAGAAAAAGTATTGTCGAAAACAAACATTAAGGATCCTTTACGCCAGAGGAAATGCCTTTACCATCAACTTTTTACATGTTTGATTCGGCGCTTCTAAGCAGGAAAATTTGACATGAAATTTTGAGGTTTCATTTTCCTTTGTCAAGTTTTATGCCAGACATGACATCTGTTACGTTTCATTTTTGCTAGTTACAATCGTTACAATCAACAAATCCTAATTAAATTACTTCATGCAGTAGTCCTTACAATGAGGATAATGTTTCTCAACAGAAATTTTGAAAAAACAATCTAAAAATTAAATGTTTATAGAACATATTTTTTTTTTACAGCTTTGGATTACTCGTTAGCCTTTAAAAAAGTATTGACAAACTTGTAGTTTTTTTAAGGTTATCTAATGCTTTTTTATCATCCAAATATTGCAAAACCGAATAGTTTCTCGTATTTACCCAATAACAGAATGATTAGAAAGTTCAAGGCATTAATTTATATATTACTTTAAACTTTCTACATCACTGGTCTACAAGAAATAACTCTAGATGTATTTTTTACTTCATTGTGAAATCAGCCCATAGAAATGAAGGAACTTTTTTTTATTCCATAAGAATTACACCTAAAGGGACCAAGAACATAAATACTATTCCAAATAAAACATTTAAATTTAAATAATTTAAAAAAATTATTAAAAAAGAACATTTTTATGAACAGATTCACTTTTATTACACAATCAAGACTGTTTTATCTTAATTTCCAAAAGATTTAGTTTCTAAACTATAATGATTTGTAAATGTTCTTAAAAAAGGAAAATCCATACTTTTTTCATTTTATTGCTTCCGTATCAAAAATGGTACAAAATTCACCAAAAATGCATTCAACCTTTTTTGTTGGGCATAAAATTGCCTATGCAATATCTAAAATGTTCATCATTAACTTACAATATTTGTTGTTGACCTATTACATTAGACTGTAGGTCTCACTTACTTTTTTATATAAAATTTCATACCCTACAAAAAAAAATTCAATCCATTTTTGGTGAATTCCGCACCATTTTCGATACAGAAGGATTAGAATGAAAAACATACGCATTTTATCTCTTTTAAAGCCCCTCGAGCATGATTGAACATGGGCAAAAAAGCGAGAAAATTTTGCACCGATCTTTACGAATTACAACATTTCAGATAATTTTTTGTTTTGGAAAGATTTTTTAATTTATTTGCCACTGGGTAAGTGATTCTGGATTAATTCTGTCACGAGGAAATATTTAAAAATCGAAGAAGTTATGAATTAGATGGCAGGTTAGAAAAATAACAAGTTACAAGTTCTTTAACCTGCCATTCAATTTCAATTCATAACTTTTCCATATATTTTTAAATATTTCCTAGCTACAGAATATATCCAGAATCACTTATCCAGTGGAAAATAAGTTAAAAATATTGCCATAACAAAAAAATCTGCAAAAAGTTATTTGTAATTATTATAGATTGGCGCAAAATTTTCTCGATTTTTTTACAAACACTTGTATGCTCAAAGCCTCTTAAGAATGTTTACGAACCAATACTGTTGATTATTAGCAACTAAATCATCTGGAAATTATTATTAAATACTCATGAAAGTGTAATAAAAGTGAATTTGTTCATAAAAATGATCTTTTTTAATGATTTCATATTTTAATCACCATTTTAAAATTGTTAGAGCTCCTGCAATAACTATTACTTTAGGGTTTAACCTAAAATTTGTTGGCGACACCATAATATCATAAAAAACTGTCTACAAAGGGGATTAAATCTACCAAAAAAATAAATACAAAATAGTCTGTAAAATAAATCTAATTCATAAATTTGATTAGAATAAATTAAATAATTCAAACAAAATGAAGCTAAAAATAAATAATTATACAATAACATACAAAAAAACAAGTCTAATTTAAATGACGGTCGTTAAATACATCCTTGACATATTGATAACTTCATTGACAATAACTTAATTATATGAAATACAAATCGTCGCAGTTCATAGAAATTTATATTAGGAATTATCACAATTGTTTTCATAATAGAAAAAAAGTATTGAAATAGGTTACTTTATCTTCTGACGTTTTATCAACAAGATAAGCAACTGATAAAAAATTAGATAATTTGTTATCGCTTATAAATGTATTCAAAACTAACAAATATTTACATGGCACAAATGTCAAATAATTAAAATGACGATGTTGAAGGCAATTTAAAAAAGAAATGATTCATTTGCATTCACAAAAGAACACAATGACTCACAGGAAAACTCAATACATAAATTAACAATAATCTTTCACCTTAAACAATTATTTAATTTTTGTAGTTAAATTGTTAAATATAGATAGCTTTCGAAAATTTAAAGTAAATAATACAATTTTAAAAAATCACTAGATTTCAACATTTCGACAAAGATTATTAAAATTTCAAAAGGTTTCCTACAATACCTTTAAATTATGCAAAATGTTTAATACCTTCAACAATTTTCTTAGTTTTCACAATCTAAAAATTATTTTAGTGGATCAATACTGCAACGGCCATTTTGTTCTCTCCCGCTTCACAAATGACGTTTGATTCACGAAGTTACAAAATAAAATATCAGTTCCAACTATTCACTTCTAAAAACACTAATGCAAATTCTATAAACTCGTCACAAACTAAAATAATCACGAAATAATTTTGCAATCAAAAAGTAAAAGACGACGAGAAAATTTGGACAATGGCGGTCTTAGGGCGGGGTCGTACAAGACGGAATTTTGTCAAATTACTTGAAAAGATGCTCCAGGAATATTTCGTATTGGGAATAATTCCCTTTTCCAAAAAGTATTTCGATTTCAGGGCCAAAAGTTGAGGACTGAAATCTGAACGTATGAACTCTTCCGTACCATACGTCGGAAGTAAAAATCGTCACAACAAAAGAACGATGCGTCGTAAATTCTTTGTTTTACACCTCAAAAAAAATGTCGGGGATAAATCAAGAGGGGAAAAACTCACCTTTGATACCGATTCTTCTAGTTTTCCGTGGATAGATGACGAAATCTGAGGATTTTCTTTTCACGTAAATCACTTCTGAAATGCTCGCGAAACGAACGTACAATGCGGGACGAAGAGACCCGAACCTCCTTTTATACCTTCGTTATGGTTCGAGTTGCGGGGACGTTTCTGATTGGTGGCTGCCTAGCGTCACGGATTCTGATTGGCTGTCGAAAGCTATGACGCCAGAGTTCAGGGTGACAAAGAACTTGCGAAGATCTAAGAATATTCCAGAAAACAACGTTGAAATATGCAATCGTCGGGAATAAATTATTTTCGTGGAAAATACACGCGCGATTTTGCAGTAAGCAATTGTTTGTCCGACTTCCAAAAACAATCCTCAACGTAGTTCTATTGTCCTCGGGAACAAAATGGACGAAAAATGTTAAAAAATCAATAAAAACCTAGGCGAGTCAGCAAGTATCGAAATCCCGTTAAAATATTGTCTTTACGCGTCATATTGATTTTGTTTTCCATCTTATTTTATTCGATAAAACAAAATTTATGGGTAAAAATGGTGAAAAATTTAATTTTTGTCATTTCGAAAAGGTTTATTTTTGACTTGGTGAGAATCCCTACGTTGATCATTCCCTGTTAATCCAATTTAAGCTTGGAGCCTTCCAATAATTGGATTTATTTTTACTTATGAAAGAGCGTTGTTCCCGTTATACTACAATGAACTTACTTTTTTATTGGAAGGACTTCAATTAAAAGCCAATTTCGTTGAAAGATCAAACTTGAGCCTATAAAAATTGCCATATTTTACAAATTGTTTCATCATTCTCCAATTTCCTATTTTTTTCATTGTTTTTTAACACCAATTATTAAATAGCACTAATTAAAAAACGATTTTAAGTAATTTTTACAACTAGTTACATTTTTATATTTTTACAAGTTTCTGAACTTTCTAAAAATTGCATCACACAATTATTTTACTTAGTATTTTCATCTTGTAAATTGTTCATGTAATGAAAAGAAATTAGAGACATTGTTTATCTGAACAATTAATTCATGATTCACTTTTCTAGTAATTTCATGTACTGAAAATAAATGATGTATTTCATCATTGCGAGTAATTATACAAAAATAGTTTAACATTAAAAATCATACGTCATTGAATTTGATCGTATACTTGACAATATTACAATTTCATTGTTGACGTTGCTGACGAAGCATGACAAGATATTGCGTACAAAAAATATTTAATCAAGATTAATATTAAATATTTTTATAAAAGTTATACACTACCGGCCAAAAGTTCGTGAATTTTTTAAATCATCAAATAATGCATTCTATCTAAAAATGAATAAATCTAGTCGTATTACTAATATGTGCTCGTTGTACATCCATGACAAGATAAAGTTGAAATAAATAAAATTTGTGCAACCATAAAAAATTTCACATTTTCGTAGAGCACATCTCTAATAAGTTTTTAATGTTTCTTGATGTCTGTGATTCCATCAATCGATCATTTATTAACAGAAATTAGCCTATGTGGGCTGCAAATAATTCTTGTATTTTGTTCGTATTATTAGAGAAAATGTAATTAATAATTTAGTGAAAATATATATTGTATTAAAATAAAATAATTAACGGCTTAGACCTACCAATTACATTAGATGTTAAAATGCCATAGTTTGGAAATTTCACAAACATTTCAAACACCTTCCGTCGTAATCGCTCGGATTCACAAACGTTTAGGCCTTGTCGAAATATTTGTAATCTTAACTAGTAGTGAAATTAACTACGAAAAAAAGGTATTAGAAAAAAGGAAAGATAAAATTATATTCAATAACTATAAAGTTGATACAATTTTCGATTTGTTAGCATGTATTATAATAAATCAAAGGAAAGAAAGGCAATTAATATAACAATATATAATATGTAAAAAAAAAATATATATAGACATGCAAAAAATATACAAACAAATAAAAATTAAAAAATTAAAAAGATACATGCGTGGCGTTTCGTTCAATCCTCTCCGCATCTGAACTCTTCAGTAAGGCTTTGGCGGAAGGAATCAGCCTCACATATATTCTTGTAACTTTAGTTTAATTTAAACGTCAAATGTACAAGTTTATTTATTAACTCTGTTTTGTTTTTTAGAATGATAATATTATAGATTATATCCAATATTGAAGTACACTACCGGCCAAAAGTTCGTGAACGTTATGAATTTTTTAAATCATCAAATAATCTATCTCTGAATCATTAACGATAATGATAAAACTCATATGATGTCTTTTAAAGTACACAAATAAAGCTTTCAATAGGTGCATTTAGTTTTACTTCAGACGTTATAGTTTCGTAGTTGTCAAATTTAAAAAATGTTAAAATTTGCAATTTTTTCTATCGACTTTAAACACTGACAAAAAGTCTAAAAAATGTTTCTGCATATAGTCAATTTTTGTCTAAATACTACAATTCAAGGGTTTTAAAATGGCTCTTGTGAAAAGTCGATACGATTTTTTGTTCCTGAGTTATGATTTTTTAAAAATTGTGAGTTTACCTTATTTTGTCAGAATTCTTTGGAAAAAGGCAAAAAGTTGACGCAAAAAAATAGTAACTCTGACAAAAAAAAATCGTATGTACTTTTTACAAGAACTATGTCAAAGTTCTTGAATTATAGTATTTAGCCAAAAATTGGAAATATACAGAAAAATTTATTAGACTTTTTGTTACTGTTAAAAGTTTAAAGAAAAAAATGGCAAATTTTAACTTTTTTAAAATTTGACAACTGCGAAACTATAACGTCTGAAGTAAAACTAAATGCACCAATTGAAAGCTTTATTCGTGCACTTTAAAAGACATCTAATGAGTTTTATCATTATCGTTAAGGATTTGCAGATAGAACGCATTATTTGATGAGTTAAAAAATTCAGAGCGTTGACGAACTTTTGGCTGGTGGTGTACTTCAATATTGGATCTAATCTATAATATTATCATTCCAAAAAACAAAACAGAGTTAATAAATAAACTTGTGACGTTTAAATTAAACTAAAATTACAAGAGTATATGTTTTCACTAAATTATTAATTACATTTTCACTAATAATACGAGCAAAATACAAGAATTATTTGCAGCCCACATAATTTCTGTTAACAAATGATCGATTGATGGAATCACAGACATCAAGAAACATTAAAAACTTATTAGAGATGTGCTCTACGATAATGTGAAATTTTTTATGTTTGCACGAATTTTATTTATTTCAACTTTATCTTATCATGGATGTACAACGAGCACATATTTGTAATATGGCTAGATTTATTCATTTTTATCTCAGGAATAAAAAACATCTAGTATTTCGTTGAGTTATTGCAGGCCGCAATCATTAAACAGCAAAATATCAATAAAATGTGGATTTCACAAAAAGTTATTTTATGTCAAACGGATGCTGAAACCTTATAATACACTTTGTGCACATCAATGTGACTTATAATCCTGAGTATGTGCAAGTTACAAGTTAAACATCAGATCAATGCCTTAATCCCAGGGCCGTGTGTTTAGCATAAGGAAGATTTTTAAAAAATTGGATTATTTCATTCGCAATTTCCAAGTTTTTACATTTTCGACTGCCTCTTGCTATTACATAAAAATACTTTGGCACACCTTTTTTTCTACAAACATGTTGTTAATAAAGGTCTTTGTTGGAATACGAAATAAGTAGACTGATGGATAAATTAATGTTAGAGTAACAATTATTGTAAATGTAGTTATCGTGTCAAATGTAACGTGTATACCGGCTTTGTTTTTTGTTTTTTTTTTTTATATTTGCGTTTAGTTTTTAGTTTTTATTATTTTATATTTCCGCCGTGCGCTAAGATTTATATTTGTTATATTTATTATTATTTGCGTTGTATATTGTTTTGTTATTATTATTTTGTTATTGAATTGTTTTTTTTATTACTTATGTACACATATATCAAGGGACAATATGTCCAAGATATTAATAAATTATATACATACATAAGTATATTTTTTAAACATTCCTAAAGTCTTAATAATTATAGAATTATGGGTATTTCACAAAAATTAAGTTTTGTGGATTTGCCCATATGCAAACATCAAGTACGGAGCACCACAAAGCACAATTTTAGGACCCATTCTGTTAAATGTTTCCATCAACGACATCTCATAAACTGTCAGCAAGACTATTAGCTATGCAGATGATATGACAATAAAATATACAAGAGAATCATGGACCTCAACACTGGAACTTGCGAATGACTTCATAGCAGTCGAAGATTGGCTCAGCAAACCGGCATACAGTTAACACCGATAAAACCAAAATAATGGCATTTGGCTCCTACATAGACAGCACTCCTAAGAGAGCTAAAGCTAAAGAGCACATAACGTTGAAAGGAATTGCCACCTTCGTATTTCAAAAAAATATTTTTTTTTTTCTTACATAAAATTATTAAATTCCCTAAATTCATAAAAACTACTCATCGAAATGCGCAAACGCAGTAAACGATTTTTTCTTTATTACGGTGACATGAATTTATTGAAAATTAAAATTAAAAGTTAACGATACGTCTTGGTGATATAGATGCATCACCCTCGTAAGTAATTTTAATGACCGATTTTTACAAAAATATCTTCCATGAAGTTTTGAATATAGTGTCACACATAGGTGAATCATAGATTTCCAAAACCAAAAAAAGAAGGAATTATCAAAAATTCTTTTTGGGTATTATTTGAGAAAACTTTACATTAAGTTGGGACAGCCTTGCAGAGAAATGCTCGTTTTGATGGAAAATGACAAAGTTTTAATTTTCAATAAATTCGAGTGACCGTAACAAAGTAAAAATTACCTACATTTATTTTAATTCAATTAATTCTACCTTTAAAATGTTTTAAAAGGAGTACAAAATTTACATATACAATTTTCTATCGTAAACTTTAACGACTGTACGAAAATTATAAAACCCATTTAACGATCTTATTCCAACAAATATTGTAATATTTTATTAAGAATGAAACGAAACGATAAAAAGCACTCTTACTTTGATTTTAAATCATTTCTTCATCTAATTACTTTTTGCTTACGTTTCCTCCTGTGTTTTAGGTGAACAGCTTCCCAACAAATTTTTCCCACTACTATTTGTAGCCAATCTAAAATTAATTCAAATGTAAAAAGAGTTGTTGGTAAATTTACAATCGATATTTAATTCAAATGTATTTTATCAATATGTTATTATAAAATATTGAACACTGCGTTCATCTAGAGTGCAAAGAAGTAGACTTAGTTTTGAAATGACAATGGCTATTTTTTTCCAATTGAGCATAAATTATTTAGCTCGAATATCGTAATTCAGGGGCAATTAGTCTTGATTATCTACAAATTTACCCCTCGATGTCCTGGGACGGGCGATAAACTATATATATCAAAATAAGGAGGCAAAAAGAACACTACCCTGGGGTCACAAAAGAATCAAGGATATCGATTGTTTTTTGCTAGGTGACCCCATCTGGAATGGGCCAAATATCAATATGTATAAGGCAAAAAGTTACAAAATTACAACTACTTTCATATAAAACCTTCCTCGATATCTTGTACCATCTCTCAAATACATAAAATGCCTATAAAAATCGTAAATTTACAATAATATATGTAGTAGCATTTACATGTGCAAAATTACATTGACAACGTAAAAATGTTACTATAAATCACCAGAGATGAACTGTAAATTTGCAATTTTCATTGTTATTTTAATTTTCACCTTTTGGTTGTAATTTTTCAGTAACTTTATGACGTTAAACATGATTTATTTCCAGCGTATAATGTAAATTCAAGCTTCGATTGTAAAAATAAACTATCTTCTGATGCTGCCGCAGTTGCAATAAATAACAAAACCGAATGTAATTTATATTCGTATTGTAGATTGCACAATAGCAAACTGATGTATGTAATTACACATAGAATATAAATTTAGCAACTACTTTTTAAAGCATTAAATATTCAAGAGATTTAAAAACATTAAAATACAATTTGAGTTCAGTTAATAGTGGCCCTTTCCAAGTTTGATGGTAAACAAACACTTGAAATTGCTGCTTGCATTTTTAATGAAGAGTTTTTACCGATTTTGAAAGTTATGGAAGTTATGAGTGTTACAATCGGCAGTACGCGGATAAAGTCAACGACAGGCGTGTTGATCGAGCCGAGCTTGAAGCGACAGAAGCGTCTACGAATAGAAAGTTAAAAATACGAATTGAAATGAATTCAAGTGAACTAAAATGAATTAAAAAGTGGATTAAATTAATCATTTTCATGCGTTTTAATTCATTTTAATTCACTTGAATTCGTTTCAATTCGTATTTTTAACTTTCTATTCGTTTTCGTTTACTGGGAGCGGACTGCAAGAAGAAATGCAAAAATCCTTGAAAATGACCCATATGAAGACCATGTAAAAATCACTTTTTACAACGATTTTTCACGAATAAAACAAAAAAAAAACTTTAAAAGCTTTAATCGCGTTTTTCTCAAAACCACGTTTTTTCAACTTAATGATACTCTCATCAAAAATATTGCACCTATCGACATGAACCAAACGGCATTTTACTCTTCAAAGGCATCTCTATGGTCTGGACTAGGATCTAAAATATTCATTGTTATTTAAAAAAGTTATGAACAATTAAAACTGAAAAAAGGGTCAAAAAATTGAAAAGGCCACCATTTTTTTGTTGGTCTACATTTTTTATTCTAGTTCACACGATAGCCAATGTCATATAGAAAAATAAACTATTTTCATTTTTGCTTGCAGATAATTTTTGGATGAGAAATCATGTCATTGGTCCGGAGGAGGAGCGACTTTGAGCCGCCATTTTAACAAAAAAATTACGAAAAACTATATTTTAATTGTTGATGACATGTATTTTAAGATATAAAAAGTTCGATTTCCAAAAACGTTTTTCAGTGTGAATAAAATTTATTTCAAAAAAACACGAAATCCATGGTAACCTGGCCTTAATTATTTCTTCTCCTTCATAAGATGCTCTGGGTTGTACTATTTTTTTTCAGAGGCGTTGTATTACTATCTAAGAGTATTGTGAAATTCATATAGCTACGCCATTTGTAGATGCTGTAACTGCTTATATATTAGTTATTAAGAAAGTGAGTATTAACACGTATGTGGTCAACACATGTGTCAAAATAACACACATGGTTAAAATTTTACGAAATCTCGTGGAAACTAAAGGAATATACGATAAACCCGATCCATATTCTGGAAATCATGTAAAGAATGAAACAATCAATGATTGTCAATAAAAAAATGAATTTCACAATATTCTTATTCTTAACAATACTTAACTTAAGCATCAAACACTCAATAAAAATAATAAATCGATCAAGTAGAACTAACCCATCAGCAGCAGACAAAAAAATATGTTATTTTTTCCCGTGTATCTCCATACATTACCAAACAATTTCGTTTTGGGAGAAATTGGTTGAGCTTAGATTTCAGAAACTTATAATTGTTATCGGGTATAAGTAGCTCTTAACTAAATATTCTGCAAATTCAAAGGTGAGAGTCGTCGTATATGAAAATAATGGATCATATTTGCGGCATGTAGTGGGTCAAAACTTGTAAAAAATCGCGGTTATCTTTGGCCATATCTTCGAAAAGAAGCAAGTTGGCATATTGAAATTTGGTAGAAAGATAGCTCATACAGTCTTGAAAAACATATCCAACTTTGGTGTAAATCGAAGATGGCCTTTTTCAGAAATTCCATTTTGAAAAAAACTTTTTTTAGTTATTCTCATTTATATCGACGATTTTTTAAGTAATTTAAAACGTGGAAGAGCCAAATTATAGTTGATGAAATTCCGCACATTTAAAAAAAAATCGTACCGACGGCGGCCATTTGGAAACAATGTGAATTTTAAATCTTGAAATACCGCATTTTCGAAGTAAAGTTTGGCATACCGTCACAGAGCCTAAGAAGCATTCTTAGGTCAAAATAAAAAACGTGTCCCACGAAATTTGAAGTAAAACACTATCCCAGAGTTACAAAAGAATCAAGGGCATCGATTTTTTTTGCTGGGAGAATCCATTTGGAATGGGCCTATTATTTTGTGAACATTTTCTCATATAGATTATCGTCCAAAGGGGAGACTGCCAACAGTCCCCCGCCGATCATAACGGGGATGAAATATGTTGTTTGGAATTAAAATCCATTAGTCACATTAAATTGGCTTAAAACGTATTACATTGAGGTTTTCGAAGTCGCTGAATTCGATTACATGATAAAAAATTCAAAATTCAAAATGGCGGATATTACTTTTTAAAAGTTGTTCAATTCGCTTAAAGCTTATTACTTGGGGTTTGTGGGGTCGCCGATTTCGAATATATAAACAAAAATGCAAAATTTAAATTGGCAAGTTCCATATCGCAGTCATTACTTTTCCGATGTTATTGATACTCTACAAAGAATAAAATTTATGTGAATTTTGCAAAATGAAAAAAAAGCAACTTATTCTTTTAGGGTTTTGTTTTATTTCTATTTTTTAATTTCTACATTGTGATTTGAAATTGTATAATATGTAATTTAACCTGCAGCATTACAATCGTGTTATTTTTTTATTATTATTATTATTATTCTGTATATTTCAGTATTTTTCAGTTGATTTCTCATTAGTAGTACCATTTGATCTCCCATCAAAATTGATAACGATTATACCTGTCTAATACAGTTACTACTGTTAATTTTCACATCTAGTAATTTATTTAAGCAGTAAGTAACTATATCCGCTTTAAGTTGAATATTGAACATTTAAATAAAAGATTTTACCCCCGAGTAATAAGTTTTAAGAAAATTCAATAACTTTTCAAAAATAATGTCGGCCATCTTGGATCGGCCATTTTGAATTTTGAATGTTTTATCATGTATTCGAATTCAGCGACCTCAAAAACCCCCGATTAGTAAGATTTAAGCAAATTCAATAACTGTTTATTAGTAATGTCCGCCATCTTGGATCCGACATTTTGAATTTTGAATTTTTTATCGCGGATTCGAACTCAGCGATCCCAAAAAGGTAACGTATTTCAGCTTAATTTGATGAATTTGTTCTGTGAAATGTCACATTATTAATAAAATTTGTTTATTGCTGATAACTTGTAAACAAATGCCCATTGGCAGAAAAGAAAAAGTACGTGTCTAATGGATTTTGATATAGAACGTATTTCATCATTGAGGGACAGTTGGCAGTCTCCCCTTGTTAGCATTATCGTGAGTTATTTGGATAGAGGCAGTAGCAGGTTCATTAACATAAACTGTTCATATTGATGTAATGCTTGTTTTTTTATTTACTTGCACCTTGTCTTATTCATCAATGTTATTCTGTAAAGTGACTCATTAAAAATATGTTTACGTCGCAATATGGATAACAGTTGAATATTTTATTTCGATTAGTAACATTGTCTCCTGATTCAGATAGAATCAGTTTGATAACTGAACTTTTTGAATAGGTGCAAACTTCCGCTCCACATTAATCTAAAAAGACAAAGGCTGTAAATTTAATAAAAATGACAAAAATTGTAATAATTTCTGGATTTTTCATCGAAATAACAGAAGAATAAAAATCTTCAAGCAAGTTTTGATTAGTATTTTAATTTGGACTTATTTAATCAGAACAATCTGATCACTTTTTCAGATTCTTCTATAAAAAATTTGTCTACAATAAAAATTTAAAAAGTTTCAACAACTATTCACAAAAAAAAAACGCGATTCTTTCACAAAAATTGTTTACTCAATATTATCATGTCAAACAAGAAAAGTCATTGGGTCAAAGCCTAACAATATCATGTCTTTAATGTCTCAGCTATAAATATTCATAATGAAATATGGGAAAATTAAAGATGGCGGCTCCAAAATGTTGACTGAAGCTATTCTTTTGTAAAAGATTAGTTTAGTGTACCAAATCTTTAAAAAATATCAGATTTTGATAAAACTTAGTGTACTCATAAATTATTTGGATCTCCCAATATTAACTTGACGCCATTTTTCCATTCAATTCAAAATGGCCGATTCAATATGGCGGCCGAAAATAGAAAATTTCATTTTATATTTATGAAATTGGTATATAGGGATTTTTGAAGTCGCTGATTACGAAAATGTTTTTTTCAAGAATTTAAAATGGTGAATCCAATATGGCGGTAGAGAATTATAAACTTATTCTTATAAAGTAGTAGTTCCAATATGGCGGCCGAAAATAAGCAATATTTTTCGATTTTAGTGAAAATTTGTATATAGGTTTTTTTTTTCGTTCGCCATTTTGAATTCGGGAATCTGACGACAGATTCGTGATCAGCGACCCAAAAAACCCCTATATACAGATTTCTACTAAAATCGAAAAATATTGTTCATTTTCGGCCGCCATTTTGAATTCAGGAAATCTGACGACAGATTCATGATCAGCGACCCTCAAATCCCCTATATACAAATTTTCACTAAAATTAAAAAATACCAAAAATACAATATACAAAATTTTATGGAAATGTCATTAAAATACATTGTTATATTCGGCAGAATTCGAATTAGCCTAATTTTTTCGGCTTTGAACCGCCATACTGGACGTCGCCATCTTGAATTTCAAAGTTCTTATCCTCCTATTTTAAAGATAAGGGTCCATGGACGCAAGATTTGTACTACCTAGACAATTTTCGATCCGATTTCGGTGCGAAAATATCAATTGAAAAAGATATTTTCGTGAAAAAATCGTTATTTTTTTTTTAAATAAACAAATATAATTTCTTTTGTTTTTATTTTTCAAATATTCTGATTCTGAAAGATCATGAAATTTTACGATTATTAAATGATTATTCCAAAATTTTGTTAGGACCGATTTGAGAAAAATAACAGTCGCTGAAAATCATTCAGAAAATTCGGACGTTTGGATCGTTAATGGGTTAATTTAACCACTTCAATGGTAACGGACTTTTACAATTCTTAATGAATTTGCATGAAACTTCGTATACCAAGATATTTTGGGTCGCTGAATCCGAATCTGTCGTCAAAATGGGAAAATTCAAAATGGCGGCTGTAAATTTTCTAAATTTATTAAAATGTGCGGCGCACATTTTTCTTTATACGGGGTCGCTGATTACGAATCTCAAGTTAGATTTTGAAGATTCGAAATGGCGGATCCAAGATGGCCGACCGAAATGCGAAAAATTACCCAAACTTTATGAAACTGGGTTCTCGAGGGTTTTCGGGGCGGCTGATTATAAATCTGAAATCAGATGTTGAAAATTCAAAATGTCGCTTCCAAGATGGCCGACATAAATGTGAAATATTACTTGATTTTTTAAATGATTAATTAAATGTTAAAGGATATATTTTAGGAAAAAATGGAATCCGTGTTTCACCGTTTTTCGATATCTTAAGTACAGGGCTGTACCACTTCTGGCACTTTTTTTTTACAACAGCTACCACTGAAGTGGTTAAACGTTGGCTAAAGTAAATTATTCAACACGTAACCTTTTTTATCCTCACTGTCCACCGGTAATCTTGTTTACCGATACAAATCCTTGCATTCGCAACAAACTTATCATTCTACGATAAAATAACGATCCAGTAAATATTTCTTATGTAGATATTTTATTCATTATAGCGTAACGTCCTACGCATTGAAAATTACATAATGAAATACGTTTTTATTACAGTGCGGTAGGCGGACGGTTCAACAAGTAGAAACTTGTCTCCTCTGTTGACGCAATTTTCCTAAAATTCCACCGTCGTTACACAGTTTACACGCAATATTATCTAATCGTTAACTTAAGTCAGAGATTGATCGTGCTTGTCCTGACTTAGGGAAAATAAATACTGTCATTGCACGGTATGCATTACACACAAAGTATCGAAAGAAACGAATAAGAAAAGAGAAACAAGTCGTATCGCTAACTACATTTCCATTAGGGAAAGATATACACATTACCTACCTATGGTAGACTCGATATAAAAACAAAAAGAAAAAATGCATATATTTCGAGTAGATATTACCCCATCAATCAGATTTTGGTATGAAAACTTGTACACGGTCTCGCCTCGTTAGAAACAATCTTTCAAAATTACCCGATATTTCCAAACGAATATCAAAAAAGCATAGAAAAATTATTAAAATGGTTTCTTCTTTCAAAACTTCATTACCAGAGCAAAATAATGATTCTGAGCGAGCGAGAGAACATTTAAATGATTATTACGTTGCAAGTAGTTCACGTTTATATAATTGCCTAGCAGCTAAGATTTGTCCACTACTCAAACTCGTTGCAGATCATCCAAAGTATTAAATAGCTTGCTTGAAAAAAACAAAAACAAATCATCTCATTCGTCTAAAAAACAGAAAAATGGGGTTGGAACGAGTAAGAAATAACAGATTTTGAATTCTTTTCGTTCGTTTTATTCAGCCACATTTCTCAAGTACATCGGAGCCATATATCATCTCCGAAAAGAATTCATCGTTATTACATCGTGAATTCGCATGACATTCTGCAAAGAGTTGAGAAGTTCTAGAAAAGATTTCAAGCGTCTTTTCACTAAAAGTACTTCGACTCGTCATTATCCGCCTCTTAAAAATTTATTACTACTCGCACAACATTCACGCCAAGTCCCGATATTAAGTCGCGTTAAGGAAGGACCACAATTAGTCTGGTTAGATTATTTAGCTACGAACTATCAAGTTACAACCTAAGCTATCGCTACCACATAGAATACAGCCAAGATGACGTTTAAGCATCAATCGTTTTGTTTCTTTTTTGTTTTTTTTTTTTCGATCAAGATAGTAAATGATCGACAGATGTGTAAACAACTTTTAAGAGACTAGAAGTAGAACGTTGACGTAGGTTTTTCCAATGCAACATATGCTCGACCCGCTTCGGCGTATTTTTAAAATCATTCAAGATACGCGAAATTTTCCTCAAACTTCCCAACTACGCCTTTGAGAACGAAAAATCACACACATACACACACAAATCTCAGCTTAAACATGATATTGACTCGGTCGCTACTCTCTCCGTCACGTCAACGATTAACTTAGCCGACTTGAGATCCGCAGGTAAATAGAACATCCAGACTAATCGTAAGTTTTTTACGATTTCCTTGGATGAGAGGAAAACCCCTAGTGGCAGAGTTTTCCCGTTTTGTTTCTTGTTTTTTTGTTTTTTTTTTTGCGTAAATTGCCTGCTTTTTAACTAGCGTACGATTAGTGGTCTATCATTAAGCTTCATCCAGCCTCGATTGGACTCGCGGCATGAAAAAATCTATCTCTTCGAAACTATACTTGGGGATTGACATTTACTCCCGATGTATTAAACGACAAGCAATGTACGCAAAGGGATAATTTTCGTGTACATTTCGTATAAGTTATACTTGATTGATAGAGTAAAAATGTTTTGGCGCAACGTTCTACTTCGAGTCCGTCTCCATCTTGACTTCTTCCGTCTTCTTGTCCTTCTTCGAAGCTTCGCTGTCGGTGCCCTCGCCGTTACTGTTGTCGCGCCTGCGCTTACGTGTGAATCGATTTTTGAACTTCGGCGGTGGGAGCTGTTCCATGCCGAGCACTTTATGAATTTGCCGGAAAGCCACCAACCTCAGCGCGTGCTGGGCCGACGCTGTGATGTCCTCGCGCTGTTGGGCAGTCATGGATCCTATCGCATCGATCGGATCTTTTTCACACGGATCCGAAAGACCTGAAAGAAATCACAAATTTTTAATAAATTCACCTACTTTCACCAATTTCTTAATAGCATTAAATTTATTTGTTTCATCAGAATGCCAATCATCCACGAATTACCACCATTATTTTTCTTCTAATCCAGAGTACAAAAGACTTGCGCTCAAGATCGGAAAGAAAAAACCAGCGATAACCTCAGTCTCGTCATCAGTATCATCATTTAAAAAACATCAAAAATTGTGCAAAAATTTAAACAATTTTATTTTCTTACCAGGACTTCCGGGGAGTAGGATTCCACCCGCTACACACTCCAAAAGTCTCCTCAAGGCTTCACCGGGACTCAAAGGTCCACCAGCGGTACTGATCACCTTCTCAGTCAGTAATTCCAAGGCCTAAAAATACATCAACGTGTCAATAAAACTGTCAAAATTTGAAAAATTTTGTCATTTACTAATGTTGATCTCTTTTATCAGATTGCCGATCATCCACGAATTACCACCATTACTTTTCCTCGAATCGAGAGAACAAAAGACTTGCGCTCAAGATCAGAAAGAAAAGACCAGCGATAATCTCAGTCTCGTCATCAGTCTCATCATTTAAAAGACACATATCAACTATCAAGATTTCAAAAGTCTATAAAACAATTTTCTTACCCATGCGCTGAGAGGACCCCAAGTTGGCACACGGTTGCACAGATCGCGCATTATCCGAATGACCATAACACAGCTCTGAAGTGACGTTGCTCTAGCCTGTTGGACATAACAATAGTCTTAAAACTTGTTCAATTCTTTTATAGATAAATATATATATTCGAGTTACCATGGCAAGTTTGAAAACTCCTATGCTAATTTGTTAATCTTTGTTATGGGCTTTATCTACTCTTCCAGCCTTGTGCCTAAAACATTAGTGTACTATCGACAGCCCAATTTCATTAATCTTACCGGGTGTTTATTATCAACTAGTCCAACATTAGACTAAGCGCTACCTATGTTGCCGGAGCTTTTTATATGTTCCCACTTGAAATAATATATTTTAATGTATTTTTGGTTGCTGAACACAAATTTTTTGGAATGCTTAAAAGTGGTCGGTTAATTGTTTATAACAATCAATTTAAAAGAATTGAATAATTTTGTTCTTTTTGCTCCGGGAAAAATGTTTTCATGTTTTTTTGGGTAATTTTGAACAAAAAACGTTCTTAGTAACTTTCACGTAGGACAACTTTTCGATATAAAAATTCACAAATTTAAAAAATAGTCGATTTTCGTCATTTTTAACACACTATCACACCAATACCGATTTTTTTTTCTTAATCTACGTAGGCTTAAACTTTTCATCTATTACTAAGGTAGTTAGACCCCACGATATGGTATGCATGAAAGAAATATTTAATAATGTTTCCAAGAATTGATCTTTCACTAATCATGACATTGTTGAAGGAAGAAAGTATTATTGCCTTTGAAAAAATATTGTAACCTACCAAAATAATTTGATAAACAACTTTTGCTAATGATTCAAACTTTTTTCTTATCGTTAGTTAAAAATTTTGTAAAAAGTAATGGATTGTAACAAATGATGGCTTATTTTTTCAAGAAAAAAATTCTCTACTTTCTTTCAGAACTCTCAGAATCTTTCATTAGCATTTTCGAAAAATGCAACCGTGAAAAACTTCATGTGATTATTTGCAAAAAACCATTGATTTTTCAAATTGTTTTCTTCTTATTCTCGTTTTTTCACGTTGATGCCATTTCAAAGTAAAGAAACCGTGGCCTCAAGACTTCAACTTTAAAATGTGCACGTAATATTTTGAAAATAAAGGTAAAAGCATCCGAAATGGCGGCATAAAAACAAAAAAATCAGCATAAAATTGACGAATTGTGTATTTGAAAATGGTTTACTTAGTTAAAAGTTACTGAACAAAAAGTTCTTAAAATTGATCAAAGAATACGCTGAAATTTTTTTACATTTTTTTATACGTTTTTTTATTTTTGTGAAAAAGATAGACTTTTAGAAAAAATATTGCTGAACAAAAAGTTCTTAAAATTGGTCAAAGAATACTAAGAATTTTTATCTGAATTAATTGCAAAATTTTTCAATTTTTAAACATTTTGGGATATTGAAATATGAAAAAACGCGTTCAAAAAATTATGAAAAAATTTCAGCGTATTCTTTAATTAATTCTAAGAACGTTTTGTTCAGTAACTTTTTCCTGAAAGTGAATCATTGTCAAATAAAAAATTCGTCAACTTTATGCCGATTTTTTCGTTGCTTTCACCTTTATTTTCAAAATGTTACGTGTACATTTTAAAGTTGAAGTTTTGAGGCCACAGTTTCTTTACTTTAAAGAGGTATTTTGAAATGGTATAAACGTTAAAAAGAGAATAAGAACAAAACAATTTGAAAAATCAATGTTTTTTTTTGCAAATTATCATATATAGATTTTCACGGTTGCATTTTTTCAAAACAGCTAATGAAAGATTCTGAAAGTTCAGTTAATTTTACGTCAAATATACCTACTTAGAAATTTTTTAGAACCTTTTTTTACACAAAATACAACAGTTGAAAACTGTAGCGACAAAATGTCCATTTAGGACTTAATGGATTAAATAAATGTTCAAGCTCTACATAATTGTACTTTACAAAAGAGAATGCTACTCTGTACGAATTAGTTTTAAACATGTTGAAACATGACTGTTAAACAATTAAAAACACGAGATTTAAAATTTAAATCGAATAACAAGAATTATATAAATTAATGTTTAACACAAAAATATGTTGCAAGAAAACAAAAACATAGTTGGATTAAAAATAGGCTACATTTAATCATACCTAATAGCTTGTAAAGAATTGCAAACATTGCAAAAGAAATAATCAATGTAAAATACATATTTTTAAAATAAAAGTTAAAAAATAAGTTTAAGACAAAATCATTCCAATTCAATTGTATTAAACAATAACTTAATAAATATTTAAATTTAATATAAAAGTTGATGTTGAACTTTTTGTTTCAAATCACACAAAACATGATCGTTTTTTTCCGTTAATAAAAAATTACTACGTTTTTTAACAACTAATTGTTTTAAACTAATGTTATAAACAATTCACATAAACAATAACCCACTTTATAATGTTTTATCCTAGAATGTCAGAGATTATAATCACAGAAAAGCATGACAATTTTTCTTAAAATAACAAATTTACTTAATTTTTAACTAGTTGTTATAAACAAATTCTTATGAACAATAAAAGAACAGTTTAAGCCCATTTTTATCTCTCAAAGTTGTCCTACCTGAAAGTAACTAAGGACCTTTTAGTGTTCAAAGTTACCCAAAAAACATGAAAAAAAAATTTTTTCCTGAGCAAAAAGTACAAAATTATTAAATTGTTTTAAAAAATTGCTATAAACAACTAACTGACCTCTTTTTAGCATTGCACCCAAAAAATTCATGTTCAGCGTCCAAAAATACACCAAAAAAACATTGTTTCAAGCAGGGACATACAAAAGGCCACGACAACTTCGGTAACTCATAGACTACATAGCCTGTAACTACGTTAAGTAATCTTTACTCAATCTTTAATTAAATATCACTGTAAAATTAGTTTCTTCCAAGTGAAAAACAAATGAAAATCTCTCTAAAACTTGTCTTAAAATTGATGAAGCGAAACACCCGGTACACACTTATTACCACCACTGTGTGCTTATGCTTGTCTGTCTTTTTTACCTTGTTGTCGACTGTAATTAATTGACAAAAAACTACTACTACTCTACTTTACTATTAAACTTCTTACTTATTCTGCAAGTTATTTAAAAAACTTTTAATCGTCAACTTTAAAAAGGTATCCCTATGACAGACTCAGTCTAGGCTACTCAGTGAAAATTTATCCAGAATAATTTAAAACTTCTAATAAAAGAAATAAAAATTACAATTTAAAGCATACATTTTATGTAAAAGAAACATTTTAAATACAACGGATCAACTCAATCATGATTTTTAACGAAAAAAACAAAATTTAAATAATTCTATCTACACTTAAATAGTTTTTACTAAACAAAAATCTACATAATTTTGTTCGATCGATAAGTTTGTTTTCCAAACAACAATTTTCCATTATTACACAAAGCTGTTAAAAATCACAAAATCTGTATCACCCTGTAAATAATAATACATTAAAGTTAACGCTACAACAAATTCTATTATTCTGAATGCCGCTAATCCAAGGAATTAAGTGAAAGTATCGCAAGTACTCTCACTTAAAATTCCTCACTCGGCGATCGATTCGATAGCATCGTTCGTACTCTCTGCACTCTCACTGTGCTGGAAGCAAACGAGTCGTCGGATGCTCTCGAATGATCACCTTGAATCATCGTGCCGCATCGAACTAAAATATCGAAACGAAAAAACAGAAGAAACAAAAAACGCGTAAAGGCTGGAAGTTCTCTAAAACTGGAATTGATGTTCGTGGTGGATAGAGAGAGAGAGAAGACAACTTGCACTCATTGATCGCGAATCGGTTTGAGCAAAAATTGCAATGTCCGATGTCGCGGTAGACTAAATTCTCGTTTTTATCAAGTTTAAATTTCGGGACATTCAAAGTCCGCATGTTTGGTTGCTTGTTTTTTAGACGTGATTGTTGATTGATTCAAACCTGAAACCACTTGGCATGCCTGAGTGCAGCTAAAGCCTCCAAACACTTAGCCTTGGGAAGTACGTCCGGTGGGTCTGGTTTCGTCGGAGCGGGCGTCGCTGGCGGTGCTTGCGGTGGAGCAGCTCCCTGTTGCTGCTGTCCGGCATTATCTGAGATTCCAACAAAGAAAGCACAACACGCTTAGACAATACTTAGAGTGTTTGATCATGCCCAAGAAAGTAAGGTAAACCCTCTATTTTGTCCTCATAATTTAATTCTCTCTCCTTTTTCTACATTCCCTTCGTTTCAATTCTTCGTACCTCTCATTCGTATATTTAAAACAAAAAAAAAAAGGCAAAAATGATTTTTTTTTTATACCGATCCGGAGAATCTAAGATAAAAACTACCAAACACCTTCCTCTATTCTATTAAAATAAAATAAAAATGTACGCTGCAATCATTCCCTGCGAGACCGTTCGACGATTGTCTTGGCCGTTGATAGTGTTACCCGATTTGTGGTGTGTCTACAGGTACCACTGTCAATTCCACCGATCGAACCAACTACACTCACTAAGATAGAGGGTGGTCTATTTGGTTATTTTTTTTTTGTTTTTTTTGTTTTGCATGATCAAAAAGTCCATAGTTTTCAAATTGCCTCAGCGTTGTTTTCAGATATCGAAAGACGCGTCCATTTCAAGTGCGATATCCATAAGAACTCTTCTTTGAAGGAGACTCTAGCTAGCCACTAAAGTACCATAACCTATATAGAGCTCACAGAGTCTTGTACGTACGAAAAACAAAGCAGTGTTCACGTGAACAAGAAATTAATACGATCGAAAACAATTGTATCAAGTTTACGCTCTCTCTTTCCCGTTTAAGAAACAGCTTTTCGGCATTACTCTTTCATTCCCCCTTTCGGCATTCCGCCTCGAACGCCGCCACATTCCGCGTTTTGCACACAAGTTTCAATTGTAAAGCCACGAAATGTGGCTGCGTCAAGGTGAATGCAACGATACGCAAGGTTAATATTGTGCATTCGCTGGAAACCTGCAGCAAGGCTCCTTTGGCTGTGCCTGCGACCTTCCTGGTAGTTGAAAGAAAATGTACAAAAACTCGTTCGGGCCAGGAAAAGAACAAACGAAAGCGCTAACTACTACCAAATAACGAAAACAATGGGTATGTGCTGCTTCTCAGCGTTGAGAAAAATTGTGAGGTACCAATAGTAGAGAATGTAACAAATATATACATTGAAATGTATACATATTAATTGATTATCCTTTTCTTGGCCAGAGTAATATTGAATAGCGACCGAATTACCTGCTGGTGGCGTGGATGGTTTAACCGCGTCTCTCATTAATGGACTAGTGAGAGTGACGCTGACCGTTACAGTCCCTCCGGATACTGTAAGGGCTGCAGACTCCGGGTGTTTGCCAACGTTGTAGGTCTCTTCCGGGGCGACAGTCTTCAATTGAACCGGCAAGATCTCCGCAACTTTATTCAACAATGTTCTGAAAGTGATAACAAAATGTTAACCAAACATTTCAATCGCAACTATTAACCCATTAACGTAGGACACTTTTTTCACTTAAATTTCATATGAAAATCCAACATCAAATAAATTGAAACAAATTTTTTAAAAACTTTTGATTTTTCGAATTTTCGAAAAATAAAAAATTTTAACAATATATTCTGGAAAAATTTGAGAGCATTTTTTGACTCGTTCTAAAACGTATTTATTCTCAGAAAATTTTTTCTGAAGTCTATAGTTTTCAAGAAAAACAATTGCTAAATTTTAATTAGAAATTTGTCATTAGAGTCGCCATTTTGTGGTCACCATGTTAGTTTTTAAATATTTAAAAAATTTATCTTGATACTGTAACTATTGGGTCCACGTTTAATGAAGAAATTTTCTGACGACAAATATTCTTTGGATTTGAAAAAAAAGTTTTATAAAAAAGAAGACTCGATTTTTCGCGTTATTTTGATATTTAAATCGCCATATTCAATTTTCTAATTAAGATAACTCAATTTTGACAACAGCACTGAAAAGAGCGACCTCGAAAATAGTAAGACATGTACCTTTCAATCTATTTGAAGTTGGATTTTCATATGAAATTTTTGATTGAAATTTAAGTGAAAAAAGTGTCCTTCTTGACGTTAATGGGTTAAATTTCTTTTTATATATCTCAACGGCACACTTACTTCGTGGGTTTCTCGGCACATAAAACTACCAGGCAAACGTGATTGTCACCAGATAATAAAAGTCCCTTGGCAAGATTTCCCACTCGCATGACGCCGCGAAGAATTCTCGAATCTTCCTTCTCTTTTTGGAATGAGAAAAGATTTCCGTCGCTGCCGTCCTCCTTCTGCGGGGCAGAATTCTTCTTCTCGTCTTCTTTCTTGATTTCGTTAGAATTAACTGCCGGCGTGGTCGTAGAGTTGGCACTAACATTATTGCCAGTGCTATTGGCAGGAGCTGCCTTTTTGCCTAAAGTAAATTAAATTGTAAGTCAACAAGAACTATCAAAAATACAACCAAATACATGTAATATTGACATCGGCGATACATACTTGCTTCGGCAAGAGCGTCAGAAACAAACTTCAGAGCCTTCTCGGTATGCGATACAATTTTCTGTACCGCTTGTAGCTCCTCTTCTTTCGGATAAATAGTCAAATGGTGAGCAATCACGTGCTTGTCGTCTGAAGAATCTGGTCGTCTTTGAGGTCCCGGGAACATCATTATTGGCGGTGGTCCTGGGAACGGTCTAGGAATTGGTGGGGCGCCCGGTCCACGTCCGTACCTCCTGTACAATTCGTAAATTTCGCACTCCTCTTCGTACCGGCGTCGTTCTTCCCAATACATCATTTCTTCGTCCATCATCGGGCCGATCGGACCCAACTGACTTATTTCGTCCCGGCGACGCATGTACTCCTCGCGCATCTGTTGCCTGCGGAGTTTCTCCTCCAGCATTTTGCGTTGCTTCAGACTCGGCTTCATGTCCACGACAAGATCGGGATTGACCTTCTTCTTGTACGCGAATCTATGGCGTCTACCTTTCATGTGCATGTCTTTGGCGTTCGGGTCGTTGAAACGACATTCGCACAATTTGCAATTGAAGCTTATGATCTTGCCATCCTCAGATTTGTTTTCTTCAATGTATTCCTGACCGACTGGCTGGATATCTTTGTCATCTCCACCAGCCTCTTCTGAATTTTCATCAGCTCCGTCGTCGATTTTACCGTCGGCTTGGTTCACCGTACCCAAATTTCCAGCTACATATTTAAGAAAACACAGTTAATTTGTCATATACTAAAATATTTTGAAACAGAGGTGAAATCAATGTAAAACTTACATGCGACAAAGCTAATCTTGGGTGTAGCAGTGACGACTGCCTTCTTGTTAGCAGCGGCCTTAGCAGCGGCAGCTGGTTTCGGATTGAGGACAGTCGGATCGGCGCTGGGAATCGGCTTTCCCAGTTTCGTGTGCAACTTGACGACCTTTTGATGCTTGGCACCTCGAAGGTGAGCGGCATAGGCGTCGTTGCCCGTACACGTGACGTCGCAAAGCTCGCACCTCAACGAGTTTCCGAGTCCGCGCGCGGGGGGTTGCTGAGGCACCTTCATCGAGGCCTCCTTCTTTTTATGCTTCTGTCCTTCCAAGTGTTCGCGGTACGTCTGTGGACCCGCGCAGCTGATCTTGCATACATCGCAATAATGCAGCTGCTGGGGCTTCGGTGGTTGTTTCGGTCTCATAGCCTTCATGCCTCCGCCTCCAGCTCCGAATCCCTTACGTCCGTAGCCCTGCCAACCTCCAGTCTTTAGGTTAGTCGAATTGTGGTTTGCACTCTGTTGGGCTACGTACATAGACGCAGCGCTATACAGCGCTGCGTCGTAGCCGGAATACGCTGTGCCCGCCGTTTCTGAAGGAAATGAAATTGAAACCTCAAACATTGGAGGAGCCACACATTTCACTTGTGACCCGTATTTTCCAACGGTAAAAAAAACTACTTTAAACCGCGATTTCAAATTCGTATCCAGAATAAATAAATAAACAAATGTCGACTTTATGTGACAAATTAAATCATTTCATAGCTCAAATTTTACACATCTACCCGTGCATATTTTATTAAAACGCTCGTCAAGTTATGAGAGAATCAATTTCATATTTTGAAATCTTTTGATGCATATTGTAAAGGGACAATTGTATGGAATAAAATGAGATTAAATCGTAGGGTCATTCCGGATCGTCTGATTCGTGTTCCGACCTATTCTCAAAAATTCCTTTTTATAGTATTTACTGCTAAGAAAATGTGTTTAGTAAGAAGTACTAAGAATTATTAGTGTCGTTATTACATTTTTTTGTTATAAATTATTAAGAACAACGTTTGGTTATTGGAAAATAACAGGAGAATGTTTACGACATGTTACGAAATGTTTATTTCACTATAATGTTTAATATTCACATTTGTTTTTTAGGTTTGTTATTTTCATCACAACATTATACACAATTTTAATAAATTAATATTTCAATTTACAATAGAAATGATAGAAAAACGATAGTTTCATGTCAAATATCAACTTTGAATTCTGATTTCTCTTAAATTTTCATGCATAAAGAAACTACATAATTCTTTCTTTCTTTTCTGACTCTTTCGTAAGTGAAATGTTCTTGAATTTTTTCCTTCTTCTATAGAAGCGATGAATTCTGGTATTGGGAAGGAATTTTGATTTTGAAAAGAATGTTTTTGACCTAGTCCGACTATGTTGACAATTTCTTTTGGAATTTCTATATCAGTGAGATTTACAAACCATTTGTTCTGAATTTTAATTTTGTTATTTGTATTTCTATTCTTGTAATATTTTTGTCGATTGTAAAATTTGTTTATTAATTTTGACTTGTGGTAATTTAATTTGAGATTGAACTGAATATCTTCATTAAAAAAGTATTTTTCGTAAATAGAGGCTGGTAGTTTTTGAATTATTGTTCTCCATATATGTAACTTTTGTGCTTTTAAACTCGTAATTTCTTCTATAATATCTTGTATCTCTAGTTTTAAAAGTCTGAATTTGTAATCTGTAATTAGGTTTTTATGTTTATTAATTTGTATAGGTGAATGAAAAGCGGTATTATGGGTGAATTTATTAAAAAGGATGTGTTTAGGAAGGAAATTATTTGATTTACATCTGAGTAAGAATATTCTTCTCATAATTGATGCCGCTAACTTATTAATGCTTTTCCATTCCTTAAGTAGCTTTAAAGTTTCTTTTCCAAAATTAGATCGAATCCAACTGTAGAATGTCATATCTCCAAGCTTGTGTATTAATATAAAAATAAATAATTCTTTCTTTCTTTTCTGACTCTTTCGTAAGTGAAAATAAAGAAACTAATACAAATTAGAACAATTTGTTTGTAAAAAGGGATTTTTTCTTTCCCGTTTATTCCAAAATAAATATGTAATTTGATGGGACCTTGTTTCGTTTTCCATTTATTAAAATTTTAAAAACACGTAATTTCAACTTATTTAACCTATAAAAAAAGTCAAAACAAAAGCATGAAATTAGTTTATTTAAATCTTTCAATTTCTAAAGGTTATAATATAGAAATCCACAAATTTTAATGCTACTTTAGTGTTTTCAATTAAACACTACTTTTTTTATATTGAAATATTTGTGATACACAAAGGTTTAATGAATTAAATACAAAAAAATCTTTGTGTATCACTAATATTTTATTCAATATCAAAAAAAAAGTAGTGTTTATTATTATATTTATTCAAAACAGTAAAGTAGTATTAAAATTTCTAGAAATTTATTTATAACTTTTCGAAATTTAAAGGATTCGAATAAACTTCATGATTTTGTTTTGACCTTTTTTATAGGTTGAATAACTTGAAATTACGCGTTTTTGAAAATTAAATAAAAAACGAAACAAGGTCCCATAAAATTTCTTTTTCGAGTTCAAAAATAGAACTCTACAGAATATAAATTCACATCATTCTGTTTTTCATCCTAGAAAAGATGAATCGACAAAATCGGTCATTCTGAGGTAACGGGACCTTTTAAACTTCATTATTTAAATTATATGAAAATTATTGTGTTCATTATTTATTATATTAATATATTTATATATTTATTTATTATTAATTATTATAATCTTGTATATGATGATTAAAACTATCATTCTAATTTGTTTTCGTTTCTTTATGCATGAAAATTTAATAGAAATCAAAATTCAAAGTTGATATTTTACATAAAATTATAATTTTCCTATAATTTCTATTGTAAATTGAAATATTAATTTATTAAAATTGTATTTCAATGAAAATAACAAACTGTAAAAAACAAATGTAAATATTAAACATTATAGGGAAATAAATTTCTTAACATATTTCCCCTGTCATTTTCCTATAACCAAACAATTTATAACATAAAAATGTAATATCGACACTAATAATTCTTACTATTTCTTTCTAAACAATTTTAGCAATACATACTATAAAAATCAATTTTTCCGAATAGGTCGCAATACTAATCAGACAATCTATTCTGGAATGACCCGATACTTTACTCAAACAACATTAAAAAATGTTGCATAACATCAAATCAATTAAGAGAGATTAAAAAAATTATGCATCTTCCTATTATTATGGATAAAGATGAGATTATGGACAGCTAAAGCAAAACGTATTCCAGAGAAGGCCCAAACAAGTATCAACTTAATCTAATAAAGTTCCGTGCAATTAATTTGTATAACGGTTAATGCGTTATATTAATTCATTGCATCAGATTCTTAATTATCTGTAATTTTCTTAAAAAGTTATTATTAATTAATTTTATTAAATTTACATAAGAAACAAAGTTACATGGAAAGAAAAATTTCAGTTTTAGAAGCTGACGAATCTTTACGTAATTCTTGTCTTTCTTTCCTCTATCCATGTAAATGTTCTTTTAATTGTCATATATACATATGCATAAAGAGAAATTTTCAAGTATCGTAGCATAAACACAAGTGCATTACGTTACGAGAATCATTTCAAAATTTATTCAAGTTAGTCCACTCGATTTATATGCGCACATACATATTGCAGTCTATTATTCTCATATCATACGAGCATAAGATTTTAATTACAATCTCACCACAATGAATAGAGCTACAGAATTTGTTGCAATTAAATTGTTATTTATAAAACTACCAGTAATATTAATGAACGTCAAACTATTTTAAAAAATAATCTTGAGAATGTTGCATATTCTTTCAAACAATCAAATCAAACGTTCATACCCAAATTGAAATTAGAAACTATTAAATACATTTAATTTAAAATGCAACAAAAGAAATTTAACAAGTGATTTTATAAATTACAAATATATATACAGTAGGACCTCTCTTATTCTAATTGTCCAGCCTCTCTTATTCTAATCGTTCCCCCACAAGTCTTCTCCCACTATCACACGAAAAGTCAACGAAAAATATTGTCCACGAATCACAAGCTCGCAAGCAAAGTAAGTGGGGGTAAGGGGAAAATTAGAATGAGAGGTCGGCGCCATCTTGAAAAACTTTACTAATTAGAATAAGAGAGGTCCTGCTGTAATTACATTACAAGATAAACAATAAATGGGATAAAACACTTACTGTTTGTTGCTGCAACTGGTGCAGCAGCCGGTGCAGCTGGAGCTGCGTAACCAGAGGAATATGCGGCGTTTTGCGCTGGAGCCTGCTGATAAGCAGTGCTGGATGCTTGATAAGTTTTCGCTTGACCAGTGGTTGTGGCCTGTCGAGCTGTACCTGTGTACGCACTGGTTGTACTGTAAGCTGGCTTCGCAGCTTGATAATGTGTCTCAGTGGCTGTGTATGTCGCAGCCGCCGCTGGTTGCTGATAATACGTCTTTGTAGCGTCGTATGTCGCAGCTGGTGCAGCTCGCCCGTAACCGTAATCGTACGTTTGAGGTACTACACCGAAATTCATTACTAAAGGATTTGCATTTCTCAGACTATTTAAAGTTTGTAAGTCTTTTTAATGGTTTTAGTAAAATTTAACGTAAAAATATTAATATTTGGAAATAATCGGTCGATTTTGCGTGCCATAAGTAGACTCGAAAGTTTAAAAAAGAATATGGGTCATTCCAAGCCAGATTATTTTTTTTCTTGTTTTCGACACAAAAATAAAATATGTGTTTTTTTATTTTAATATGATTTTTAGTTTCTTAATTCGGTGAACTTTACAATGAAGTAAATTATATTTCCAAAATTGAATTTTCAATTCGTATAATTGTGAATTTTTATAAACAAATTCTTTTTCTTTTTTAAGTTGGACATGATTTTTTTTATCTTATTTTCACTAAAACTCTTCATTTAAAATTTCATAATCTCTTCTACACAGTTAAATGAAGAGTTTTAGTGAAAAAAAGTTTTACAAAATCATGTCCAACTTAAAAAGAATTGAATTTGTTTATAAAAATTAAATTCTGGAATTTTAATTTACTTCATTGTAAAGCTGTCCCAAATATGAAACTTTCATCTCTTAGAATATTTTTTGCATATTGTTTTGGATTTGAGTTGCAGGCAGTTGAAAATGGATTTTAAAAAATCTAAAACTTTGAAAAATCATAACTCGAAAATATTAAACATCATTAAAATAAAAAACACGTACATTTTATTTTTGTGTCTAGAATAAGAAAAACAAATAGTTGTAAATCTGACGTGGAATGAACCATATATTATTTGTTTGCATTTTGTTCTTTAAAATAGTTTAATATACTCTAATCAGAAAGGAAAAATTAATTGGAAAATTTCAAAATTGATAGCAATTCCAGGTTCTTAAATCTTGACTCCTTAATGCTCAAAGGTCACTTTTTCTTGCTTGAATTTCAGTCAAAAATTTTGTACCAAAATTGAAGTTAAAAAAAATTGAAAGATACATATCCTACTGTTTTCGAGATTGCTCTTCAAGATTCTGAGATCAAAATTGAGTTTCAGCGATCAGGATCTCCAATATGACGCCAAATTTGAAAAAGAATGGCCAAAAATTGGGGAATCTTTATTCTTATCAATTTTTTCGAGCCATTAGAATATTGTGATTCTTTTGAAACTCTGAACAAAGGTGAATAAAATACTTGAATTTTAAGAAACAAATTTTACTTTTATACCCCACAATCATTCTAACGACCTCAAAATGACGTGAACAATGACAATTTTTTTGAAAATTTCTGAACGCCCTAACTAAAAAACTACAAACTTTGTTAAAAAAATTGTAGAAATGAAAAGTTCTTAGAATTCATCGAGAATTATTATAGAATTTTTTTCGAAATTTTTTGTTCAAAAATGTAATTTATTTTTAAAAAATTCGAAAAAAAGTTTGTTCAAAAAGAAATGTCAAATATAGCGTGGGATTTTTTTCTTCAAAAAATGTCTATTTTTGGAAAAAAAATGCAAAGTACAAAAAACTCATTTTTGGAAAATAAGTTACAATTTTGAAAATATTTACAAAAAAAATTAATGAAAGAAAATTCTGTGATATTTCTCGATGAATCCTAAGAACTTTTCATTTTTACCATTTTTAAAAAAAGTTTATTTTTTAGTTAAAGCGTCCAGAAATTTTCCAAGAAATTTTTATTGTTGAGGCCATTTTGAGATCGTTAGAATGATGTAGGGAATAAAAGTAAAATTTTTTCTTAAAATTGAAGTACTTTATTCACTTTTGTTCAGATTTTCAATCGAATCCCAATATTCTAATGGCTCGAAAAAAATTGGAAAGTATAAATATTTCTTGATTTTTCTGACATTTTTTTAAAATTCAGCGTCATATTGAATTTCTTGATGAGTGAAACTCAATTTTTACCTCAGAATCTTGAAAAGCGACTTTGAAAACAGTAGGATATGTACCTCCCAATCTTTTTTTTTTAACTTCAATTTTGATAAGAAATACTAGATTGATATTGAAGCAAGAAAGTGTTCTTGGGCGTTAATGGGTTAATAGCGTTTTCTGCTTATGTTTGCACTCGGTCAGTAGTTCCGTAAGAGTCCGTGTTAGTACCCAGAAAGAAATTTGAAGTAATTTTTGCTTCACATAGGGAGCAATTTTATGTCTTACAGGTTCTGACAAACGTAAAATATCAATTAAAACTAAAAATCATTAAGAAAGGAAAATGTATGAAAAAGTATACTTTTATTACATCTTCCAGATTATTTATTCATAATTTCTAGATAATTTAGTTATTAATTATTTTTAATGATCTACAAACATTGCTAAAAATGTAAAAATTGTCACTTCTATCATTCTACAGCTTCCGTATCGAAAACAGTGCAAAATACACTAAAAACATACAAAACCTTTTTTGTAGAGCTTAAAATTTTCTATAAAAAAGTCAGGGAGTGCCCTACACTGTAAAAAATCGAAATGAAATTACCTACGTATAACATGGTAATTTTACAAGCTCGTAATTTCCCTAAGCTTGATGTAGTAAATTTAATAGGTTAGACATAGGGAAATTACAACGAGCTTGTAAAATTACCATGCTATACATGGGTAATTGCGATTTTTTACAGTGTAGTCCAACGTTAATAGATTAGTTGCGAATAAAGCTGGAATTTAGTCTTACAATTTAATTTATGAATATTTTAAGACTTCTGTAAAATATGCATATTCCATCATTGCTCATGAATTTCCTGTTAACTTTAGACCAGGACACTCCCTGACTTTTTTGTATTAAATTTTGCGCTCTACAAAAAAGGTTTTATATATTTTTAATGTATTTTGCCCTGTTTTCGATACGGAAGTCTTAGAATACAAAAAGTACCAGCATTTTTCACTTTTAGTAACGTTTACAGATCATTACAAATTATTAATATCTAAATTGTCTAGAAATTATGAATAAATATTTTCAATAATGTAATAAAAATGTCCTTTTCCATAAATTTTCCTTTATAACGATTTCGTATTTTAATCCCTATTTTACGTTTGTCAAAACTCGTAATATGTACAGTTGCTTCCAGAGTGCAGCAAAAACTTCAGAAAATTTCTTTCTGTATATTTGCACTGAATATGAACTAGACGAGTACAACTGACAGTATTGTAAAATCACATAACACATCATCATTTAGATATACACATTGTAGTTTAAAATGAATTAAAAAGATAGAAGAAAATGTAAATTCATATTTCAATGTAACAACTAAAACACCATGAAAAATAATAAAAAATATTAAAAAATTAAACAAATTAAAAAAATATTTGTACTAATATATATACTAAACAATACCTGTTGAAAAATAAAACTAATGTGCTTTAATGTTTAAAACTTCACTTAACTATTTGAAATTCTTCTTACATTCACTTAAATTCCATAAATATCTTCAATGAAATGTGAAATTTGCTAATTTAATTAGTTTAAAGAAGCAAATTACATTTTCCAACCTGTTCTATAATTTAATTAACCCCTCTAATGTATAAAAATTAGAAATATACACCAAATATTTGCTTTTTAACATGTCGACATAATTTTTTTCCAAATCATATAATATTTCACGTAAATATTAATGCATAACTGCGATTTAAAATTACACTAGAAAAAGATAAAATTTTAAATTGATTTATACCTGCGTATGTCGTGCCAGATGCAGCTGCAGCAGCAGCAGCCTGGTAGGTCTCGTAACCGGTAGCTGCGGCAGCCGCTGGTCGTTGTGTGTATGTAGCTGCTGTGGCTGCTGGAGTTACAGCGTATCCTGCTTGACCTGTCTGATATGCAGCTGCGCTAGTTGCTCTGTAAAACAAAATAACCAAAATCCAAATGAATCAAATGACTCAAATTATAACAAAAATTTATAAAATAAAAGATAAAGAAAATTCATATATATTAAACAATAAATTCCCAGTAATAGAAAGTTAAAAATACGAAATGAATTCAAGTGAATTAAAATTAATTAAAACGGATGAAAATGATAAATTGAATCTAGTTTTTAATTCATTTCAATTCGTTTTCGTTTACTGGGTTGCTTAATAAATAATAAACAATAGTAAAGAAACAAAAAATATTTTAAAAATATATACTAAAGAAACAATAGTTAATAAATAAACAAAAAAACAAATAATTTATATTAAATAGTGAACAATTACCTAAACCATAAATAAACAAAAATAAACACAGATTAGTATTCAATGTCAAAGCAAGAAAAGGGTTGAACTAAACAAAATAAAAATAAGAATCTAAACAAAGAGTTGATTCTGACAAAAAATGTTGTAGCCAAACAAACGCGTAAAAAATGCCGAATATTTTTTGAGTAACAAAATGAAAAACATCCGAAAAAACTAAGGAATTCTGAAAAAACGCTTATCCGGAGCGACTGTTTAGAAGAAAGAAAAAGCTTGGGTAAAAGGAAGATGAGGAAGGAAACGGGAGGATTTGTCAAAAAAAATAGTGAAAATTCAATCGAATTTTGGAGTTTGCGATAAAAAGCGAAGCGAATTACACGTCGGTTGATCGAAATGCGGAGAATCGGCAAACGGACGCTCTAACGCCGACGATGAAGAAATGGCGGCCACGCCGGCTACGCGTTTCTCACACGCCAACGTGAAAACCGAAAATCCAAGGAAGGAATCGAAGATTCCAAAGTTTTTGGATTGCGAAGCGAAATAATGGGGCGTTCGGACCGCGTAAATAATGAAACTTTTGAAAATCGTACCCATATTGAGTTCCGCCGTGAGTAAATCCGAAATAATTGTTCTGAGCCATCCTTCCTCGCAGAGAATCCCGGAAAGAAGGACAATGCAGGAAGTCGCGGGTAGCAGGGCGTGCCACGTACTCGCCGCGACGGCGCTGCGATCGCGACTGCTATTGGTCGACTGTGGCGACAACCCGAAAGACTACTGGTGGATTCCGGCAGCGCCGTGACAACGCCGACCAATCGGTGAGCGACGCCGTCAGGCAATCGGGTTTCCCGTGAGTGCGAGAGAGACGGAAGACGGCAAAAAGAGACGGATAATGTACATGGCAAGGGAACCGAAGACCGAGGCAAAAGGGAGGAAAGTACCGCCGATTTTTGGCGACCGACGCTACGAAACGCCAAACGGTACAAAAACGTTAAAAAATACATAAGATTTACTTACCGGCTATCTGCTGTCGATCCTCGAGAATTTCGTAACTGGAAATAGCGCCGATGGCGAGTTTGCACTGATTTTTTTGGCCCGAACGACGGAGTAGATCAGCGACGATCACGACAGTCCGGCGTGCGAGAAGTAGGGACGATTTGCCGGCGACGCGTGCGTTTCCACTTCCGAATCCCGGACGTTGGGTCACGATATTGACGTGGTGGGGGGGAGTGAGGGCGTCCTAACCGCGCGGCGGCGCAGTTGTAGCAAACATTTAAGCTGCATTTTCACAGAAGCTAACAATGTATACGCACATTAATAAAATTATATGTACGTACATGTAAATCTACATTCGAACATTTCAATAATTTCGCTTTATTTTTGTCTATGCCTTGCGCGTGACAACAAAATCAAAAGTCTTCTGGTTAATATACACAAATAACGCAGTGTCTCAACAGCACGCGTAGTAAACCAATAGGCATGTTTACATTCGGCTATTTTCTGAAGCAACAAATTACACGCGATTGTTTTCTAATAATACGTGAATTTAATATATCTTTTGAAAACCAATTATTAGTAAACGACAATTAAGAACCCGTATTTACACTCGCATACATACACTTGCAATCGTTCGCAATCAGTAAATATTTTTAAATGTCATCATAATGTCGACTTTTTGGGCGCGGTCTCAAGGCGATTGCTATTTCGTGGCCAAATGCCCAACTTAAAGATACACTACGCCAATAGTAAAATTACTTTAAATTTAGAAGTACAATATCCCCGTCCTAAGTTATATCGACGGTTCTTTCAAAATGGCGGAAATTTGTCCCAGCTTCTCACTACCCCCACTTCCGTAACTTTGTTTATATTCGTGCATAGAGTGCTTCTGTGTGTGTGTGTCGCGAAGCGAGTGTGGTTATGCGAAACAATGTGGTGGGAGACGGAGAGGACAGAGTAGCATAACTTTGGACAAGCCAAATGTATAACTTTGGGCGGTATAACTTAGGGCGGGGCCTATTGTATCTACAAAGTTTCGATGAAATTAAACTTTAATATTAAAGTTTCAATGTTTCTCAATCATTTTTCGTAATACCTGCTAATAAAATGTGTAACACCAAACAGTTCTAATACTAAATTCTTAGTAAACTGAAACAATTTTAAAATTGAATTATTACAATAGGTTTTTTTTGAAAATTAACAACATTAAATTGGTTTTAAACCGGGCTTATGACCTACCAGGATGTTTATAAAAATTACATTAGATGTTTATTCAGATTTGTCCAGATATTTATTTTTGCATTTTCATATAAATTTTTGCATGTTTATATATATTTTATCTTCATATTATATTTTTGTACTAATGTCATTTTTCTTTCTTTAGATTTATTATAATTGCATGCTAACCAATCATATTCATATACCAGTTTATTCTAAATAACTGTTAAATCGAAATTGTAGTATAATATAATTTTATTAGTCTTATAATTATGAATGTCGTTATTTTTTTTTTTTTTTTTACTTTTATTACTTTTTATTTTTTTTCTTTTACCTTTTTTTTTTTTTTTTTTTTGTTAATATTATTACTAGTTGAGATTATAAATGTTTTAACAAAGCCTAGCGTTTAGGAATCCAAGTGATTACACACAAGATGTTTGAAATGTTTAGAGATCTTGCAAACTATAGCATTTTAACATCTAATGCAATTTTTATAAACTTCCTGGTAGGTCGTAAGCCCGGTTTAAAACCAATTTAATTCTGGTTACTAAGAATATTTATTGATTTACAGTAAAGATTGCTACCAAGGAAAAATGTCTTTAGGATGAGTTAAACCAAGAAATTTTTGAGAAAATACAAATAGTAGATTACTTAACAATGGTGTAAAGTACACTTTTGGACACGGGCGGAAACTGTATTGACGAGACGCCGAGTCATGCACGAAGCATTGAAACTTTAATACTTCTGAATCCTTTTTCTTATTCTTTGAATAAGTATTGGTAAGAATAGGAAGCATTCAGAAGGTTTCAAAATATGCGTGCCAAAATGCTTCGTTCGGGATAGTGAAGTATTGGCTCGTGTAAGTTTTGTCCGAAATTATTGAGAAGCATTCAAGAACAAGCTATTCAATTCTTGGAAGAGGATTTAGAACGAATAGAGAAGTATTCACGAAGGTCAACAAATAGAATTCAAAGTTCAAAAATGAATACTTTTCAATCATTCTGAATAATTTGTCGTTTGCTACCCCAGCGGAAATAAGAAAGGTACGAAAGCGTAGGAAAACGTACAAAAATGTACAGAAACATACAGAAACGTTCAGAAATGTAAGATGTAGCACAAAAATGTTTTTTTTTGGCAAATTCGGACGTTTTGTTCACTTTCGAACGTTTCCGTACATATAAGAAGCATATTCATACACTTCTATACATTTTTAGACATTCCTGTACGTTTTGAATCGTTTTAGACGTTTTCAGACATTTTTGTACTTTTTCACATGTCTTGGCATATCGCGGCTAATCGCGGCTCAGATTCCATCAGAAAATAATTCGTGTTAAAAGTCAAGTCAAGTATACACGCTAAAAATGTACATAAACGTACCAAATCGTACAGAAACGTGCAAAAGTGTAAAAAATGTCCGAATTTGCAAAAAAAAAAACCTTTTTATACCATATCTTACATTTCTGTATGTTTCTGTACATTTTTGTATGCATTTCATTTCCGCTTCCGCTAGGGTGGGAAAGTAAACTTTACGCATGAGCGATCACTTTACGGAAGTCGTCGTTCAGAGTGGGCAAAAGTTTAGGCGCGAAAGATAGACATCAAAGTACTTTATACACGAGGTTTACGCACGAAATTACGAAATAGTATATGTGCAACAAGTGTACAACTTCGTGCACTACATGAATAGCATACAATATTTTATGCACAGATTGTTAATGCGTGAAGTCGTAAAATTCAGTGCGTGAAATAGATGGAATGCGTGAAGTTTACTTCATACACGACATTCACTTCACACACGGCATTTCTATTTCGCGCATAAATAGTATATTACTCAACGAGGGAGGTAAAATAAAGAATGTCTCAGACTGCGTGTAAGTTTTACCCGAGCTGAAGCCGAGGGTGAAAAACATGTAGTCTGAGGCATTCTTTTTTACTTCCCGAGGGAAGTATACGATTTTTCTTCATGACAGGGAGGAAAAGAAGTAACTTTCCTCCCGCTTGCGGCTTCCTCGGCTTCACCTCGGGTAAAAATTACACGCAGTCTGAGACATTCTTTATTTTACCTCCCTCGTTGAGTAATATACTATTCTCCCGACCGCGTCGGAATGTCCGTATTCCATGCCTGGAAAGCGGGACGAAAGTTGCCATTACTTCCTATGGACGGAAAGTGCCGCCAGCGGGAGTAATGGATCGGGTCGGGAGAAAAATTGCGTATGCCACACGGGAGGCAAGCGCGCGCGGACTTCGCAGGACAAACCTCCCGCTCAGGAATCGCGCGCTTTCCTCCCTTGAAGCATAATATACTATTTTGTGCAAAATATATTTTATTGCTCTTGTTTTGCAGCCATGTTACTATTATATGCGGATTTTACACCTATGCCGAGATTATGAAAATTATATATATTGAAATAAGAAAATTAGTGAAACCTTAAAAAATTTCACATAATCGAAGAGCACATAATGATTTTTAATATTACCTCTGATGCCTGTGATTCCATTAATTAATCATTTATTAACAGAAATGACACGGGTCGTAAACATTTTGAGTGTTTTATTAGTTTCATCAATGGAAATGGAAATAATAACAGAATAATAAATAATATGTAAACTTTAATCCAAATTACTGATTTACTTCATATACATTACAAATGGCATTTATGTTTACGCATGAAATAGTCATAGAATATTGTACATCTTCAACTCATCAAAATAAAAAATTCATAAAAAAAAATTCTTTTCTATTTTATACGTTAAATAATACATCTCGTAATAAATTATATTTATTTACATTCATTATTGTTACATTTAGTGTAACAAAAGAAAACTCTAATAAAGACCAAAAATTTTCCAATGAAATCTAATCTTCAATTGATTTTGAAGGCCTACAACTCCCGCATTAAAAAGGTTGCACAGGCGCGACGCGGATTATCACTTCTAACGGGCATACAAATATATGTGCAAAGTTGAAATAGTGTAGGGTTACATTTTTGTTCATTTTTTTTATAACCGAATTTGAAAGTTCCGCGGATTTGCCTATATCAATTTCGTCTTGATTTCAGGTGCAACTGTTAACAATAAATAAATCATGTATTCACACTGTTTTGTATATATTTCTTTTGAAAATTACGCGTTTTATGCATATAGAGGCTTCAATCTTAAGCTAAAAACGAATATTTGACGCCCAAATTCTATATTAGTTGCGGTTTTCGAACTATTTTGAAAAGGATTAATTTACTAAAGGTACATATAAGAATTATTTTATTATATCAAATCTGAATATGGAAATAGGACTTGCACGCTTCTTAAGGAATGGGAAACAACCAACAAGATATGGCAATGATAAATAATATTGAAAACCAATTTGATATTGCAAAAAAAGACTAAAAGTCTATAATTCAATTACCTCCCGAGTATACGGTTTACCCTAAATACACAAAGAAAAAAACCTTTAATGATTTTTTTTTCACTATTAATTCCGTAACATATAGAATATGGTTACATTATTATGTTCTAATAAATTCAAATTAGACACCATCATAATAGCTTAAACAAATTTGTTATTAATGCATTTTTCAGTCCTTAAATATTAATATAATATCAGATATTTCGAATACACGATCGTGGATTACAAGCATTGATAATGTCATTTAAATTTTTTCGAGTTTTTTTTTGTATTAATAATTAACTACTATTTTGTTTTCAAATAATCACAGAATGAATCGAATTATAGCGTCGAAATGTCAAATTTTTCTAATTCACCTATATCTATAAATATGTCCCTTGATGAGTTTTATTTTTTTCATAAACACATCTCCCTCTATTTTAACTAAGAATTAAATTGAATTCTGAATGATTATTTTTTTGTTTAAATAAATACATAATGACATATACATAAATTAGACAACAGATAAATTATTTGTAATGCCAATTGATTTTTTATGGATTCATACAATTTAGTTAAACATTTAAATATATTTCAATATTTTTCGACTTTATGTGGTTAAAATGATGAAGTGTACGAAGTATATTACACTAATATTCTCAATGAATTTACAATTAATTTAATATCGCTTGACGTACGGGAGATTAAACACCGAGATATCTAACACCGCGACTATTAAGACTGTGACTATATGAAACGAACTTCTTTTCATTGATATCACCCGACTTCTATCAATATATCACCACTAATTTGTACACTCTTATCTGCGTTCTCTAATTACAAATAATAAACTAGATGCCTTCGACCCGGGTGCCTACAATTTTGGCTAAATTCGTATTGCAGTTCCCTGACGAATGGCTGATGCTTCCGGGAATATTCACATTTTAACACTGCCAGGAAAGAAGGCAGAAGAGGGTAGTTCTAGCATCGTTAGGTTCGAGTAGTTTATATAGATATATTGTAACAATATCGTGTTCCTTAAATAGGGTGAATATGCCAATGAATGGACGGTTAAGCATTTTTCACACTTTGATCGTTTGTAACTTTTGAATTCTTTTATGAAAATTTAATTATGATACCACCATTAGAATCGTTAGACTCTGCTCTTTATGATCGTGTAGTTCAACCTTTGATTTTATTTAATTATTAACCTCGTCTTCATACGTTTGTAAAAAAAAACCGCTAAACCCCAATGAATAGACGGGTTAAATCAAATGGGACGTTTTCAGTACCAGTTTTGGATGGCTTTAAAACTTTGCTTTGATTTTACAAAATAATAAACACTGAAAGATCAATAGTACTGTAAATATTGTTTTGAATGTTCAAAGAACATAAAAATATGTATTTTGTTGCATATTGTGCATCATACATTCATAAGAAATAGAAATATGTAGAAAATCATCCATTCATTGGCACATTCACCTATGAGCATTTTCAAAACTTCGACTCCGACCGCAGGTCAGCCGAAGCACTGATAAATGAGCACGTCTTGTTCACACTGATGCTTAAAAAACGCGGTTTAGTCGAGTTTTTGACAGGTCGGGTTGCAGGAAATAAATTTTTTTATATGTGGGATACTTCGGTTTCCGTTTTTACGGCATTATCGTAGATTTTACGAAGAAATGAATAAAACCTTTTTTGTAGAGAATTCGATGTTCTATATTTTTTGTTTGAAACATTTTTTTGTACGATGTGTGTTTTTGGTTAAAAAATGAAAAAAAACGTGTTTTTTGAGCGTTTTTTTGTTAAAGCTCCCCATAATCTAGTATGCATTGTCTCCAAAAACTAATCAGATCTAAGTTTGGTCAAGAGAAACCCAAATCCGTTTGTACTTTTTAAATTCGTCCTGCCAGTCGCGAGATATCGCGTATACAAAATTTTGCCCACGGACGGACGGACGGACGGACGGACGTACAACCTAACAGATACCAATTTTTTTATTGTTGCTTTGGGTTCCTTAGGGCCTGAAACGTCGACATTTGATGAAAAACTATAGGGTAATTTTTGGCGGGAACTGACCAAATTCAATACTTCGCCAGACCTATGGTCTGGGTCGACGTAAAATTGGTGAAAATAATAACACTGATCAACAGTTTTAATTATACTTTCTTATCCTCAGGCCGCAAAAGAAAGAAATATCTATTAGTGTTTATAAATTCGTGTTTATAAATATCTCCCTTCCAATATTTGAACGTGAATTTCGACGTCGATAATTGTAAACAGTAGATTTTTTAACAATAACACAAAGACTTCTCGCGTCTCTTTGTCACTGGCTCTGTCATTTACTTAATTCAATGGTATCAATAGTAGTAGCATTCCTGTTAAGCCTCTGTCATGGAAACACTAATAATGCTTCTTTTGCTGTTAAAAATGTATGTGATTCATCAAATAGATTCTACAAATAATATTGCAACGACAAATGTGGAAAATGTTGCAATCAACTCTGGAGATTTAATAGTGCCAGGAAATTTCATTGATGATGAAAATGTGGATTCACGTATACTAGATATAAAATTAACAAGAATCCAGTTTTCTGATGTAGCAAATGCAACATAACTATAAATATCATACAACGGAAAACAAATTCATTTTTTTTACTAAGAAAAAACACTGTATTTAATTAAAAACGAATAAAATAATTTACTACAATTTTTTGTTTTTTTTTTTAAATCACAGTTATTATTATTACATCACCCTCCCCCGAACCCCCTCATGCCATTCTCACCCTCCTTCCAATCACATCACTTTGTTTCTGTTTTTCATGTATTGCATATAATATATATTTTCAGGGTGTCCCACAACTTGCTGACCGTATTGCTGGTACGTATTCTACATGAAATTTCAAGCAAAAATGTCCACCAAAACTGGATCCGATGTTTTCAATTTTATTAGCGCGCTATTGAAGTTTGAAAAAAAAATCACTCCTTTTTGCAATAACTTGTTTTTTTTGAGGTTATCTTAACAAAATTAGGTTGATTTTAAAATAAGCTCTATAATTCATCTCTGGGGTTCTTTGACCTAAAATGAATAATTCTCTTGCTATAGTCATAAAATGAGTAAAAAATGGCAATTTTTTTAAACTTTGTCTGACATATTTTTATCTGACAATTTTTTGTTTAAATATGTATGTAATCCGAGACGACAGTCTTCGAAATTAAATAAGCTTTATTTGTAAATAAATTTATTAAACTCGGTACTAAAATTGGGCTTGCAGAACTATTTGAATAAAAATAATCGTCTTCCGTAAAGTGTGCGGATTCCTGGATCCTGAGATAGCCCAGTTAGCACCACTGCATCCCTGGGACATCGGTTAAGACGAACGAAAAATATTACTGACATCTCGTTTTTTAGTTACGTTGTCATCACTATCACATCGCTGAGACATTATAATACAATCAGTAATTTTCGTCGCTAATAAGACCCGATAGGGATGAAATATATTTGTGGGCATCGAAAGACGTTCTACATGACGTCTACATTAATTTCCAATGCAGTGACTTAGGTATGTACACCCATAAGAGCAACGATTAATCTATCTCTTTTTATCTTTGTGTTTCATGTGCAGATACATAGGTAAAAATAAAGACAAAATATATTGATAGGCAACAATCGTTGCTCTTGAGCTCTTGGGTGTATGTAATGATGCAGATGATGCACGGAAAACTGATACGTTGGTCTAACCTTATGTACCCGCATTAAGGTATACCTGTTGGAACAACAGACTTAAATCAACCTACTATTCTGGGTAAAGCAACATATTTATACTACAGAGGTTACATCTGTTGATTTAACAGCGTAACGCTGTTAGACCAATGATAATTCGATCGATGAGAGTCGGACCTAAAGCCCGGTCTACATAGACGTAGAAATGTGAACACAGGCGTAAGGGCAGAGATTATAGGGGTAAGGGGCACTTTACATGAGGTTCCTTAATTTATTCCTTAATTTTTTACGATTAATGAAATTCCCTCAACAATGAAATCTCTCCTTTTTCATTTGCTGAGATACTGTCCGGAACGGAATCGGAATTTGCTGTTGGTGTGTTCATTACGGAGACTTTACAGGCTTAAGCCCGGTCTACCGGCGTAGAAATGAGAACGGACGTAATCTGGTTAATTTTAACCAATGAGCGATAGGCTTAAATTTCTTGTTTTCTGTGATTGGTTGAATTTTCGTACGTTAGGGGCACTTTACATGGGGTGTTTCTTAACTTTTTACGTTTAATAAAATGCAATATTAATCGAGAATCTATATACATACGACCGTTCACATTTCTACGTCGGTAGACCGGGCTTAAGCCTGTAAAGCCTCCGTAATGAACACACCAACAGCAAATTCCGATTCCGTTCCGGACAGTATAAGTAAGGTAGGAAATTTTACTAAAAAACGTAAATTAAAGATGACTAAATAACATTTTTAATATTCAGGCCCTGTCAGGACACTTCTAAGCACTATTTATAGTTTCCTCGAAAATAAAAAAATTATTAATTGAGAACTAACCGAGAATTTTCCACGGAGAACAGTTTTCATAGCTCTGGGCGGGTAACATCAGAAATTTCCCCCAGAAGTAACCTGATTACACTACTATTTTATGTGACTGCATTTTGGTAACCCGAAAAAGACGTTACTCCACAGCGTATTGTCGTTTCGTTATGATACATATGTAAGTATTATAACCGAAAAAGACGATGCTAGCACCAGACAATCATACTAATTATTCCCTGTTAATCAATGTTACACATGTGCACCGAATAAATCTATGAAAACTGCTCTCCGTGTCGGAAATAAATAAAAATCACTTATTAAGTTATTTTATTATTTCCGAAAATTCTTGGTCAGTTCTTAATTAATTTCTTTGACATTATCTAGAATACCGTCTATACCCAATAAACCCAGGTAATTGAAATGTGCCGTTCAGGTAACGTTGAATAGATGGCCGGTAACTATTGAGGATGACTTAAAAGGCACCTATAAATAAATATTTGACTAATGTCCCGCCTATATGGTAACTTTTAGTGACTGAAAGGTGACTATTAATTGTTGTACATAGGTAACTGAAAGTTGTCTAAAAGGTGGCTATTTTCAGATTTATGCAAAATATAGAAAAAATAGATATACATCTATTTCGAGTTATTTGAAAGACGCAATTCTGTTACCTATGTATATTTCTATTGGGATATTAACATAGGTATATGTATATGTTAGATCAACGGATATCATGTATACCACATACTTAGGATCCCTTGTACTTGCGAGAAAGTTTCATAATTCCCTATCTAACGGCCCATAAATGTATCCGAATGAGAATTTTTAATGTAACCTAAAGTTACAATTTTCAGTCATCTGAAATCTATCTTTCAGACATATCTGACGGATAACTATATAAAGGTAACTAGTATTATCACTTTTCATGCGCATTTAAGAGTACAGTGGTCCCCGTCCTAACGCATATTTCTTTCCCATCGAAATGCATAGGTTCCCCTTCGTTACTCTCTCCACAACACGATTGTTGCTAGCGTTGCTAGTGAGACATCTACGCGCATGCTCAGTGTGATAAATACAAAGAGACTTTTGCCGTAGTGGGGGTTAAGGGGAGTTATGCGTTTGGACGGGGACGGCCATTTTTGACGGATCGAAACATATGTATTAGGACGGGCACTGTATCTAAAAATGGCTGCCTTTTAGTTGCCGTTTGAAAGGTAACTATGAAAGCGTTCCGCACATGTGACTTAAAGGCACCTTAAAGGTAAGACAAAAAAATTACTTTCAAAATACATCTATCAGATAACCAGTAGTCAGGCATGTTTATTGGGAATTAAAATGGCCCCTACAGAGCCCGAATTTTGAAAAATCGATTCAGTCACTTTTATTTACGGTTTTTAGTGAAAATTCTTACCTTATCGGCCGGGCACTTTAGAACCCCCTTAATAATTACAAACTAAAAATTATTCATTGATTGAAAATAGTCGTTGTTCCCATAAAAAACAATGTATTTTATTCAACTTCATACAGTAGAGTCCCGGTATATTTGTGTCTCGCTATATTTACGTCCCAGCATATTGGTCCAGTTCTGTCTCGTTATATTTTTCTGTCGCCCTCCACTTTGCGCGCTGGGGCCTCAGGAAGGGCCTGATGTGACGTCACGAACGTATCGCGACTGAGGAGAGTGGGAGAAGCGGCACTCCCCTTCTTTTGACAAATATAAGGAGACGGGAAGGGAAGGTGAGGAACCGAGAAGGCAAATATACCGGGACTCTACTGTACCCATGCTAGCACGCGACTGAAAGAAACGTCTCAAAACTTTATCATTTCTGGTACATCATAAACACACATTATTATGGCAACAGAGGGACGTTTTGGCATATGACGTTACCGAAATGACAAAAGTATGTTGTCGCTTTCTGAACGACAGAAATATAAAGGCGCTAAAATGCCATAACATAATTTTTAAAGTCTCTAAAATAACTGTCAATTTTAGGACGTCAGAAAAAATACATGTCTTTTATGAAGGACTTAATGCCGTCTTGGTGACAGCAAAGCAACGTAGGTTTGACATAAAAAAGAGACGTCAGAAAAAATAATGCGATAGCAATGAGACATCTCGGAGACATTGAAATGTGGGTACTTGGAATCGTAATTTTCTACATTACCGACCTAGTGTGACGTCGCGATATATCGCCTCTCTATAATGCACAGCTGATATATATAGGTATAGATATGTACATATATGTCGTTGGTCCCCTCTCCCGTCGTCCCCCTCTCGCTTTGCAAAGGTTAGCACTGTGAGAAAATCGTTGTTCGTCCTAAAAACAAAACTGTATGTCATCACGAGTTTTGTGCTGTTGTGTAAAAAGTACAGTTTCTGACATTTGTGAATTGTCTTAAAAATCACGTTGCAATGGAGAGGACAACGATGTCAAGTCAGTCCTACCAAACGGAGACTATCGTAGCTCAAGAACCAGAGGTAATGTATACATCTCTACAAATTTTCAATAGGGTATTCCTGTGTAGTGCCGCTTCTTGTCCTTATCGTACACGATTAGTGTCGGGGCGGCGTCAGATTTTACGCCCACATATTCCCCCAAAAAAATACATCAATTTACATTTAAAGATTTCAACAATCTTTATACAACAGTGATACTAAAAGTGAATTTTATGCATAAAAAATGTTAAGACAGATTTTTACTCAAGTTGCAAATTCCCAAATTTTATTTAATATAAATGTTTGTAAAGTGAAAAAAATAGATCTACGATGTTTTTCGACAGACACGTCGCCACTAAGTGGCATACGAGTTCTAGACCTTACGCGTATAGTCGCAGGACCTTACTGTACAATGATTTTAGGAGATTTAGGTGCTGAAATTATTAAAGTCGAACGACCTGGTGTCGGAGATGAGTCCCGTAAATGGGGCCCTCCTTTTTTTGAAGGCACTCAAGAGTCGACGTACTTTGCAAGTGTAAATCGAAATAAGAAAAGCATTTGCATAGATTTGAAAAAAGGACGTAAAGTAATTTATGATTTGGCGCAGAAATGTGATGTTTTGGTAGAAAATTATGTACCAGGAAAACTGTCGGAAATGGGATTGGGTTACGATGATATAAAAAATATATCACCTAAGTTAATATATTGTTCTTTGACTGGTTATGGATATAAAGGGCCATACTCGAATAGACCGGGATATGATGTAATAGCCGAATCGTTAGGTGGTTTTATGCACATAACTGGAGCCAAAGATGGTCCTCCGTGTAAAGCCGGAGTTGCAGTAACGGATTTAGCTACAGGCTTATACGCCCATGGAGCTATTCTTGCAGCTTTGTTGCAAAGAAGTAAAACTAACAGAGGCCAGTGGATTCAGTGTGATCTTCTTGCGACACAAGTGGCAAGTTTGATAAATATCGGTTCGAATTATCTAAATGCCAAAAAAGAAGCTACGAGATGGGGTTCAGAACATGAAAGTATCGTTCCATACGAAGCTTTTCCAACAAAAGATGGATATATAACAGTAGGAACTGGAAGCGATTTACAATTTTCAGCCCTTCTTAAAAGATTAAACTTGTCACATTTAATTAATGATGAAAAATTCAAAAGTAATCGAGATAGAGTTAAGAACAGGAATGAATTACTGACGATTCTGCGAAAAGAATTTAAAAATAAAACATCCCAAGAATGGAATGATATCTTGGAAGGAGTTCCGTTCCCTTATGGTCAAGTCAATACAATGCAGCAAGTATGATAAATGTATACAATTAACATGTCAAGTTACTTTGCAATAACACATTATTTCAATCTGGGGCAATTTTATTAAATACATTATTTTTAAATTGGTGATTTTAAAATAAACAGCAAATTTCCACAGGGAACTATACTTGGACCGCTTTTATTTATCTTATACATTAATGATGTTTTTGACTTAAAAATAAATTGATAAAAACTGGATACAAGATAAAAACTGGTCCGACTTAATTATTAAAATCAAAACTACAGTAGAATCTCTCTTAATCTAATTAGTAGTTAAGTTTTTCAAGATGGCGCCGACCTCTCTTATTCTAATTTTCCCCTTACCCCCACTTACTTTGCTTGCGAGCTTGTGATTCGTGGACAATATTTTTCGTTGACTTTCCGTGTGATAGTGGGAGAAAACTTGTGAGGGATCGATTAGAATAAGAGAGGCTGGACAATTAGAATAAGAAAGGCAATTAGAATAAGAGAGGTCCTACTGTAATCTTCCAAAATTAATTAACTGGTACAATATAAATTTCTTGACTGTTAATATCTCCAAAACAAAATTTCTCACCTTTGGATGCTACTCAGATAGCTTCCCACAAATAGAAAACATTTCGATTGCAGCAAATGGCGATAAAATTGTTATCTCCCGAACAAACTACACTAAATATTTAGGAGTTACGGTAGACAGTCATTTGCGTTGGAATCATCAATTTTCCATACACAGTTAGTAAATTGAAAGAATTCTTAAGTTACAACCAATTAAAAGCTATTTATTATTCTTTATTTAACTCGATTTTAACTTATGGAATCATTATGTGGGGTGGAGCATACGACAACATCCTGCGACCTTTAGAAGTCTTACAAAAGTCTGTACTAAAGAAAATGTTAGGGAAAAATCATAGATTTTCATCTCATAAAGTATTTGTGGTGTGTTAGATATCAGGAAAAATGATCTGTTAACTATAATGTTATATTCGACAAAAAATAAACTATTCACGCAGTTACAAAACCTATCCAAGGTAAATCTAATCTGCATGTAGAAGTTCCGACTAGGCGCAAAAGAATTGTACAGTGATCGTATGATTATATAGCAGTAAAAGGTATCAATTTATTACCCACAACTTTAAGATCATTCGCTTTATATTTATGAATCCTTAAAAAAGAAATTGGCAAAATGGTTAAGAGAGACAAATGTCTCAACCTGTATACCAAACGTCAAATAATAATAGCTATTAGTTCATCCTGGCATGAGTTTCTTTTGAAAATAATTTCTTATTAACAATAATTATTTTACATAATTATGCAATATTCATTGTTACGCGTCTGAAAAGATCTTAGAATGCCCTTCCACAACTTCCGTCTAATTATAGTGAGTTATCTTTGCCTAGATTTAAAGGTTGTCTTCCTAATTTTAATTGACTCAATGTATTTTTAAATAACATTGTTACGAGTCGTTGACTTTCGTAAATCGTTTTGTGTTTATTGCAGTGATGATATTAATATTTTCATATTACTATATTTATATATTTATATTTAAACTTATATATATTTATATTTTTACTCTTAATTTGTAAAAGGCCTTTAGGTCTTAGAAAATAAAATAAATAAATAAATATTATTTTTGGATAGCATTTATTGGAGTCTTAGGAAGAGCAGGAACAAGAAACCGTAACGAAATCATTGACGAACCACTCATAAACGATGAGAATTTGATTCCATGTAGGTGGGACACTGGTGTCCTGCTGTGACTGAAAGGGTTAATAGGAAAAATATGCTTAGTTTATCTTGATGACATTATTATCTTTAGTGAAACTTTTGAAAAATATCTTGAAAATCTACATCTAGTATTTTTAGACTTTCTGACACTAATTTAAAACTTAATCTAAAAAAATGTTGTTTTTTAGAAAATGAATTAGTTTATTTAGGCCATTCGATTTCAGATCAAGGTATTCGAGCAGATCCAAAAAAAGTTTGGGCTATTTCTAATTGGCCAATTCCTTGTAATAAAAGAGTCTTTGTTCTCTCTCAGGTTTTTGTTCTTATTATAGAAAGTTTATTAAAGATTTTGCAACTATTGCTAGTCCTCTTCATTTTCTAACAAGAGAAAAGACACAATTTTTATGGACTGATTCAGCTCAAGTAAGTTTTAATTGACTAAAATAAGCATTAGTTCACCTCCTCTTATTCGATTCCCAAGATTTCATAAATCTTTTATTTTAGATACAGATGTTTCCAATTTTGGTATAGGTACTGTTCTTTCTCAAGTTTATGATAGTGATATTTCACAAAATTCTTCTGAAAGAATTATCGCTTATTATAGCTCAGTTTTAAATAGAGCAGAAATTATTGCATTACTCGTAAAGAACTTTTAGCAATTGTTAAATCTGTTTAATATTTCGAACATTTTCTTCTTGGTCGAAAATTTATTATTAGATCATTCTTCACTCAGATAGTTATTATCTTTTAAAAATCTCGAAGGACAACTTGCTAGATAATTTGAAATTCTTTCCCAATTCGATTATAATATTGAATATCAGCCTGGAAAAAATCACTCTAATGCAGATGGTTTATCACGAATGATATGCAAGTGTCATAAATGCCAAAAGTTATTACAAAAATTTAATCCACAGATTAAACATGTCTTTCGTACTATTTGTGATTTTTCTGATTCAATTGATTGGGTAAATGCTCAAAATAAACCTGACATTAAATTGTTAATGGAATCCAAACAAAAAAATTAAATTCCTGTTTGTAATTCTCTTTCTCATTATGGCAATTCTTTTAAGATTTATCTTTCATATTAGGATGCATTAGAACTTAAAAATTGCATTTTATATAAACGTTAGGAATCTCTAGACAATTCTAAAACTGTTTTACAAATTATTGTTCCTAAAAGTGTAATTAAAAATATTCTAATGGAAGCACATAATTCTGTAACTGCTGGTCATTTTGGTGTAAATAAAACATTGTTTAGAATTGGAGAACGATTTTATTGATCTACTTGTTAAATCGATGTTGAATTATGGTGCAAATCTTGTATGGTTTGTTTGTCAAAAAAGAGGTTCCGCAAAACGAAATGTTGGAGAATTTCAAATTTTTAGTGTTGGTACTCCTTTTGAACGGTTAGGAATTGATATTTTAGGGCCACTTCCAAAATCTTATTCTGGAAATAAATTTCTATTGGTTATTACCGATTATTTCCCGAGATGGCCAGAAATCTTTGCTATTTTGAATCGTCAAACTTCAACAATTGTTGAAATTTTCATTTCTCAAATTGTTTCACGATTTGGAATTCCTGTATATATTCATTCTGATCAGGGTTGTGAATTCAATAAAATATTTTCATAGAAATGCTTAATTTATTACAGATTTATAAAACTCGAGCTACTCCTCTTCATCCTCAGTCAAATGGTGTTGAACGATTAAATAGAACAATTTTAGATTTTCTTTCAAAAGTTTCTAAACATCAAAGAGATTGGGATTCTTGGATTTCTTATTTTCTTCTAGCTTATCGTTCTTCAAAACATACCAACACTGAATTTTCTCCTGCCATGATGTTATATGGTCGAGAACTTGAACTTCCTTTAGATTTACTCAGAGAACATGTGAATTCTTCAAATGAGAACATTAAGTCACTACCAGAATACATTGTTCAATTACGAGATAAATTAAATTTAGTTCATAAAATTACCAGAAAACATTTATCTTTGAAATCTTTTGAAGTTGGACATAGAATTTGGCTCTTTGCTCCCTGTAGAGTCAAAGGAAAATGTCCGAAATTGCAAACTGATTGGGATCGACCTTACATCATTAAGGACAAATTGTTACTGATGAAAAATATAAAGTAGTCCATGTAAATAGATTGACACAATACATTGATTAAGTATTATTTTAAGGATTATCCTATTTTGTAACGAAGTGTAATATTTTTTTAATTTAGTCAACACAAATACTAAATTTTTCAGAAAATACAGTTCTTTTAATGCAGTTTCTCGGACAATGACAGATTTTTCTCCAGTTCTTCCAAAGATAACTTTAAATACAAAATTAATTAAAGTTATTAATAAAGAGGTTTAATCAAATATTATTTAAAATCAAGTTTTTAACATCTTAACTATTGTCCAAGGTTTTTACATGCCGTTGGTTTTCCTTGGACGTTTTCTTTTTTTATTTTTAATGGTAGGCCGAGAACATGGTTAGATTTCTCCTCATTCAAGTTATTTTCAAAATTTTAACTGGTGAAATTTAGTTCTCGACAAAGGTTTTTTTTGTACTTTTAGTTATCGGGACGGTAACTTTATTTTGGGGAGAAGGTAGTGTAAGGAATTCGAATTTGTATATGTTTGTAAATTTTAGATTTAGTATTCAAATCCTTCATTTCTTTATCTTCATCGGACGTTAAGAAGCTAACATTGAATCAGCTTTGTGTAATCTTTACAAATAAAGGATCTAAAAATAAAAGTAATTAGAAGATACTTCAATATTATAAATGTAGGACCAATATATGTTTTCAGTCTTTCGATTAACGCATAAGTGTTTTAACTTTGCACTGCAATGTAAAAATCCCATCGTAACTAACTTGTATCCTTTTATTGGGCATTTACACCTGGGCATATAAATAAATAGATAACTACATTTTTAATCTAATTGCAAAGTTAAAATATAAACTATTATTGCATATCACTGACACTTTAAGTCAGAAAAATTAAAAATATCACGGGTGTAACATCTGCTGGAATTACAATATCACCAAGATCAGCAGAAGTTTTTATTTTTATCTCAGGCATCAAATGACTTATCAAGATAAACCAACAACGATAAACAAAATTAATAAAAATTTTAAAAGATTGCAAATCCAATACTGAATATTTATTTATTTATTTATTTATTTATTTAGAATCAACGGCACTAGAAGTGCCTTTACACAAAATATAACAAAAAACATAATTTGGCGCTATACAATTTGAGTAACAATAAATGATATAAACTAAAATAATAATATAAAATTAAAGTGTAATAACGAATAATTCAATTAATTAACAAAAAGTTTTAGTGAGCCCGAGTACATAGTATTTAAAATTTGTCAGTCTCTCCGAAGTAATCGATTGTGGTAATAAATTCCACGCCCGCTTTAGCCTTGGTACCGTAGAATTAAACCCATAATTTGTGCGATTAGCGGATTCTTCGACGAATCGGATAGTACGAAGCTGGTGCGAGATTGACTGCTGTATAAATAAACCTGTTACTTCCTCACTATGAATCAAACCTCTAAGAATTTTATAAGCTAGTAAAATATCGTGGTATGAATGTAGGGACTTTACCGATTGCAGATCAAAAGACTTAGCTCTGTCATCGTAAACATGGTCAAATGGGTGCATCGGATTCCCAGCCTTTCGAGATAAATATCTCACAAACTTGTGTTGTATCGATTCAAGATCAGAAATATCAGTAGCAACGAAAGGTGTCCATATAGATGAGCAATATAATAAATGAGGCAGAATTAATGTGCGATAGAGATATATGATCGTATGAATATTATGAAAGTTCTTGGTAGTTCTGATCAAGAATCCAAGAGTTCTGTAAGATTTTGTTACCACATACTTTAAATGTTCCTTAAAATTCAAAGAGCGATCGAAAATTACTCCGAGATCCTTTATTGAGGAAACCGACTCTAGACCAAACCAGTTTATGAAATATGAAAAAAGCATAGGTTCTCTAATTCTGTAGAAAGAAATGGACTTACACTTAGCAATATTTAGACAAAGTCTGTTATCCAATGACCATTTGACCAACGCCTCCAAATCACATTGCAGCTTGATTGCATCCCTAGGGCTTCTGATTTCAGAGAATATTTTGACATCATCAGCGTAGATAAGTATCTTACAAGTAACCGATTGTACAATATCGTTTATAAATACTATAAATAAGACAGGTCCTAGGTGCGAGCCCTGCGGAACACCTGATGTAGTAAGGTATTTGTTAGAATTAATGCCTTTTACCCTAACGATATGTTCACGATCGACTAAAAAGGAAGAAATCCATTTAAGGACCTTCCCTCTGAGCCCTAAGTGATATAGTTTATCTATCAAGCACCCATGATCAACCGTATCAAAAGCTTTGGAGAAATCCAGACAGATTGAGTCAACCTGTCTGGAATTCTCCAGTGCCTGAACAATAAAATCATTATAAATTAGTAAATTCGAAATGGTAGATTTACCCCGTACAAATCCATGTTGCGCATCCACTATAATAGACGAAAAGGCATTCGAGATTTTAGTTGCGACGATTGCATCAAGTAATTTGGGTAGGATGTTAATAAGTGATAC